>CM069135.1:42862109-44062109 GCA_035221665.1 Okamejei kenojei | reverse complement strand
TCTAGATCCTTATCAGTTTTAGGTATAAGTATTATTGTAGAGTCATTTAAAGTTTCTGGGAGTTGCTGTTGAGTATAAACTTGTTTATACAGTGTTTGTAAGCGTGGAGAAATCAGATCATAAAATTTTTTATAGAATTCAGAACTTAGGCCATCAGGGCCGGCGGCCTTTCCATTTTTTAAATATCTAATTGACTCTTCAATATCTTTAGTCGTTATTTCAGCTCCTAATAATTCTTGTTCGTGTAGATCTAAGCCTTTAAGGTTACATTTCTGTAAAAATGCTTCCATTCCTATTGATTGTTGTCACTTTAGTAGAGTAAAGATTTTGATAGTATTGTAAAAATCTGTCATTAATATCTTTGGGGAGTGTTAGTATTTTTCCCTTTTCTGATCTAATCTTATGAATCATTTTTTCCCCATCCAGTTTACGAAGCTGGCGTGCCAATAATTTATGTGGTTTATCACCAAATTCAAAATTTAATTGTTTTGTGTGTTGATAAAGTTTTATTATTTGGTCAGAGTATATTTTATTTAACTTATATTTCAGTGCAGCTATTTTATTATGTTTTGCCAATGAAGGTGCTGTTGCATTTTCTATGTCTAATTGCCTTATTTCCATTTCCAATGTCTGTTGTTTAGCTCTATTCTCTTTATTAAGAAATGCCTGAGAGGAGATTAATACCCCTCGTGTAAATGTTTTGAATGTTTCCCAGAGAAGGGAAGCAGAGATTTCAGATTGACTTCGAAGAACATATTAATCTGTTTTACAAGATATTCACAACATTCCTCCGTCTCCTCAGGGAGAGTGAGGAGGTAATAGAGAGGAGCTACAGGGAGGTAGTCACTCCCAGACCACAGGAGGCAGACAAGTGGGTCACGGTTAGGAAGGGCAAGGGGCAGAGGCAGGGGCTAGAGAGTACCCCTGTGACTGTACACCTGGAAAATAGGTACTCGGGTTTGAGTACGATTGGAGGGGACAGCCTAGCTGGGGGCACCAACAGCGGCCGGGCCTCCGGCACAGAGACCGGCCCTGATGCTCAGAAGGGTAGCAAAAAGAGGAGGGCAATTGTAATAGGGGACTCTATAGTTAGGGGGTCGGATAGGCGATTCTGTAGACGCAGTCGGGAGACCCGGATGGTAGTTTGCCTCCCTGGTGCCAGGGTCTCGCATGTGTCAGAACGTGTACAAAAGATTCTGATAAGGGAGGGAGAGGAGCCTGATGTTGTGGTACACATAGGTACCAATGACATAGGCAGAAAAAGTGATGAGGTCCTGAAGGGAGAATTTAGGGAGTTGGGGGGAAAGTTAAGGAGAAGGACCAAAAGGGTAACGATTTCAGGATTACTGCCTGTGCCGCGTGACAGTGGGAGTAGGAATGAAATGAGGTGGAGGATAAATGCGTGGCTGAGGGACTGGTGCAGTGGGCAGGGATTCAAGTTTGTTGATCACTGGGACCTCTTTTGGGGAAGGCATGATCTGTACACAAAGGACGGGTTGCACTTGAGCCCGAGGGGGACAAATATCCTGGCAGGGAGATTTGCAAAGGCTATTGGGGAGACTTTAAACTAGAAAGGCTGGGGGGAGGGACTCGGGTAGAGTGGGCTAGGGGTCAGGGTGTGGGGCAAGAGGCAGAGAAGGGAAGCACTCGGATCCAAAATGTAGGCGAGAAAGATGAAAAAGATAATAGACCGAGAATAAGGGATGGTGGGTTTCTAAAATGTGTATATTTTAATGCTAGGAGCATTGTAAGTAAGG
This sequence comes from Okamejei kenojei, assembly GCA_035221665.1. Lineage (NCBI taxonomy): Eukaryota > Metazoa > Chordata > Chondrichthyes > Rajiformes > Rajidae > Okamejei > Okamejei kenojei. Next base: position 44,060,352 of record CM069135.1, on the reverse strand, counting down.
TGGATGAACTTAGAGCCTGGATTGACACCTGGAAATATGATGTTGTGGCAATCAGTGAAACATGGTTGCAGGACGGCTGTGATTGGAAACTAAATATTCCAGGATTTCGTTTGCTTCAGGTGTGATAGAATTGGAGGGACCAGAGGGGGAGGTGTTGCATTGCTTGTCAGAGAAGATATTACAGCAGTGCTTTGGAAGGATAGATTAGAGGGCTCGTCTAGGGAGGCTATTTGGGTGGAACTGAGAAGTGGGAACGGTGTAGCAACACTTTTAGGGGTGTATTATAGACCGCCAAATGGGGAGCGAGAATTGGAAGAGCAAATATGTAAGGAGATAGCAGATATTAAGTAGTAAGCACAAGGTAGTGATTGTGGGAGATTTCAATTTTCCAAAAATAGACTGGGAAACACATTCTGTAAATGGGCTGGATGGTTTTGAGTTTGTAAAATGTGTGCAGGATAGTTTTTTGCAGCAGTACATAGAGGTATCGACCAGAGAAGGTGCAGTGCTGGACCTCCTGTTAGGAAATGAGGCAGGTCAGGTGACGGAGGTATGCGTTGGTGAGCACTTCGGGACCAGTGATCACAATACCATTAGTTTCAATATAATTATGGAGAGAGTCAGAACTGGACCTAGGGTAGAGATTTTTGATTGGAGAAAGGCTAACTTTGAGGGAATGCGTAAGGATTTTAAAGGAGTGAATTGGGGCAATTTGTTTCATGGGAAGGATGTAGAAGAGAAATGGAGGACATTTAAAGGGGAAATTGTAAGAGTACAGAATCTTTATGTCCCTGTTAGGTTGAAAGGAAATAGTAAAAATTGGAAAGAGCCATGGTTTTCAAGGGAAATTGGACACTTGGTTCGAAAAAAGAGAGATATCTACAATAATTATAGGAGACATGGAGTAAATGAGGTGCTAGAGGAGTATAAAGAATGTAAAAAGAATCTTAAGAAAGAAATTAGGAAGGCTAAAAGAAGATATGAGGTTGCTTTGGCAAGAAAGGTGAAAGTAAACCCAAAGGGTTTCTACAGCTATATTAATAGCAAAAGGATAACGAGGGATAAAATTGGACCATTAGAGAACCAGAATGGACAGCTATCTGCAGAGCCAAAAGAGATGGGGGAGATATTGGACAATTTCTTTTCTTCGGTATTCACCAAGGAGAAGGATATTGAACTCGGTGAGTTAAGGGGAAAGAGTAGAGTAGCTATGGAAACTATGAGATTCAAAGAGGAGGAAGTACTGACACTTTTTGAAAAATATAAAAGTGTATAAGTCTCCAGGTCCTGACAGGATATTCCCTAGGACATTGAGGGAAGTTAGTGTAGAAATAGCAGGAGCTATGACAGAAATATTTCAAATGTCATTAGAAACGGGAATAGTGCCGGAGGATTGGCGTACTGCGCATGTTGTTCCATTGTTTAAAAAGGGTTCAAAGAATAAACCTAGCAATTATAGACCTATTAGTTTGAAGTCAGTGGTGGGCAAATTAATGGAAAGGATACTTAGAGATAATATATATAAGCATCTGGATAAACAGGGTCTGATCAGGAACAGTCAACATGGATTTGTGCCTGGAAGGTCATGTTTGACAAACCTTCTTGAATTTTTTGAAGCGGTAACTAGGGAAATTGATGAGGGTAAAGCAGTGGATGTTGTCTATATGGATTTCAGTAAGGCCTTTGACAAGGTTCCCCATGGAAGGTTGGTTAAGAAGGTTCAATCTTTGGGTGTTAATGGCGGAGTAGCAAGATGGATTCAACAGTGGCTGAATGGGAGATGTCAGAGAGTAATGGTGGATGGCTGTTTGTCAGGTTGGAAGCCGGTGACCAGTGGGGTGCCTCAGGGATCTGTGTTGGGTCCACTGTTGTTTGTCATGTACATCAATGATCTGGATGATGGGGTGGAAAATTGGATAAGTAAGTATGCAGATGATACTAAGATAGGTGGTGTTGTGGATAATGAAGTAGATTTTCAAAGTCTACAGAGAGATTTGGGCCATTTGGAAAAGTGGGCTGAAAGATGGCAGATGGAGTTTAATGCTGATAAGTGTGAAGTGCTACATCTTGGCAGGACAAATCAAAATAGGACGTACATGGTAAATGGTAGGGAATTGAGGAATGCTGTGGAACAGAGGGATCTAGGAATAACTGCATAGTTCCCTGAAGGTGGAATCGCATGTAGATAGGGTGGTAAAGAAAGCCTTTGGTGTGCTGGCCTTTATAAATCAGAGCATTGAATATAGGAGTAGGGAAGTAATGTTAAAATTGTACAAGGCATTGGTAAGACCAATTCTGGAGTATGGTGTACAATTTGGTCGCCTAGTTATAGGAAGGATGTCAACAAAATAGAGAGAGTACAGAGGAGATTTACTAGAATGTTGTCAGGGTTCCAGCAACTATGTTACAGAGAAAGGTTGAACAAGTTAGGTCTTTATTCTTTGGAGCGCAGAAGGTTAAGGGGGGACTTGATTGAGGTCTTTAAAATGATGAAAGGGATAGACAGAGTTGACGTGGATACGTTTTTTCCCATTGAGGGTAGGGAAGTTTCAAACAAGAGGGCATGACATGAGAATTAAGGGACAGAGGTTTCGGGGTAACGTGAGGGGGAACTTCTTTACTCAGAGGGTGGTGGCTGTGTGGAATCAGCTTCCAGCAGAAGTGGTGGAGGCAGGATCGATTTTAACATTTAAGAGTAAAGTCGATAGGTATATGGACGTGAAGGGAATGGAGGGGTATGGTCTGAGTGCAGGTAGATGGGACTAGGGGAAAACAAATGGTCGGCACGGACTGGAAGGGCCGAGAGGGCCTGTTTCCGTGCTGTAATTGTTATATGGTTATATGGTTACCTGTTCTTTTAAAATTTGAGGATTAAGTCTCCATTATGTCTGTTTCTTGTCCATTCCGTTTAGTTTAATCATAAACGTTAATGGGGCATGATCCGAAATTATAATATGATATTGTGATTTATAAGTAAATGGAATTAGTTTAGAGTCTACTAAGAAATAATCTATCTTTGAATATGTTTTATGCACAGATGAGTAAAATGAGTATTCTCTTCCGGATGGGTTTTCAATTCTCCAGATATCCTTAATATTGGTATTGTTTATATATGAGCTTAAAAATTCACTTGACAGAGATTTTGACTTTCTTTGAGTTGATGATCTATCTAAATATGAATCCAGTGTACGATTTAAATCTCCACCAATTATTAAATTATTTTGTGTGCATTCAGGAATAATATTAAGTATTCTCTTGAAAAACAGTGGACTATCAAAATTTGATCCATATATATTAAGGAGAGTCACTTTTTTTGAGTATAATTCGCGTACTACTATGATATATCTATCATCAGTATCTTCTGTAGTTGATATATGTTTAAAAGGTATACCTTTACGGATTAGAATTTCAACCCCTCTAGATCTATGTGTGAATGAGGAATGATACGTTTGGGCAATCCATTTTGTTTTCAATCTATATTGCGCTTCCTTTTTAAGGTGAGTCTCTTGGAGGAAAATTATGTCTGTTTTGAGCGATTTTAGGTGAGCTAATACTTTGCCTCTCTTAATGGGTTCATTAATTCCCTTAACATTCCAACTGCAGAATGTAATTCCTTCACCCCCAGTGTTCACTTTTACGTCTTGCATCATGATTAGGGTGGTCTATAATGGAGTAGATGATTCAGCACGTTAAAACATCCCTTACACCTGGATCTCAGATAGATGAATTTTAGATCTTGTAGGTTTTCTTCTCGGTCATATCTCCTTAAATAACAATTATAATTCCATTCAAAATAAAGATTGTACTGATTATAATATACTACAAAATAGAAAAGCTAAGTGATTATTATCTTAGTGAAGTGTGAAAGAAAGAAAAATACTGCATCTATAGTTAGTGATAGGCACCCTAACGTGGCTAGGCATCTAAAGACTTCCGTAGCTTTTGGTAAAAAAAATGTTACTAGCTCCGTTCTTTCCTTGAAGGAAAAATTTCAAATTCAAGAAAGAAAAGCATTATGCGGGGCGTGGGGGGGGGGGGGGGGGGGGAATAATGGATATATTCTGATAATGGAACAATTATTAATCTCAAAGTAAGTAAAATATTAGTTCCATTGAACCAAAGTATTAGTCCATGATTAGTCAAAATAATATCAAATATCTAGGATTAAACCTTCATCTTCTATTTTAATCATCTTATGGTTCATCCTTTTAACTAATTCTTTTTTTTGTGTAATAATATTTTTATTAAAAGGAATCCATCATAACAACGGTATTACAACTTCTCAAATACACAACCAACTTATTTCAATAAGTATACGAATGTTACGAATAGTTCTTATAAACTTCTATTTTTTTTTAAGTGGAAAAAGAAAAGAATAGATTTTAATCAATAAGAATGGTGATTAAATAATAATTTTGATTATAAAGAAAGAGAAAGAGAAAAGAGAGGAGAAAAAATATATATGTATATGTATATATTCTTGTTATATGTACTTAATTAAAATAAAGTATTATATAGAAAAAAAGAGAGATTATACTATACATCTTAATAGTGAATAACACAATTTCAAATAGCAATATTAATGGAGACATGTATACAAATCAAAAAGAAAAACAGAGAGTTATTTTCATCTAATCCTGCCGGGTACCCATTGAGTTGTGATGCCAAGAACAGCTACCCCTTCAAATATTCTGTATATGGAGACCATATCTGTTCAAAGAGTTCGTATTTCTCCATTAGGACAAATCTGATTCTTTCCAAATGCAGATACTTCCAACATTCCCACTGTCCACATTTTAATTGTGGGGGATAATGTTCCCTTCCAAAATTTCAATATTAATTTTTCCCTATTATCAAACAGTAATCCAAGAAATTTCTTTGGTTTACTGTTAATGTTAGATTTGAATCCGGAACTCCTAATATTATTAATTTTGGATCTGGGTCTAGTTTAATTTTAAGAACTTCAGAAATAATTCTAAAGATTTCTATCCAATAATAATTAAGTTTTATACATGTTACAAAACTATGCGTTAAATTAGCTTCCAAGTTCTGACATTTGTCACAAATAGGAGAAATGTTAGAATAAATTCTATTTAATTTCGTTTTTGAATAATGTAATCTGTGTAATACCTTAAATTGTATCAATATATGAGCAACAATGTATGCATTGTAGGCTTTCTTCCCAAATTTCCTTTGTTATAGATAAACCCATTTCATTTTCCCATGTTTGTTGATATATTTCCGAAGTTGGGATTTCCTTATCCAAAATAGTATATATATACGCTATTAATTTTTCTGTATTTGGGTGTTTATTAAACAATTCATCTAATAATCCTGGTTTTCTATTTTTATAGTCTTGCGTATTTGACTTAATATAATTTCTAATTTGTAAATACCTAAATATGTTATTTGACTGCAATCCATAGATATCCTGTAACTCTTGAAATGAAAGAAATTTTCCTTCCTTATAAAGGTGTTCTATCCTTTTAATTCCTAAATCATTCCAATGTTTAAACCCCTTGTCCAATACAGAGGGCTTAAACAAAGGATTATTCATAATTGGCAAACAAAGTGACAAATTATCCATATGTAGGGTCTTAACTATTTGTTTCCAAATACATCTATTGCTATGAATTATAGGGTTGTTACCATACTTTTTTTTTTGTACTTCCCTTGGTGCAAAAAGAATCGAACCTACATCAAAAGGCAAACAGTCTTCCTTTTTCATCTTTAGCCAGATCTAAATCTTGGTTCATGATCTAAATTTACCAACCAAAAATTCATATTCTTAATCTGAACTGACCAGAAATAATATAGGAAATTTGGTAGTGCTAGTCCACCATTTATTTTAGATTTACATAGATGTTTTTTACTTATTCGATGCTTTTTATAGTCCCAAATTAAACTATTAACCAAAGTATCTATATTTTTCAAAAACATTTTAGGGAGATATAAGGGGATTGCTTGAAATAAATATAACAATTGTGGTAAAAAAATCATTTTTATAGCATTTATTCTACCGATCATTGATATAGGTAGTGTTTTCCAATATAAAATATATTTTTTTAGTTTATTTAATAATTGAGGGTAATTATATTTAAATAGACAGTTATACGATTTAGATACATTAATTCCTAGATATTTGAGTTTATCCGTGACTATTTTAAGTGGGAATTGTTCTAATATATTTAATTTTATTTCAGTTATAGGCATAATTTCACTTTTATTCCAATTAATTCTATACCCAGAAAATGTACTAAACTTAGTTATAACATTAAATAGATTGGGAATACTAATCTCCGGTTTTGTAATATAAATTAAGATGTTATCTGCGTATAGAGATATTTTATTCGTTGTAGTTTTGGTATTATATCCATATATTTCTGGTTCTGATCTAATCATTTCGGCTAATGGTTCTATTACCAGAGCAAATAGTAATGGTGATAACAGGTATCCTTGTCTACAACCCCTAAAGAGTTTAAATTTTGCTGATAGCATTTGATTTGTTAATATTCTTGCAGTTGGATTCGAGTATATGATTTTTACCCATTTGGAGAATATATCCCCCAGTTGAAATTTCTGCATTATTTTAAATAAATATGGCCATGCAACCTGGTCAAATGCTTTTTCAGCATCTAAGGATATGACAGCTAGTTCAGTATCATTCACTCTTTTTGAGTACATAACATTGAATAGACGTCTCAGATTATAGGATGAATAGCGTTTTGGAATAAAACCTGTTTGGTCATGATGTATTCATTTATTAATCACTAAACTTGGCCTCCGAGATAAAATTTTAGTTAGTATTTTTTTTATCAGTATTTAAAAGAGCTATTGCTCTGTATGATCCAGGGTCTTCAAATCTTTATCAGCTTTAGGGATAAGTGTAATTGTAGACTCATTTAATGATTCTGGTAACTTTCCTTGTTCATAAGCATATTTATATATTGTGTGTAAGCGTGGAGAGATCAGATCATGAAACTTCTTATAAAATTCAACACCTAAGCCATCAGGGCCTGCAGCTTTTCCGTTATTTAATGATCCAATTGATTCTTCAATATCTTTTACTGATATATCAGCGTTTAACAAGTCTCTACCTTCCTGATCTAAACTATTAACATGACATTCTTGTAGGAATGTTTCCATTCCATCTGATTGTCCTGCTAGTTTAGATAAGTAAAGATTTTGATAATATTGTAAAAACCGTATCATTGATATCTTTTGGTAAAGTCAATATTTCTCCTTGATCAGATCTAATTTTATGTATCATTTTCTCCTCATCTAATTTTCTAAGCTGTCGTGCCAGTAATTTTTGTGGTTTATCCCCAAATTCAAAATGTACTTGTTTAGTCTGTTGAAAAAAGTTTAATAATCTGATTTGAGTATATTTTATTTAGCTTGTATTTTAATGATGCAATTTTATTACTTAATCCCTTAGAAGGGGATATTGCATTTTCAATATCTAATAGTTTTATTTCATTTTCCAACTTTGTTGAGTCTTTCGATTTTCTTTATTAAAGTATGCTTGTGCTGATATTATCGCACCACGCATAAATGCTTTTAATGTATCCCAGAGCAATGATGGTGAAATTCTAGGTTTGTCATTAGTTTCAAAAAATAATTTAATCTGTTTTACCAAGTAATCATAACAAGCCCTATCCTTTAATATTTGGTGGTTGAGTCTCCAGTTAGAGGTTTTAATAATTATATCTTTTAATATTATCTTAAATGTTAATGGAGCATGATCCGAGATAATAATATTATGATATTTTGAATCATATGTAAATGGGATTAGTTTTGAGTCTATTAAAAAATAGTCTATCCTCGAGTAGGTTCCAAATACAGGTGAAAAGAATGAATATTCTCGACCAGATGGGTTATCAGTTCTCCAGATATCCTTAACGTTTGCTGCATTAATAAAATAATTTAAAATAATGTACTTGACTTAGAAGTGGTTTTCCTTTTCGTTGATGATCTATCTAAATAATTATATAAGGTACAATTAAAATCACCTCCAATTATGTTGAGTGGATATAGGGATATTGTTAAATATTTTCTTGAAAAATAATGGATTATCAAAATTAGGACCATATATATTCATAAGGATTACTTTTTTAGAATATAATTCACCTGTAATTATTATATATCTACCTTCAACATCTTCTATTATTGAGCTTTGTTTAAAAGGTATACCTTTACGAATAATTATTGCTACCCCTCTAGACTTGTGTGTAAATGAAGAGTGATATACTTTGGAAATCCATTTTGCTGTTAATCTATACTGCGCGTCTTTTTTAAGGCGTGTCTCTTGGAGAAAAATAATATCAGATTTCAATCTATTTAATTGAGCTAAAACCTTACCTCTTTTAATTGGTTTGTTAATTTCCTTAACATTCCAACTACAGAAGGTGATTCCATCACCCCCAATCCGAGTGTTTATATCATACATTTTATTATTAAGGTGGTTTATAATGGAGTAGATGTCTCAGCTCATCCAACCCAATCCTATACTCAGACATCAGATCGATGAAATTTAATATCTGTGACATTATCTTATTGAATGTCTCCTTGAACTAACTATATAATACCAATCATACTCAAATCCATGTAGTATATAATATGAAATAAAATACATAATATAAAAATAATAATAAAAAATGTAAGTAAAGTAGGCGGTGTTAATAAAGTGTAAAGGGAAAAAATAAGTGACTACAACTATAGTTAGTGTAGTTAGTGTTAATGTAAGCCACACTAGCGTGGCTACTAATCTACGGACTTCCGTGAGAAAAAAAAAAGATGTTAATAATTCTAGCTCTGTTTTTGCCTTAAGGGCTATATATGTCGGGGTGGGGTATTAAATTTATATACTTAGTGATTAATAATACTACTAATATCAATTACAATTAGTATCGTAGCACTATATTAGGAGAGCTAACATACATTTTTGAGGCGTAGTTAATACAAAACTATAGTTATTAATAATCCATCCATCCCTCCTTGACCCCAAGATAGAGTCCATGTCCATTGTTCCGTCTCCTTCCCTGCGAGTCCTCCTTCAATGTAAATCCTCCTCCTTTTCTGTGGGTGGACAGTATCATTAGATAAGTGGTCGTTAATCAGTCTCATCAAGTAAGTGATCAGTAATATTCAGTGTCCTTCATCTTCATCTTCTTCTTCCTCTACTCTTCCAGTTTCTTCTGAACATCTCGAGCGAATTCAAGAGCTTCTGTATGTTTGGTGAAGCGGTGCTCCTTGTTATCATAAGTTACCCTTAATGTTGCCGGGTACATCAGGCCATATCTCAGATTCTTTATGTTCCTCAGGATACCTCTTGTTTCTGTAAATAAAGATCTTCTCTTGGCCACTTCCGCAGGGTAATCTCTAAAAATACTGATGTTGTCTCCCTCATATTTGAGATTTTTCTTTCGTATTATTATCTTCATCATATCTTCAAAAACATGATCGTAAGCCACCTTCACAATCATCTGTCTTGGGGGAGCATCCCTCCTAGGGGTACGTCTCAATGCCCTGTGTGCTCGGCCCAGCAGAGGTTCTTGGTCCAAGTTCAGAATATCTTTTAAAAGTTTTGCAGCAAATTTTTGAGGGTCTTGATTTCCCTCTCGGCCTTCACTCAACCCAACAATACGCAGATTCTTACGCCTTTGACGTCCTTCCAAGTCAATGCATTTCTCAGTTACTTTATGTAATAATTCTGATAAACGCTTGTTCTCGGCAAGGCGCTTTTCGGCTGATTCAGTCAGTTCTTTGATTACGTCATTTTGTTGGTTAAGTGAAGTTATAATCGGTTCCAACTTGGTATCCAGCAGCACCTCCATCTCTCCAGTTTTACGGTTTACAACATCCATCTGTTGTTGCAAAGCAGTATCCGCTTTATCTTTCCATTCGTCCATCATAGTCTTTACAGCTGCTATAACTTCCTTTTTGGACTCTTCTTTAAAATTCTCATGATACACCAAGATGTCGGCTCTTAAAGTCTTTATTTCTTCTTTATATTCTTTTTTCATATCTTTAAGCATTTGTTTCAACTCACCCATAATGATTTTTTTTGAGGTCGTCCATCTTTAAAATATCTTCCTGGGAGGCACTCAAACTCGAGCTCGACGCTCCAGTGAGGCCTACTTCCCTTTTCACAGGCTTTTTTCCTTGGTGGGGGGGGAGCGATGCATCTTAGTAAAGTCGCGCGCCTGATGACGTCACGCACCTTTTTAACGCTACCGGAGCCGTTCAGAACTGTTCTCCTCTGGTAAGTGGTTTCAATTTGCCCCTTTTACCCCCGGTTTTTATGCAGTTTTGACGGAGCTGAATGGCGCGAGTTCCATTCACTCCATAGCGCCACCGGAAGTTAACTAATTCTGAATTAATCCAATTAACTCTAATTGATGATGATTAATTATCATGATTAATAATGGTTAGCAATAGTTAGTACTATAATATAAAATATTATATAACGATGATCAATTTCATTCTAAATTCATAACAATCCTTAAGTATAGTAATTTAAAGTTCAGTTTCTTCTCAGTAAAGTACCGAATCCAATATCATCGCGTATATATTTAGTATTAAGTATTAATCCTCATTGTCCTCTTTTTCACTCTCGTCCTCGATAATTTCAATCTTTTCAGTGGTCTCAATCTTCTTTGCAAATTTAAAAGCCTCTGTGTGGTTAGTAAAGAATTATCCTTTGTGGTCGAAGGTGATTCTCAATGTTGCAGGGTACATCAGTCCATATCTCAGGTTATTTATGTTCTTAAGTATTCTTCTTGTGTCTGTAAACAATGCTCTTTTCTTGGCAACCTCCGCCGGGTAGTCTCGAAATATGCTGATCTTATCTCCTTCAAAATCAAGATTTCTGCTGCGAACAATTTTCTTCATCATGTCATCCAAGACATGGTCATATTGCACCTTCACTATCAGTTGTCTTGGAGGGGCGTCCGCCCCTGGACGGCGTCTCAGTGCTCTGTGTGCCCGAGCAAGTAAAGGTGCTTGATCCAGATTTAAAACTTTCTTAAGTAGATCTGCAGCAAAATCACAGGGGTCACGGACCCCCCTCTTCCTCCCAATAATTCTTAGATTCCTTCGTCTCTGTCGTCCCTCCAAGCCAATGCATTTTTCGGTTATTTTATGCAATAAGTCCGATAAACGCTTGTTCTCGGAGAGAAGCTTGCTTGTAGTTTCAGAGCATGTTTCAGCGATTCCCTCTAGTTCGATTACGGATTGTTGTTGTTCTAGTTCCTGAGAGATGGGGTCTAGCTTCGAATTAAATACGGATTCCATCAGATTCAGTTTAACATTTACCTCATCAATCTTTTTATTTAGATTTTCTTCCATGATCATCTTCCAGGAATCCAATTGTTTCTGTACAATAGCAACAATATCTTTCTTAATTTCTTCTTTAATTTCCTTTTTAAAAGTTTTCAACTCATCTTTAAAGTCATTTTTGAGTTTTTTAAACTCTGCCATTATTTTTGAAACTGCTAAGGCGAGGAAACTTCTTAATTCTTCCACATCTGACTTTTTTTCCCCTTGAGATCTCTTCTTGGGACGCTGTTAAACCTGAGGCCGAGGCTTCGGTTGGGCCTACTTCCCTGGCCCTACCGGATTTTTTCAGTTTGGGGGGGGGGTACGTTGTGGAAACATATCGTCGGTTTCGTCGCGCGCCTGATGACGTCACAGGCTTGCTGCAGTCAGTCGGTTGCGATGTTGAGCAGGTAAGTCACGATTTTTTCCCCGGTTTTTTTTTCTTCAGTTTTTCGGAGCTAAATGGCGCAGGTCTGCCTACTCCATAGTGCCACCGGAAGTCAACAAAGTGCATAGCTACCAGTCAGAATTATGCTCAATGAAGCATTCACATATTATGTTCAAGAAGGAACTGCAGATGCTGGAAAATCGAAGCTAGACAAAAGTGCTGGAGAAACACAGCGGGTGCAGCAGCATCTATGGAGCGAAGGAAATAGGCAACATTTCAGGCCGAAACCCATCAGTCTGAAGAAGGGTTTCGGCCCGAAACGTTGCCTATTTCCTTCGCTCTATAGATGCTGCCGCATCCGCTGAGTTTCTCCAGCACTTTTGTCTACATTCACATATTATGCTTCAAATAACTCACAAACTAAACATTCACCAATCAAGACATGATATATACCACAATGACATGCAGCAACATTATAATACAATATCTCAACTCTTTTTACACATTGCAATGAATGCAATTTTTATTAGTTCTTTCCACTTCCAAACAAAAATGTGGTTGGATTATTCAGCAAATAATCAACCTGTGTAAATAAATCCTGGACCATGCACACTACAGATTGATGCAAGCATGTTTTCTGTGAAGGACCGAAAATTACCATGACATGGCCATAGCATGGGTCGTTATTGCTATTGGCACAGAAACACTCTGGCTTCCCACATAATTTATCCATAACAAAATATACAGGTTGCAAGGAAATTTCTAAAGGCATTTTATGATAATAACTGTTAAAACCGACTATATCCATCTGACAGGTTAAACATTACACTAACTGACAAGAGATGGCCAAAGGACATAACTGCAGCAAATGTTCTTTTGGTAATATGTTTAAAGGTGTCAAAACAAATAATAACATTGGGAATTAAAACACATTTGATTGCATTCCATTATCAAACATAGTCAATGTTCGCTCTGAAGACCATGAAGCACAATAGGGTCAGGGGGTGTGTGAATCAGTGCGGGGTGGATAGATGGCAGCGGGGGGGGGGGGGGGGGGGGGGGTTGAGAAGACAATCGGTGTGGAATGGATGGATTGAGGCAGGTGAACGTGTTGGTTGGAGTATGTAAAATTGTGGGGGGAGAGCACGGGGGATGTCAGTGGTGTTGAATGGGGGGGATCAGTATGGGATGAATGGGGGGTTCAGTACAGGATGAATGGGGGTAGACAAAAATGCTGGAGAAATTTTGAGGTAGCATCTATGGAGCTAAGGAAATAAGCAACGTTTAGGGTCGAGACCCTTCTTGAACGGGGGGGGGGATCAGTACAGGATGGAGGGGGGGGGGGAATCAGCACAGGATGAATGGGGGGGGATATCAGTACAGGATGGATGGGGGGAGGGAATCAGCACAGGATGAATGGGGGGGGGGATCAGTACAGGATAAATGGGGGGGGTCAGGACAGTGTGGATCGGAGGGTCTGTGCAGGATGAATGGAGATCACTACAGGATGAATGAGGTGATCAGTACAGGATGTATGAGGGGATCAGTACAGGATGTATGAGGGGATCAGTACAGGATGAATGGGCGATCAGTAAAAGATGAATGAGAGATCACTACAGGATGGATGGGGGGTTTGGGGCAGGGTAAATGGAAGGTGGGTCAGTACGGGATGAATGGGTGAATCAGTGCAGTATGAATAGGGGGGGGGGAGAAGTGCAGGATTGATGGGAAGGGGGGTCAGTACAGGATGAATTGGGGGACCAGTGTAGGGGTGTGGGGGGGGGGGCAGGAGAATCAATGCGAGGTGGGTAGGGTATTGAATAGATTGGGGGGGGGGGTAGATGGGGAGGGGAGCACAGGGGATGTCAGTGAGGACTGAATAGAGGAGGGAATGGGGATCAGTGCGGGATGGAGAGGAGGGGTCCCAGGATAAGAGGGGTGGAGGGGGGCGTACAAGAGAGAAAGATGGGATGGGGTGGCGGGGCAGAGGAGGTAGGAAGGAAGGTCAGCGCTGCTCCGACAACATCGCCCCGCTGACTTGGCCGCCCTCTCCAACGCCAAAGTGCCGCCGCCAAATGGGGAGGCGGTCGGGAACCCCTCTACACCGCCTCCCCTCCTCCGCCAGCCGACAGCAAGGTGCAGGGCCGAGGAGTGCAGCTCAAAGATCCTATAGCTATAGGATCGATCTTTGGTGCAGCTGCTTCAGACGGCAGAAGGAGGCCTCCCCCTCCCTCCCTCCCTCTCTCCCCCTCCCTCCCTCTCTCCCCCTCTCTCTCTCCTCTCTCTCTTCTCTCCCCTCTCTCTCTCCCCCTTCTTCCCTCTCTCTCTCACTCCCTCCCTCCTCCCGGCCTTGACGTGCGAGAGCGGTTATTTTGAAAGTGCCGTTAACGGTTTTGCAGGCAGCGGCTGTTATTGGGGCGATAGCAGCCGCTGCCTTCAAAGCAACCCCTCTTGGAGGCCTCCTTCCGCCGGACGGGGTGCGGGAGATGGAGCCGCTGTCGAGGCCGCTGTTGTCGCTGTTCGAGACCCGTCATTCGCTCCGACCCTTCGTCACCACGCACCTGGTATCTTTGCCCCGCAATCAAAGATACTAGAGGAATACAGCCGTCGACACGAAACGTCACGCTCCTATTCTCCAGAGATGCTGCCTGACCCGCGGAGTTTTCAGTTTTTTGTGTCTTTCGGTATAAACCAGTATTTGCTTGCCAAGCCGGGCAAAATGAGTCGCCGTTTAGGTTGCCGGGCGGCACTTTGGGTGGTCATTGGCACCCGGGCAACCGCTAATTTCGAGCCCTGCTTTCTAAGACTGATGTCTTCATACTGAAACATGGTGTGCACTACAGAGCACTACTCCAAGTGAAGTCCAAACAAATTCTATGCAGCTGCAATATAATGTTCATCCCTTGTTTTGCAGCCTCCTGAGATAAAGACCAATATTCCTGTAGGTTTTTAAATTTTTTTTGTACTTGAACAGGAGTCAAGAGTGTTTAACTGTAAAATTCTTATTTGTTGGAGCTTTACAGGCACATCAACACAACAAAACAAATACATGTATAATAAACAATAAAGCAGTAAATTATCAATTATACTAGGTAACAAGACCATGATAGTGCAAGCTAAAATGCTTAGTGCAACCGTGTACAAAATCTATAGTAGTTTGGTGCTGAGGTAGGGCTTTGGTTAGGGTTGTGTAGAGTAGTTCAAAAGCTTGATGGGTAGATGATATTCTTGAACCTGGAGCTTTTGTACCACCTTCCCGATGAGAGCAACAAATTATGAGTGTGGCCAGCCTCTAGTGGGTCTTTCCTGATATTTGTTTTTCTGAGGTAGTTCTTCCTAGAGATCCCATCGATGGTGGGGAGGTCATTACACCTGATGGACAATGGCATTGTCTATTCTCTGTAGCTTTCATTATTGTTTTTATGAGTTACTGAACAAGGCTATGTAACAATAGGTCAGTGTGCTCTTTACCATATATGTGTAGACGTTTGATGCGGTGATGTATCAAATAGTCCAAGGAAGTAGAGGCAATAAGCTTTCTTGGTTATTGCATCAATGTGCTGGACCCACAATAGATTTTCAGAGACATCCTCACCCAGGAACTTGAAACTCAACTTTCTCCACTGCCAACCCACCAATAAAGGCAGGTTCATGGACTCTCGGCTTTTCCATCTTGAAATCAACAATCACTTCCTTGGTCTTGCTAATGCTGAGTTTGTGGTCCAGGCATCACTCAATCAAATTATCAATCCCACTGCTGTATTCCTTACCAATTATTCATCCAACAACGGTGGTATCGTCGATGAATTTAAAGATGGTGTTGGAGCTGTGTATTGCTCCATTGTTATAGGCGTAGCTCAGGGGGCACAACCCCATGGACATGTTCTGAAATCGTGTGTCAATCAACTGACCATTGTCTTTTTGACCTCTTCAACGTCTCATTTCCTCAGTGTATTGTCATCATTTGCTTCCTGGAAACCCCTATCATTCCAGTCCCAAGAAAAGTAAAGTGGCCTTTCACAATGACTCCTGCACGGTAGCTCAATAAAGTGCTTTGAAAGATCGGTAATGGCTCAGATCTGCACCAGTCTTCTGGACAATCTGGACTTCCTGACTGGCAGACCTCACTTGGGTTGAATAGACTACAACATTTCTTCAACCCTGACCCTCAACATTGGTGGACCCTTACTGTGCTCCACTGAGAGGACACAACCCAAACCTCATCACAGGAGCTGTTGTAGAGATGGTCGATTGTTACAGTTTCCTTCAAAGTATTTACGTCAGTGCCTGAGACGATTTGGCATTTCCGCAAGAATTATCTCAAATTGCTGTGCTATAGAAAATATTCTGTCAGTTTAGAGAGACAGCAAGGAAATGGGCCCTTCAGCCCACTGAGTCTGCACCGACTAGCGATCCCCACACATTAACACTACCCTATACACACTTGGGACATTTTACATTTACACCAAGCCAATTAACGTAGAAACCTGTAGACCTTTGGAGTGTGGGAGGAAACCCACATGGGTCACGGGGAGAACATACAAACTCCGTACAGACAAGCACCCAGAGTCAGTATCTAACCCGGGTCTGCTGGCGCTATAAGGCAGTAGCTCTGCTGCTACGCCACCGTGCCACACAAACACTGTTGGGATGCATCTCGGGCTGATATAGTAACTTCTCTTGACTACCCCACACTTGCAGAAAATGGTGAACACAACCCAGTCCATTGTGGGCTCATCACCATCTATCATCCAGTCCATCTTAACAATGCGTGGCATCAGGAAGGTTGAAGGTATAGTCAAGGAAGCCCTTTACCTTGGCCATTTTGTTTTCTCTTTCATGCCTTTGGGAGAAGATGTAACAGTTTCAAAGCCAGACATGAACAGCTTCTTACCGATTGTTATCAGACTCCTAAACCAATCGCTTCTTTCACATCACCTTCACGGTGGTTCTGTCACGTACCCCTGCTCTTGACTACCATCTCGTTCAGTTATTCTGTTATTTCACTTCAATGTTTTCAGATTGCCCTACAATCCTTGCACCTTTCTGCTATTTTGCATTTATTGTTGTATCTATTACCAAATATTGTTTCTTCTGTGAGCTTCACGTCAACAAGAAATGTAATTGTCGATGCGTATGACAATAAAATAATCTAATCTAAGTAACCTTGACCTTCACTAAATCTAATAATTTTTCATTCTCAAATACGTATGAAGGCAGCATCCCAACATTATATATTGTCAATTTTTTTTTAATTGGCCATATCAGCTGGTTGCTTAAGATGGATAGCTCAGATGGAATTGTAGTATCTGGAATTCTAGATCGCACCAAGATTAATGCAAGATGTCAATGGAGTGGTACTCTTGACTCTACCCAACAGACTGTGTGAGTACTGCAGCACTTGTAAAAGAGGATCTAGGCTGAATATTTTTTTTTTAAATGGATAGTGAAAAACTCCCCTTGATGTGATTTAGAGAAACGCTGAGTGCAATGGTCAACAATAGAATTCTCCAACCTCTTCTGGTATCAACATCAGGAAAAAAAAGACTTTGACAAAATTTAGATTTACAAGCAGCAAAGGGAGTATTTTTTATTCTCCCCCAGGTGCGAATTAATGGGATATCAGCTTCAATTGTTACATTGCCTTCTGAAGCAGCTGGTTTGTATGTGGAGGGATCAATGATTGCAGGTGTAATGAACCATCAGTGGAGACACCAGGGACTGCAGATGCTGGAATCTTGAACAAAACACAAAGTGCTGGAGGAACTCTGGGTCAGGCAGCATCTGTGGAGGGAATAGATAGGTGACTTTTCTGGTCGAGACCCTTCTTCAGATTGATTGGAGTAGGGAGTAAAAAACTGGAAAGAAGGGGGGGGGGTTATATAAAGCCTGGCAAATGATAGTTGGATATAGGTGAGGTGAGGGGTGATTGTCACATTGATGGAGTAAGTGACAAAGGCCAGAGGTGCACAAAGATTGGCACATTGATGGAGTAAGTGACAAAGGCTGGAGGTGCACAGACGACAAGAGTGTCAGTTAAAGTGAGAAGATATGGAGGAATGTGAAGCTGGAGTAAGGAGGGGCATGATTGGGCAGAGGAGAGGGGATTTAAGAAGTTGGGACTTTGGGATGAGAGGAAAGAAGTGGGTGCATTAGGGTGGGAGAGGGGAAGAAAGTGGATATTGGGTATGTGTTACTTGAAATTTGAGAATTCAATGTTCATACCACTGTGTTGACATCTACCCAAGCGGAATATGAGGTGCTGTTCCAGTTTGTGTGTGACCACACTCTGGCAAAGATACATGCCGAGAACAGAACTGCCGTTAAAGGAATGGGAAAGCAAATTAAATTGATTATTTACCGGGAACTCCAGCAGATATTTACATACAGAGCACAGGTTTTTCGCAAAAAATGATCGCCTAATGTACTTTTGCTCTCGCTGATATAAATTAGGCCATTTTAAGAACACCAAATGCCATAGATGAGGTTGGAAGAGGTGAACATGAACCTGCCTCACCTGGCAGGGCTGCTGGAATTCCCAAATATACGTGAGAGAGGTTGGGATAGGTATTGCATCTACTACGGTTGCAAGTAAAAATGTCTGGGGAAGGGGTAGGGAGGGCTGAGCGAACCAAGGAGTTGCAAAGGGAGTGTTGGTACGGGCATTGTAGGCCCTAGGGCCTGTTCCTCAGCTGTACTGCTTTAAATGAAGGATGGATTAAAGGAGGAGTAAAATGACAGAAAAAGAGGACTATTACTTGGAATTGCAGAGCTAACTGCCAACTCCAGGAAGTCGAAAGACAAGTTAGTAGAGTATCTTGAGGTCAGTATGAGATAGGGATCTAGGGAAAAAAGGGAACAGAGAATTAAAATGGGTCTTCTATATCCCAGGCAGCTAATCACACTGAGATGCACCTCAATATCTGTTTGCAGTAAGTTCAAACTGCCTCTCAATTTCCATGTCTCCCTTCAAGAAAGCCACACTGCAAATTAGCCTCAAGGAAGAGCTTCCTTCCTTCTAAGAAGATCAAATTATCTTCAAGGTTTGAAGAAGGGTTCCAACCTAAAACGTCACCTACTCCTTTTCTCCAGAGAGGTTGCCTGACCCGCTGAGTTACTGCAGCATTTTGTGTCAATCTTAAAGTAAGAAATGTTGGGTAAAGACATTGCTTGCACTTTGTGACTGAAATGGTAACTTTTAAGGTGGGGTTGCTTGTTCCCAACTTGAGTTGTGCTCATGCTCATGTGAGGGGCCATTGTTGCCTTCATCTTACTCTTGGCACCTGCTCATTGATTCCTTGTTTGCTGCTGCCCCAATATATATATATTTTTTTAAAGTGGTACTATCTTTGAATGTGCCTTCATATTCCCTTGTTTGGACTCTACTTGTGTCTACTTTTCTGAGTGTTTGTCATGCACTGCATCCCTTTCTTTCAACATGAAGCACTCCTGAAGCATCTTCCTATATGAGATCGAGTCATCGAACCTCATGAATTTCTGAATCAGATTTTTCCAAACGTGCATTGCTCGCCACAATCCCTGTCCATTGCTTCATATGTTATGTTTATTATTGTGGCATGCCCAGGTACAATGAAAAGCTTTGTTTTGCATGCTCTCCAAAAAGATCAGATAGACTGCATAAATACAATCATACCCAAGTACATTAGATAAAGGGTAAGATTCAGAGTGCAAAATATAGGTCTCAGTATTGTAGCACATCAGTTTCATAGACAAAGTCCAATGTCACACAATGGGCAAGAAGTCAATCAGACAATACCCTAGTTTATGGAAGGGCCATTCCAAAGCCTGATAACAGAGGGGAAGAAGTTGTTTCTAAGGCACACAAGTTTCCACCTACTGATTCAGCTGCAGAGGTTGCAATGGGCTGTGTGAATACGGAAAGCTGTCTTTGTTTCAGAGTATTGCGATAGTCAAGTCGAGGAGTGTTGGTGGAGGCAGGCAAGCTTGTGATTCTTACTAGAGTCCAGCTTGTTGAGGGTGTGGATCTGGCGTGGAATGAAGCTCAGAGTAGTGGACTGCTGCGAAGCTGCTGAATGCTTGTGGAGCTGTGCGGATGACATCCTGCAGGTGGCACTGTGTGACAGTGTGTGTTAACTAAACAGCTTGATCAAAGGCAAGCGTCCTGGAACAAGCAGTTGCAATTGTGAATAAATGTGTGAAATGTGAGTCTACTGAGGAGGACTGCGGCAGGAGTCCACTGAGTTGCAACTAAAACACGCCAGCTCAATATCTATTTTCAAGTCTTGATTTGGTTTTATGACCTTGGCAGTGTGACCTGCACTGGTAACAATGAGGCTTTTGAAACTAAATTTGTTCTTGTAGGAGCCCATTAACTTCTGTTTAAATGGCCTGCCATTTTTGTAATTACATTTTTTAATGTCTAAAGTTTGGAAGTAGTGTTATTCTATTTGAATGCCCACTGTTTAAAGTTGAAAGGTTTTGTATATCTCACTGGTTACAGTTCATACCCTGTTCCAACTAAGTTCAACTTGCTGTTTTGAGTTTGAAATCAAGCATTGGTGAGCACATTGCAAGCTGACTGTTGAAGCAGCTGTTACAGTAGCTACATGGAAACTCTCTTTCGTCTTAGGGAGGCCGATCATGGCAGAACACCAACAGTAAGATATATGTGAATATAGAAGCAAACAGAAAAAAATGATCCATTGGGTGAAAAGCAAATGAACTGAAAATAAAAAATGCTGGGAACATTCAGCAAGCCAGGTAGCATCGGCGGAAAGAGAAACAGTTAATGCTTCAGGTCAAAGACACACAGTAAAATAGCTAAATAGAGGGGGAAATTTTTATTTATTGTGGCGGGAAGATGAAGGCAGGGCAAAGGAAATGCCAATGACGGGGTGAGGCCAGGGTCACGGGGAATAAGTTGTAGGAGTCCTCCAATAAATGGGTTCATGACAAATGGGTTTTATAAATAGCAGAGCCAGGGACATGCCCAGCAGGTTGGTGTGCGCTGTAGAGGGAAAAAATGAGCCAGTAACACAGACCGACCGTTGACTTAGTGCAGAAGTGGCCAATTCCGATACAGACAGTGACTTGCTTGAAGTCAATATATTTGATAGTGAGTTGGAAAGGCTGCAATGTGTCCACACAGAAATTAAGTGTAGTTTAGTGAGGTGCGATTACTCATGGCCCTGTCTCACGGTGCAAGTTGACCACGAGGTACCCCGAGTGAAAGACTCGTGGTTGTGTACGAGACTTCAAGATTATGTTCAAGTGTTTAACCGAGTTCCCACGGGTATGTCATTTCTGCGATGTTCCACACAGACACACACACACACACACACACACACACACACACACACACACACACACACACACACACACACACACACACACACACACACACACACATATATGTATATATATATATATATATATATATATATATATATATATATATGTGTGTGTATATATATATATATATATAATATATGTATGTATGTATGTATATATATATATATATATATATATATACATATATATATGTGTGTATATATATATATATATATATGTGTGTGTGTGTGTGTGTGTGTATATATATATATATATATATATATATATATATATATATATATATATACGCTTTGAAAATGCAGGGGGGGTGATATTTCGCGGAGTTACCCAACAGTAGGCAACCCAGGAACCACGCAAAGTATATATACATATTCATACATATACACATATACATATACACAGGTCTGGGGAAGACAGAGAGGGGAAAAATGAGGACACGGAAGTTTAGTGGGGAATCTCATAGGTTATTATGTGGGAAGGAAGTCCAGATGCTGGTTTAAAGATAGACGAAATGCTGGAGTAACTCTGCGGGACAGGCAGCATCTCTGGGTAGTGGTCCAAGGAAGGGTCTCGACCCGAGACATCATAATTCCTTCTCTCCGGAGATGCTGCCTGTCCCGCTGAGTTACTCCAGAATTGTGTGTGTGTGAGAGTTACTCCAGCATTGTTCGTGTGTGTGTGTGTGAGTTACTCCAGCATTGTGTGTGTGTGTGTGTGTGTGTGTGTGTGTGTGTGTTACTCCAGCATTGTGTGTGTGTGTGAGTTACCCCAGCATTGTGTGTGTGTGAGTTACCCCAGC
Source organism: Okamejei kenojei (assembly GCA_035221665.1). NCBI lineage: Eukaryota > Metazoa > Chordata > Chondrichthyes > Rajiformes > Rajidae > Okamejei > Okamejei kenojei. Next base: position 44,038,513 of record CM069135.1, on the reverse strand, counting down.
ATTGTGTGTGTGTGAATCATGAATTGCCAAGACACAAGGCACTGTAGATACAAATAATGACATACACAAGAAAGGGCAGATGCTAGTTGAAAAAAGTTAACACATGGGGCTGGAGAAATTTGGAAATGTCATCCCGTCACCCATTCCTTCTCTCCAGAGATGCTGCCTGCCCGCTGAGTTAAAAGAGTTCCCACGGTAGACTCACGAATCACTAAGGTAAACGCACGGGCCACCACGTTATAAACGAGTTTAAAATGTTTCAATTTTTAACTTGAACTGTAAATTTGACTCGTGGAAAAAATCAAACATGTTTGATTTTTTTCACGAGTTACCAAGTTTCACGGGTACCTGCCATTAGCGCCACGAGTCGCTAAGTTGCTCGCAAGAGTTCCGACGTTCCCGCTACGTTTAGTGTACGTGATTACCGCGAGTGACAACTCTGGGTCACTCGTGGGTCAACTCGCACCGTGAGACAGGGGTTTCAAGCATTGGGTTATGTTATAACAAACTAGGAGGCCACAGACTATAGTAGAGTGTGAAAGGGCTGGAGAATTGTAGTTGCAGGCAAAAGAAAGCTTGGGGTTGTCATGACTGACTGGTCTCACTTGCCAGCGATGCTGTTTCCATGTTTATTGAAAACTGTAGGACTGGGTAGTACAACAGTGTGACTCTTTGAAATGTTGCCTTATATTACAGAGACCCGGGTTTGATCCTGACCTCTGGTGCTTTGTGGAGTTTCTCTGTGACCACATGCCTTTCTACCGGGTGCTCGAGTTTCCTCCAACTTCCACAAGCACAAGCGGGTTGATGAATTAATTGCCGACTATATTCGTCCCATGTACTTACGTCTAATAAAAATATTTAACAGATATTCGTCCCAAGTGTGTGTAGGTGAGCAGCAGAATTTAGGGATTATTGTAAAACGATCAGTGTAGATTGATAACCATGCAGGAGGAAGCTGTCCACTGGAGATGTTGAAGGTTCAGTAAACTTCTAATAATGCTTTATAATAGGACTTGAATCTTTATTAATTTTTTAGATCTGTTCTTGTTCCTTATTATTGTTAGTTATTATTGTTTGCTGTAGTTCGGTATGTAAAACAAATCTGGCAAATGAATCGGCCAGCGTTTGGTACACTTAATAAATTGCAGCTAAATTGGTGAGGACAATGAATCAGTGTCCACCAACTTGTATGCTTTTCCTGTTCTAACTTTCTTCACTTTTTACCATGGTCATTTTTTTTTTTCTGAAAGCAAAATACACGGCTGACCAAAAAAACATGTTTCCATCACAAGGGTTTTGGGAAGAAATGAAGTAGGTGTTTCTTTTATTAGAGGCATTTATTTTATTATCAGTTAAACACTGTAAAGAAAACATTATAGCCTTGTAAGCCTTTGTTTCACCTGGAGCATAGCCATGGATGAAGTGAGAGAGGGTGCCAGCTCTGTGTAACCATATCTTAGCAAGGGTTAGCATTCACCACAGTAAATCTAGAAGGCCTTTTGTTTATTAATGTGCAGTTTTTTATTATCAAGGTGTTGAAATTGCTTTACACAGTAGAGGTAACTGTGAAGCTGTTAAATTGGAATACAGTAATCATCTAACTGCATTCCTGCACAATAATTTGATGACTTATTTCTTCACCTAATCTTGCACTTTGGTCAGATATCCCTAAGCAAGCTGACAATGGAATCTATTCCATTTTTTGATCTGAATTGTTGAATTGCGGAAAGACAAAGCATGGGCATCAAATAATTTGTGTAAGCCCCTTTGATGATTTTAGGCGTCAGGATATTGTGTGTAAATCAAGTAGTTTTAATATTTCATGAATTCGGAACATATCTGTTCAAAACTAGTCATACCATTTCCTTGACCTAGTGATCTTATTTCCGAAATAATGGTTCCAAATTAATGAAAAATCCGGTGAGGGGAGGAACTGCAGATACTGGTTTAAACCGAAGATAAACACAAAATGCTTGTTATCCAGACAGCGGAAAGACAATACATGTTTACAATCGAATTATTTACAGTGTATAGATACATGATAAGGAATAACGTTTAGTGCAAGGTAGAGCCAGCAAAGTCCGAAATATTCCGAGGGTCACTGATGAGGTAGAATATAGGTCAGGACTGCTCTCTGGTTGTGGTGGGATGATTCAGTTGCCTGATAACAGCTGGGAAGAAACTGTCCCTGAATCTGGAGGTGTGCATTTTCAAACTTCTGTACCTTTTGCCTGATGGGAAAAGGGAGAAGAGGGAGTATCCAGGGTGGACGTCCTTGATTATGCTGCTGGCCTTGCCGAGGCGGTGCGAGCTGTATCTCCAAAGTCTCAAAGATAAATATTTATTATGAGACACGTGGTAAATATGTCTGATGAAAACCATTAATTCAAGAAGATAACACTGCAACTCTTGGATAGGTTGAAGACTTTTTTGAACCGTGAACCCTTCCAGTCCGTGCCGACCATTTGTTTTCCCCTAGTCCCATCTACTTGCACTCAGACCATACCCCTCCATTCCCTTCCCGTCCATATACCTATCCACTTTACTTTTAAATGTTAAAATCGATCCTGCCTCCACCACTTCTGCTGGAAGCTCATTCCACACAGCCACCACCCTCTGAGTAAAGAAGTTCCTCCTCATGTTACCCCTAAACTTCCGTCCCTTAATTTGCATGTCATGCCCTCTTGTTTGAATCTTCCCTACCCTTAATGGGAAAAGCTTATCCACGTCAACTCTGTCTATCCCTTTCATCATTTTAAAGACCTCAATCAAGTCCCCCCCCTAACCTTCTGCGCTCCAAAGAATAAAGACCTAACTTGTTCAACCTTTCTCTGTAACATAGTTGCTGGATCCCAGGCAACATTCTAGTAAATCTCCTCTGTACTCTCTCTATTTTGTTGACATCTTTCCTATAATTAGGCGACCAAAATTGTACACCATACTCCAGAATTGGTCTCACCAATGCCTTGTACAATTTTAACATTACTTCCCTGATCCTATATTCAATGCTCTGATTTATAAAGGCCAGCACACCAAAGGCTTTCTTTACCACCCCATCTACATGCGATTCCACCTTCAGGGAACTATGCACAGTTATTCCTAGACCTCTCTGTTCCACAACATTCCTCAATTCCCTACCATTTACCATGTAATGGTAAATTTATGCTTCCTCTGCTGTTAGAATTAGCATCTGTGAGCTGCGAGCTGATCAAGTGATTGCCGACTACACTTTTGATCTCAACAATGCCTGTGATGAGTGAACTTTGCTCCATTGCAAAATGAGCTTGAGAGATGCTGAGCGCTTGGGTTGACAGGACTCTTTAAATGTACACCTCGTTCTTGAGCCCTGCGAATCCTGTGAGTCAGCAGCAAAGGTTATAGGTTTCCCCATAAAGCTCAGATTGTTGTTAACAGCAGAGAAATTGTGTGTGACCGCAACACACAACGTCATTAGCTGCACTACTGGTGCTGGGTTTTCATGACACACTGACACAAGCCAAGTGTCGGGACCAATTTCCCATTGGCGCAAGTGCGCACGGAAGTAATTTCTATTCTGATCTACTGTGAGTTAAACCACTTTTGTGCACAAATAAGTCTGACTATTGTTCCTGCTGAATTAGCTGTAAACATGTATTAGTTGTCTAATCACTGAGTTTTATTATAACTTTGACTAAATAGAGATCTTTTTGGTGATCCTGAAAATCAATTGATGCATTTAGAAGTGATCTTGGACAGCTGGTAAACTCCACTTGGTAAATGTGTCTTAGCACAACAATGGCTGTGAAGGGAAATGACTGGAATCTTGTTGTCCATGGAAACGTGTTACTATGTAACCTGCATATCTATATACTTTGTCTTACAACATTTGTAATTTGCTCAGTAGATGACTGGCTGTATTAACATTTGTACAAAATAAATGGGAATTATAAACCTGCATGCAATGGGAAAACAAACTGACTCTGTGTTACTTTGTTTCATGAGAATTGTTAGTGGAATTACTCCTTTAAAAAAAAAGAAACAACAAACAAATCATCCCTTCTCTTTCATCAGTTATTATAGCCCAACACTGGTAATCCCCTCTCTCCTTTACCCTGGGGATTCCTTTTGTAGTCACACGTTAACAGCCTCAATGGAAACAAATCAGAGAATTCAATAAACTTTGTCTTGATTTTGTCAATGCATGTTTCAAATGATCCTTTTGAAGATGTGTTTCATGCTTCAGCTCGTTTGCTTGCATTGATGTTTCCTGATTGATGAACTTGAGGTGAAAACTGGAGAAACGTTTGTCTTTGCACAAGTGAACTCTACAGCCATGGCTCAGCACTTAAAAAGCAAAAAAAAAGCAAGGGCCCTCTTCCCATTCTCCAAGGCAATTTTATCCTGAAGCTAATACTACAAGAAGTAATTACTTTATTGTTGTGCACGATGTTACGGCCATATTCCTTGATAGCCTAACCATGGTTATTTTGGAAAAGGATTTAGTTGGTTGGCAATTGTTATGAGATGGCCTGAATCGGTTTCAGGTGATAAATTAGTGAATGAATATACTTTAATTTGGAGATACAGCACGGTAACAGGCTCTTCAGCCCATCGAGTCCACGCCGATCAGCGATCCCCATTCATTAACAATATCATACACACACTAAGGACAATTTTCAATTTTACCAAGCCAAGTAACCTACAAACCTGTACATCTTTAGGAGGAGATTTAGTGGGAGGAAACCGGGGCTCCCGGTGAAAACCCACACAGATCACAGGAGGACATACAAACTCCATTCAGACAGCACCCGTAGTAAGGATTGAACCCAGTTCATTGGCGTGGTGAGGCAGCAACTCTACCACTTCACCACTGTGCCACCCATGAGTTTTCTCAGCTTTCTAATGTTTCGAACATTGGAGGTTAGCATCAGCGCTGTGGTAAAATAATTGTCTGTGCCTCAATTGTCAATATTGGGGAAAATGAGGCTAGAGAACAGTTTTAAAATCTCATGTGCTGAAAAGTTGTTTAAGGTGCACATCTACCTTAGTTTATTATTGTCACCTGTACCCATATACAGTGAAAAGCCTGTTCTGCACGCTATCCAATCTGATAGTAATTTATATTTTTTCTTTTAAAAGCGATCTTTATTTTAATAATTTTGGGTTACTGTCTATTTTGTTTCAATCCCTGGAAAAAGGTGGGCATGTGGGAAAAAGAAGCATCATAATTACTGGTCAGATTCATGCTTAATAATATTTCACTTTAGCCCACATTCTAAAAGCCATGTGTTTTCCCAAGTTAATAGACTTGTGTGCATATGCAACATAAAGTAAATTATGTATCTGCAAATCAACAAAAATAAATCCGGAATGAAAGAACTTTTATTTGCAGTTTTACTTGGGCCTTGAAGTGAGGACAAGGAGAATTAATTGGCCTTCTAGATATTATACCATGAATGTTTCACTGCAGCAAGTAGTACAACAATTTCTTCCAGTGGCTTAGCAAATTGTATTGACTTTTTAATAAATGACTGAGGTTTTGGTTTTTATTACCATTAAATCTGAGTAAAAAGATACTTTATTTCTTCACAATGCAGATTAGGCTATTACTTAACTGCACCTGGTTTTCACAACAAACTTCAAGGTTGGGGGTCTGGGAGATCAGGGATTCTATGCAGCAAGTCCTGCCATCAGTATGTTTAACAAATAACTCATTATTGCATGGTTGTGTTAAGGCTATTTGAAGGTATTCTCTCACTGCAAATGCATCATCAGCGTAATGGTCAGCTGGCTATCAATCAGATTGCATTTTCATGGAAATGTTGGACCTTCAAGTGGGTTCTGTTTCTCGAGCTTCATTTCCCAGATTTCTTTTCCCTTTTAAACATGGTTGACCAATATCCAAGGTTATAATACAAAATTTCACTATTTGTACAAACTGCAGTGTAGACCTCTGAAATGGAAGACCTAGTATGCTTTCCAATATCTAATCTCAAGGTATGTCCTGTACACAAGTCAATATGGGACTAGAAATTCTGTTTTGCATAAGACTTTGATGCAGCTACATTGATTGAGCGTGAGACTCATGCATTTCGCCCATTTCTCACGCTCTCACGCTGATCACTAATTTCTCGTGCTCTGTCGTGAGAAAGTCTGTGATCAACGAGAATTTCAAAACTAATATCAACTGCTTGTGTGCGTGTCTGTTGACAAGACAGCAGCATTCTTATTCTCTGTTATTCTCACTTGACCGAACCGTCACACACCTCCAAACATGTCCCCATGCAAATTTACATTGTAAAACACGGACCTGGCAGTGAATGAGTGTCACCCAGCGCAGCAAGCCAGGCCATGTCCTGCTACCGGCGGCAGTCAGAATTTAAGGATTTGCGGAAGGCGGCTGACATGAGCGAGGCTGGCAAGTGGCTGGACAGAGGTGTTCGCATGGGCCGCGGAACCAGGGGACTGGGGGGGGGGGGGGGGGGGGGCTGCAGCCCTCCACTTTTTTGGCTAGACATATTTCAATGTCTCCGGATTTGGACGAGGCGCTGCTGTGCTTTGAGCAACCTGGTCGTGGGTGTTGGAGAGCCGGGGCGGAGGGAGGGATGGAACCAGAAGCAGCGGCGGGGTCAGATACGGACGGGGAGCCGGGGCCGGCGAGTGTTTGCCGGCCTGGCGAGTTGCTCGCTGCAGCTCCAGCCATGGAGCAGCCGCAGTGCAAGAGTCCTGGGCCGTCAGAGGTGTCGGAAGCGTTGTGCCGCTGCCGTGAGAGTCTCTGCCCTGAATTTGCCCTGGTGACCGGCATGGGTCAAGCTGCGGCTCGGTGCATCCTAGAGGACAACTAGTGGCTGCTGGAAGTAGGTACCAAGCACTGGGTAGAAGCGGTGGAAGATAGTAGCCTTCAAATGGGTGTGGTTGGAGAAAGCATCCTGCTTGCCTGCTAGATTTTCACTTACTCTAACGGCAGAAAAAATATTCCCGATGTCGGGGGAGTTCAGAACCAGGGGTTACAGTTTAAGAATAAGGGGTAGGCCATGTAGGACTGAGATGAGGACAAACTTTCTTCACCCAGAGAGTTGTGACTCTGTGGAATTCTCTGCCAATTGGAGGCCAATTCACTGGATGTTTCCCTGGAAGCACTCGGACCCAAAATGTAGGCGAAAAAGATAATAAACAGAGAATAAGGGATGGTGGGTTTCTAAAATGTGTATATTTTAATGCTAGGAGCACTGTAAGAAAGGTGGATGAACTTAGAGCGTGGATTGACACCTGGAAATATGATGTTGTGGCAATCAGTGAAACATGGTTGCAGGAGGGCCGTGATTAGAAACTAAATATTCCAGGATTTCGTTGCTTCAGGTGTGATAGAATTGGAGGGACCAGAGGTGGAGGTGTTGCATTGCTTGTCAGAGAGGATATTACAGCAGTGCTTTGGCAGGATAGAATAGAGGGCTCGTCTAGGGAGGCTATTTGGGTGGAACTGAGAAGTGGGAACGGTGTAGCAACAGTTTAGGGGTGTATTATAGACCGCCAAATGGGGAGCGAGAATCGGAAGAGCAAATATGTAAGGAGATAGCAGATAATAGTAGTAAGCACAAGGTAGTGATTGTGGGAGATTTCAATTTTCCAAAAATAGACTGGGAAACACATTGGGCAGTGCTGGACCTCCTGTTAGGGAATGAGGCAGGTCAGTTGACGGAGGTATGCGTTGGTGCGCACTTTGGGACCAGTGATTACAATACCATTAGTTTCAATATAATTATGGAGAGAGTCAGAACTAGACCTAGGGTGGAGATTTTTGATTGGAGAAAGGCTAACTTTGAGGGAATGCGTAAGGATTTAAAAGGAGTGAATTGGGACACTTTGTTTTAAGGGAAGGATGTAGAAGAGAAATGGAAGACATTTAAAGGGGAAATTGTAAGAGTACAGAATCTTTATGTCCCTGTTAGGTTGAAAGGAAATAGTAAAAATTGGAAAGAGCCATGGTTTTCAAGGGAAATTGGACACTTGTTATGAAAAAAGAGAGATATCTACAATAATTATAGGAGGCATGGAGTAAATGAGGTGCTAGAGGAGTATAAAGAATGTAAAAAGAATCTTAAGAAAGAAATTAGAAAGGCTAAAAGAAGATATGAGGTTGCTTTGGCAAGAAAGATGAAAGTAAATCCAAAGGGTTTCTACAGCTATATTAATAGCAAAAGGATAACGAGGGATAAAATTGGACCATTAGAGAGCCAGAATGGACAGCTATCTGCAGAGCCAAAAGAGATGTGGGAGATATTGAACAATTTATTTTCTTCGGTATTCACCAAGGAGTAGGATATTGAACTCTGTGAGGTAAGGGAAGTTAGTGTAGAAATAGCAGGAGCTATGACAGAAATATAGAAATAGCAGGAGCTATGACAGAAATATTTCAAATGTCATTAGAAACGGGAATAGTGGCGGAGGATTGGCGTACTGCGCATGTTGTTCCATTGTTTAAAAAGGGTTCAAAGAATAAACCTAGCAATTATAGACCTGTTAGTTTGACATCAGTGGTGGGCAAATTAATGGAAAGGATACTTAGAGATAATATATATAAGCATCTGGATAAATCAGGGTCTGATCAGGAACAGTCAACATGGATTTGTGCCTGGAAGGTCATGTTTGACAAACCATCTTGAATTTTTTGAAGCGGTTACTAGGGAAATTGATGAGGGTAAAGCAGTGGATGTTGTCTACATGGATTTCAGTAAGGCCTTTGACAAGGTTCCCCATGGAAGGTTGGTTAAGAAGGTTCAGTCTTTGGGTGTTAATGGTGGAGTAGCAAGATGGATTCAACAGTGGCTGAATGGGAGATGTCAGAGAGTAATGGTGGATGGCTGTTTGTCAGGTTGGAAGCCGGTGACCAGTGGGGTGCCTCAGGGATCTGTGTTGGGTCCACTGTTGTTTGTCATGTACATCAATGATCTGGATGATGGGGTGGAAAATTGGATAAGTAAGTATGCAGATGATACTAAGATAAGTGGTGTTGTGGATAATTAAGTAGATTTTTCAAAGTCTACAGAGAGATTTGGGCCATTTGGAAAAGTGGGCTGAAAGATGGCAGATGGAGTTTAATGCTGATAAGTGTGAAGTGCTACATCTAGGCAGGACAAATCAAAATAGGACGTACATGGTAAATGGTAGGGAATTGAGGAATGCTGTGGAACAGAGAGATCTAGGAATAACTGTGCATAGTTCCCTGAAGGTGGAATCGCATGTAAATAGGATGGTAAAGAAAGCCTTTGGTGTGCTGGCCTTTATAAATCAGAGCATTGAATATAGGAGTAGGGAAGTAATGTTAAAATTGTACAAGGCATTGGTAAGACCAATTCTGGAGTATGGTGTACAATTTTGGTCGCCTAATTATAGGATGGATGTCAACAAAATAGAGAGAGTACAGAGGAGATTTACTAGAATGTTGCCTGGGTTCCAGCAACTATGTTACAGAGAAAGGTTGAACAAGTTAGGTCTTTATTCTTTGGAGCGCAGAAGATTAAGTTGGGACTTGATTGAGGTCTTTAAAATGATGAAAGGGATAGACAGAGTTGACATGGATAAGCTTTTCCCATTGAGGGTAGGGAAGGTTCAAACAAGAGGGCATGACATGAGAATTAAGGGACAGAAGTTTAGGGGTAACGTGAGGGGGAACTTCTTTACTCAGAGGGTGGTGGCTGTGTGGAATGAGCTTCCAGCAGAAGTGGTGGAGGCAGGATCGATTTTAACATTTAAAAGTAAAGTGGATAGGTATATGGACGGGAAGGGAATGGAGGGGTATGGTCTGAGTGCAGGTAGATGGGACTAGGGGAAAACAAATGGTCGGCACGTACTGGAAGGGCCGAGAGGGCCTGTTTCCGTGCTGTTATAACCATATAACAATTACAGCACGGAAACGGGCCCTCTCGGCCCTTCCAGTCCTTATGTGTGGGCCATATATATTGTCACTATAGAGGGGCTAGGAGCAAGGCCAAGTGTGCATCCAGAGTCAAGGTCTGGAATAGTACTAGGTGTGCAGTCAAAGCTGGGACAATGGGAGTGTTCAGCACTGGGAACGTAAGCAGGTAAGCAGCTATGATCAGGGTAGAATAGGGGGCCAGGTGTAAGGCTGGACTCGGGGTCAGGAATGAGAGAAGGTATGCAACTGGGGTCAGGAGTAGTACCAGGTGTGCAATGAGAACCCAGGTTGTTCAACATGGGCCAAGTGCTTGATTATAATCTGATTTCCATACATGAATACACTAAGATCATTAATGTGCTGCACCTGTTGATCATAGCCTGGCTCCACTGTGGAATGTAATTAGGAATGTAATTTAGCTTAACCTTATTCATAGCTAATCCAATTTAAAGCATAAATATTGCATTCATGTGTAAGTTAAAGGACTCGCTACAGTATGCACCAGATTGCATAATTTCAAGCTGAAAAATGCAAACGCTCCGTATCAATGGGAGGGGGGCACCCCCCTCTCACACCCTCTCCACCCTCCCTTCGGTTGCTGCGCTCCCTCGAGCTTTGTCTCTCGCAATTTCTCACTCCCAACTCTCACCCAATGTTGGCAGCCCTGCAGCTAAGTGTATAACTAGGTACAAGAGACATCATGGAGTAGGAAAACTGTGTTTATAAAAAGGTAAAATAACACAAAGTGCTGGAGTAACTCAGCAGGTCCGGCAACATCCCTGGAGAACACAGATTGGTGAAATTTAAGGTGGGGACACTTCAAATTGACTGGGGGGGGGGAGAAAAAGACGGAAGCTGGAAAAGGGTAGTAGGACGATTATCTCCATTCTCACCCTGGTTGTAATTTATTAGAGGGTCTTTAACCTGAAACATCCATGCTGTTTCTTTTTCCACACATGTCCTGACCCCCTGATTTCCATCTATTTCCAGATTTTTTTTAGACTTGCAGCATCTGCAGTTGGTGGCCTAATCACCACATTTTCCATGAGATGTACATTACCTTGCAGCGCAGTCAATCTGCTTAGAATTTTTGTCAGCTCTCAAATTAACTTATCATGTGAACTGAATTATTTTTTGGTGAACAATTTTTGCTCATTTCTCAAAATGTTATTTATCCTTTTACCGTGTCTTGCCGGCAGAAAAATTGGCTTGTTCTCTAATGCACTGCAGGGGAGAGAGATGCGCATGGTCTGTCTGAAATGGAATACGAATGATTCCTGACCCGCCTTGCAGCAACCACTAATGCTTCTAGGGCTACTGGGACCAGACCAGAACTGAGGCTTTGCAGAGTGGACCCAGAACTAACTAAAGCAAAGATGAAACAGTTAAAGGCTCTTTAATGCAGATTCCCAGGTTTTACTCTTTCCTCTCTTTATTTTTTTTCCATTTTCACTTGGCTCACGGATGAGAAAATTCTGGCTACAAGCCAATGCCAAAAAAAAGGATGACTCTTATGTTTAGTGCAGAGCCAGGGAAATCCACCAAGCTTTAAATATTAGGCATAAATAAAACTTAATTGGAGCAATGTAAAACAGAAATTGGTACTGAGTCGCAAATGAAAAGGGCATGAGTAGTACAGTAAAACATTGATTTGTGCAGCCATCACATAAAATTTTTCACAGTCCCCATCTTTTGGCTTTGGCCTGACTGGCTGAGGGGAGGTTATTAATTTCCATCATTCACAGATGCTTCATATTCATTACATGATACATCAAAGTAATGCACAGTGGAAATGGGAAACTACCCATCTTTCTTCTATAGGTAACCTGAGTTATGGATCCTTGCATTTATACAGTTTAATGACCATGATCACCGAACCAAACATGGGTAATGTATTTTGCCTTCAGAGAAGGGGTAACCTGCAATACTTTATTATCCTCCAAGAAGGGTGAGAAGGCTATTCGCAAAATCATAGACTTTAACTAAATTCACAGCTAATTAAGATATTTGTGCTGAATGTTAATGTTATTGCAGATATTTAGCAACTTGGCCATATTGCACTGACAATCAAGGCTGGCCCAGAAGAGAGCAATTTGCATTTTCTACATCAACCTTTCATTGTAACCATTTAATTTTTTTATTCCCCCCCCCCCCCCCCCCCCCCCCCCCCCCCCCCCCCCCCCCCCCCAGAGTTGTCTGCGGGGAATAGGCGAATGCTGCATGTTTTTCCTTTGTTGATGGGATCGATGTCTGCAGGAAATACTGAATTCTTCGCAAAATGCAGTCTTGATTTGGCAGTATGATACCATCAACCTCATATTTAACCACGGTTGTGTTTAATAAAACCCAGTAATACACATTGAACCGAGGATAACACAATTCCTTCTAAGGAATGTGATGGCAGTTGTCTAGGGAGTGGATAAAATTCAGTCATAAATTACAGTTTTGTATCATTAATATGCTGCACCTTATTTTTTAAATTCTGTTTCAGCCTAAGCTTACTGCCACAATATTGCTCTGTTTTGATCTGAGCAGTTAGGATATTAAAAATGGTGGAAAGGACAATGTGTAAGAGACATCCAATTTATGTCTGACCTCATCTCATGGTGACAAGTTTTCTTCCTTTTTTGAATCTTAAACTTCCTCGGGTTAGCTTTGGAAGTATGGAAGAAAATTGTCCTTCCTAACCTATAAATCTATGCTGCCCTTTATAGTTTGTGACCTGTCCAGGATTACCTACCATCTTAAAGTCAGTATTCATCAAAATCACTTTGAACGATTTTGTGAGTAGTGGTGGGGAGAGTGAGGAATAGTTTGGCACAAAGTGACTACAAAGCATAATTCTACAGGCAGAGATGCAGAATCATTAGGATTGTGGTCTAAAATAAATAAAGCAAAACTATGACATCCAGTGTGGTTAAAGGGATTTTGCTCATGTAGTTATTTTCAGAGCTCTGCTGTGGAGATGCTGCATTTCCAGAGGTATCATCATCCAATTGAGATGTTAAATGCTCAACTGTCCTCTCAGGTTGATGTAAAATATCTCACTGAACTTCTTCAATGATTTGCCCAAATAAGCTGGAGATATCTATACTTAGACACAAAAAACTGGAGTATCTCAGCAGTTCAGACTGCATCTCTGGAGAAAAGGAATAGGTGACGTTTCTGGTTGAGAAGACCTGAAGAAGTGCCTCGACCCGACAAGTCACCTATTCCTTTTCTCCAGACATGTCTGATCCGCTGGGTTAATCCAGCTTTTTGTGTCTATCTTCGATTTAAACCAGCACCTGCAGTTCCTTCCTAGATATTTATCCTTCTTACAGCAAGTTGCCCATCTTTATCACATTGCTGTTTGTGGAACGTGCACCATTTCCTACTTCACAACAGTGACTATATAAGTATTTACTTGGTTCTAAAGCATGATGCCCATGATATTCTAACCACAAAAAGATTTGCTATGTTGTAGTGATTATAATTAGGACTTTAATTTAGAACAGAATTTTGTTTCTATAATCTGGTTAAATTTCCCACATTTTCGAGATTGGTATTTGCATACAATGAATTTGATTAAAAATTAATTGCTTGGTATGCATTCACTTTCTATGTCAAGCATTGATTCCAAATTATAAGACACAAGGAACTGCAGATGCTGGAATCTTGAGCAAAAACACATTCAAGAGGAACTCGGCGGGTCAGGCAACATCTGTGGAGGGAATGGACAGACAATGCTTTGGATCTGAAGAAAAGTTTCAAACTTTTTTTGTACATAATAAAAGGTTTAGTTGAGTGCACAGATTAAATTGAATTGTATTCTACTCAATTGGTCAAATTAATGCCAATTCTAGATTGGAATCAAGATCCTGTTCCAGTGTCTATCTTTGGAGTAAACCAGCATCTGCAGTTACTTCCCTCAAATCGCGCACATACTTACACACTCATACACACACACACACTTACACACTCATACACTCACTCACACTCTCACATACACATAAACTCACACATACACTCACACACATATACACTCACACACATATACTCACTCACACACACTCACACAGACTCACACACACAGACTCACACACACACACAGACTCACACACACACACAGACTCACACACACACACACACACACACACACACAGACTCACACACACACACAGACTCACACACACACACACACACACACACACACACACACACACACACACACACACACACACACACACACACACACACACACACACACACACACACACGGACTCACACACGGACTCACACACCATATATATGACAGTAAACTTTCTTGAATCTACTCACACAGCTGCGCGTGACTTCTGCACTTACCAGAAATTGCGCAATCAGCGCGACCTCTGCACTCACCAGAAATTATGCAATCAGCGTGACCTGTCCACTAAGCGGACGTCACAAAATGAGCGGGACTTTTGGATGAGACAGTCGGACCTAATAAAGCATTTATTCCTTCCAAACACAGGCGTACCTAATAAAGCACTGCAGTCTCAAGCACAGGCAGGGCAGCAGGCCAAACAACACATGGCATTGTCATTAAGGGCTAACAAATCATTTATTGCAAGTACACTGCAGACTCACAGTTCAGTTGATTCACAGCTTAGAATGACAGTCGTGGCCTCTCCCTCGCGATCTTGCAGAGTGACTGACTCACGTCCAGGCATCTGGGGTTTTATAGTCTTGCCCCCCCCCCCCCCCCCTGGAAAGGGCATTACCTTCATCACGGTGATTGACAGGCGAGAGGACCAATCAGCTGATATCAAGGTTTTTTTATACACTCATAACTTTTTTATTTTTAATCGATGGGAAAAATCCTCTGGACTGGCTCAGTGGAGGAGGACTGTGAGTAAGATGGCTAAAAATCACAGTGATACGGGGTAGCGTTTTTTATAAAATCAATATACAGCGCAAACAGGAAGTGGTCAAGATGAGACTTTTAATTATATAGATGGGGCATACTGCCAGCGGCTCTGTACGATTGGCAGCCCCACCAACAGACTATTTGTTTTTGATTATTTTTTTCTTATTTGTAATGCGTGTTAAAAGTTTGTGTAAATGTTCTCCGCTTTGTTTTATGTGGGGGGAGGGGTCGGGGGAACTTTTTTTTTTTCAGTTTCTTACATTGCCGGAGATGTGATCATTTTTGGATTGCATTCTCCGGTCGCTCTGCGGCCTACTATCGATGGAGTTGGAGGCCTCCTCGCACTGACCTTGGGACCCACCACGAGGCGTGGACTTACATCGGAGCTGATCCCTTGCCTGGGATCGCTCCAACCGCGGCCCACAGTCTTTACATCGGGAGCTCACAATCTCGGAAGAGGCCGTGGATGTCAGGAGCTCCAATGTCACGGAAGGTTCGACCCGACGCGAGGTTCGGTCGTCTGGTGCGGGGGGGAGCTGACATCTCCCCGATGCAGGAGCATATGCAGGACTCAACGCGGAGGGCCTGCCGCCGGCTACGGGAGTTAAGATCATCCTGTCAACGGAGAGCTCAAGGTCCCCGACCGCGGGAGAGCAAAGGAAAGAGATTTAACTTATTTTTGCCTTCCATCACAGAGAGGAATGTGGAGGAGTCACTGTGACAGATGTTTATGTTAAAATGTGTTTTGTGTGTTCCGTTACTTTTTATTTGTATGACTGACTTGGCAAATGAAATTCCTCGTATATTGCAAAACATACTTGGCTAATAAAGTATTATTGTGATATAATTGGAGTTAGTTGTGGGAACGTTATGCTAACTGTGTGCTTTATAATCTGGTCATTGAAAGCTGCAGGTATCAAATTTTAGTTTCTAGTATTTTAACAAATGTTTTTTTTTACTATATTCTCATTTTTTAATATAATTAATTTAAAGCAGTATTAATTGTTCAACATCATTTAATGTTTTAAATTATTTGTTCCATTTTAATTAGGTTGCTGGGATGGGTAATCTGCTTAAGGTCCTATCCAGGGAGATTGAAAACTATCCACATTTTTTCCTGGATTTTGAAAGTAAGTTGGACTGCCACATATCACTGTGCTCTGAACTAAGTTTCTGTTCTCACAAAATGTTAAGGGACAAAGCACTTCTCGAAATCGATCACTTCTCACAACATAACACAGCTGATGGTATATTTCCTATCAAAACCCTTTAATATTCACCACATCTTTCTCTTCCCTTCTCTTTCAGAAAGCAAATGGGGAATTTTCTAGAAATTCTCACATGCATAGAGTTTGATCAAGGTCCAATTTTTTTCCAGTCTTTGAAAATACGAATGGTCTCTTGCTCAGCTTTTTAATTAAACTATTCTGCAGACACTGGGGTGTGAGAAGAACTAATATGATGTTGGTGTTCATTACATTGAACCTTTCCTAAATGTATTTTCTCGTGGAAACAATATTATTTGTAATTATTTGTAATTTTAAAGAAAGGAATTCAAAATGGCAGGGTCTCGACCGAAAATGTCACCCATTCCTTCTCTCTAGAGATGCTGCCTGTCCCGCTGAGTTACTCCAGCATTTTGTGTCTACATTAAAAATGCCAAGTTTTATATCGATGCGACTGATCGGGATAATGTGCGGGGAATTTAATTTAACTTAGTTTTACTAAACTACCAAACTAAAAACTTGGAATTGGGCTTCTTTTCAATTAAAATGCTTTTTTGAAAATAAACAGTGGTTTGTCCAATGATTAGAAACAGTTGATGGGTTTTACTTTATTAACCATTGAATGTATAATCAAGTAATTTTTACATTTTTATACATAATTAGGTTCATATTCTAAGTAAATGTCATTGCTGGATTATTAACCATAACTAACTTTGTTATGGTTAATAATCCAGCAAATGACATTTATGAATGTTGAAGAATTCTGAAGAAGGGTCTCGACCCGAAACGTCCCTATTCCATCGCTCCATAGATGCTGCCTCACCCGCTGAGTTTCTCCAGCATTGTTGTCTACCTTTTATGAATTTTGTGGTCATTTTGGTTTAGTGTGAAGATTTTAATGGCAAGAATTATCATATGCAATCACAAGTTAATGAAATTCATCAACTAGATAATGGTTAATTGGTTTATAACAGACTAAAGCAAATATAAAGTGTTTATTTAGTGGTGGCTGTACATAGTTCATTGCATGCCTCTGGAATGACTGGCAAAGTTAGGAAACCGTTTCGATATTGGCAGGACATTCTTTTGGCCTTATTTTGATTGGCCTAGTACAAATTCTTTCAAACTTTGTCAAGTTAGCTTTTAATTATTCAATAAATAACATTGCTAATATCTGCCGAGTTGCAATAGATTTCTAATGACCTTGACCTAAAATTAGCTTATAAATGGTACAAATTTAAAAAAATAAACTGGGTTTAAGATATAAATCAACACAGCCCTGAAGCCTTGACAGGGTGCTTGATAATCTAGCATTAGTTCATAGTGCTGGCGAATTGGATACCTTTGATACAGTGCAAAAATATACTGCTAGAGAAACTGCTAGAGGCTCAGCAGTCTTGCTGCCAGGGTCCCAACCCAAATATTCGACCATCCCTCTGCCTCCACAGATACTGCCTGCCCAGCTGAATTACTGCAGTAGTCTTCTTCTTCCAGACTCTATGCTGTGAGTTGCTGTGGACAAACTGATTTTGTCACAAGCATCTACAGTTTCCTGTGACAAAATGTGGTTTTAATTTATTGGTGTTATTTCGCTGAACAAATGTGTCAATAATCCAGACCTGGAGGATTTATTCATCTATTAAATTAAAATATGAAAGGTCAAGCGTTCATCGACACCTGTTTCCGATTTTGATAGTATTGAGTGGTAATTAATAAGTGTAAATATTTGTATTAATATAGATCTACTGAAAATTTTACAGAGACCAGTTTACATTTGTTATCCAAATGCAAACATTGGAAGTGTATACATTTGGATAACAACCTTGCATAATACAGGCTACTTGGGCATACCCTTTTATTGTTGAGCTCAACAGTATTCATAGTTGAGCTCAACAGTATTTAATTCAAAAATTACTGAAGCATTCTTACTGAAATCTCAATTAGATGTGTAATATATGTAATTGAGTCTTGATTTTAACATGCACCAAAACATGCTTTATTTGACAGTCAATCTTTGTCATTTATAGATGCACAGCCCACGGATGGAGAGAGAGAGATTTGGAACCAAGTGAATGCAGTGCTGCAGGATTCTGAGAGCATTCTAACCGAGCTACAGGCTTATAAAGGGGCTGGGCAAGAAATAAGAGATGTATGCCAGCAACATTGATTTATAAAGTGGTGATTGAACTCTAAGGGTGCTAATACAAATGATTTTTTTTGAGTTTGCAAAGATTAGATCCTTCATTCTCTTACTGATTAGAATTGTATTTCTCCAGAAACCTTATAGAATGAAGCTGGTTTTATTTGGGAACTTGCAAACTTTCATGATCTATTTAAAAAACATTTTAAAAAAAACCTCTTCTTTGCAGTTTCCTATTAATTAAACTGTTTCCATCTGTCCACCGAGCAAAGTGATTAGAATTATGTGTCAGTAATATACATCTCGGGAAGGTGTTCACATATATTAAAGTAACAATGGTCATTTCAGGCGTTTAAGGTTTAGTCAAATACTTTATAATGAATTATAGGAATTATTAGGATCGCATCTTTAATTTTATTTGAAATTTTAAATGGATCTAAAAAATAAAAATGTGTAAAGTGGGTGTATCCCTGTGGTGCTGTGTGATTTTTATCTCCCCAGGCAATTCAAAACTCGGGCGATGATCAGCTGCAGGATAGAGCGTGGAATTCAGTATGTCCACTGGTTGGGAGACTTAAGAGGTTCTATGAATTCTCCATTAGATTGGGTAAACATTTGTTTTTGTTTTTCTCCGTCTCTATATCAGTTAGGAGAGGGGAGAAATCCTGCTTTGTTCCCTTGTTTTTCAGATGTTACCTAGAATGTCACATTTACATTGCAGATGCCTTCAATAATAAAAGCTGGCAGAAACAAGGAACTGCAGATGCTGGTTTACACAAAGGGACACTGGATGAAAGTGCTGGAGCAACTCAACGGGTCAGAGAGCATCTCTGAAGAACATGGATAGGTGTCATTTCGGGTCAGGTCTCTTCTAGTCGCAGCAACCTGAACCGTTACCCATCCATGTTCTCCAGAGATGCTACCTGCCCGTTGATTTACTCCATCGCTTTGTTTCCTTCTGCTTAGAATGGTGCCCTGTAGACCATACCAAGTAACACTGGAGAGATTAGATATACCCAAACTTCTGTCAGAAATCTATCTTAGAGCCATACAGCACACAGACAGGCCCTTCTGCCCACCACATCTATACTCCTCTGTACCGGATACCTGTAGTGACAAAGTAGAACTTGGCCCAGGTTTTCCATCTTAAGTTTTCAGGCAAACCTCACCATTCCTCTCTGCAAGCTGACTGTCAACTATCACAGTGTTGGATTGTGCAAGACTTGTTCCTGAAAGCAGGAAAGGTTGTAACAAAAATTAGATGTTCTGCACCGAAGGTGCACCTGATTTAATGCTGCTTAGGTGAACTCAGACCATGTGCTGGTGTAGCTCTTCTTGATACTTAGTTTACCCATGAGGAGATATTTTGTTAGTTTGGGTTTTCTTTACATCACAATTCCTGAAGGTCATTTAATTATGATTTGGGGTCGTTTTCGTTTGTAGTTAATGTATACTTGAAATCTGTTTGCTTTTTTTGTGATATTTCCAATACAGAAAAAGCATTACAAAGCCTTTTGGAGACTTTGACATTTCCCCCCTACACACCAACTCAGCATCTAGAAAGGGAGCAGGCTCTAGCCAAACAATTTGCAGAGATTCTACATTTTACTCTCCGCTTTGACGAACTCAAGGTCAGGAAACATTGAGAAACTCAAACTGGCATTTTTTTAATAAAACACAATGCAGATATGGAACCTAATTTTGTTTCTGCCCTAGATGAAAAATCCAGCCATCCAGAATGACTTTAGTTACTACAGACGGACAATTAGTCGTAACAGAATTAACAATATGCATGTGAGTGGAAATATTCTATAGGACATTATGTTATCAGCCAATTCCGTTTTGGGGCTTTAAGTTAATTAATATTCTTGCTTTGTTCCACAGTTCGATTCTGAGAATGAAGTAAACAATGAAATGGCCAACAGAATGTCTTTATTTTATGCAGAAGCAACCCCAATGCTAAAAACACTAAGTGATGCCACAACCAAGTTTGTATCAGAGGTATAAAAGCCAAATTAGTTTCTGCGTTATGTTGTGATTTACTAATGATGACCTTAGTCAGAATTGTAACAGTACCTTGTTTAAGCATGGAATTAAAATGTTTATTTGACATCCTCAGACTTGGGATTTTAAAGAAGTCCTGAAACGATAAAAGTTTCAGGTAAAATGCTGAATTGCCAGCAAGGAGATGAATGAAAGTTTGTACTTGAGCTTGTTTTTGTGTGGGAGAAGAATGGAAGGAGAAACAGTTCACAGTAATATATATATATTGAATTAAGAAATGAATTATTTGCAGGTCATTTTTGATAAGGTTTTAGTAGCCAATAACAGATGTTATAGAAGATCACACTTCTGGGAAATATTCAGAGATTGAGGACACCTTAATTTGTCTATTTTGCCCAATCCGTCCCGACGTCGGAGTTTTGATCATCCCGACAAAGGGGCTTGGACATCGGACCATCAGCAATGGCAATTGCGGACGGTTCAAGGCCCCTACCACGGTGAACAAAGAGGAAGATGACTGAACTTTATTGCCTTCCATCACAGTGAGGAATGTTGATTACACTGTGGTGGATGTTTATGTTAAATTTTATTTTATGTGTGTATTGTGTTCTTTTCACTTAGTATGGCTGTACGGTACTCAAATTTAACTGTACCTTAGTTGGTTAAATGACAATAAACGCAAACTCGAACTTGAACAATAATGGTGGCCATTATTGAGCAGTAAATCAATCAGTCAAATTCCTCCTTCCACACAAGTCTGAAGAAGGGTCCTGACCCAAAACGTTACTTATCCATTCACTCAACAGATGCTGCATGACCCACTGCGTTTTAACAGCAGTTTATGTTTTAGTTAAATGTATAAGTCTGGATGTTACCCTCCCTGTTTCCCTGCTAATGAATGGCTTCACTTTAACAATATCTCAAGAGAGACCCAGCTGTTACAATGATGGTGTGTAGCTAACTGACGACCTAAACCAGTAAGAACAATTTGGGACTTGAATATTCCTGTCTTAAGTGTATGTTTAACAATGTATGAAGTATTTAACTATTGCCAGGCAACACCACAGCTGCTGAAAATGTACATTTTACACAGTGGGACTTTATGTCCTAAAGAATTTAATGTAAAAATGTAATTATGAATACATTTAATACTATAAACATTTTCTATTTTTATCTTGCTCTTTGTCATATCCATATTTTTTAATGTAATTAATGTCAGTAACTCTGTTCCTGATTTGGACTTTCATGCTGATTCATTAAGTAAGCTTGACATTTCATGCATGTTCCCACAGACTTAAATCCATTGTTGAAAGTGGTTTTCTTGTTTGCACTCTTAATTGCCGCAAATCACGAGTACAGAAGCCCACAAAGTCTGTGGAGAAATGAAACTATTAAACAGAGCAGCATTCTTTAACTGGAAGTGTAAAATCTGGGCTATCAAATGTACTTAAACATTCAAAATTATTGACAAAGAGACTAATGAGTTATTAATGTGTACATTTTCTCTCTCCCTATGTAAAAATAAGTTTAAGATGATGCATGCAAATACTGCATTGGGCACTGCCAAAAGGTTTGTATGATCAAGAAATCCCCATTTTCAGACATGCTTGTGCATTGCAAGTATGATCTACACAAGGTCATCAAGAACATCAAGAGAGTCCTTCAAGGGATTAAATACTAAGTCCTTCAGAATCAAAGACTTTCTTTTAGAAAGATGAGGAGAGATTTCTTTAGTCAAAGGATGGTGAATCTGTGGAATTATTTGCCACAGAAGACTGTAGAGGCCGTCAGTCGATATTTTTAAGGCAGAGATAGATATATTCTTGATTAGTACAGGTGTTAGAGGTTATGGGGAGAAGGCAGGAGATTGGTTAGGCGGGAAAGATAGATCAGCCATGATAGAATGGCGGAGTAGACTTGATGGGCCGAATGGCTTAATTCTAATCCTATTCCTTATGAAAACAAACTGGAGAGTCAATTTAATCAAATGGCTGCCATGTGACTGCAGCAAGGCTGTAAGATAAAGTTTGGGGCTAATCTCTGGCAACAATGCATCACTGCTCGATGAGCTTAATGTCTTTTTGAACCTGTTTTGAACAGGCAAACAAGGTTCCACCTTGTAACATGACACCATCATTGCTGGCTTTGTCCCATACTTAGTGACATGTCAGATCTGCATTCACGAGGGTAAATTCCCTGAAGCAGCCCTAGTTGGAGGCCCTGGATGGAGTCATGGAAATCATGCTCCAATTAACTGGCCAGAGTCATTGCCAACATCTTCCATCTCTTACTTTCACAGTCTTCTGTCCCAAACTGCTTCAAGGAAACCTCCATCATTCCAGTCCCCCAAAAAATAACATGATCTTTCTCAGTTGATTTAACATTGATCCCAATAAGGTGATTTGAAAGATTAGATGTGGCCCACATCTACACCAGTCTTCCAGATAATGTAGCCACCTGCAATCTGCATACAGGAAAAATGGATCTACGAAAGAAGCACTACATGCAGCCATGGATCACCTTGACAAATGAGCACCTACGTCAGTATGCTACCTTTTGACCACAGCTCGCCTAAAACAACATAATTCCAAATAAACTGATCTCTACACTTTAGTTTTTGTTTTTTAAAGATACAGTGCAGAAATAGGCCCTTAGGCCCACTGAGTCTGCGCCAACCAGCGATCCCCGTATACTAGCACTATCCTTCACACACTAGAGACAATTTACAACTTTACCGAAGCCAATAACCCTACAACCCTGTATGTCTTTGGAGTGTGGAAGGAATCCGGAGAAAACCCATGCAGGTCACGGGGAGAACATACAAACTCCATACAGTCAAGCACCTCTAGTCAGGATCGAACCCGGGTCTCTGGCACTGTGAGGCAGCAGCTCTACAGCTGCACCACCGGGCCTGAATGTGGATCTTGGCATTGGGCCTATATCTAAAGCTCACCTCTTGACTGGCAGACCTCAGTTGGTTAGAAATCGTCATAGCATTTCCTCTGCCGTAACGTTGAAAACTGGTCCCCATGGAGTTGTGTGCTCAGTCCCTTGCTCTCCTCCCTGTATTCCTGTTACTATGGCCAAGAACAATGCCAACTCAATCTTTGTTGTTTGCCAGATCTTCAAAAATGATGAGATAGTGTATGGGAAAGAGATCAGGAACTTTGTGTCAAGATAATAATCTAGCCCTTAACATCAGTCAGACAAATTATTTGGTTGTTGAGCAAAGGAAGCAAGGGGTTGAACACAGCCCTAATATCCTGTAGAGATGGTCAACAGCTTCAGGTTCCTTGGCATCCAAATCACCAGCAATCAAACTGGGTCCCTCCACACTGATGTCATGATCAAGAAAGCGCATCTGCGTATTGGCATCTGAGAAGATTCGGCATATCCACGAGGATTCTCTTGAGCGTCTACAGATACGCTATAGAACGTATTCTGTCGGGATGCATCTCTACCTGATGGGCGAATGTTCTTGACCACCTAAACTTGCAGAGAGTGAAGAACGCAGGCCAATCCATCATAGGCTCATCACGTGCTTCCTCCTTCACAGTGCATTGCATCAGGAAAGATAGAAGCATTGTCAAGGATGCCTATCACCATGGCCGTGCCCTATTCGCTCTTCTACGTCTGGGAGAAGATGCAGGGACTTGAAAGTTTGGATGCCCAAACATAAGAACAGTTTCTTGGCCACTGCAATCCAATTCCTGAACCAATCTCAGCTTTCATATCTCATTCCCAGAGGTGCTGTCACATAGTCCTACTCTTAACTCTCCCTTACAAGTTTAATTATGTGCCTGTCTCTATTGGAAAGAGAAATAAATATATTTAAACAAAATTTATAGCCCAAAAATAAAATTGCTGTGAACAAAATGATCTATATAATTTAATCAATTAAAATGTTGGTATCAGCGTTGAAAATTATTAAGAATTTTTGCTTTAGCGGCTCAATATGTCCACTTGTATAGTCGACCAGTCAAAGCTGCACTTTTGTGGATCAAAATAAATATTGGAAAATTGGTGGATAGCAAATTATGATTCAGTTTGACTGTTCATTGGTTTACATGTCATTTATAATAGTATAACAACCATACTTGTTAGGGAGAACATAATCCTGAAAGGTCATTTTTACAGCGTTGCACAATACCCAGGATTGTGGATATGCCTTGAAATATAATTGTTCTTATGTATTTCAGAACAAGACTCTGCCCATTGAAAATACAACTGACTGTTTAAGCACTATGGCGAGCATATGCAAAGTCATGCTCGAAACACCGTAAGTATGATCTAGATGTTGTTAGTATTTTATATTCATGAATTGTTGCATCCGTTAATGATAATGGATAATTTAATAATTACATTTGAGATCATTTGAAAATACTGCCTGTACCTGTCTCGATTAGAAAATCTTTGGAAATATCACTGTCTCTACTGACATAGTTTGTGTATCTACCAGAAGTGGTCTTGTAACGGGAACTGAGGAGCAGTGAGATTTTTTTCCTTTTTAGATGCATTTGTTAGTGAGACTGAATTGATGGACAAATAATTGAGATGTCAGTGGGCAGACACTTTGGAGCTTATGACCATAGTTCCATTAGTTTTAAAATAGCTCTGGAAAAGGACAAGAGTCGTTCCATAAATTAAAGTTCTAAATTAGGGACAAGGCCAACATGATGGTATTAGACAAGCACTTGCAAGGTATGCACATTCCTGTTAGAGTGAAGGGTAAGGCACAAGGGAGTGAAGGGCCTGTCCCACTTACGTGTCCTTGGCATGCACATTAAGTGACCTCGCGGTCGCGTTGAGGCGCATGGGCATCGTATGGCCGCGCAGGGCCGATCCCACTGAGAAGCGAGGAGGAGTATGTAGTTGTGCGTGACATCGCGCGGGGCTCCAACATTTTTGTAGGGAACAAAATCTTTGCGCGCCAACGGCCTGTCGCATAACTGATGGCGAAAGTGGGACAGGCCCAAGACTCTGGCGCGACGCAGCGTCTCACCTCCAACTGCAGCAGAAGCAGGCAAACAATCGCTAAACTCGGCCTGGGGCTCACGGCCGTTGCGGTCCGGATCCGCCCCCACTATTCCCAGAGCGGGGCCAATGATAATTGAAGATAGACACAAAATGCTGGAGTAACTTAGCGGCACCGGCAGCATCTCTGGAGCGAAGCAATGGGTGACGTTTCGGATCAAGATCCTTCTTTCAGACTGAAGAAGAGTCGCGACACAAAATGTCACCCATTGCTTCTCTTCGGAGATGCTGCCGGTCCCGCTATTACTCCTGCATTTTGTGTCCATCTTCAAATGACATCAAGCGCTCCAGATGGCTGTGCGGTCGAATGAAGTCACGCGCGACCTTTGTGGGACTGCCGCGGCTCAACGCGGCCACGAGGTCGCATAATTTGCATGCCAAGGACACGTAAGTGGGACAGGCCCTTAAGGAACTCTAGACAGAGAGCCATCATCTTAAACTGCTGCAGTCCTTGCGCTGCAACTCCTCCTTGTGCTGTTAGGTAGGGAGTCCTCGGGACTTAACCGCATTCAGTGAAAGATTGCTGATTCTAGTCCCAAGTTAGAAGACCAAAGAAATGTAATTGAACAACTACAAGTAATTCAATTGTATTGATAATAATAGAGAAATGCCATAATGCAATTTATTATTTGAAATTTTAAAAGCATTTTTAATAGCATTTTAAAGTTCAGTTTTCTTTTTTTTGCCTAGGGAGTACAAGAGCAGATTCACTAATGATGAAACTCTGCTGTTCTGTATGAGAGTTATGGTGGGCGTCATCATACTTTACGATCACGTACATCCTGTGGGAGCGTTTGCAAAGACATCAAAAATTGATGTAAGGAAATACATGTAGGGGAAAATAACCTGGACTATTGTTCTGCCGACTGACTAGAAGAAGTATGAATGCTGCACAAGATTATACAATATTAAAAAATCTTAAAATGCACACTAATATTCTGTAGATGGGCACAAAAAGCTGGAGTAACTCAATGGGTCAGACAGCATCTCTGGAGAAAAGGAATAGTTGATGTTTCGGGTCGAGATGCTTCTTCAGACCAAAGAAGTGTCTTTAATGATCGTTACCTATTCCTTTTCTGCAGAGATGCTGTCTTACATTACTCCAGCTTTTGGTGTCTATCTTGGGTTTAAACCAACATTTGCAGTTCCTTCCTGCAAATATTGTATTGATTTTTACATAACACCTGCAGTAGCATTTGCTGCCAGTTAATATAGCAAATTGGAAAATATGGTTTGCAAACTGTCAGGTTCATAGTAACTAATAATTTTGATTGGTTTCAGCTGGCACATTTACCAAATTTCTGTGTTATATCTGTCATCCCTGATCACTTCCAGCATCTGACACTGATCCAAAACTCAGTGCTTTTTTTGTATAAAAATGGAGGACATTCTAGAAAAATGTTCACCCAGTGACATTGTGAGCTTGCAGAGCTTCCTTGTATTATGCAACTCACTGACTTGCTTTACAATTTTTACAAGCCTTATCAGGACCGAAAACAAAACAAATAGGAGTGTTAATATTTTGTAAACTGGATAGAAACCTTTCCTGCTACAGTAATGGTGTTATTTTGACGAGTAGGACAATGCAATTTTCTTGTTTTTATGTTGCCTGCTAGGAAAGCCATTTCAAGATTGCAAGCATCCTGGATTGCCAGATCCATGGAACAAATCAATGGCAGCCAAATTTATTTTAGGAGAAGATGCTATCTCTTTCTTTAATTTAGTTCTTAATGTTCTTTTTTCTAAATCAACACAAGTGCTGGCTGCACAATATCATGTTGCAGTAGACTTCATTGTGGATTGTATAAAAAAAGTGAATCAAAATAAATGGTGTTTGAAGATGAGCCAACGGTACAAGCATCAACTTCTAACTATGCAGTAACACCTGTGGTGTGTTCAATATTAAAGAAATATGATCTGAAAGGGTGCTTAGGTGGGACAGCTGACACCTGGATTGTTTTTTGGTGGGTGGGAGGGTAGAATAAGTGTTGCAGAGAAATCGGATCAGGTTCGAGCATGTTATTGTGCACTACTCAATTAATGTCTTTTGTATTAAAAAAGGAGTTATGAAGGTTGGCGGCACCATGCATGTTTGAATAATGCATGCTGTCCCAGGTCACTCCTGCAGAGGCAGGCTCCAAATTCGCCTGCAAATTCTGCTTCTATAAACTTGCAGGAATGCTCCTCTGAGAAGATCACAGGCTGATATTGGGAACCCAGTTAAAGTAGGTATGGGTGCAGAAAGAGGTGGCAGATTCTTCAGACTAGTCTGAAGAAGGGTCCCGACCCGAAACATCACCCATCTTTTTCTCCAGAGATGCTGCCTGACCCGCTGAGTTACGCCTGCACTTTGTGAATCTAGAATAGGTACGCTTGTGTTCATAATTTACATCCTCTCTTTTGGGTTTTCCATTGCACCCTTCCACCTCCCAGCTCTGAATTCTCAAACTAAGTCGCCACGCATCAACTTAATCCAACCAACGACCGTTCAGTTCTATCTCATTTCCAAACCAGTAACCATGCCCCAGCCAGCTCCACCACCACCACCACCAAACCCTGCTTACCCATTTAATTGACCCCTTCCTACCATGCTGAACCTGAAGTTTACAATCCCCCAGACCTGACCGTATTTCGTCCATTCAGACCTTTTGTGCTACTGTGCTATTGGCATGCCCGTGAACCAAACATCTGTTGGTCTGTCACACTGTAACTGTGTGTCCCACTCATATAATCGGCAACAAAACTCTGAACCAGAGTTCCAATTAATTAAATTAATTTCAATCATTAAAAGTGGATGTAGACCTTATGAGGTAATTCTCTGTATTTTTCCAGATATTTCTGCAGTTTAGCAGTTATTTGTCGTGTTAGTGTTTTTGAACCATCCAATATTATTTGTCCATAAGGCAGCATTTGCCAATAGATTTCTGGTCCTGCACTTGAATGATGATCTACCAAATTTATAACAAGGCTTTCTTGTAGATTTTCTTTTTTACCAAGTGAAAATCCAGACGATGCAGAGGGTATAGTGATTCCATGTGGTTTACACTGTGAGCTTCATGTCATCAAGGAATTTCATTGCACTGTAGACTGTATCATAATCCAAGGCATCCTTTACCGCTTCTATTGCATTTCAGATGAAAGGATGTATAAAGGTTTTGAAAGATCAGCCACCAAACAATGTGGAAGGTCTTCTGAATGCACTCAGGTAGGATGATTTTCTACACCAAATTAATTTAGGTTTATCTCAAAATGTTTTGCATGTAGTCCCTTTTATGACTTTCACATATAATTTCTTGCTGACACATGTGTAGTTTGGTTTTCTTTGGTCGCTTCACAGATTATTTCTAGCACCCAATCAGCTCAATACTGTTTCCTACCCCGAGACATAAAATGATCAAGCCTCTATTTTTCCAACATATGGAAAATTCTCTACAATGTTCACACTATAGGTCTCAAGTCTACTTATAAGCAAAGTAAGTGTTCAGTCCAAAATATTGCACATAGTAGAAATCTCTTTTTGTAACTGAACTTGGCTTTGAACACTTATTTAAAATCAGTCACTAGGTTTTCTAGCTTGTTGTATTGTGACTGAACACTGTTTCAGATGGCTAGTCTTTCAGGATTTCCATGGTTAGAAATACTGACATAACTTGGCACCTTGGGTATCTTGGTGGGGTTATTTTAAGGAGCTTTCAATTTAAAAAGGAATGCCATTATCAGAGAAGCAATAAATATCACACAGATGTCTTGATACTTGAGACGTTTAAAAGGTCAAGAGTTGGTATTTGCTATGAGATATTTGGCTCAAACAAGTAGTTACATTACCACGGCTTGAACTCGTCTGAAAAGTTCAGACAAGGCCTCTGCAGTTCATTGATAAAAGCAGTGGACAACCATTGAGGTAGTCAAAGTGCAAAGTTTATGGACTTTATTGGAGTTTATCCACTAAGTGCATAGTGGGCGCTTAGTCATATACGGAACATTATTTTCTCATGAAAATGAAATAACTTTCTACTGTAAATTCTTAATACCAAAATCCACAATTCCTGGTCATTGCTCCCAGGGCAAGGATTACCTGTGAAGCACATTGGAAAATTCCTAACTCCAATGTAGCAGCCTTCCTTTGCTTGCTCTATCCTGGGTTTGGCAAAGTGAGATGAGGGGCAATTGACAGATGAGGATATTTAATAAGATTATTTTTTGTTCGTTGAGAAGGCTATAGAACAAAGGTGTGTTAAGGTGCGGTGGCGATCCAAGGGTATGGCAGGAGCAGCTAGAGAATGCTCCTACTATTCTTGCTCTATAGCCTTACCTTCATTGCCCTGCATTATGCAGACTATCATTTTCCTAAACAATGTTCCTTTGGTATTCCATCCATATGAATAAATAGATTTGTGTTTTGTTCTGTGCATACTAGAACTGGATTGAATAAACTCAAAGTCATATTTAGGGTGTTCATACTCCAGATATCCGATCTTGATTTGAAGCTGAGAAGAAAACCTGAGAATTTGATAACATTATGAAATGCCAAAGGTTTATTTATTGAGAATGTACTTCTGCAGGGAAAAATATACCACATATTCAAAGAAGTAAAAGTTGAAAATCTTTTAGCAACCAATTATGTTGGCATTGCTTGGATTTTAGCCGGGAGGCGTATTTTGAGCAGGAAGGATGGCAGGAGATGGAGAAGAGTGGGAATGTTGTGCAGAGCTCAGGAAATACCGAAAGGAAGATTTCCCATGAGTTACAGATAAAAAAAGCTCATGGGATCCTGTAAGTGAGGTCCATACCACTGACTGATTGCAGACTGAAGGAGTAGATGGGGAGGGTGAGTTTGCCTTTCAACGTCAGCCTGGTAGCCCGGGTATCTAGTTGAACCTAAAAACAATGCACCTGCTCCACCTGCAGTTGCCTTATCTCACAGGTTTCGCCCTTCATGTTTCCTGTCTCCTGCCATGTTCATACATGTGGGAGAAACAATCAACCAGGCTTTCAATAAAAAATAAAAGCAAGAGAGCTAGTCTCACTAGCCCTCGTCCAGCAGCAGTTGGCTGTCTGTTTCTTCCTCAGCCTCACATAAAGCTGGAAGGAGGTGCAATCAGTCCAGTTCCAGACATGTTGGCCAACTCCAAAACATCTGTTTTTGTAGAGAATTGTCCAAACTCTTCAAGGTACATATAATTAGAATTTTTATCTTGTGTATACATTTATATCCAAGATCTAACTGTCAGAGGAGGTGTTTATAGATTGTGTTTTTTTATTCTTGCACGTGGAAAAACTGGCAAAGATGAAAATTAATCCGCCACAATCGAAGCAGATTAAAGAAAAATCCAATGCACATTTGCACTACTGTATGCTAATATTTTACAAATAGTCAATATTATTAACAGTTATTTAATATTGTTAAAAGAGCTACATTTAAAAATATATATTATTTTTGACTCCATCACAAAGATATGTAAGAATGTTCAGAGAAGTAACAACTGCAAATCTTGGCAAACCTGACAGTCATTTTATTCAATGGTACAAACATATTACTATTTCATAGGTACACCACAAGACACCTGAATGACGAGTCAGCATCTAAACAGATTCGAACCATGCTTCAGGTTCAGTAACTCCTTGGGCAAGAGGATCCCTGTCCTGACCTCAGAAGATGTACATGTTTACATAATTTAATACAAGTTGGTGTTAATACTTATTTGTCTTATTTACCATAACCATTCCCCCTCATCATTTAACGTATGGGAAAAAAGACCTTTATAATAGAACTGATGAATGGCTTTTTTTATTTTTACATAGCATATGAAGCATACCTGCAGCCTTATATTTGATGTTGCAAAGTGCAGTTTGTTTTTTGCCAGAATTGATATACAATGCTGTATTGCTCCAGTAAGAATCTATATAAAACTGTAAGTCCTGGTACATCTGCAAATGTCATTGTAAATTTGCTAGCATCTTGGTGTCTTTGCATTCAGGGAAGTAATTCTTATTGTAAAACAAACCCCACTCACAAGTTGGCAGATTTCTTGAATTGTCTTTCACTTCCAATCGGCTGTAGTTAGAAGGAATAGTTGAAATTTGGTCATCGTCAAATGCACCTTTCATGTTGGGAAGATTCTTTGGGGCTTTGAGGTAACAACTCTCTTTCAATGCCCGATAGCATAGAATTTAAGAATTACATTTAGACCTTAGATTATCTATACTTTTTTAAATCTCAGAACAGGAAGGCCATAATATTAAAATGCTATAGCATTTTAACTATATCACTTTTGAGCTTGCCATCAGAAATCAAACCTTTAAAGTAGAATAGATTATTTTATTTTCAGAACTGCACAAGGAATTAATGAAATTGTAAGTCTGGTGAAGACTTAATGGGCATTATACGTGTTAAATTGTGCATTCCCCATTATGTGCACTTTCAGGTAAAAGAAAGGTTAATGCAAAACGCATGCAAAAAAATAAATTAATTTAATAAGCAACCAACAACCACGTCACAAAGTTATGTACTCATGGATGAATGTAATTTCAGTTTTTTGCCAAATATGAACTACACACTGATAAATACCACACACTAGTAAACACCAGGCACTGATCAATCAATCATCTGACCAAGTTTTGCTCTATAAAATAGTATTACATTGCAAAATATTAAACTTTAATGGTTGAAGGATTTAAAAGAAAATTCTGGAATAAACAGTAACATCTCCTGAATAGCAGCTAATGAAGGAAGGATCAAAATATAGGGAAGGAAGAACAAATATCTTTAATTATAATGATATAGGTCTTTAGAACAAAGGTCTATTTCTCTAATTCCTTCACAGATACAAGCCTATATTTCTATTTCAATGTATTTTTTTATACAAGCAATAAAAGTTCACGTGTTGCATTCTATGAATGAAGTGCACATGCAAAAATGCAATTTAAAAAAAAGAACTGTAACAAAGTCTATCATACCTCTGCCCCACAAATACAGGATATGTCACAACAATCCATCTGGTAGTAATTGTTTCCATTAATAAGTCCGAGTAGATAAGTCATAGTTAATGAAGTCAAGAATGGTCAGCATTAAGTGTGAAGATGCCAATTCTGATACATGTGTGCCAATGTTTTATTCTATTTATACCACAGGTATACCATTTTTTTTAAAGTATATCTTTACTTATTTGGATTTAAATGATGGTGAGGATTTCTAAGGCTGCCTATTTGGTCACTTAAACTGGCTCCCATTTCTTAAAGGTAGCAAGTTATCACAATGAGCTGCCAAAAACAGTTGGGGGGCTTCTACAAATACCCCACTGCAAGCATATATTGTGTCCTTCATGTAGACAATGTCTTATTCAAACTCATTGATCCCTCGTCCTTCGAAATATGTCCTTAAAGCATAGGCCAAGTTCACAGATCTGATTTTTTTAATTGAGAATTGAGGACTTGAATATTTAAGTTCTATTATTGTGAAAAATAGCATTTGCATTTGAAACCTTTCCATTACAAATAGGGTAACTTTCAAAGTGTATATTTTGTTGGATTTAGTTTAGAATTGTGACTTTAAAGGTGTATATTTCTTTAAAAACACTAGTACTGAATTACAAATCTATGAAATGTTTACTTATCTCCATGCCCATAAAGACTTATTGTTGAGAGTATAATGGCAGAGTGTTTACTCAACCAACATTGGTAGATTAGTAATTCCAGTCCTTACAGTTAGTGTTTGCCACCTGTGTAAGAATTATATGAATACTCTGGTACAAGTAAACACTTGTATAAATAGCTGACAGAATTTAATGACAAAATGGCCAAAATTTGCTTTGGTTTAACACTTTAAACTAGTTTGAGCTGAGTTAATCTGCTACTGCAGAAAACAATGTCAAAAAGGCTAAGGATATTGTGTCATAGAAGTACATTGATGAAGGTTTTATCGTGAAGTCGTATTCATGCAAGTCCCTTTTTAGGCATACCCATGTTTTACCTGTAAGCTGGTATAGTTCCAATTCCAGTAGTAGCCAAATAAGATTAATACAAACTTTAGTGGTCCAGCCATTCATAAAATTGCACAGTTAGAAATTCAGCATCCATTGTGCGTTTACGATCAGTGCGTTATAGCATTAAATTTGTTCCTGAGGAGTTTTTCTGCAAATCCCTTAATGATATGTTGAATGCACCGAAAAAATGAAAATGTGGCCTAAACACATTCCTTAAATGAGTGTTACAGTCACTTTAAAATATGTATAAACTTGGGCTATTAGGCTGAAGCTAGGCTTGTTGAATGATGGCAAGACATTTCAATTCCATAGTACTAAAACAGTGTTCATCCTATGTGAGATTTGCTATTTTATTCCTCTATGATTTATTGTTGCAGTTTAATAAGAGTAATAAAAGCTTTGATATTGTTTGTGAGACATTGTATATTGATCTGTATTTTGAATTCTAATTTAAAACAGATTAAAAAATAATGAAAAGTCATTTGGTTTGTCACTACTACTACTGTTCTTGCTTAAAGCAGCATTGGTGTAAGAACCACTTAATTGAAGATTCTGCTTTTAAACTCCAATATTGGGCACGATATCTGATAATTCAGAATTGAACTAACCTTTAAAATACTGCTTTGACTAACTGAATTAAAAAAAATATCTACCCATAGATTTTATTTTTTACTTTTGCAATTATTTATTCTAGCTGAAGCCAACTATTTGCTTTGTTTTATACAGTGTGTAAGTGTGAAGTGAAAATAAAATTATTTAGTGTATTTGTATTCTGAATCAACTAAAGATTCAATGTGTGACTAAAGAAAGTTTGTTTGCTGGTGCCCAATCGCATTTGTAATCTGAGAGATTTTCAATTACTTGCGAATCTATAATATAAAACAGGAATGCTTGAAATGAACAATAACGCAATGAAAGGCAAAGAATATATTTGTGGCAAATGTGGATGAATATGAATTGAGCTAAATTTGCAGCTATTACAGGAATAGAAATTGCTCCTTGTTGCATAAATTTATCGATAGTAAAGTGCGCAGAATGATGGTTAATTTGTGTAAACAGTGATACACATCTGATCAGCAGCAGGGAACCCACATCAGCACATTGACAACCCACTGCTTGTCAACATGCTAGAAGTTGCCAAACATTTACATTGTTTAACTGAAACAGGCAGTAGGTCCCTTACCTGAGCAGTCGGAAATTGAACCCACAAGGAGTGCGGGACAATACTGATATAGCACATTTAAAAGCACTTAAAACAGATATAATATTCCTTCAGGAAACTCACCTTAAAAAGGAAGCAGAGCATAGATTGAAAGCTAAATGGATTGATAAAACGTATCATTCCTCATTTACGCATAAATCCAGAGGTGTTGCAATACTAATCCGTAAAGGGATACCTTTTAAACACATATCAACTATAACGGACAGTGATGGTAGATATATTGTATTAATAGGTGAATTATATGCACAAAAAGTGACTCTTATTAATGTTTATGGACCAAATCTTGATCGTCCCTTGTTTTTTAAGAAAATATTTAATACAATTCCGGAATTAATACAACACAATTTAATAATTGGAGGAGACTTAAATTGTACATTAGACCCCTATTTAGACAGATCATCAAGACAACGAAAAATAAAATCGCAGTCAAGTGACTTATTAAATGCATATATAGATACTAGTAATATTAAAGATGTCTGGAGAATTGAAAACCCAACCGGACGAGAATATTCATTTTATTCTTCGGTACATAAAACATATTCAAGAATAGATTATTTTTTAGTGGATTCCAAGCTTATCCCATTTACTTATAACTCGAAATATCACAATATTATAATCTCGGACCATGCTCCCTTAACATTTATGATTAAATTAAATGGAAGGATGGAGAAACCGTCACAATGGAGACTTAACCCACAAATCTTAAAGGAAAAAGTATGTCAGGAATATCTTACTAAACGGATTAATATGTTCTTTGAAACCAATGATCACCCTGAAACGTCTGCCTCCCTACTCTGGGAAACATTTAAAGCATTTTCTTGAGGAGCAATGATCTCCTCCCAAGCATTTCACAATAAAGAGAATCGGATTAAACAACAGGAATTGGAAAGGGAAATAAGACAATTAGACATAGAAAATGCGGCTGCACCAACTATGATAAAACACAATAAAATTGCAGCATTGAAATATAAATTAAATAAAATATATTCAGACCAAGTTATAAAATTTTACCAATACACTAAACAACTATATTTTGAATTCAGTGATAAAACTCGTCAACTTTGGAAACTGGACGGGGGAAAAAACAATTAATAAAATTAGATCAGAAACAGGAGAACCACTAGTACAATCTAAGGATATTAATGAGAGATTTCTGCAATATTATCAAAACCTCTACTCAGCTAAAACGATAGATCACCTGACAGGAATGGAAGCATTCTTACAAAAATGCAACTTTAAAGGGTTAGATTTGAAAGATAGAGAATTGCTAGACGCTGAAATAACAGTAAAAGAAATTGAAGAGTCTATCAGATCTCTAAAAAACAGTAAGGCCCCGAGTCCCGACGGTATAAGCTCTGAATTCTATTAAAAAAATTATGATCTGATCACTCCACGTTTAAAGACACTGTATGAATATATCTATACCCAACAGAAACTACCAGAAACGCTAATACCAAAAATAGACAAGGACCTGGAAGATCCAGATTCATATAGAGCTATAACTCTCCCAAACACTGATCAAAAAATATTAACTAGAATTCTAGCACAAAGATTAAGCACAATGATTAATAAATTAATACACCCTAACCAAACAGGATTTATACCAAAACGCTACTCATATAATCTGAGACGATTATTCAATATTATATATTCAAAGAGAAGTACTAAAGAAGATCTAGCAATTATCTCATTAGATGCTGAGAAAGCATTCGACTAGGTGGAATGGCCCTATTTATTTTCGGTCATGGAAAATTTTCAATTGGGCAAGAAGTTTAGTACATGGGTAAAACTTTTATATATCCAACAGCTAGAATATCAACAAATCATATGTTATCAGCTAAATTTAATTTATCTAGAGGCTGTAGACAAGGATGTCCATTATCTCCGTTATTATTCACACTCGCAATAGAGCCACTAGCAGAAAGTGTTAGATCCCATCCTGAAATATATGGGTATAATACTAAAGATACTGAGAATAAAATCTCTTTATATGCAGATGATGTATTAATCTACATTACAAAACCTGAATTTAGTATCCCAAACTTATTAAATTTAAAAACTCAATTTGGCTCATTCTCAGGATACAGAATTAATTGGAATAAAAGTGAAATCATGCCAATAATGGAAAGTAATCCACATATATTACAACAATTTCCCTTCAAAAAAGAAATGAAATATTTAAATATCTTGGAATTTATGTAACAAAGACTGATCAGCCATGATCATATTGAATGGCGGTGCAGGCCCGAAGGGCCAAATGGCCTACTCCTGCACCTATTTTCTATGTTTCTATATACTTCTTTATTTAAACTAAACTTTCCGCCTTTATTGAACAAATTACATAAGAATATTGTATATTGGAAAACACTATCTATCTCAATGTTTGGTAGAATTAATGCAATAAAAATGAGTTTTCTCCCGCAATTACTGTACCTTTTTCAATCAATCCCGATATATCTTCCAAAAACTTTTTTTTAAAAGGTTGACTCTATAGTCACTAATTTTATCTTGGATTATAAAAATCACAGAATAAATAAAAAGCACGTATGTAAATCAAAAATAAATGGAGGTTTAGCCCTACCGAATTTTATGTTCTATTTCTGGGGAGTTAACATTAAAAATATGAATTTTTGGTTGGAACACTGGACCAACAACCAGATTGGTTAAAAATGGAAAAGGAAGACCCTTTGAAATTGGGTCGATCTTACTTGCTACTACTAAATTAAGCAAAAAAAACCTATAGTGAAAACCCCATAATATATAGTGGAATACGCATTTGGAAACAATTAAAAAAGACACTAAAATTGGATAATTTATCACTACTCCTTCCCATTGTAAACAACTCTACATTTAAACCCTCAACGATGGATAAAGGTTTTTTACAATGGAAAAATCACAGAATTAAAAAGATGGGTCATCTTTATAGGAAAGGCACATTGCTCCCATTCCAGGAGTTACAACAAATTTATGGACTTCACTCATGACAATTTTAGATACCTACAACTTAGAGACAATGCTAAATCAAATACACAAGACTATAGAAATAGAAAGACAGAAATTCTTGATGAATGTTTGAACAAACACCCTTACAGAAAAATTAATATCTTATATCTATAATATCCTATTTGACAGCGATGCACCCACGACAGAAATTTAGATTTAGATTTTATTACTTGTCATTTGCACCTCAGAGAGGCTCGAACGAAATTCTGTTTCTACAAACCATACAGAGCAATTCATAAAAAAACCACACACAAACAATTCAATTCACACAAACATCCATCACAGTGAGTCTCCCCCTCACTGTGATGGAAGGCAAAGTTCTTCTCTCTCCCCCGATGTCAAAGCCCTAGGAGGCCGCGCCGGGCGATGTACGGCCCCGCTCTAGGCCCAAAAGTCAAATATATAGGCAAATCATGGGAAAATGAACTAGGTCAATCAATAAGGCTAGATATTTGGGACGAAAGCTTACAACATATACATCACTGTTCGTTAAATGCTAGACATTCTTTAATACAATTTAAAGAATTACATAGATTACGCTATTCAAAAACGAAATTAAATAGAATTTTCCCAAGTATATCTCCTATTTGTGAAAAATGTCAGAACTTAGAGGCTAACCTAACCACACATTTGTAAGTTGTATAAAAATTAATTATTTTTGGACGGAAATTTTTAAGATAATTTCGGGAGTTGTCAACATCCAATTGGACCCCGACTCAAAATTAATAATATTAGGAATATTAGAGCAAAATCAAATATTTACAACAAGCCAAAGAAACTTTATCGACTATAGTATAATAATCGGGAAAAAATTAATATTAAAATTTTGGAAAGGCCCTATAACCCCCACAATTAAAATGTGGATTATGGAAATGTCGGAGACCCTACATTTGGAAAGATTAAGATTTGTCTTAATGGACAAACAAGAACTATTTACCCGAATATGGTCTCCATTCACTGACTATTTGAAGGGGCAAACCGGTTCGGCACGAGAACCTGACTGAAACCCGAATCAAGGATTAGATGAAGAGTTATATTTTATAATTCACGGACATATCTCCAATGATGTATAATAAGCTAATTATTCCATTCTCTTTTATTATACCTTCTGGGTTTTTTTCTTTTTTTCTTTTTTGGTTTCTTTCCTCTCCCTCTATTATTTTCTATCTATATAAATTTTTTTTTTAAATATATAGTACAATTATTAACCAATTGACAATATAGACAATATTAATAATGTATGACCACTACAAAACAAAATGTTTCTTATTATGTATTTACTTCTAATAAAAAAAATTTATTAAAAAAAACAATACTGATATAGTTTAGGTTTTCCTCACTTAAAACCAGGCATTGTTCTACCTGTTTAAACATTGGCGGCGGTGGCACAGCGGCAGAGCACCAGAGACCTTCCTATGAGTGTTGCCTGTATGGAATTTTACGTTGTTTGTATGTCCACCCTGTGACATAGAAACATAGAAAATAGGTGCAGTAGCAGGCCATTCGTCCCTTCGAGCCTGCACCGCCATTCAATATGATCATGGCTGATCATCCAACTCAGTATCCTGTACCTGCCTTCTCTCCATACCCCCTGATCCCTTTAGCCACAAGGGCCACATCTAACACTCTCTTAAATATAGCCAATGAACTGGCCTCAACTACCTTCTGTGGCAGAAAATTCCAGAGCCTCACCACTCTCTGTGTGAAAAATGTTTTCCTCATCTCGGTCCCAAAGGAATTCCCCCTTATCCTTAGACTGTGACCCGTTGTTCTGGACCTCCCCAACATTGGGAACAATGCATCTAGCCTGTCCAACCCCTTAAGAATTTTGTAACTTTCTATAAGATCCCCCCTCAGTATTCTAATTCTAGCGAGTACAAGCCGAGTCTACAACCAAATAACCATATAACAATTAATCCAGTCTTTCCTCATATGAAAGTCCTGACATCCCAGGAATCAGTCTGGTGAACCTTCTCTATACCCCCTCTATGGCAAGGATGTCTTTCCTCAGATTTGGAGACCAAAACTGTACGCAATACTCCAGGTGTGGTCTCACCAAAACCCTGTACAACTGCAGTAGAACCTCCCTGCTCCTATACTCAAATCCTTTCGCTATGAATGCTAACATACCATTTGCTTTCTTCACTGCCTGCTGCATCTGCATGCTTACTTTCAATGACTGGTGTACCATGACACCCAGGTCTCGTTGCATCTCCCCTTTTCCTAATCTGCCACCATTCAGATAATACTCTACCCTCCTGTTCTTGCCACCAAAGTGGATAACCTCATTTATCCACATTATACTACATCTGCCATGCATTTGCCCACTCACCCAGACTATCCAAGTCACCGTGCAGCCTCCGAGCATCCTCCTCAAACCTAACACTACCCCTCAGCTTAGTGTCATCCGCAAACTTGGAGATGTTGCATTCAATTCCCTCGTCCAAATCATTAATATATATTGTAAATAACTGGGGTCCCAGCACTGAGCCTTGCCATTCTGAAAAGGACCCGTTTACTCCTACCCTTTGCTTCCTGTCTGCCATCCAGTTCTCTATCCACATCAATACTGAACCCCCAATACCGTGTGCTTTAAGTTTGTATAGTAATCTCTTATGTGGGACTTTGTCGAAAGCCTTCTGAAAGTCTAGATATAACACATCCACTGGTTCTCCCTTATCCACTCTACTAGTTACATCCTCGAAAAATGTTATAAGATTCGTCAGACATGATTTACCTTTCGTAAATCCATGCTGACTTTGTCCAATGATTTCTCCACTTTCCAAATGTGCTGCTATCCCATCTTTAATAACTGATTCTAGCAATTTCCCCACTACCGATTTTAGACTAACTGGTCTGTAATACCCCGTTTTCTCTCTCCCTCCTTTTTTAAAAAGTGGGGTTACATTAGCTACCCTCCAATCCTCAGGAACTACTCCAGAATCTAAGGAGTTTTGAAAAATTATCACTAATGCATCCACTATTTCTGTAGCTACTTCCTTGAGTACTCTGGGATGCAGACTATCTGGCCCTGGGGATTTATCGGCCTTTAATCCGTTCAATTTACCCAACACCACTTCCCGTCTAACCTGGATTTCACTCAGCTCCTCCATCTTATTTGACCCCTTGGTCCCCTGCTATTTCCGGCAGATTATTTATGTCTTCCTTAGTGAAGACAGAACCAAAGTAGTTATTCAATTGGTCTGCCATGTCCTTGTTCCCCACGATCAATTCACCTGTTTCTGACTGCAAGGGACCTACATTTGTTTTAACTAATCTCTTTCTCTTCACATATCTATAAAAACTTTTGCAGTCAGGTTTTATGTTCCCTGCCAGTTTTCTTTCATAATCTATTTTCCCTTTCCTAATTAACCCCTTTGTCCTCCTCTGCTGGACTCTCCCAGTCCTCTGGTAGGCTGCTTTTTCTGGCTAATTTGTATGCTTCATCTTTTGTTTTCACACTATCCCTGATTTCCCTTGTTATCCATGGATGCACTACCGTCCCTGATTTATTCTTTTGCCAAACTGGGATGAACAATTGTTGTAGTTCATCCATGCAGTCTTTAAATACCTTCCATTGCACATCCACTGTCAACCCTTTAAGAATCACTTGCCAGTCTATCTTGGCCAATTCACGTCTCATACTCATCATAACAAAGTTACCTTTGTTTA
Organism: Okamejei kenojei; assembly: GCA_035221665.1. Classification (NCBI taxonomy): domain Eukaryota; kingdom Metazoa; phylum Chordata; class Chondrichthyes; order Rajiformes; family Rajidae; genus Okamejei; species Okamejei kenojei. Next base: position 43,997,441 of record CM069135.1, on the reverse strand, counting down.
AGTTCAGAAACCTTGTTTCTGACTTAATTATGTCACTCTCCATCCTAATGAAGAACTCAACCATATTATGGTCACTCTTGCCCAAGGGGCCACGCACAACAAGACTGCTAACTAACTCTTCCTCATTGCTCAATAGCCAGTCTAGAATAGCCTGCTCTCTCGTTGGTTCCTCTACATGATGGTTTAGAAAACTATCCCACATACATTCCAAGAAATCCTCTTCATCAGCACCCCTGCCCATTTGATTCACCAAATCTATATGTAGATTGAAATCATCCATTATAACTGTTTTACCCATGTTGCACGCATTTTTAATTTCCTGTTTGATGCCATCCCCAACTCCACTACTACTGTTAGGTGGCCTTACACAACTCCCACCAGCGTTTGCTGCACCTTAGAGTTTCGCAGCTCTACCCATATCGATTCCACATCCTCCAAGCTAATGTCCTTCCTTACTATTGCATTAATCTCCTCTCTTACCAGCAACGCTACCCCACCTTTTCCTTTCTGTCTACCCCTCCTGAATATTGAATATCCCTGGATGTTCAGCTCCCAGCCTTGGTCCCCCTGGAGCCATGTCTCCATGATCCCAACTATAACATAGTCATTAATAGCTATCTGCACATTCAACTCGTCCACCTTATTACGAATGCTCCTCGCATTGAGACACAAAGCCTTCAGGCTTGTTTTTACAACACTCTTACTCCTTATACAATTATGTTGACAAGTGGCCCCTTTTGATTTTTGCCCTGGATTTGTCTGCCTGCCACTATTAATTTTCACCTTGCTACCGATTGCTTCTACCCTCATTTTATACCCCTCTTTCTCTCTGCTCACACATTTAAGAAACCCACCACCTCTTATTCTCTGTTTATTATTTTTTTATTCTTTTCCCCCTACATGTTGGGTCTGAGTGCTGCCCTTCTCTGCCTCCTGCCTCAGATCCTGTCTACTAGCTTTCTCTATTTGAGTCCCTCCCCCTAACCATTCTAGTTTAAAGTCTCCCCAGTAGCCTTTGCAATGACCATGTGGGCTTTCTCTGGGTGCTCTGGTTTTCTCCCACACTCCAAGGACATACAGGTTTGTAGGTTAATTGGTTTCAGCAAAGATTATAAATTGTCCCTCGTGTGCAGGATAGTGCTAGTGTACCGGGAGGCGGGCCTGTTTCCACGCTGTATCTTTAAAACTAAAACTTAAAATATGTGATTGATACAAAAATGAACAAGAGTAGGAAAGGATGAATAGCTGGTATGCAACCTGAATATTCATTTTGAACATAATGAAGGGACCAGATTTGGATCTGATGAAGACCACTTGCACTGCAAAATCGCCCTCACTAACATCTGGAGATAGAACTAAAATTATGCAGAATGAAGTGGTGGTACACTACTACTATGTAGTTGAGGTGCAACCTGACATGGCCTTACTCATAACATCTGCCGCCTTACCAGACTCTCCCAATACCCTCCGTGGATATAGAAACATAGAAAATAGGTGCAGGAGGAGGCCATTCGCGCCTGCACCGCTATTCATTGTAATCATGGCTGATCGTCCCCAATCAATAACCCGTGCCTGCCTTTTCCCCATATCCCTTCATTCCACTAGCCCCTAGAGCTCTATCTAACTCTCTCTTAAATCCATCCAGTGACTTGGCCTCCACTGCCCTCTGTGGCAGGGAATTCCACAAATTCACAACTCTGGGTGAAGTACCAAAATTCCCAATTGTTATTTTGCTCACCAGTCTACCTATATTAGATGCATTCATCTATGACAGTGATTGATTGCCTACTGCACAGTCCTTAAGGAGATGAGTCCGTTAATGTTTCACACTGAAGACACCTTCCAATATCAATCAATATCAAAATCAGTTTTATCACATAAAGTGCAAGTGAAATGAATTTGCCAGCAGCGGTACAATGAAAAAAGAACACACAAAAACACAATAAAAATTTAACACATACATCTACCACAGCATTCATCACTGGTGGAAGGTACAAAATTTGCCCAGTCCTCCTCCATTTTCCCCCTTGGTCGGGACCTCAACCCTCCGCAGAAGCAGCTGCGGGCATCCAGATGGAGCGCTCCCCTCCGGCGATCCCCAGCAAGGGCTCGCCTGCTCCACGACAAGAGTCCACTCTGCGCCCGCCGCTGAAGTCCCGAGCACGTCTCCTGGAAAGGCTGCACCGATCCTCGATGTTAGGCCACAGGGGAAGTGACGTGGAAAAAGTCGCCTCTCTGTGGAGGAAGCAACCAAAACGGTTTCCCCCTTACCCCCCCGCACCACCCCCTACACAAGACACACAAAGAAACATTAAAAACACACATTAAAACACTAAAAAAACAAAAAAAGTTGAAAAAATCTAACACGCTGCTGGCGGGACTGCCGGCTTGCAGCGACCCCGCCGACCCAACGATCCATTGTTAAAACAAAGAACAGCTGAAGTGGAAATCTGTCTGCAGCCATTATAAAAGTCCAGTTTGCATATTTGAGCACTGGATCTTTTCTCCGTTGCCAATTCCACAATGCTAGTCATGCTGTCATTCCTTTGGAAGTTAATGTGCACAGCTTGTATGAAGCAACGTCGGCCTTTGTTCCAAGCTGTTATTAGGGCCCATGCTGCAGGCAATATCCATGATATATAGGTAGTACATTAACGTGGAGAGAGGATTGGCCACATGAGAGCGCTAAAGGAGTCAAAGGCAAGCTGTAACAAGTGGGGTGCAACAAGAATCAGCGCTAGAACCTCAACTATTAGATGTTTAGATGAAGAGACTAAGTGTATTCGCCTGATCCTGCTCCGATTTCCTGTGTACTTACGCTGCTTTTAAGAACTTTTGTCCCAAAAGATCATCAGAAATATGTGTTATGTGCTTTAGTTTTGATTAATGAGTACAATAGTGCCACTGAAGAAATGACAATAAACAGCTCCCAGACTCGTAAAATTTCCACACAGCAACCAGTGAATTAAATATACATGCACTTTTGTGTTGACAACATTTTCTTGGAATAGAGAAGTTTGGTAGTTGTTGAACTCTTATTAACCTCACATCTGCTGTAAAGAAGCATCAAAAAAATATTGCGATATAGAATGTCAGAATGTTTAAAACTTTGAAAGTTACTCTTAATGTATTTGTTAACATGCTTGAATCTTTTTTTAAACGTTGATGGTGTTCATTTACTTTCAGGTGCCACTTTTTAAAATCTCACTTCCTGAATAATTAGATGTAATCACATTTCAGTTAAATAATTCAGATGTATCTTTGCAAAATCTTCACTGTGCCAAAAAATAATTCGCGACTAATGATTGAATAATTAATTGGGAAGCAACAGTTTCAGAGGTGAGGATGCTAAGTGAGCAGTTTCTGCAGATAATTAGAATTTGCAGGTTACATTCTTTCAACAGCATTACTATTTTTGTAATATGTGTGATCCTTGATTTCATATAATTTTGAAGGAGCTATTTGCTTTCAGTTTTTAACATTATATAGAGGAGAAGGGTTGGTGCGTCATTCAGTTAAATGGGGATTGGCGCTCTTGCTCAATCATTTAATCACTGGATTCTTGATAAAATATTTTTTTAAAGTCCCAATGGGCATAATAGTAAAGTTTTACCAATGCATATTATGAAATCTATAGTTTGCCTTTGAAACATGATGCTTTAATGCTCATTGCTGATTTTTTGTTATTACTAGACCAAGTGGGACCCGTTGGGCCCTGTTCCCACAATGCAATATTCCACCACTCACCCGTTCCCCAACGCAATATTCCACCAAATACCGATAGCCCCCAACTGCACAGGCACATCTCATTTCCCCTCATCCCCCAGCACTCCGTCCCCCTCTTTACCCTCCCTCTTCTTTTCCCTCTCCTCCCCTTCCCCACTCTCTCCTTCACCTCTCCTTCCCTCTCCTTTTCCATGTCCTCAGTCACTCACTCCCTCCATAACCCATCTCCCCTCCCTCTATTAAACAACAATCCTCTCCTCGTCATAGCCCACTCCCTCCCTCTCCTTACAACAATGTTACAAATCTCTCATTGGACTGGGAGTCCTGTCTTTGTTAACATTGTCCATAACCCCGCGCCCCTCTCTACTGTGTGGGACCTGTTGAGCTTTGTTCCCCCAACGCAATATTCCGGTCTGGAGCTGCGAGAGGGGGAAGGAGGTGTGCGGCTCCGGGCCCATTCCTTATTGCGCCCGTGTCTTTGTCCAGCCATGCTCAGGGCCCTGGGCTGTGGTTGAAGCCGATACAGGGTCAGGGGACTGCTGCTTCGGTCCCGCGGGGAGGGTTCTCTCTCTCCCTCCCCCCTCCCGTGGCTGGTTGCCTCTCCCTCCCCCGGCTCTGCACTTACGGCATTTTAAAATAACAAAGTCAGTCAGTGACTCTTTGAGGCTGCAGTCCTGAGCCGGGGGAGGACTTGAGGCGAGGAGGAATGGGGAGGCTTAAGGCAGGGAACCCCAGCCCCGGCCTGGGGCGGCAGAAATTAAAATAGAAGGAAACTTACCCGTGAAGAAGTCAGTTCGCCGCTGTGATGAGGGAGAAAAAAGATGGCAATATGAAATGAAATTCTGGAAAGGCCCCACTGTGTAGGCGTGGCTGAGGACCCATTGGGTGCCCTTTGTGGTGCCAGTAAAGACATGCATGGTAACCCTCCCCCAACTGCGCATGGGCGGTTGAGGGTGCTGTTTTGTTTATGTTTTAAACGTTAATAACTTTTAAAATATACCATTAATCTGAACAAAACTTGTTTCATTTACACCACAGGCCAATGGTGAGTAAGGCGGGTCAAAAACTGTAGCGCTATCGTGTATCGTTTTTGCGCAAATATAGGTACAAACACAAACCTGCAAACAAACAAGATGAGAGTTTTAGTAATATGATGATTATAAATCATAAATGCCTTGTGTCTTTTCATGCCTTTTTTGATGATTTCACCAAGATATTGCCTTTTTCATGATCGAGTGCCTAAATCAGCCTTTTTGTGCTAAAAGGTTGTGCTATTTTCTCTAGTTGTACTATGATTACAATGATGTTTTCTATATTAAGACGTTAACATTAATGTTATTATTAACGTGTTAACAGTATAAGTTACAAGAAAATTTCCACCGCCGGGGGGGCGCTACCGTCGGTCGTTAATTCGTTCGTGCCGCTGCCCACTGGTTCAGGCTTCTCCAAGATCTATTAAAGAAAAAACTGCAGATGCTGGAAAAATCGAAGGTGGACAAAAAATGCTGGAGAAACTAAGCGGGTGAGGCAGTATCTATGGAGAGAAGGAATAGGCGACGTTTTGATGATTGAGATCCTTCTTCAGACTGTTGTGGGGGTGGGGCGGGAAAAAGAAAGAAGACGCAGAGACAGTAGGACTAGAATGAGAGCTGGGAAGGGGATGGAGGGAGAAGATAAGGGCTATCTAAAATTGGAGAAGTCAATATTTATACCGCTGGGGTGTAGACTACCCAAGCGAAATACCCAAGCTTGTCTCCTCACTACATTTACTGCTGGCTCCAGTTGCAGATCTGAGTTTTTGAGTGATCTGTGCAAGGCATTCATTGATGCTGGAATTTCACTGTGGAAATTGGAAAACAAATCTCAGAGGTCTTTTAGAGAAATACACAGAGGAACATATACCAAGCGAGTCATCATTATTAAAAAATAATGTGACAGCAACTTCAACATTGTTGTGCGGAAAATTAGAGATGAAGTTGCATGCAACAAAATATGGATCTCAATAAACAAGACAACCGATTATGTGGGGAGATATGTTGCCAATGCGGTCATCGGTAAACTGGAGGCATCTCAACCATCAAAGGAGTATTTGTTGACATCTGAAGTATTGGAGAAGTCAAATAGCTCAACTATTGCTCGGTTGTTTACACCTTCACTTGCTGTACTTTGGCCAGAAGGTATAAAACACGAGAATGTTCTCTGTTTGTGACTGATACAGCTCCGTTCATGAAAAAAGGTGCTCGTGCTCTTAAAGTTTTATTCCCCAAAATGTCGCATTTGACATGCTTAGCTCAAGGACTTCATAGAATTGCCAATCACATATGTAGCTTGTTTCCAAATGTCGATCGCCCAGTTTCCAACGTCAAGAAAATCTTCCTCAAAGCACCGTCACGTGTGCAGTTGTTCAAGGAAATGGCTTCCGAGATTCCACTTCCTCCTTAGCCTCTTTTGACCAGGTGGGGTACATGGCTCTCTGCTGTACTCTACTATGCTGCAAATTTTGAAAAGATAAAAGAAATCGGCAACTGTTTTGAAGAAGAAGAATCTGCTACAGTCAGGATTGTCAGTGAAATAACGCAAAAAAGGTCCCTCCATCGCGATCTTGTTGCTTTCAATTTTGCAAACTTCTCACAAGCTATCACTTTCCTTGAGAAATGTGGCGAAATATTAGTGAATAACTTGCAGGTTTTCAACAAAGTAACTGACGATATTCGTAAAGTTCCTGGCGATGTAGGTAAAGACATACAAGGAAAATGTGAGAGAGTGATTTTAGTTAACAAAGATCTTGAAGAAATACAAAGCATAGCTAAATTTCTCAAAGATAGTTGTAATGCACAAGATATCGACATGAATATAGAGTCTGTAGCTTTTTTCGAGTACGCACCAGTGACCTCAGCTGGGATAGAAATAGGTTTTTCACAACTGAAGCACATTCTGTCTGACAGACGGCATAGTTTTACACCAGATAATTTGATAAAAATGCTTGTAATTATGTGCAACCAGGCAATTTTGGTCATTTAATGCAGAATACCTTTATGTTATCATTTTTAACCATATTTTGGTGGTGGAAATACATGCCTTGTCAATAAATGCCTTTTTTGTGCCTTTTTTATTATGCCTATTTTCCTGCTTATTTCAGAGATTTTTTTAATGCCTAAACATCCTGGCTAATAATAATATAGATATATAGATTAGAGGAAGGAAGGAATTGAATTCAGTTTAAGTCGCATCTGAAGCGTGCCATTGTAGAATGAGCAAAATCATGTTCACCTGCTCTTCTTTTTGAAATGCTGAGATTTAAAAAAAAATATAGCATTATAAATAACCACTAAAATTGGTGATAAATGTTATGCTTGTGAAAAAAGTTACTTTTATAACACAACTAATCAGGTTCGCTTCTTAATAAACAGACAACACACAAACGGTTTGGTAGACCAGTTCAAAACTTTACTTATTATCGGCCGATGGAAGTGAGCAAGAACTGAGGTCAAGTGAGCAAGACTTTCACTTGGCTGTCCTCAGTCCACTTCTCTGAACAACAGAATTACACTGTATTATATAGTGGTTTTTTTTTTTGTCACCTTAACACATTCCACAGACATTAGCCATGGTCAGAGGTACAGAGAATAAATATCACTACAGGATGTGCCTGCGTGGTCCCGTCACATCAAAGGCTTCAGCCATTTGTCATTGCCCCTTACTGGGATCAATCTAACTTCCTCTCTAGTCACCTCCTCCCTCAGAAACATCGGACATTTGTCCCAATACCCCTTACTGAGATTGCCCTCGGCTTCTTTTCTCGCCAAATACCAGATGCATTTTAAAGTCATTCATTATCTCAATATACAGTAACCTGACTTGTCTTTCTGTATTATTCTACTGGAGAAAAGCCTAATTTGAGACTAAATATAAGCTGTAAGCTATATTTAACATAAGCTATATTTTTAACATAATTTTGCCTTATCACTTGTATTATCAATCTGTTATCAATAAACTGGAAATGAAAATTTCCACATTTATTGTTATGACCACTGTCAATTGATTGACTAAATGACTTCATGCAGCGAAAAATCAATGGTTATTTTGTGATTTACAGTAGTTTGGCAATAACATTGCTGTAAATGAATGGAGTGTTTGTTCTTGTTTCACATTGACATTGTAGCTTATTGATTGGCTGGAAATTGAACAACAAATCAGATGTGTGCCGGTGGAAATGCATCCATCTAAATTGCAATTCATTACAACTGTTAATACGGAACAATCAAATGATCTAATACACTACCAAAATATTCGAAGCCACTTTAACTTCTTCAAAATGCCACTTTCCCACTAGGCTACCAAGAGGATCACAGAAAATGTAGGTTTCACTTTGATTTTACAATGTCACTGGTTTTTCAGCATCTTAATATTATTTGAGGCAAAAATTCTTCAAAAACTATGAATTTGCCAGACATGTATGCCAAAAATATCATTTGACAATTGAATCCTATACTTTGAAAGTTGGTGTGGTATTACAGAAACTCGGTATAAATAGTCAAACAACACAAAAAACTGGCTCTTCAACCTACCATGTGCATGCTGCCCACTACATCTATACACTCCCCACAGGAACAAGTGCCGAGTTCCGCGCTTTTGCTGAACGATGGAACTTTCATCATTACACCAGCAGCCCGGAATACCCTTCAGAGGAATGGACTGGCCGAGCACGCGGTCTGCAGTGCCAGAGGATTGTCGGAACGTGTTCGCCTATCCCGCTCCGACATCTACCTGGCCCTGCTGAACCTCCGCAACATCTCCCGCGACCATGCCCTGGGCTCCCCAGCTCAGCGACTCATGTCCCGTGTCACGAGGCCCACGGTCCCGGTGTCTCAGCAGTCCCTGTCCCCCTCCGTCTTTAAACCTGCCTTGGTCCGGAAACGCACTGCCAAAAAACACAGCATCCAGAAGCGTTCCCACGACAGGTCCTGCCGTGTCCTCCGCCCTCTTCTCCCCGGCCAGGTCGTCCGTATGTGGTCCTCTTCTGGCCGTTCCAAGCTGGCCGTGGTCGTCGGTTCTGCCGGTTCCCCTCGTTCGTACCTTGTCAACCACGACGGAAGGGTGTACCGCCGGTCCCGCCAGCATCTCCGGCTCGTGAACGAGCCTCTCCCTCCCCCTGATATGTTCACCCCAACTATTCCCCAGTACTGGGTACTCTCACAGCCATCTTTACTCCTCAGGAAACAGCCTAAATCCAGCCTAACAAGTCTCATAACTATAATGTTCCATGCTTCTTGCTGGTGAATGTTATCTACATTCTCTCCAGCCCAATCACGCCCCTCCAATAGTGTGGCAACGAGGACTCCACACAATACTCCAGGTGCGACCTTATTCATGCTTTAAGAAGTTGAACTATCTCCCAGCCTTTCATGTAGCTTAGGTAGACACAAAAAGCTGGAGTAACTCAGCGGGACAGGCAGCATCTCTGGAGCGAAGGAATGGGTGACGTTTCAGGTCAAGACCAGTCTTCAGACCATGTAGCTTGGTTTAGTTTAATCTGATACAGCGTGGAACATGCCCTTCATCCCACCGAGTCCACACCAACCAGTGATCACCCATGCACTAGTTCTATCCTACATACTCATGACAATTTACAGAAACCAATTAATCTACAAACCTGCATGTCTTGGGAAACCTGAATCTAGTTCAAACCTTGCCGTCTCCCTTTTATTTTCATTCACATAGCTGGATGTGTTGCAGGCTGGAGCTCATGTAATGGATGCTGTGGTTTTATGATCCTCCACTGCTAGGGCGCTGTTCTTTTAGAAATTACTTACATGTCATCCTTGATCTGAATCAATTAGTGTTATAGAACTATTCAGCATGGAAACAGGTCCATTGGCCTAACTAGTCTATGCCAACCAAATTGGCTGACAGCTAGTCCCACTGGCCTGCATCTGGCCCATATCCCTCCAAACTATTACTTTTCAACACTAAGTGTCTTTTAAATGTAATTGGCCATTTTCCTGCAGCTCATACCATATATGCACCACTCTCTGTGAAAAGTTGCCTCACAAGGTCTCATTCATCTCAAACCTTTGCCCTCTAGTTTTAGACGTCCCTACCCTGTGGCTATTTACTTCATCTATGTCCCTCATGAATGTATGCACCTCTATAAAGTCACCCCTCAGTCTCTTATGCTTCAGGGGGAAAAACAAACCAGCCTGACACCTCAAATCCCCCAGTCCAAGTACATCCTTATAAATAGACACAATACTGGAGTAACTCAGCGGGACAGGCAGCATCTTTGCAGAGAAGGAATGGGTGATGTTTCGGGTCCAGACCCTTCTTCAGTTCTGCAACATCCTTGTAAATCCTGTTTACACTTTTTCAAGTTTAATAACACATGGCTGCCCTGGATTCACCACTCATAGGCACTGACTTAATATTCCAAAGGCATTTGGCTTGTTAACAGGGCCAATGGCATTTCAAAACAAAAATGGTGCTCTGGGGGATAGACACCTCAGCATTCCTAGTTGCCGTCTGACCCAGATCTTCTAGGATCCACAACCTTTTTTTGGAGAAAATTAATTTAGTCAAGATTCCTTTTGTTTACATCCCAAAGTCCACATCACGAGGCATCCTTGTTTTCTCTCTAATATATATTACAGTGGCTAAATACACAATACTCATAAACAAAGTATAGGAATATATATGATTTAGTGCCTATAATTTATAATGGTACATAATTTGCCTTATTGATGGAAGCAATATAAAACAGATTTTATGTTTCTAGGCTGATATTTTATGACCAAAATAAGTGGAAGTTGATTTTTGTTTGTCCTTGCATTTCATTTGGGCAAACTAAATCCACAGTTTTCCAGCAAGTATTTTCCTGGAATGCATGGTATCCAATCATAGCATTTGATTGAATACCTTATAGATGACAACTGAAGCTGCACGCAAGGCTTCACAACTATTTGCTTGAGTGTTTATTGATGCATTTCACAAACCTAACGTTACACCCTGTGTTGATGATAACTAGAATGTGAGACATTCTTACACTCAGATCTATTTACATACAGCTATCGGTACTGTAATCTGGTACAGCAACAGTAGTTTCATTCTCTTTACATGACAAGCTATTTATAGGTTATTATCAGTACTGATATATGCTATGTATGAGAAACATTTTGCTTACATTGAGATAGATCGCTTTCTTATTCAGTAAGGCATCAGTAGACCACACTATCCTTCTCCCACCTCTGTTTAGAACTTATATAACATTCTAAATGTAAGCAACAGTCAGGAAGCATATGAGGTAGAAGGAACTGTACATGCTGATTTACAAAAAGAAACACACAGTGCTGGAGTAAGTAGCAGGTCATGCAGCATCTCTGGAGAAGATGGATTGGTGACATTTTGGTTCCGTACCCTCTTACAGATGCATGGATAAGTGATGTTTATTGGCCCGATAAATCATCTATCCATGTTCTCCAGAGATGTTGACAGACCCGATAAGTTACTCCAGCACTTTGAATCAGAAAGCATTTTAGTCAACATTTTATTCCGTTTTTCCAACTATCCTGAACTCTTGCTGGCAAATTTAAACAATCTGCCCCTACAAATTGATGTCATTTCCTTGACCACCACTGCTGTCTCTTTGTAATGGACAATGATGCCTGTCTTGTGAGGATTAAGCATTGTTTTTTTCTGTTCATCATACTTCAGCAATAAGTTCAATGCTGCATGTAATGGCACAGTTTCGACCCATTATAGTCTGCTTCCAGTTGAAAATATGTTTGCTGTCGATAGTATTTTTTTAAATTTTATTTATTTATTTAATTATTTATGTTGAACAAAATAAAAGAATAAAAGGCAAGTGTGAAACAGCATACAAAAAACAAAACAAGAATATTTATAAAGTGTCATAAACAGTATCTATAAATAAATGAAATCGTATGTGTCCGAAAAGGAGCAGAAAGAAGCCAAAACTTATTAATTCCCACCCCTTATTCAGCTGCTTATAATTATCTTATATCAATTTAGCAGCTATATGTACACCATATGTACACCAGCAGCTATATGTACACCAAATTATTTACATTTATACACTAATCAAATATTTACAAAGCCATACGAAAAAAGAGAGAAAAAAAGAAAAAAGAAAAGAAAAAAACCCTCATATACTATACAGTATCTCGTAGTCATATATACAACCCATCACCCTATAATCACCCTTCCCAATACAATCAGTATAACAAATATCCCACTCACAATTACCTATCCTCATCCTAATATCCTTTTAAAAAAGTGTTTTTGTACATTTTTTAATTTTTTTAAAATATTTTTATTAGAAGTAATCCATCATAACAACGGTATAACAACTTTTCAAATACACAACCAACTTATTTCAATAAGTATACGGATGTTACAAATAAATCTTATAAACTTCTATTTTTTAGAAAGTAGAAAAAGAAAAGAATAGATTTTAATCAATAAGAACAGTGATTAAATAATAATTTTGATTATAGAGAGAGAGAGAAAGAGAATAGAAAAAAAGGAAAAAAAAGATTATAGTATATATAATTCATCTTAATAGTGAATAACACAATTTCAAATAACGATATCAATAGAGACATGCATACAAATCCAAAAAAAAACAAATTATTTTCATCTAATCCTGCCGGGTACCCATTGAGTTGTGATGCCAAGAACAGCTACCCCTTCAAATATTCTGTATATGGAGACCATATCTGTTCAAAGAGTTCATATTTTTTTCCCTATTATCAAACAGTAATCCAAGTAATTTCTTTAGTTTACTGTTAATATTAGATTTGAATCCGGAACTCCTAATATTATTAATTTTGGACCTGGGTCCAGTTTACTTTTAAGAACTTCAGAGATAACTCTAAAGATTTCTGTCCAATAATAGTTGAGTTTTATAAATGGTACAAAACTATGCGTTAAGTTAGCTTCCAAATTCTGACATTTATCACAAATAGAAGAAATGTTAGGATAAATTCTATTTAATTTCATTTTTGAATAATGTAATCTGTGTAATACCTTAAATTGTATCAATATATGTCTAGCATTTAATGAGCAACGATGTATACATTGTAGGGTTTCTTCCCAAGTTTCCTTCGTTATAGATAAACCTATTTCATTTTCCCATGTTTGTCGATATATTTCCGAAGTTGGGATTTCCCTATCCAAGATAGTATTGTATACATACGCTTTTAATTTTTCTGTATTTGGGTTTTTATTAAATAATTCATCTAATAATCCTGGTTTTCTATTTTTATAGTCTTGCGTATTTGACTTAATATAGTTTCTAATTTGTAAACACCTAAATATGTTATTTGACTGCAATCCATAGATATCCTGTAACTCTTGAAATGAAATAAATTTTCCTTTCTTGTAAAGGTGTTCTATCCTTTTAATTCCTAAATCATTCCAGTGTCTAAACCCCTTGTCCAATACAGAGGGCTTAAACAAAGGATTATTCATAATTGGCAAACAAAGTGACAAATTATCCATATGTAGGGTCTTAACTATTTGTTTCCAAATACGTCTATTGCTATGAATTATAGGGTTATCACCATACTTTTTTTTTGTACTTCCCTTGGTGCAAAAAGAATCAAACCTGCATCAAAAGGCAGTCTTCCTTTTCCATCTTTAGCCAGTTTGGCTCATAATCTAAATTTACCAACCAAAGATTCATATTTTTAATCTGAACTGCCCAGAAATAATATAAGAAATTTGGTAGTGCTAGTCCATCATTTATTTTAGATTTACATAGATGTTTTTTACTTATTCGATGATTTTTATAGTCCCAAATAAAACTATTAACCAAAGTATCTTTTTTTTTAAACATTTTAGGGATATATAAAGGAATGGCTTGAAATAAATATAACAATTGTGGCAAAAAAAATCATTTTTATAACATTTATTCTACCGATCATTGAAATAGGTAGTGTTTTCCAATATAAAATATGTTTTTTTAGTTTATTTAACAATTGAGGGGAATTATATTTAAATAGACAGTTATAGGATTTAGATACATTAATTCCTAGATATTTAAATTTGTCCGTGACTATTTTAAGTGGGAATTGTTCTAGTATATTTAATTTTATTCCAGTTATAGGCATAATTTCACTTTTATTCCAGTTAATTCTATACCCAGAAAATGTGCCAAACTTAGTTATAACATTAAGTAGATTAGGAATACTAATCTCCGGTTTTGTGATATAAATTAAATGTCAAATGCGTATAGAGATATTTTATTTGTTGTAGTTTTGGTATTATATCCATATATTTCTGGTTCTGATGTAATCATTTTGGCTAATGGTTCTATTACCAGAGCAAATAATAATGGTGATAACGGGCATCCTTGTCTACAACCCCTAAAGAGATTAAATTTTGCTTATAACATTTGATTTGTTAATATTCTTGCAGTTGGATTTGAGTATATGATTTTTACCCATTTGGAAAAACTATCCCCCAGTTGAAATTTCTGCACTATTTTAAATAAATATGGCCATGCAACCTGGTCAAATGCTTTTTCAGCATCTAAGGATATGACAGCTAGTTCAATATCATTCACTTTTTTTGAGTATATGATATTTAATAGACGTCTCAGATTATAAGATGAATAGCGTTTTGGGATAAAACCTGTTTGGTCATGATGTATTAAGTTATTTATCACTAAACTTAGCCTCCGAGATAAAATTTTAGTTAGTATTTTTTGATCAGTGTTTAAAAGATCTGTATGACCCAGGGTCTTCCAAATCTTTATCAGCTTTAGGGATAAGTGTAATTGTAGATTAATTTAATGATTCTGGTAACTTTCCTTGTTCATAAGCATATTTATATATTATATGTAAATGTGGAGAGATCAGATCATAAAACTTCTTATAAAATTCAACACTTAAGCCATCAGGGCCTGCGGCTTTTCCGTTATTTAATGATCCTTCAATATCTTTTATTGATATATCAGCATTTAACAAGTCTCTATCTTCCTGATCCAAACTATTAATATGACATTCTTGTAGGAATGTTTCCATTCCATCTGGTTGTCCTGCTAGTTTAGATGAGTAAAGATTTTGATAATATTGTAAAAATGTATCATTGATATCTTTTGGTAAAGTCAATATTTCTCCTTGTTCAGATCTAATTTTATGTATCATTTTCTCCTCATGTAATTTTCTAAGCTGGCGTGCCAGTATTTTTTGTGGTTTATCCCCAAATTCAAAGTGTACTTGTTTAGTCTGTTGAAAAAGTTTAATAATCTGATTTGAATATATTTTATTTAGCTTATATTTTAATGATGCAATTTTATTACTTAGCCCCTTTGAAGGGGATATTGCATGTTCAATATCTAATTGTTTTATTTCATTTTCCATCTTTTTAAAGTGAATTATGTTTGTGCTAAGTTTTATCTCCTGTTCCAGACCATTCCACAAATTCACCCCACAGATTGCTATGCACATAGTTTTAAGAGTTGTTCTGACATTGAGTTTTAAAAATTATCTTCCCTCTCAAATTATACCTGCCCTGTCTTTCCGTAAACAGTTTTTGTATATTTCAATACATGGTGTATGAATGTGTATCGTTGCTGTCTTTGATTTGTTCTTTTCATATCTTTCATTAATTTGTTCTTTGTACCTTTTCATACCTCCAGTTTCCCTCTCCCCTGACACCCCTCACCTACGCTTTTTCTCCAGAGATGCTGCCTGACCCGCTGAGTTACTCCAGCTTTTTGTGTTTATCTTTGGCATAAACCAGCATCTGCAGTTCCTTCGTACACATTTTGTCAGAATGTGAGCCAAGGTGGAGTAGTAAGGTTTAACAATTGCAGAGAAGCCACAGAGAAGGATCAAGCATGGCATTGATCACACATTACAAGAGAATCTGATTCCCTTCCAAAATTAGGTGGCATTGTAGGTGACTGATAGTTTGTGGTAAGACCATGTTTCGTTCATTTTACTTTACATTTATAACAATAACGTGCTGGCAAACCAGACTAGAAAACAGCAAGCAGTGAAACTCCAGCAGATGTTACCTTTGACCAGTTTCCAACATCAGTTAACGACATGGCAGTCTTGCCATTGTGTGCGGTTTTTTTTACACATCTTAGTAAATTGACAATATTCACAAGATAAAAAAATTGAAATTGCTGTACACTTTTGTGCTGGAGAATCACTGGGTTCGAATTTCGCTGTGCAAAAGGATGGGAACCTGAAGAATTTAGGCTGTCTCACAGATGTTGTTTTGAGCCTCAAGGTAAGTTGACTAAACTGTTTCATATGTCCTTTTAAAAAAAAAATTCTTGCAATATAATCAGCAAGGAATTCTCTCCTAAGGCAATTTTTAAGGTTTTTTATACACCAGCCATTCTGAGAACACATGTTGGGCATTTTTAAGGTGTCAGTTTGTTAATTGAAACTGAGTCTTCTGCAAATATAATATGCTTTATTCCCTTTGAAGTTTTTTTTTTCCACAGTCCAACATTGTTAGACAGTAATCCAGACAGAGTAATGGGGCAATATTTCCATCAGCTGAGTTGGCCCAAATCTCATGAAAACAATCTTGTCCTGTCCACCTAAAGTGACAGTTGTCAAAGTCTAAACACCACCCTTGGTATGTACGGGGGTGTGATAATGCCTCTTGCAGGATGTCCACTAGCTGAAAGAAAAAAGGATCAAAATTGTGGATCCTTTTACTTGTGCTCTTCAAATACTCATCCTGTCATTCGATATATATAAGCCAAGACTTTTTTTTAATTTGATTTTTATTTTGCACTCTGAAAACTGAGTAAATGAATAGTTAAGATAGACACAAAATGCTGAAGTTACTCAGTGGGTCAGGCAGCATCACTGGTGAAAATAGGTAGGTGATGTTTTGCGTGCGGATCCTTCTTCAGACTGATAAATAGTTTATATTATTTTCCAATATGTCATTAACACAACGTTTGATCTGACTCAATAGTTTCCCTGCAATTGTCAATGGCTACTTCACATAAACGGTGTTGAGGTGAGTTGTTTCTGTGACATATTTGTGAGTTTCTAACATTCACTAGGACGAGACGGTAAAATCAGCGTTGATGTCGATATTTGCCTTCCAGCACCAGAGACCCCGTTTCAATCCTAACAATGTGTAATGTATGTACAGAGTCTGTACCTTCTCCCTGTGACCGCTTGGGTTTCCTCTGGGTGCTTCAGTTTTCTCCCGCATTCCAAAGCGTGCTGGTTTATAGGTTAGGTTAATTGGTTTCTGTAAATTGAGCCTAGTGTGTAGGACAGAACTAATGTATGGGTGATCAATGGTTGGTATGGCTGGGTGGGCCGAAGAGCCTGTTTCCATGCACTATCTCTAAACTAAACTAAAGTAACATGAGGCATTCCTGCTGTACAGTTTGTTGAATTTTAGAATCTAATCTAATAATTCGACTCATCCTTTTCCTTACTCCATCTCCATAGCCCTGCATATTTTTCCTAGTGTTCATCCAGATCCCTTTTGTTATTGTTATTTCATTTTGTCCTCTCAGATATTGCAGTCCAGTTCACAACAACCTACTCTGCTTGGAGATGCAACAAACTGCAGATGCTGGAAATTTGAGTAAAACGCAACTTGCTGGAGGAACTAAGCAGGTCAGGCACCAGATCACTGGGTAAAGAAGGGTCCAAACTCCAAATATCGGCCATCTAATCCCTCCACAAGTGTTGTCTGACCAACTGAGTTCATTCAGCATTTTGGGTTTATACCCACTTTGCATAGCAGGTTAAAAGGATAATAATGTCTTAAACAAGCCTCCTCCACTTTCGTTCATCACCCATAACCATCCTGGTTATTGTGCCAAATACCTCAAATTTGTGTTCCCCAGTTGCCAATCTTTTTAACAGAGGAAGCAATTTCTTCTCATTTACGCTGACAATAATTTTGAACGATAGTTGTCATTCCGAGTGTTTTATATCTTTCCTATTGATTGAATTCCCACACACCTTAATAGTTTAGTTTAGAGATAGAGCGCAGAAACAGACTCTTCAGCTCACTGAGTCCACGCACACCAGTGATCACCCCATACACTAACACTATTCTACACACTGTGGACCATTTACAATCTTTACCAAAGCCATTTAATCTACAAACCTGTACGTCTTTGGAATGTGGCAGGAAACCGGAGCACCCAGAGAAAATCTACAAGGTCACGGGGCGACAGTACAAACTCCATATAGCCAGCACCTGTAGTCGGGATCTAACCCGGGTGTCTGGCACGTGAGGCGCCAACTATACTGTTGTGCCACTATGCCGTTCTGGTAAATTTTCTTGGCACCACGTTGACACTTTAACAAAACATTCCAGACCCTAAAATAAGTATTTAAATGTCTTTATGTACATCAATAAAGAATATGATGACAGGCATAAGTTTTGCTTCATCTTATCTGAAGTCCCAAACCGAAACGCGAAACATCACCTATCCATTCCATCCACAGTTGATGCCTGACTGAGATTCTCCAGCACTTTGCATTATCATCACCAAAGAAGCCTTTTGCATCTTGCAAATTTAGCCAGGTTATCCTCGCCACCAAAGCCAAACTCCATTCATAATTTTAAACATCCCATGAAACTTTATGTGACCTTTTCTTCTCGAAAGAGAGGGAAAGGAATTTATGTTAATGTGAAGGTAAACTATTTTTTAGCTGACCTCTCATTGTTCTAAGCTAAGTATATAAGTTATATTATTTCCTCTTTGTGCTTCACTTATGTTTCGTATTTCTTCAACACATAAAAATAGTTCCCAAATGCATCTTAACAACAGCATTACACTTGAATAAGTAGCAACTGAGAAATGTCCACTTTCTCAGTTGGAAAATTCTATAAATGTGTATCATTTACACAGTGAATATATTCCAATTTAATTTTTTGTACAAAAAAAAAAGAATCGATACAATTTTCATATATCTGAGTGCAGGTAGATGGGACTAGGGGAAAACAAATGGTCGGCACGGACTGGAAGGGCCGAGAGGGCCTGTCTCCGTGCTGTAATTGTTATATGGTTATATATACACTTTGTGCTTTAGGCCAAGATTTTTTCTGTGAATATTGAATATTCGCTCATGTTTTCTTAAAATGTGGAAATTCATTAACAATTTAATTTTTTTAATTCAAGTCTCCACATAATTAAATCCTTTGGGGGAAACAGAGTCAGCAAAAAGGTGCAATCATTCCACATAATTACCGAAGAATTGTTTCCAGTGGATGATTTAACAGATCAGCTGTTCTGTGTTACAGAGGGACCATAGCATTGCAAAGCGCTGCAAAATGCCTTGAGGAGGAGGGAGAAAAACAGTCAGAGCTGTCCCTCTTTTTTTATATTCAGGGGCTCACTGCTGTCATAGGTATCTTGTGAACACTATGTTCTGTTTCTGTGTTGAGATGAATTTTTTAAATAAAATTGTTAATGAATTTCCACATTTTACAAAAGAAAATCAGTAAAAAATGAGGCACAGGGGACTACAACACCCCCCCCCCCCCCCCCCCCCCATCCTACTAGCCAAAGTACAATCACTGGAAAATAACATGGAGGACTTAAGGTCAAGGCTGCTTTACCAACAGGAGCTGAGGGAATGCTCTGTGTTCTGTTTCACAGAGATATGGCTTCTCCCCAGACTTAGCCGTTCAGCCTGAAGGTTTCTCCACCCATCGTATGGACTGAATGCAGGCATCTGGCAAAGGGAGCATTGGGGACATCTGCCTCATGATCAATTCTTCGTGGTGCCGACAGTTCTGTCGATCTCCTGCTCTCCGCACCTGGAACATTCTGGCGGTGAAGTTTCACCCTTTCTACCTTTCTCCCGAGGGAATTCACCTCCATCATCCTGACCGCGGTTTACATCCCACCCCAGGCAGACGTCCCTCTAGCTTTGGAGGAGCTGCACGCCATGTTCAACAAGCACCAGTCTGCGTGCCACGAAGCCTTTACCACCATAGCCGGGGACTTCAACAAAGCCAACCTGAAAAAATCACTCCCAAACTACCACCAACATGTCTCCTGCAGCACCAGAGGATTAAATGCCCTTGACCACAGCTCTACGACCATCAAGGATGCCTATCGCTCCATCCCTCGCCCTCACTTCGGGAAATCCGAGCAGCGGTGCTGCTTCTTCCTGCATACAGGCGGCAACTGAAGAGAGCACCCCCAGAGGTGAAGACTGCGCAGAGCTGGTCTGGGGTGGCAGAGGAACAACAGCAAGATTGCTTGGAGTCAGCAGACTGGGCAATGGACCTGAATGAATTTGCCACAGTCGTTACGGACTTCATAAGCACATGTGTGGAGGACTGTGTTCCTACAAAAACCATCTGAGTGTTTCCTAACCAGAAGCCTTGGATGAACCAGAAGATCCGCCTACTGAGGACCAGATCCCGGGCATTCAGGTCTGGTGACGCAGAGGTCTATAAGAAGTCCGGATACATCCTTGATAAGGCCATCAAAGAGGCCAAAAGGGGCTTCTGCTCAAAGCTGGAGGATGAGGCTGATGTTCAGCAACTGTGGCAGGCCACAGTAAATGCCATCACCTCCTACAAGGCAAAATTAGGAGGCAGCTCAAGTGACAGCGAAGCATCGCTCCCTGATGGAACTCAATGTGTTCTAAGCACGCTTTGATAGGGAGAACACTGATGTGCCTTCCCGAGGCCCCATACGCCCTGATGATATTACAGTCACAGAGGCCGACGTCAGAAGATCTTTCAGGGGGGGTGAACCCTCGGAAAGCGTCTGGACCTGATGGCATACCTGGTCATGTTCTCAAAAACTGTGCAGACCAACTGGCTGGAGTTTTTGAGAACATTTTCAACCTCTCATTACTGAGGTCTGAGGTTCCTACCTGCTTTAAGAGAACATCAATAATACCGGTGGCCAAGAAGAGTAAGGTGACATGCCTCAATGACTATCGACCAATGGCACTAACGTCTGTGGTGATGAAGTTCTTTGAGAGGTTGGTTATGGTGTATATCAACTCTTACCTTAACAAGAACCTCGACCCACTACAGTTCCCCTACCGTCAGAACAGGTCAACAGAGGATGCGATCTCACTGGCTCTTCAGTCTGCACTGGACCACATGGACAATAAGAACACTTGCATCAGGTTGTGTATAGACTACAGCTCGGCATTCAATACCATCATACCCTCCAAGCTGCTTACGCGAGGAGGTGTGTTGTGGAGCTCCTGTCCAAACACAAAAACGAGTGAGTTAAAACATATTTTGGAATTCGGAGGAGGTGCAGCGGTACTTTTAAACATCCTTGCGTATCGCTGCGAAGCTGCAGAGATTTATTTTTAAAGTTGTTGCTTGATTTGGGACTGCGAGCAGTTTTATCAGCTAACTGTCGAGCTCCCACAACTGAGGCTGGCAACCTGCCAGGAAACTGTATAGCACCAAAAGCGAGAGAAAATCTTTCTGGACTTGTACACCCGCGTCCAGAACAACTCCCACCCCATTACTGCCTCGTCGTTACTGACCAGACCGGTCTGGCTTTCGTGCGGTGTGGGAGGATTTCTGCATCGTCTAGACTTTCTGCGGCCTTGGAATCTGGAGCTGACGAGGCCTCCAATCTCGCGGCAAGACCGCCGGAGATATGAGGCCTCCAACAACAACGACTGCAGATAAATCCCTTCCGTTGCTGCAGGAGCAGTGAAGACCAGCTGGGATTGTCTGCGAAGGTCAGCAGCTCGCCAGGGAACACAGGAGAGCCGAGATAGCCGGGCGTAGAGGTGGTGACGCAGCAGTTTTTTTTGTGGGCTGCCACCATCGATGTTCGAGGCAACACTACTTGCCTCCCTCCTAATGTTCCAGTTGGTTTTTGTGTGTGGTCTTGGCCTCATGCCATTTGGACTGTCTGTGCATGTCTGTACTTTGTAGAAGTTCTTTGTTTAAATTGTTGCACCTGATACCATGCAGGGTCAGTGTTCTGGGGGAGTGGGGCCTTCAGGGAGCTATGCAAAGGCGACTGCTTGGGCTGCTTCAGCTGCTCCTCTTGGGGCCCGGTTCTCCATGAGGAACCTGCCTTTCGAGCATGGGATAAGGTGCTACTTACCCCCCAGATGAACATGCAGGACTGCTCAGCTGCCGTGGCGGAAAGGCCCGCAGGCATCCTGTACGTGGGCAGGATGTATGGGAAGGTATGGGAATGGGAACGTGTTCTTCCTCGAGTCCGTTGAGGGGGTGAACGCAGTCGTGCATAAAGGCATCTCAGTGGGGGGGAGCATTCCTGCAGGTCGAGCCCTTGGTGACCACTGCACAGTGGGTGATCCTGTCCAATGTTCCTCCCTGCATCACAAACGAGGCCCTCCTTCCCCACCTTCACACCCTGGGGAAGGCCCTCACGGACACTACCCCGATATCCCAGAGGTTCCACAGAGGAAGGAGCTGTGGCACGTTCTTTCCCTCCGGCGCCAGCTGATGATGTTGCTGGACCGGGAGGAGGAAGTTGATGGGCGCTTCAGGTCCAGCAGGAGGGGCGTGATTTTACCGTCTTCTGGACATCGGAGCGCCCAAGGTGCCATGCCTGTAAGGAAGTGGGGCATATTCGGAATTGCTCCAAATCCTGGGCAGAGGCCTCTGCCTCCGGTGCCACTAACCCCCACTCCCACCCACCCTGTAGTTGAGTCAGGGTAGCCTGGGGTTGCGAAGGGTGGCAAAGAAAATGAAACACATGGGGAACAACACCCCCGGAGACAAGAACATTCCACCCATCCCGTCGCTTCCCTTTAGGGAGCCTGCATGTCCCATATTCCAACCAAGGGTGGAGGAGATCGGGCAGGAGGAGGGGGTGCCGCAGACGAAGGTTACTCAGGCGACCCCAGAGTCTGTGAGCTCCTCCCCATCGAAAAAGAGTAGGAGGAATCTCTTTAGGGAGGAGCAGAAGGGGGATAGACGGGAATCCTCCGGGGGGGAGGGGAGTACTGTGGTGGAGGAAGACTCTCGCCCTTTCGTTCGGGCCTCGGTCCCATGTTCTGGAGGGGATTCTGGGGAGGGTGGTGATGGGGACCACTCGGGTGTTATGGAGCAGGGGGAGATTCCTGTTGGGGAGGGAGTCCTGCACCATGCATCTGAGGAAGCCCAGGAGTAACCCACCCAGGACGAGGCACAGAGCACGCCTCTGAAGGTAGAGACTGTAGGCGGGGAGGGGGTAGGGGAAACCAGCGCTCTCTCCCTCAGGACCTGGCTCCCGGGTTGGGACCAAGGTGGAGGAGAGACCAGCTGGTGGGGCAGATGCAATTGCCGCACTGGTTGGGGCGGGAGTATCGAGCACTAAGGGTGTGTCCGGATATGGGGATGACCACCGGCTCTGATCTCCCCACCATCAAAGGGATTTATCGGAGGCGCTGTCTCAAAAAGGCAGCCAGCATCATCAGAGACCCACACCATCCTGGCCATACACTCATTTCACCCCTGCCATCGGGAAGAAGTAACAGGAAGCTGAAAACTGTAATGTTCAGGAACAGCTGCTTCCCTACTGCCATCAGGCTATTAAACACGACAACCTCAAATAAGCTCTGAACTACAATAGACTATTATTATTATTATTGCCCTACTGTTATTTGTTTTTTTGTGTGTGTATATATGTGTGTATGTGTATATATATATGTGTGTGTGTATAAAATGTGTAAGAAAGAACTGCAATGCTGGTTTAAGTCAAAGGTTGACACAAAATGCTGGAGTGACTCAGCGGGTGAGGCAGCATCTCTGGAGAGAAGGAATGGGCGACGTTTCGGGTCGAGACTCTTCTTCATACATATGTGTACTCGTGAGTATCTATACACACTGAACTTTTTTTCTTCTCTCATTTATTATATTGTTTACAGTGTACTATGTTTACATATTCTGTTGTGCTACAGCATGTAAGGATGTCATTGTTTTATCTGGGACATATGACAGTAAAACACTCTTGACTCTTAACACTTGATCAATTGATCACCAATTGTGATATGAGCAAAACACGAAGTGCAGGAGGAACTCAACAGGTCAGGAGCATCCATGGAAGGAAATGGAGTGGCAACATTTCAGATCAAGGCTCTTCTTCAGACGGGGTCCCAACCCGAAACATCATCTGTCCATTCCCTGCACATATGCCTCCTGACCCGCTGAATTCTTCCAGCACCTTTTGTTTTGCTCAAGATCCCAGCACCTGCAGTTCCTTGTGTCACCATAAAGTCAGAATATGAAAATAGGCCCTTCAGGCCAATTCATCCATACCAACCAAGACGCTGCATCTAAGCTTGTCCCATATGCCCGCGTTTGGTCTCTATCCCTCTAAACCTTTCCTCTCCATTAGGCACGTGCCCTCACGGTAGGCAAGGTAGGCAGTGCCAACCCTGACTAAAATTCTCCCGTGCCTTTCATCTGCAGTACATATCATACGCGAAACTACGTGCAACTCACGTGCCGCAGACGCTGCTTCAAGCTTTCACTTACAACGGACAATAAAGGCAGCTGAAATTCTGCCTATGTACCGTGGACTACGCGCACGTGTGCTGCGCATGTGCTCATCGTCTGCCTGTTTTCTTGGCGGGTTTTTCAAACATGGATAGTCATTATCTTGAGTTTGTGTACAAATAATATGGTAAGTAAATTTCTTTGCGCTATATGTTTGAAAATATTTTATTAAGAGATAAGGCTTTTGAAGACAAATTACTTTATAAAAGTCGACTGAATGCCTACAGGAGAGGAGACCAATCGGCGCTGCGCGGTTTTTAAGATTTTAAAAAGACGTCTAACTGCCTACCCCGAGTAATTACTCATGGCACGAGCCTGCTCTCCGTGTACCTGCCCAAGTATTTTTTAAATGTTATTGTACCTTCCTCAACTACCCCTGGCAGCTCATTCTATGGCCTCATTCTTCAGAGAACGGGGATTCCCCTCCCCCACTATTGATGAGGCTTGCACCAGGGTCTCCTCCATACCCCGCAACACTGCCCTCTCTCCCCATTCCCCCACTCGCAAACAGGGCAGAGTCCCCCTGGTCCTCACCTTTCACCCCACCAGCCGGCAAATACAAGAGATAGTCCTCCGCCAGTTTCGCCACCTCCAATGTGACCCCTCCACCCGCCACATCTTCCCATCTTCCCCCCTGTGTGCCTTCCGCAAAGACCGCTCCCTCCGCAACTCCCTTGTCAATTCTTCCCTCCCCTCCCACTCTACCCCTTCCCCGGGCACTTTCCCTTGCAACCGCAAGAAATGCAACACTTGTCCCTTCACCTCCCCCCTCCACTCCTTTCAGGGACCCAAGCAGTCCTTCCATGTCCAACAGAGGTTCACCTGCACCTCCTCCAACCTCATCTACTGCATCCGCTGCTCCAGATGCCAGATGATCTATATCGGTGAGACCAAGCGGAGGCTTGGCGATCGTTTCGCCGAACACCTCCGCTCGGTCCGCAAAAACCAACCCGACCTCCCGGTGGCTCAGCACTTCAACTCCCCCTCCCATTCCGTATCCGACCTCTCGGTCCTGGGCCTCCTCCACGGCCAGAGTGAGCAACACCGCAAGTTGGAGGAACAGCACCTCATATTCCGCTTGGGGAGTCTGCATCCTTTGGGCTTGAACATTGAATTTTCTCAATTCTGTTAGCCCTTGCTGTCTCCTCCCCTTCCCACCTCTCCCTCAGCCCTCGGGCCCTGGCATTCCCTCTATCTCCATCTCCCTCCCCCACCCTAGTCGCACTAGCTTCTCATTTTCACACCACAAACAGCTTACAATGGCTTGTTCCCATTATCATCGATACTTTTTTGCATATCTTTCATTCGTTGTTCTTTATCTCTCCACATCACTGTCTATATCTCTCGTTTCCCTGATCCCTGATCAGTCTGAAGAAGGGTCTCGACCCGAAACGTCGCCTATCTCCTTCGCCTCTTAGATGCTGCTGCACCCGCTGAGTTTCTCCAGCTTTTTGTGTAACCTCCCAGCTCATTCTATATATCTGCCACCCTCTGAATAGAAAAGTTGCCCCTTAGGTTCCTCTAGTTTTTGATTCCCCCTACCCTGGGTAAAGGACTCTATAGTTTTACCCAATCAATTTCCCTCATGATATTTTACACTTCTATAAGATCACCCCTCATCCTCCTGCCATCCAAGGAATAGAGCCATAGCCTGCCGAACATCTCCCTATAGCTCAGCCCCACAAGTCCTGACAACATTCTCGTAAATCTCTGCACACTGTATTCTTCCACCAGTTGTGATATCATTTGTGGAAGATGAGCTGATGATTTTCTTCACATCTGTACATGATGAAAAGAGTGAGGTTCAAAAGCTTATCAGGTGCCAAAGTCCATTGAAATTCATGAATTAGCGCTCAGCCACCTGACCATGCATGCCAAATAACATGTGTCAAGGATCATGTGAATATGAGAACAATTATCATCAAACTTGGGTCAAATGAGGCTGACACCAATAGCACTAATAGCATTACTTCTTTATACCAAGGCAGTATCGTACTAGGACTTATTTTGTTCAAATATGTTGCAATCGCAGATATTCTGTTAATCATATTGACTTCCTTGAGAAGAAGTAAAGCTGTGAAGTATTCCAGTGAGGATTTTAGTTTAGAGATACAGCATGGAAACACGTCCATCGGGCCCAAAGTACTGGCAATGCTGGAAATCTGAAAAAAGTTGGAAATTACAATTTCAAAACACTTCCTTGATCTGAAATATAATCCCTGTTTTCAACACTTCCTGGTTTGTCGCAGATACTCAAAATCAATTCCAATGAAGGATAAACAAGTGTCTAGGCTAGAAATAAACTTTAGCTAATCAAATCAAACCTTCTGGAGGTCTGAAAGGAAAATATATCGCAATGAATTCATCCCTATATTTATAACATCATGAGTAGTGTGATGGAGTAAAATTAAAATGTCTAAAGTTGTTGCTTTGTTCAGTTGCAAAGATCAACTTGTTAATGATTGTGCTGCTGAGTTCCAGTATGAAGGGGGTGACATTCAGTGCCCATTGCCTAGACATGCACTGGCATGCCATGGAAGTGTGGAGCCTGTCATGGGGAATTCCTCGATCGGCTCCCCATTTCTATTGTATTCCCAACGGCATGTCTCCCCATTGTGTGTCGAGGCATCAGGTAGTGAATGTAAACTACTAATCGTGAGAGCCGCAGATCTACTCACAGATGTCGTCCAGCCAAGAGACAACATAAGGCAGACCTGCGACTCTTGAGTTCTGTAAGCCACAATCAGGAGCCTTTGTTTAGGAGCAGGCGTGTGTTCATTCTCTTTGCAGCAGTGCACTGAGCCTGAGTGTAAAAGTGCATTTTCCCTAGCTACAGACACTTCAATCAGTTCAAAAGTACAATTCAATTTTCTAAGAATCTATCAATTTATATCTCCAGGTACTAAGTGGAATAAACACTTGATAACTGTGTTAGTTTGGGCTGAAGCTGTGAGGTTTTCGTGTTATACTATTGCGTGTAGAAATGGAACTAATTATTTTATGCTTTTCCTTTTGCTTTCCTAAATCTAAAGTAGTCAAGTTGTATTTGTCCTAATGTCCTGGTTTATTTCACTTTTGAACTGGATTTTATTCTGTGTTCACTTCAAAGAATAACAACGTACAATGCAGCAATGAATAGCAAAACCGTGCAACATCATCACTCTTCTCAATCGGAAATGAAGCATTCCGACAAACTGTGACTGTGTATAATTGAGGCATCTATGAAGGTGGTCTTCTGGTGACTGGAAACAAAAATGTTTTCACCAAAGCACTTTATCCATTTAGCTGTTGCGCTGCGCTAGCTTAATCGCAGCAGTGGGGGTGACTCACTGTGGTCACTTCTCTGCCTATAATATCTGGTGAGACATGAAAGGAAAATAAATTCACTAATGAGCACTGCTGACAAATTTTCGCTGTGGATTTCCAATAACAAGACCTGCACTGAATCACCTTTTTGCAGATGATAATTGGTCACTACACTGTGCATTTCCCGGGGATTCACTGCTGCAGACAGTTCACACGCCATATGCCCATTTCTAACACGTACTGTCAAACTAGATTCAGCAATCAGCCCAGAGAGGATTAATGGACTATTATAACATAATGTAAGCCACCAAATTCAAGGCAACACAGTGGTCATTCCCTGTAGAATACAGATAAGCCGGGCTTTGTGGTGGAACAAAAGTCACTAAAGGCTTCTCCTGTGAGTATAAATTATAAATGTACACTGAGTATTTTTGCTGTAAATGCTAAGGAAGAGGCTTCTTTGTGGTGGGGGATTGTTTTTTCTTATATATGCACTCAGCAACATTACTTCAGCTCATTTTTACCAAACAAACAATATCAACTGCAGAGCAGAGATTTATTTCTCACCGACTCCTGAAGTAAAGATATTTTGTAAAGCGACCTACTGAGTCCAGCATCAGGAAATGTAACACAAACAGTACATTTAATTCTCAAAGGTTCACAGAGGACTCCAAAGGCTTAGCATAAATGTTGAAACTCAATTATATTTCTATCCAAGAAAATGTAAATTGCTCCATATTTTTGTATCAAATTTGCCCTCAGTTGATAGCTTGATACCCACCCTCACCACTAAAGTAGGAAGTTAGTTCTTTCCACCACTTATTGTGAGAATAAGCTACTGTTTGCGTCAGGTACCATGCGTCACCGGATCAGCTTATTGATGGAGGTTTACATTTCATATCTTGTATATTAAATTGTGACATTTGAATGTACTTGTTCAAAACTGGGCTACGGGGTGGGGGAGATCACACCACACACTACACTGGATGGGAAATACTGCACTGAGAGCCTTGAATCAAGTTGCAGAGAGAAGTCAAAGAGTGCTTGCCTACATCTTAATAAAGATTGGATTGGAAATGCCAGACCTGTCAAAGGCAGCAGCATGATGCTGAAATGTTTTACATGGAGGGGTTAATGTGAACTTGAGTGTGAGGTCAGACGAAATGAGCTGCGACAGAGCCAGCTGCACAGGCACCAGCTCCATGGCCTCGACCGGCTGGTAAAGCGATATATCCTGGGAACTCTTAACGTCAAGCAGCCACCCCTCCCCCCCACCTGCCGCCACCACTGTCTGCATGCTCACCAAATGCTCTTATCAAATGGCCCAAACGTCTGCGGCTGATTTTCACTCCACTGCTTCGGCAGCCCATCGAGGTTGGCGATGTCCTGCTCCCACTCCAGTTCTGAAATGGCTGACAAGGCCATTTGCAAGGGATACGAGAAGGAATGTCTTTAATCAGAGGGTGGTGAATCTGTAGATTTCATTGCCACGGACGGCTGTGGGGGCCAAGTCAATGGGTATTTTTAAGGCGGAGATTGACAGATTCTTGATTCATAGGAGTAGAATTAGGCCACTCGGCCCATCATGTCTATGCTGCCATTCAATCATGGCTGATCTATCTCGCCCTCCTAACCCCATTCTCCTGCCTTCTCCCCAAACCCTCTGACACATGTAAGGGGGTCAGGTGTTATGGGGAGAAGGCAGGAGAATGGGGTTGCGAGGGAAAGATAGATCAGCTATGATTGAATGGCAGAGTAGACATGATGGGCCGAATGGCCTAATTCTGCTCCTAGAACTTATGTGGGATTCAGGCAGGGAAGGGGGAGCTCTCTGGTGCAGGTGGGTGGGTGGTTTATCAGTGAGTCAAAGTGCTTATCTCTTCCCCCCCCCCCCCCCCCATTGCTTTGCTGGATGCTGCATCTCCATTTTGAACAGTCTTGGTGCAAGGATTCCCATGACTTTATGAGTTTTTAGTTTGATTGAATGATGCAGCATGGAAACATGCCCTTCGACCCAGCGAGTCCCTCCCGACCATCAATCAGCCGGTCACACTAGTTCTATGTTATCCCGCTTTCCCATCCACCCCCTACAAATCGGGGAAAATTTTACAGAGGCGAATTAATATAGAAACATTCATGTCTTTGGGATGGAGGAACCTCATGTGGTCATGAGGACAGTGTACAGAGTCCACACAGACAGCACCTGAGGTTAGGATTGAACCCTGGTCTTTGGTATGCGAGGCTGTATCAGGTGTATCGTTGTTTGTGACATTTTGCCTTGAAGGGAGGCCTTGAGAACAGCCTCGATCCATTTCCTCTGTCCACTTTTTCCATGGTGGAGTTCATAGCTGACGGCCTCTTTTGGAGTCAGGCATGCGGCTGACATGGCTCTTTCACCAGAGCTAGTTGAGTGAAGTTCAGGTCTCAGTGCTGGGAACGTTACCTTTGGTTATATCCTGCCGTTGGAATTTGGGGGGAACATTCATATTGCTTAGGTCTCTCCAGTGTTCTGAGGTATTTGGAGGTGGCCAGGGATCTCTACTGCCTGCTTGGTTTAAGGTTTTGATCCTCCAGCACTCTTTTTAGTTGTCTGAATGCTAAGCCGACACATGAGAGGTATGACATTCATTATTGATATATATGCCTTCACTGAGAGACTCGTCCTGAGATATGGAAAGTGGTCTTATGTTTTCTGAATCTCATTATTGACCATTGTTGATAGGTTTGATGGAGGATGGTTGCTGAATTTTTGTTTAATCTTATATTTAGAGATACAGCGTGGAAACAGGCCTACCGAGTCCATGCCGACCAGCGATCCCCATACACTAGCATTATCCTACACACTAGGGATAAGTTACAATTTTTTTTTTCTGAAGCCAATTAACCTACAAACCTGTACGTCTTTGCAGTATGGGAGACAACCGGAGCACCCAGAGAAAACCCACGTGGTCACGGGGAGAACATATAAACTCCATACAGACAGTACCCATAGTCAGGATCGAGCCCGGGTCTCTGGTGCTGGCAGGCACCAACTCTACCGCTGTGCCATGGTGCTGCCCCTGCAATAGTTCTGCAATAAAATTCATAGCGAAGCTTCATTTTGTAGATATTTAGTGTAAGGCCCATTGACTTGTTTGTGTTGGTGAACTAGTTATTTATTATTATTTTTTTTTTGATACTTTATTTCGAACAGAATAAAATAATAAAAAGCAAGTGTGAAACAGCATACAAAAAACAAAACAAGAATATTTATAAAGTGTCATAAACAGTATCTATAAGTAAATGAAATCGTATGTGTCTGAAAAGGAGCAGGAAGAAGCCAAAGCTTATTAATTCCCACCCCTTACTCAACTGCTTATAATTATCTTATACAAATTTAGCAGCTATATGTACACCATATGTACACCAGCAGCTATATTTACACCAAATTATTTGCATTTATACAAATAATTTGGTGATCGTGATTTGGATCTCAGCCTCCAAACATACATTGGTGGAAATATTGTGAGTGACCCACATGTCAACGAGCAGGTTGGAATAACTTTATTTCTGGAGAGGAGGTGATGCATGTTGAAGAGTTTTCTGTTTGTCCTGAGAATCAGTTCAATTCCAGCAGTAAGGGGAGTGGAGGCGCCATGCAGCACTGCAGTGGAAAAGATTAAGGAAAGTGTTTGGGCAATTTCATTGTTTATCTTGTTCCCAGTTTGCAGTGGGATTGGGCCTACATTGTCATTAATCAACTATTGGCCCGACAACTACTGTATTAATAAGAACTGTTCATGAGCAACCAGTGACAGATAATTTTAAATAAAGGAATTGCAGATGCTGGTTTACAAACGAAGACACAAAGTCTGAAGAAGGGTCCCGTCCAAAGTGTCACCTCCTATCCATTGTCTCCAGGGATGCTGTCTGACCCGTGGAGTTACTTCAGTGCTTTATGTCTTTCAGAGACATAGAATATTTTGTTTCTTCTTTTACTTTCGGTACTATATCAATGATGTCAAATATTTTCTGAAACTTTACCACTGTTCACTGGATAATTATTTTCTCCAAATTTAATCCATTTCGATCACTCCAACACTACCTCAGAGTCAACTTCAGAAATGGGCAGAGGAATGGCAGATGGAATAAATTTTAAGCATGAAGCGTTACGCTTTAGAAGGTCAAATTTTAGTACTTGATCTACAGCGTAGACTTACAGCGTGGAAACCGGCCCACTGAATCCGCGCCGATCAGTGATCACTCCATACACTGCATTATCCTGCACAACAGTGACGTTTTACAATTTACAGAAGCCAATTAACCTACAAACCTGTACGACTTTGGTGTGCGGGAGGAAACCGAAGGTGCTGGAGAAAACCCACACGGTCACAGGGAGAACGTACACACTCGGAACAGACAGGACCCAAGATCAGGATAGAACCCGGGTCTCTGGCACTGTGAGACAGCAACTCTATTGCTGCATCGCTGTGCCGCCCAAATGTACGTGGAAAATATACAATTAACGGCCTGACTCATAAAAGCAATGACGTAGGAAGAGATCTTGGCTTCATGCATTACTGATTTTCCCAGTGACAGGCCGTCACAGAAAATATTCCTTGGGCATCACCATCCTCCTCTCCTTCCATCAAATGCTCCCTTAACAGATGTCAACTTCAACCAAGCCTGCAACAGGAACACATTTAACTGCTGATTTTCTGTGGGATGACTGTCCCACACAACCTCACAGCCAGCCAACAGGTGGGTTCACCAAAGTAAGTCACAAAACCTCAAAGTTCTGCTCCGTAAAAATCGATTTCTAAAAGACATTTGAACAGGCACATGGACAGGAAAGCTTTAGAGGGATGTGGGTCAAATGCAGGCAGGTGGGACGTGCAGATGGGGCAGCATTGCTGGCATGGGTTAGTTTGATCGTAGGGCCGGTTTCCATGGTGTATGAGTATTTTCTGTGAAAATTATTTACGAGCAAATTGTTGACATATTTGAATGCAGGTGGAATAATTTAAAAAAAGGTATGGGTCAATCAGTTGCCATGGGTGTGATTGTTGTATTAAAAGGGGTGATGGAGAATAGGTTCAGAGCAACTTGCAAGGAATCTTTGGACAGAATTTGGTCGAGTGGGCAAATGGGGAGGAGCCCTTTTGAGTGATTATTGGTGCAAGCTGCATTCATATTTAGAGTTTGATTGATTGCAAGATACATCATGTAAAAAGGTTGATTAGGCCGTCGAGCCCACACCGACAATCGATCACCCATTAACACTAGTTCTATGTTATCCCCATTTTCACAACCCAACAAACTAGGGGCAATTCACAGAGGCCAATTAGCCAACAAATGCTACATTTTGGGATGTGGGAGGAAACTGGAGCACTCAGAAGAAACCCAAACTTTCACAAGAAAAAAACGTTCATATTCCACATAGACAGCTTCTGAGGTCAGGATCAAACCCAGGTCTCTGACGCTGTGAGGCAACAGCTCTACCAGTTAATACAGCTGATTGATAAGGAGCCATCAGCACGTAGAATCAGGGAAGAATTGATAATAATATGGAGAGAATCAAGTTGGATTAGATTATTGTGTGGGAAGGAACTGCTGATGCTGGTTTAAACCGAAAATACACACAAAAAGCTGGAGTAACTCAGCGGGACAGGCAGCATCTCTGGAGAGAAGGAATGGGTGATGTTTCGAGTCGAGACCCTTCTTCAGACTGATCAAGGATAAGGGAAACGAGAGATATAGACGATGATGTAGGATAAAGAACAATGAATGAAAGATATGTAAAAAAGTAATGATGATAAAGGAAACAGGCCAATGTTAGCTGTTTGTTGGGTGAAAATGAGAAGCTACTAGGACTTGGGTGGAGGAGGGATGGTGAGAGAGGGAATGCTGGGCTGTGAGCTGCCCAGGCAAAATATGAGATGCTGTTCTTCCAATTTGCATTTACCTTCACTGACAATGGAGGAGACTTTGGGCAGAAAGGTCTGTGTGGGAATGGGAATGAGAATTAAAGTGTTTGGTAACCGGGAGATTAGGTAGGTTCAGGCGGACTGAGCAAAGGTGCTCAGCGAAACGATCTCACAGTCTACGTTTGATCTTGCTGATGTGCAAGAGTCCACAACTTGAACAACAAATACAGTAGATGAGTTTGGAGGAGGTGATCTATGTTCTATGTTGTAAAGGTCTCCTAATAATCTACCTCTTTCGTTATGCATCACCTGACCTCTCCAACTGTTTCCTTATGTAACTTGTTATCAAAGATTATTTGCTATTACTCCTGTGAAAGGCACTGTAATGTTTTACCACAATAGATGGGCTTTATTCAAAATAAGAAGCGTTTATTTAATTAGTCATGTAAATGCAATAGTGAAGATCCAGTGGGTTGTGACTTTTGGTATTGTCTTAAGGGGCTGTCCCACTGCGGCGACCTAATTGGCGAGTTTAGAAGAGTTTAGGAGAGTTTGAAAAAGTGTCATGTTGAAGACTTCCTTCGACCTCCTTCGACTATGTTGAAGACTAGCTTCGGGAAAATTGGACACCGAATAGTGGAGAGTGAAGGTGACCTCCTTTGGTCTCCTTTGACCTCTGACTATGTTGAAGACTATCTATGGCTACCTTCGACTACCCTCGATTACCTACGAATAACATACCGACCTACTTCGACTAAACCTACGAGTAAAAAAAAAATTCAATTTTTTTCCATGGCGACCTTTTTTTACTCACGGTCATTTTTCAGCATGTTGAAAAATACACCGCGATCCAGCTGAGGCCTCAAGTACGGGGGGGACTGCTCTCGAGCATGAAGGAGAGTTACAAAGACCTCCTAGGACCTCGTGTCGACCATGCTGTGAGTATGAGTCGAGGGCAAACTCTTCTAAACTCGCCAATTATGTTGCCGCAGTGGGACAGCCCCTTTACAGTAGATGTGGTTGGCGGAGGCGCAAGTGAACCTCTGCCTAGCCTGAAAAGACTGTTGGGGTCTCGGGACAGATTTGAGGTAGGAGGTATAGCGACAGGTGTTGCATCTTCTGCGGTTACAGGGGAAGTTACCTGGGGGAGGGGGTGGTTTGGGTGGGAAGGGGTGAGTTAACCAGAGAGTTGCAGAAGGAACGCCCTACAACTGCAGAAGATGCAGCACCTGTCCCTATGCATCCTCCCTCGACTCAACAAATCTGCTCATGAGTGTGTAGAAAGGAACTGCAGATGCTGGTATATGTCGAAGAGAGACACAAATTGCCAGAATAACTCAGGTAGTCAGGCAGTATCTCTGGAGAAAAAGGATGGGTGACGTTTCGGGTCAGGACCCTTCATCAGACACAAAACGAAACCCATCCTTTTTCTCTGGAGGTGATGCCTAAAATCTGTTCAATGATATGGCCACTGCACAATTTTGAAAGAAACAAAATCCAATTTCTGTGATTCTTTAGCATCTCACTCTCCCACTATGCCCTCCTGCTTCATAGCACCACAGATATGATCATAGCCTTGTGATTCCCAGCTAAATAGACAAAATAATTACACTTTTCTAAGACATGCTCCATATATCATTACATGATCCATAAAGGCCTGATATACATACATAGAGCTATGTGCTATGCAATTACCCTATTTTACTTCGGAGTCACGTGAGTGACTACGTGAAGAAGCCCCGCCTGGCGCTTGATCGGCATTATGTTGACGCTGACGGCAGAGCAAGAGCTGCAGAGGCAACTCCTCTACAGCGGTAGGTATGGGCCCGCAGGTAAGTGCAGTTGAAATACTTACAGGGCATATCCAAACTCCGTGGCTGGTGTATAGAGCCACCAGGAGTTAAAATCTTCGGAAGAATAAGGCGTGTGTCTTTGAATCGGTGAAGATAAACACCAGCTTTTCTTTCCAACATGTCCTGACCCGAGTACCTTACCGGCTGCAGAATGACAAGACAAGAATATCTACCTTGGAATTTAAAAGCAAAAAATAAATAAAAGTTAAAATGAAAAGAAAATACTCCGGGTGGAAAAAACGGAGTTTAAAAAGCGTCCCAGGGGATAACTCAGCGATCGGGACGGCAGATTAAGTGCGGAGCCGGTTCCGATACCGGTGGCCATTAAAATTACCGTTAGGGAGACTTTAGTTGCTCCACAAACTTTTGGCTATAAGGAAAACGGAGTTTAAAAGTTAAAAAGAAAAGAAAATACTCCGGGGGTAAAACAGAGTTTAAAAGTTAAAAAGGAAAATAAATACTCCGGGTGAAAAAACGGAGTTTAAAAATTAAAAAGAAAAGAAAAAACTCCAGATGGAAAAATTCCAGTGGGGAGGAAAATTTTTTAAAAAGTCAGAGAGGCCATGTTTTAAAAAGTTCTAATAAAAATGCCTCCAGACAAAAAAGCTTTAATGGAGAAGGACTCCAAAAAAAAATTTCAACCAAAGGGTTTAAAAAGGCCCAGAATATTCCCAAAAAAACAGTGAGGGGTGTCCATATATTAATATATATGGTGGAATTTATCAATGTGGGAATATCTATCTCGGATTGTTTTGGAGGTAGTCTCCTTGAGGAAAAACTCAGGAGTAACCAGGGCAGTAAGAGAATATGAAAAAACTGACCCAAAAGGTGCATTGATAGTGGTGGCTGGTCATAAAGTACCCACCACAGCACAAATATATATACAGGTGTACTAGGTACGATACCTGAATGAAGGAGTGAGGCCATGGAAAGTAACCATGGAAACCAAAATTAATTGGTCTCTCACCAAAGCTGTTATGGTTGAAACAGCAGAGTTATTGATAAAACTTTTTATGTTTTATTAAGGTATCAACAGTGAATCCGAGTATGGTACCCATGTCTCAATTATATGGAGACATAAGGAAATACGATTTCAAAGTATTTCAAGCTGGTGCGTGGCATCACTACTTATGTAAAACAAAGAAAACATTTAAAATAAAAAGACAAATTGCCATTAGTTTGTGGAGCTCAATGGGATAAAAATATATAATATAAATAATATATATGTAATTGTTATTGGGACCAATTTTGCACTTTAGATTTGCAGGTCAAAACAGATCAAGTAATGTTAACTCCTGATTATTATGGAGTAAACCTGCCTCAGGATAAATCAAAGACATTGATTACAAAGGAGACTATTGGTCATTAAACTTTGGAAAAATTATGATCCAATGTAAAGATTTGATAATGGATCAAAACAAAGACAGGAGTATGATAAATAAATATTTATCCAACAAAGCCTTATGTGAACCCATATGATTGGGAAGAAAGGCTTCATGTACATTTGAAGAGGTGCAAAAACTTGTTACAGAAGAAATTGATGAAATCTCCAATTGTGGGAGATTACAGGTGTGTTATGATCAATGATATGGCATAACAAAGGGTTGATTTATTTTAATGTGTAAAGGATCTACAAAAAAAATGTGTAGAAGGAATTGGTCTCCTGCATAGGAAAACCTAAAAATTGATTTTAGGTTTGCACCCAAAATATCTCCAATAAAGAAGAGGTACGTAAATTGTATCATAAATTTCCCCAGGGAAAAAGAAGATGTGGTGGTAAAGCCATACAAGACATCATTTTAAATACACTTTTACAGTGTAAAAACATTTTATTAAAATGGACATCTTCAACATTGGAAAAACAGTTGTTATTAACAAATTGTTAATCATTACTATAAGACTCGAAGGATTTTTATTTAGTACCAATTTATTATCAAATTTACAGGTGCTTGAATTAATTAGAATGGGTCAGCCGTGCAAGTTAAGACATTGTCTAATGGATTAAACTCAGTTCTAGGCTGTTCACATAATTACTGGAACAACAATTGCACTGATAAGAAGATCAGCACTTGCACTAATGAGGACATGGTCATGGTTTATCTTGATCACATTTTAAATTGGAAGGTTGATCAGGAGTCAGCTGCAAATTAGTACAGCAATTACAAGCCTGTTGAGAGGCAAGGGTCCTGACCCATCCAATAAAAACTATGTTTAGGTATTCATAAACATTCCTAAATTACTATTCTGTGTTTAGGAGTAATTTAGCACCATATGAGGGGGGAAAATGGTTTCCGAGATACAAATGTCTCATTGCTTTGTTGACAAACTTTGTCCCTCCATCAGAGAAGGAGCTTAGGTAAAAGAGTAAAAAAGCTCAAATAAAAGGGAAAACACAAGCATTATAAGAGTATGCAGGCCTTTTTGACAGGCCTATGCAAATACCAAAGGATACGCTATCAGAATTAAAGTGGTGGATAGAAAAGGTTCCACAAGCTGCTTTAAATATATAAGCTTAGCAGCCATTGCAAGCTGAAGCAAGTATTATCGGATGATGGATAGCTTCTGTGATTATTTGGATTAAGATAAGTATAATATCTATTCTTATCAAGTTAATATTTGATACATCCCTTGTTTAGGGGACTACGGACAATAACACCAGGGAATTGCAAATGGATTGTCCTAAGAAATATTTCTCCAAACATTTGTATTAATTATTGGAGTATCAGGAGCTTTTTATGGATTAAATGCCTATAGTTCTATTATGAAAGTGTGCCATATCAGGTGAACAATACCACGGCTGTGGCATATATCAATCACATGAGTCAAGTAAGATCATTATCAAGTGATTATCTGGGTAACCAGATGTGGCGTATTCTAAAAATGTTTTAGTTCAGCTGTTTATCTCTAAGGAAGAGACAATGTTGTCACAGACAACAAATCAGGGGGAAAACATTGTCAGTAATATGGATTACTTACCATTAATCTGGTTGTATCCAGATTAAATCACTGATCTCTCAAATGTTCTCGTGAGAAAACCGAGAGCAGGAGCGGTGGATGTATTTCGCTAAATTACATGAGCAAAGATGTTCTTTTATGTTCCTCATTTTTGTCTGATTGGGCAGTGTCCGATGAAAATGTAGCAGGACGCTGCCAGGGGTGCTTTGGTGGCCCAAACCGGACCTTCATGGTTCTCATTAATGTTGAGAGTGATGTTTGAACCAGTTATGATGACTCATAGTTGCAGTAATTTATTGTTGTACAAATTCATCCAGGGCATGAAGATATGAATTTGGTTATCTGAAGGTTTGACCAGACCATTATAACAATTTGACGGTCAAAGAGGTCTATGAATGTTTTAACTAATATAACAATATAACAATTATGTACAAAAGGAATGTTATACCTGCAATTTGGAGAAATAGTTAAAAACCAATATTTTGTTTATAAGAAATTGGAAGTTTTTGCAGACAGTAAAAGTCATTTTATCATATTAGATATATAGGAGTTCCTTGTGGATTGCATTTTTTCTCAGCATCTAAGTGATAGAGCCAATAATAGAGCTCATAGTGTTTATCATCCTATTTAGGACAAATTGCTGACCAAGAATTTATCGGGCTCATTCGTAATATCCCGATATGAAAAAGGGATATATATATATATATATATAATCTGTCCAAAGTTGAAATACAGAAGTTGGGAGATCAGCATAGTCCTGACTTGCCTTGGGCAATGGACTCCAATTCTATCAATGATTCAAAAGATTAACATTGAAAGTAATAATGCTCATGACTTTAGTGTCAGCACAAGAGTGCAAACATTGCAAATGTTACGTTATATAAGTGCATGTGGCTATAGATTACATTATCTTATATGTTTATGAATTTACCAAACAAAGAAGACCAAAAAGAGTTGGAACCAAGGTAAAATTTAAGCATATCCCGTCGGCCAAAAATTGTGTGTGGGTCAACATTGACTCAATATGTTAAAGTAGGTAAGAGTCTCTGTGGTGGTGAGACAGCACTACTTATTACACACAGAAACCACATTAAGTATCAGTAAAAACTGATGGTTCTAGATAATTATATTCTAGATGGTTAAAACATGTTTAAAACTCAGTGGAACTAAACATTGAGATGTGGAAAATCACTCCATTAAGGAGGTAGATACATTCACAGGAATGGCACAGGATGGGCCGCTCGGGGAAAGATTCAAGGCCGCAGGATGGTGTAAAATAAATATTAAAGTTACAAGGAACCAGTCATGGTGTCAGGATTGGAGTGTTGTGTTCTCTGTAATTGTTGCTTTGTTTGTACTATCAAATTATATTATCAATGGATATTTGTTGATAAATTTGCCTTTCAATGGAAAGGGCATTATTTTCATTCTTTTATAATGGAAAAAAAATGATGTTATTTGCTCATTACTGTGTTGGTTGAGCCAGATTGTCGTATGGAATGAGTCTACGACATAAAAAACACAGAAGCTACAAAATCTTCACGTAGTCACTCACGTGACTCCGAAGTAAAATAGTAAGATTAAACGAGAACTTACCAGTTCGAAGTTTGATCGTTATTTATGAGGAGTAACGTGCCCTCCACTCCCGACCCTCATAAAATAAATGATCATCTGGTAGTTCTAAATCTATGTTGAGCCTTACTATCTTACTCCGGCTATTATGTTCTGTGTTTTTCATGCCGCTGCTTTGAAGTATGCCGATCAAGCGCCAGGCGGGGCTTCTTCACGTAATCCCTCATCGTTACTCCTCATAAAATAACGATCAAACTTCGAACTGGTAAGTTCTCATTTAATCTTACTATTTTGTTGCAAAAAAAAGCCTAATAAAAAAGGTTGTCAGTTTTTCATTCTGAGAAAGCTTTTTCAAATTACAAAACAGTTATACCTGAATGATGTTTAAAGCTCACAAATTTCACTGATATTTTAAGGTCCAGTTAATATGCCTACTTTTCAATCGTTTTCACTTTTATTCCTTGATGATGTAATATGATATTCCTGTTACACATGGTGAAGTATTTTTTGTTGGCATTCCTTGTGGAAAATGATTACTATTTAACAAGTTGGT
Source organism: Okamejei kenojei (assembly GCA_035221665.1). Classification (NCBI taxonomy): domain Eukaryota; kingdom Metazoa; phylum Chordata; class Chondrichthyes; order Rajiformes; family Rajidae; genus Okamejei; species Okamejei kenojei. The sequence continues at coordinate 43,957,095 of CM069135.1, read as the reverse complement.
CTTTAAATATCAATTTATCCAATGTTTTGCCTGATGCCATGTTCACAAAAAAATGAGTTTATCACAGCTTGGTAGTAAAATTTATACTGTTTTTAATCTTATAAATTGCCTCAATCCTTTTCCACAGATACTTTATTCCTTTCTGGGCATCATATGTTTTATTTCTAAATTGGTACATTTGATCATTCATGGATCATAAAACCCACAATATCTGGGCTGAGCATGATGGCCAAGTTAAACTAATCTCCTCTGGAGACACAATGAACTGCATTTACTGGAATCTTGAGTAAAACACAATCAATCTGAATGTTGTAGGAAAGAACTGCTGATTTAAACCGAAGACATTCACAAAAAGCTCAGCAGGACAGGCAGCATCTCTAGATAGTAGGAATGGGTGACGTTTCAGGTTGAGACCTTTCTTCAGACTGAAAGAACTGTCTCATAGAAACATTAAAAAAAAGTGCAGGAGGAGGCCACTCGGCCCTTCAAGCCAGCACCGCCATTCATTGTGATCATGGCTGATCGTCCCCAATCAATAACCCGTGCCTGCCTTCTCCCCATATCCCTTGATTTCACAAGCCCCTAGAGATTTGTCTAACTCTCTCTTAAATCCATCCAGTGACTTGGCCTCCACTGCCCTCTGTGGCAGGAAATTCCACAAATTCACAACTGGGTGAAAATGTTTTTTCTCACCTCAGTCTTAAATTACCTCCCCTTTTTTCTAAGACTGTGGCCCCTAGTTCTGGACTCGCCCCATATTGGGAACATTTTTCCTGCATCTGGCTTGTCCAGTCCTTTTATAATTTTACATGTTTCTATAAGATCCCCCCTCATCCATCTAAACTCCGGGAATACAAGCCTTTTCAATCTTTCCTCAGATGACAGTCCCGCCATCCCAGGGATCAATCTCGTGAACCTACGCTGCACTGCCTCGATCACAAGGATGTCCTTCCTCAAATTAGGAGACCAAAACTGCGCACAATACTCCAGATGTGGTCTCACCAGAGCCCTATACAACTGCAGAAGAACCTCTTTATTCCTATACTGAAATCCTCTTGTTATGAAGGCCAACATTCCATTAGCTTTCTTCACTGCCTGCTGTACCTGCACGCCAACTTTCAGTAAGTGGTGTACAAGGACGCCCAGGTCTCGCTGCACCTCCCCCTTACCTAACCTAACCCCATTGAGATAATAATCTGCTCCCTTGTTTTTGCCGCCAAAGTGGATAACCAACCATTTATCTATATTATACTGCATCTGCCACGCATCTGCCCACTCACTCAACCTGTCCAGTTCACCCTGCAACCTCCTAACATCCTCTTCACAATTCACACTGCCACCCAGCTTTGTGTCATCCGCAAACTTGCTAGTGTTGCTCCTAATTCCCTCTTCCAAATCATTAATATATATCATAAAGAGTTGCAACCCCAACACCGAGCCTTGCGGCACTCCACTCGCCACTGCCTGCCATTGTGAAAAGGACCCGTTTATTCCTACTTTTTGCTTCCTGTCTGCCAACCAATTTTTTATCTATGTCAGCACCCTACCCCCAATACCATGTGCTATAATTTTAATCACCAGTCTCCCGTGCGGGACCTTATCAAAGGCTTTCTGAAAGTCTAGATACACTACATCGACTGGCACCCCTTCATTCATTTCACTTGTCACATCGTCAAAAAATTCCAGAAGATTAGTCAAGCATGATTTCCCTTTCATAAATCCATGTTGACTTGGACTAATCCTTTTACTGCTATCCAAAAGCCCCATTATTACCTCTTTAATAATTGACTCCAGCATAGTTCCCACCACCGAAGTCAGGCTAACTGGTCTGAATTCCCCGTTTTCTCTCTCGCTCCTTTCTTGACCTGAAACGTCTCCCATGATCATTCATGGGTCATAAAACAAAACAATACAGCACAGGAACTGGTCTCCCATGGTCTCGACCTGAAACGTCACCCATTCCTTCTATCCAGAGATGCTGCCTGTCCTGCTGAGTTACTCCAGCATTTTGTGTCTATAATCAGTCTGAAGAAGGGTCCCCACTCGAAATGTCACCCATCTATTCCCTCTGCAGGTGCTGCCTGACCCGCTGAGTTACTCGAGCACTTTGTGCTTTAATCTCCTTTGCCTGATCGTGATCCATGCTCCTCCATTCTCTGCATATCCATGTGCCTATCTAAAACCCCTTTTATTAACTTTGTGAATCGTTATGGTAAAGATAACCATGAAACTGCTAGATCTGGTTCACTAATATCTGTCAGGGAAGAAAATGCATTTCTTATCTAGACTGTTTTATTGACCAATCCATTGGGATGAAGGATGAATTGCTTCAGTTCTGTGGTGGCTGATGAGACCAATTTGGGACTTACAGACTCTGCAGGAAGTGGCCAGGAGGTGCTCAAGGGGCAGGTATAATGGGGGATGGTTGGTTCCTTCTGCTATTTTCACTCGTCGTTTACATGCTCTGGAAAAGATTCAAAGTTCTCAATGTCATCCTGGCTGCTCCTTCTTGATTGATTGAAAGATACAGCATGAACACAGGCCATTCAGCCCACCGAGCCCATGCTGACAATCAATCGCCCGTTCACACTCGTTCTACTTTATGCCACTTTTGCATGCACTCCCTACACACTAGGGGCTAATTTACAGAACCCAATTAACCCACAAACCTAAGCATCGTTGGAATGTGGGAGGAAATTGGAGCAGCCAGAAGAAACCCATGTGGTCGCAGGGAAAACACTCTGTGCAAACTCTACATAGACAGCAATTGATGTCAGGATACAACCCAGGTCTCTGGCGCTGTGAGGCAGAAGCTCTACCGGTTGCGCCATTGTGCCACCCAATTGTCCATTTTAAGTGGACAGAGGGCAAGAATTCCATACATTAGGAGAATGCTGCAGTATTTTAAAGAAGACACTGAGAAAGTCTTGAATTTTCGGTAATCTCTCGTTATGATGGAGCTTGTGTCTATAGCAGGTCTGCCGTTGGGCAGGTGGACGATGTGACCTGCTCATTAGAGCTGGATGCGTGTAGGTAGGGCCTCAATGTTGGGGTTTATTAGTTCATAAGCCGTAGGACCAGAATTAGGCCATTCAGCCCATCAAGTCTGCTCCACTATTTAATCATGGCTGATCTATTTTTCGCTCTCCACCCAATTCTCCTGCCTTCTCCCCATGACCCCTGACACCCTTATCAAGAATCTGTCAATCTCCTCGTTAAAAATACCCAATGACTTGGCCTCCACAGCCAATGAATTCCAGAGCTTCACCACCCTCTGAGTAAAGAACTGTCTACTCATCTCCTTTCTGTTTTTATTCTGAGACTGAGGTGGACACATTTCAAAATGGTTTTCCAGAGTCCTTGACAAGAGTCAAAGGGTTTTGGATGTTAATATAGACCTGAGGTATATGTTGGTGCTGATCGCTGCATTCAGGAAACCACTCTCTGATCTCTGGGAGGGAATAGTTAAAATAGGGAATAGTTGCATTGACCTTGTATAGCAGTTACAAATAACTTATTTTTCAGTTGACATATGTTTCTCAAATAGACATGATTCCAGTCTACCTGTGGAGTTGACTTTAACTGTCCCAGTTCAGGAGGCAATTAAGCACAGGAATTCAATGCCAACCTTGCCAAGCCACTTATCACTCATTCGCTGATAAGTTAAAAACAAAAAATCTTCATTCAATGCAGCAAGTTGATTGTGTGGGTCGTTACACTTAATTCTGACCTTTCACCCTTGACCTTCTGCGGACCTTGTGAACTGCAGTCATTCTGGTCTCTGCTACCCATCATATCTCACTTCTACAGTTATTTTTCTTCCAGGCCAATAAAGTCCTCATTTGATTTTTGAAACGTGGTGCTGGTGCTCATTTCTATTATGATAACCTTTCTCACATTTTCCGGAACCCGAGCTTCTTTCTCTTCATCTCCGCTGTTGTTACCCATGTTATACCCCTGCACCTTAGAAGCCTCTCTCTAAAACGTGTCCCTTTGTCCCCATGCTCTCCACTTTGTTCAGCCTCAAAAATATATATTTTAATTTTATTTTTGCTCAGCTTTCCTCTCAACCCCTGCTCACATAGCTCACGTGAAACTTTGTTTAATGCTTGTTCTATGAAAGGCACGTGTGGGGCAAGTTTTTTTACATGGAGGGTGGTGTGTGCATGGAATGTGCTACAGGGGTTGGTGGTTGAAACAGATATATTAGTGGCATTTAAAATACTTTTGGATAGGAATTATGGATATGCAGGGAATGGAAGGAGATGGATTATATACAGTTAGATAAGTGATGGTCTTGGCATCATGTTTGGCACAGGCATTATGGGCCGAAGGGCCTGTTCCTGTGGTGTACTGTTCTATGTTCTATAAGTATACATTTTTGATCCTAAACCAACATTAACACTGGAGCTCCTTTTAGGCATAGATCACTTGGTAACAAACAGAAGCAGAATGGCTGTCATTCCTCCCTTCCTGCTGTTGACTGCTGAGACAAATGATCAAGTCCCACTCTACCCCATTCCAATCCCGGCTGACATCAGTCACTGATTGAATATTAACACAGCTCATTGCAATATCGACCTTTATTCTCATCGGTACCGACACAACAGGGTACACATCAGAAAAACAAAACACCCAGGATGGGATTTTGCTTCCTGTTCTGAGGCAGTTTATCAGATCTCGCTGAAAGCCTGTATAAACGACATCAAAGGTGATGATGTAGTGGCTCAAGTGGTGAAACATCGATGCAGGCCAACTTGCTGAGTAGTGCCATTGATTGTTCTGGCAACGACCAGGTAAAAGGTATTAGCAGATTATACTGGGCTGCCTACGACATCCTCTGGATAATTTATGCCCACCACTCTGGATATACGTTCTTCCAAATCCTCCCAGACAGTTTTCATTTTCATTAATCTTTTAACAGCTTCTGCAGAGTGAAAGAAAATTATATGTACGACAGAATAATCTTCACATGTCTCATAGTTATTATATCGGAATTTGGCTGGAAACCAATTCAATGGAAACTCAGCCCATGTGGAAACAAGTAACTCGTACACTACTTGTAACTCTTCATTGATTTCAGAGCTTCATCTGTTTTGTTTACAGATCAAAGAGTACTTGACATTAAATGAACATTTCAAAAGCATATTAAATCCAAATTAAAACGTCAGGAAAAATGAAAAAGTGTGAAGAAGGGGAAGAGAGATAGGTAGAGTTCTACGCATTAATGTGACCACTGTGTTAAACTTGTAAATCTTTTAAGATATTAGAAATTATCAAACAGAATTAATAATGGAGACATAAGAAACTGCAGATGCAGTAATTTTGTGCAAAACACAAAGTGCTGGAGGATAGACAGATAGGCACAATGTGCTGAAGTAACTCAGTGGGACAGGCAGCATCTTTGGATAGAAGGAATCGGTGACGTTTAACACTTCAGTTTGAAGAAAGGTCTTGATCCGAAATGTCATCCACTCCTCTCCAGAGATGATGCCTGTCCTGCTGAGTTACTCCAGTACTTTGTGTTTATCTTTGGTGTAAAGCAGCATCTGCAGTTTCTTCCTACACAAAGTACTGGAGGAACTCAACGGGTTAGGCAGCATCTGTGGAAGTAATGGACAGACAACATTTGGGGTTAGGATCCTTCTTCAGACTGATGGAGTAGGGGGCAAGAAATCTAGAAAAGAAAGGTGGGGGTGGAGCAAAGCCTGGGAAGCAATGGGTGGATACAGGTGAAGAGGGGCTGACTAGAGGAGTAAGCACAAAGACTCAAGATTAAAAGGGTGTCAGGTAAGGAAAGGAGAGGTAAGGGGGAGCAAGAGAAAGAGAGGGAGGGTTGGGTGGGTATTATTTACCATTGGGTTGTACGCATCCAAGTGGAATATGTGGGACTTCCTCTTTTCATGTGGCCTCATTCTAGCATTGGAAGAAACCCAGACTGAAAGGTCGGTATGGGAATGGGAAGAGGAGGTAAAATGGTTAGCTGGTGGTCCAGCAGGCCTTGGTGGACGGAGTGCAAATGTTTGCCAAACGGTTGCCTAGTCTGCACTTGGTCTCCCGGATATAAAGGGGGCCACTCGGGGAGCACAGAATGATATAGAAGAGCTTAGAAGCTTAGCGAGTGAACCTCTGTCTCACCTGAAAGGGCTGCTTGGGTCCCTGGATGAAGTGAGAGAGGAGGTGTTGGGACAGATGTTACGTCTCTTGCAGGGGAAAGTACCTGGGGGAAGGCCGGTTAGATGGGAAGGGATGAACGAAGCAAGGAGTTGCGGACAGAGTGGTCCATAAGGAAAGCAAAAAGACATGCTGATGGAAATGTGACTGGGGATGGGATCGCGTTGAAGGTGGCGCAAACATTGGAAAATAACGTTATGGATGTGGAGGCTGGGCTGAAAGTTGAGGACCAAGGGAACTCTATCCTTGTTCCAATTGGGGAAGTGGAAGCAAGATCAGAACTGGGGGTATCTGAAGAAGCATGGGTGAGGGCTCCATACACAACAGCAGGTGGGTAACTGCATTTACTGAAGAAAGTAAACATCTTGGATGTCCAAGACTGGTAAGTCTTATCTTGGGATCAGATACTGTGGAGACTGAGAAATTGAGAGTAAGAATTAATATTGGTATGCATATAATCTACACGGATAAATCCACTGATAAGCCCAAACATTGTGCAGTACTAAGTCATGTAAATTTATTTCGGTGACGCAGCGTTAGAGTTGCTGCCTTACAGGAGCGCGGGAGACCCGGGGTTGATCCTGACTATGGGTGCTGTATGTATGGAGTTTGTACGTTCTCTCCGTGACCTGCGTGGGATTTCTCCGAGATCTTCGGTTTCCTTCAACACTCCAAAGGCGTGCAGGTTAATTGATTTGGTATGAATGTAAATTGTCCCTAGTGCGTGTAGGATGGTGTTAATGTGTGGGGTTCACTGGTCGGCATGACTTGGTAGGCCGAAGGGCCTGATTCCGTGCTGTAGTTCGAAACTTGACTAAACTAAAATACAGGGATTGCTCAACAAATTGCCCTACTGAGTATTTTATGTTTTTATTTCAGAGTTTTTAGCATCTGCTGCTTTTTATGTGTGTTTTTTATTGCTGAGCTGTATGGAGATGTTTGATGTTTGCCTGGTAGTAATGATGAAGGGACATAATGTTGAAGTGATTTCAGTAGGGTAGATTTTAGCTTTGTGCAATAGTATGAAGTTCGGAATAGTATTAGATCAAAAAGAGAAACCATTTAAAGTTGCCAGAATTTATTTTGCAATCCTGAGCATAGGGAGGTTTAGAATTCAACACAAAAATGTCCAAGTGATTGATTAAGAGAGCATAACTGTTGCAGGGAACAAAGAAGTAGGCTGTGAAAGTTTTTACAAGTATGTAAAAGGGAAAAGGTTTGTGATGAGATGACAAATGCAGGTCTCTTATGATCTGGATTGGAAACATTTATAATGGAAAATAGACCAACGGCAGAGCAATTGATTTATTGAATTAATTGATAAATACAGCATTGAAGCAGGTCCTTGGACCCACCAAGTCCACACCGACCATCGATCAACCATTCACAGGAGTTCTATGTTATCCCATTTTCCCATTCACTCCCGACTCATTCTGGCCAATTTACAGAGGCCAATTAACCTACAAACTCGCATGTCTTTGGGATGCGGGAGGAAACCGGACCACCCAGAGAAAACACAGTCACAGGGAGATCATGCAAACTCCATACAGGCAGCATTCCAGGATCGAACCTAGGTCTCTGGCTCTGTGAGGCAGCAGCTCTACCAGCTGCACCACTTCATGGAAAAAGCACAAATCAGTCTCAGAAAAAAATGAGAATGGTTGAGGGGATGACAATCAAGTGAGTTGCTTTGCCCTGGATGGTGCTTCTTGAGGCTTGTTGCATTGTACTCATCCAGAAACATTGAGAATATTCTATCCCACTCCTAATATTTGTGGGTTTCTGAAAGTTAGTCACTCACCGTACAGTATTAGAATGCAACTCTACATCCTAAACAACAATACGTCATGTGCAGAAATCTGAAATGGACCAAATGGCCTAATTCTATGCTGTAATAATTCTAGTCAGTGGGGTTGTAGTGGGTGGAGCTGTACATCTGTGGATGGTCTATCTCCCGAGATAGTCAGAGACGTCAGGCATGCAGAGAAAGGTGCCAGAGATGGTCCAAGTACATGTGTAGAAAGGAACTGCAGATGTTGGTTTAAACTGAAGATAGACGCGAAAAGCTAGAGTACCTCAGCGGGACAGGCAGCATCTCTGGAGAGAAGGAATGGTGTCATCTATTTGTTACTCCAGCTTTTTGTGTCTATCTTTGGTCCAAGTACATTGCAGTGCAGGGTAGTTTGTGGCAATTGATTCTCCCTTTGCAGTAAAGGTCCAGTCAAAGGCTCATCATATGTTAACCTCTGTCCTCTGAGACTCCTACCTCTGGCCACAGTATCCCCCTAAACCCTCCCCCTGCCCACGTCTGATCTTGTGTCTGGCCCCAGTCCCAGCCCCCGCAGTGTCTTCACCATGGCACCTGACTGCCCCCCTCTCTGGTGCTGAGCACTCTAACATCAGCCCTGTGGCCTCACCTCAATGAGTTCCAATGCTGCCATGATATCGAGCTCTTCTTCCGTCGCCTCCGTGCCTATTTCTTTGACAAGATCCCAGGTATGATCGGGTTAACATATGATGAGCCTTTGATGGCACTGGGCCGTCACTTGCTGGAGTTTAGAAGGATAAAGGGGGAGCTCATTGAAAGTTACCGAATAGTGAAAGCACTGGATAGAGTAGATGTGGAGAGGGTGTTTCCACTCATGGGAGAGTCTTGGACCACAGGCCATAACCTCAGAATAAAGGACATATATGTAGAAAGGAGACGAGCACTCATTTATTTAGTCAGAGGGTGGTGATTCTCTGCTATTTATTGCCACAGAGGTCTGTGGAGGCCAATTCAATGGATATTTTTAATGTGGAAATTCATAGATTCTTAACTAATATGGGGGTTATGGGGAGAAAGCAGGAGAATGGGGTTGAAAGGGAAAGATAGATCAGCCATGAATGAATAGTGGAGTAGATTTGATGAGCTGAATAACCTGATTCTACTCCTATAACTTATGAACATGAATTTATACGATGTTCATACGCCCCCAGCAATGATCCATTCTCCCATCTTCAATACTCTTGTTCATTTTGGACACCTCTTGCCGGCTCTCTACTCTCTCTTGATGTTTCCATTTCCAACTGCTACTGCAGAATTTACTCCTTGACATCTTCATCCCCCCCTTACCCACTCCAATCTACCTCCTCTGAACACGCAGCCCTCTCCTCACTTCTTAACAATCCCAAACGCAAGGTTAAACCTGCAGCCAAGGGCGTGCCATTATAGTCTGGCTGCCTGACCTCGACCTTGCTGAGGCTAGGGACAGTTCTCGGACACCTCCTCATGTCATTTGTCCAGTCCCTCCATAGGCAGCACGGGCAGCATGGTGGCGTAGCGGTCCGATGCCAGAGACACGGGTTCGATCGGAGTACGAAGGTTGTACATTCTCTCAGTGACCTGCGTGGGTTTTCTCCAGTATCTTCGGTTTCCTCCCACAATCCTAAGATGTATAACTTTGTAGGTTAATTGGCTTGGTATAAATGCATGAAAATGGTCTTAGAGTGTGTAGGGTGGTTTTAATGTGCGGGGATTGCCGGTCGCTGCAGACTCCGTGGGCCGAAGGGCTTGTTTCCATGCTGTAGCCCTAAACTAAAAAATATGTTGCCAGTGCAGCTAAAAAGAAAGTTTCAGTGCAGGAAAAGAAATATGAAGATGTTTCATGGTCATGGAATGAAACTGAGAATTATGATTTTCAGCCAAAACTGTTAAAAACAATTCACTGTTAACATGTAAACACATTTCTCCCACCATCTCCTATACTCCTCCAACCCCCAATCTCTGATTCTGCTTCTTTCCCCTCCTTTGTACACTCATCTCCCATTCCCAAATCCCCTATTTCCCTTTTATTCCCTTTCCCATCCATCCACATTCCTGCCTCTGGCTCTCTACTTCACACCTCTCCTCCCGTTATCTGACATCCTTTTGTTTCTTTTTCATCTCTGGCCTTTGTCACTTACTCCACGTTTCTGTTAATCAAACCCCTATATTCACCTATCATTTCCCGGGCTTTCTCCCTCCCCCATCTCTCTTTGCCACCTTTCTCACCTCCCCCAATTACAATCAGTCTGAAGAAGGGTCGCCACCCAAAACAATATCTGTGCATTTCCTACACAGATGCTGCCTGGCCTGCAGTGTTCCTCCAGCACTTTGTGTTTTGCTCACTTTAAATATTGTTTAGAAACAAAATACTGCAGATGTTTTATGCCAAATATAGACACAAAGTACTGGATTAATTTAGCAGGTTAGGCAGCCTCCCTGGTGAAAAAAGATGGGTGACGTTTCAGGTCGGGAACCTTCTTCAGACTGAGATATTGTTTTAAATATTATTGTTTGAAATATTGTTTGTCTGTTCAGTTGCCTGATATTTCTGCTGTTAATTTAGTACTGCATAGTTTCGACCAATTTGCACACGTTCAAAACTTTACAATTAGAAAGCTATAATGCTCTGCTAACATTGTAAATGTGTTTCTGTTTCATTTCCTTGCCTTTTCTGTTTTATTTCATTATTTTGAAATCATGACACTCAGAGAATATATATATATTTGGAGAGTTTATTCTACTCATTTCACCACTGTGCCCAAGATAAGGTCTGATGTCTTCCTCTCCCGGCTCCTGATGCAACCTGTGATTTTTCTACCAGCAGTTTCTTTTCATAACTTCCAACCCTTTGTGGGCTTTGCCATGCAGTTTTGGGAATAAAAAGCTGGGGATGAATGTTCAAGTCAGTATTGTCTCAATGCCAGGTAGACACAAAATGCTGGAGTAACTCAGCGGGACAGGCAGCATCTCTGAAGAGAAGGAATGTGTGATATTTCGGGTCGAGACCCTTCTTCAGACTGATGCCAGGGGAGTAGGCAGGACAGAGATAGAATGTAGTCGGAGACAGTAAGACTGGTGGGGGAAATGGGAAAGGGGAGGGGATGGAGAGGGAAGGAAAGCAAGGGCTATTTGAAGTTGAATAACTTTGTCGGTGGGACACTTGTGTACTGCCCAGGTGAGGTCTGCTGCATGATTTTTTTAATGCAAAGCGAAGCATTTCACTGTGCCTAGGTACACGCGACAATGAAGTGTCATTGAATAAAAGTGAGTCCTGGTTTGAGTTCAGAGAGAGAGGCTATGCTTCCAGCCACTCCTTTGCCATGTCCGGCAGCGGCCTCTCGATGGCGCTGCTGCACCAGGATCGCTGCTTGATCGGGGATCTCAGGCTAGAAATGCCTGGCTCCAGCTCAAGCTGTCTTGACAGCAAGAGACAAAAGAAACTGCAGCGCTGGAGCGCCTCATCACCAGCAGCTCATGTGGCTCCGAGTCGGTGATTCATCTGCATTGCAGATCCCATCAATTTCCCCCGCTGCGACAGCAGCCGGCAACATGCTGATTAAGGGGGATTCTGTGGCTTTAGAGACGCAGGGCTGGACCGACAAGTGGAATCAGTGGCTGGGGAAAGGAGCAGGATTAAGGGGGGAAAACTGGGAGCAAAAGCAGGGAACATAATGGCTCCAGTGTGTCCGCTGGCCAGGCAGGAACTGTGCGCAGCATTGTCTGAAAGCTCTATGAAGCTGCTTTAGCCCTCGGACCCTCTGCCAGCCACATCACCTGTCAACTAGCAGCCGCGGAGGCACTGTGCTGAAAAATGTATCAGTGTCCATTGTACTAAACCCTGCATCTTCCATTTTCAAGTCCGCTTATCAATTGCAGCTCCACACTGGCCTGTCAACAGGGCCAGCTGCTAACTGGTTATTATTTCGCACAGCTTTTCTTGGCATTCTTCTTCGGATGAAATTCACTGCCATTTTGTCTTCAGTCCTCTCCTAGTTACGAGCTTTCGGAAGCTGTAAGGCCAGAGGGCTCTCAATATACAATCGGTCCCAATTCCTCCGTCTACGCCGCATCTGCTCCCAGGATGAGGTGTTCCACACCAGGTCATCACAAATGGCCTCATTCTTCAGAGAACGGGGATTCCCCTCCCCCACTATTGATGAGGCTCGCACCAGGGTCTCCTCCATACCCCGCAACACTGCCCTCTCTCCCCATTCCCCACTCGCAAACAGGGCAGAGTCCCCCTGGTCCTCACCTTTCACCCCACCAGCCGGCAAATACAACATATAGTCCTCCGCCAGTTTCGCCACCTCCAACGTGACCCTCCACCCGCCACATCTTCCCATCTCCCCCCCTGTCTGCCTTCCGCAAAGACCGCTCCCTCCGCAACTCCCTTGTCCATTCTTCCCTCCCCTCCCACTCTACCCCTTCCCCGGGCACTTTCCCTTGCAACCGCAAGAAATGCAACACTTGTCCCTTCACCTCCCCCCTCCACTCCTTTCAGGGACCCAAGCAGTCCTTCCAGGTCCGACAGAGGTTCACCTGCACCTCCTCCAACCTCATCTACTGCATCCGCTGCTCCAGATGCCAGATGATCTATATCGGTGAGACCAAGCGGAGGCTTGGCGATCGCTTCGCCGAACACCTCCGCTCGGTCCGCAATAACCAACCCGACCTCCCGGTGGCTCAGCACTTCAACTCCCCTCCCATTCCACATCCGACCTCTCGGTCCTGGGCCTCCTCCACGGCCAGAGTGAGCAACACCGCAAGCTGGAGGAACAGACCTCATATTCCGCTTGGGGAGTCTGCATCCTTTGGGCTTGAATATTGAATTTTCTCAATTCTGTTAACCCTTGCTGTCTCCTCCCCTTCCCACCTCTCCCTCAGCCCTGGGGCCCTGGCATTCCCTCTATCTCTATCTCTCCCCCACCCTAGTGCACCAGCTTCTCATTTTCACACCACAAACAGCTTACAATGGCTTGTTCCCTTCATCACCGATACTTTTTTGCATATCTTTCACTCATTGTTCCTTATCTCTCCACATCACCGTCTATATCTCTCGTTTCCCTGATCCCTGACCAGTCTGAAGAAGGGTCTCGGCCCGAAACGTCGCCTATCTCCTTCGCTCCTTAGATGCTGTTGCACCCGCTGAGTTTCTCCAGCTTTTTGTGTACCCTCTCAATATACAATCGGTGATGCTTCGCTACGAGGGGAATCACGACGTTTGTTATGATGAGTTTGTGACAAGCGCCGTCATTACTGTTGACATATCCATTTGACCACTCCCTTTCATGATCACATTACTTTTGTGTGGGAAGTATTGCTGTTAAAAGACGTTATTCTGCTCTGGGAAAGGCATGTTAGGCAGGGGATGTGCATCAAGCAATGCATTCTTTGTCTGCACGTCTGTCGCTGCTAAATTCTATTGCTAATGGGGCCCAAGGCATCCATTCATTCCAGCAGGTGTTTGCACATATACCCTCACAAAGGCATGGACACCTCTTGCTCTGCAGGGTAAAAATCAGCTACATTTTACAACTATGGTTTCATATTAATAGGTCATTGATACTAACTGTCTTACATTCATACTGTACAGAAACAGGCTATTCACCACCTCTCCCTCTCCATGTCAACCTTCTAGCCTCACCTACATAAATCCTGTCCTGATCCCGTTTTATTATTCCCACTAATAAATACACCGTTGTCACAGTGATTTACAACATTGTTTTGCATTGGTCATCGAGTCATAAAGCACGGGAACAGGCACTTCGGCCCAATTTGCCCATGCCAACCAAGATACCACATCTAAACTAGTTCCACCTGCCTGCATTTGGCCCGTTTTCCTCTAAAGGTTTCTATCCACCATCCTCTGTGTGAAAATGTTGCCTCTATTCATCTTTTTCCTCTCACCTTAAACCTATGTCCTCTGGTTCTTGATTCCTCTATGCTGCATAAAAGACTGTGCATTCACCCTATCTATTCCCTTCATGATCTTATCCACTTCTATAAGAACACCCCTCATGTGCTCCAAAGACTAGTCCTTGCCTATGTCCTCTGGTTCTTGATTCCCCTACATTGTGTAAAAGACTGCATTCACACTATCTATTCCCCTAATGATCTTATACACTTCTATAAGAACACGCCTCATGTGCTCCAAGGAATAAAGTCCTTACCTGCCCAACCTCTCCTTAGAGCGTGTAGACCTCATAAATCCTCGTCCATCATACAAGTGCATGTATCAAAGTTTCAATGTGTAACCTGGCTGCTTTAAAGTCCAAATCACACACAAAAAAAATATTTTACTCTATACTTCAATTGTGCTCCACTTAAAAACAAATGTATGACTTTGAGTCTGAGCTGAATATCTGAACCAAAAACTAAAGTCAGTCAAGTCAAATGGAGTACATTTATTTTCAAGGTCCCATGGTGATGTACATGTACAATGAAAAATTTGATTGGAGCAGCATGATGGGCTCTTAGACTCAAACAAGCACACAAAAACATAAATTATACATAAAATACATGTAGAATTCTACAAGACAGCAAAAGTACAAGGCCTTAGAGCAAAACACTATTAGAAATAAAACAAGTTTATAGCGGAGTAAGAAGTAATTTCTGTTATTCCATTGTTGAGAGAGATATAGGACTGTGTAGGAACTGCAGAAGCTGCAGGTAAGTACCTATGGCCAGGTAAACTCCTTTCTTCTCCCCGCTCCCCACCCTACATCAGTCTGAAGAAGGGTTTCAGCCCAAAACATTGCCCATTTCCTTCACTCCATAGATGCTGCTGCACCCGCTGAGTTTCTCCAGCACTTTTGTCTACCTTCGATTTTCCAGCACCTGCAGTTCCTTCTTAAACTCAGTCTGACGAAGGGTTTTGACACTTCGAAACGCACCTATTCCTTTTCGCCAGAGATGCTGCCTGACCCGCTGAGTTACTCCAGCATTCTGCGTCTACCTGTTGCAAAACTTGATGGTTTGGGACCTCTGGCTTCTCTACCTTCTGCTTACAGTGAGAGAAGGTCTGGATGGTGGAGTTGATGATAGATGCTGGCTTCTTGAGGTAGCGCCTCAAGATTTGTGAAGGATGATGTTGAAGCTTTGTATAAAACTTGTTAAGGTCGTATCTGGAGAGGGCAGAGAATATTTACTGCAACTGCTCTAGAGGTGAGATTTCAGCTTCATGGAGAGATAACTGGTGTTCTCACTGGAGCAAAGAAGATTAAGGAGAGATTAGTTACAAGTGTTTGAAATCCTGAAGAGTTTTTATGGTCTAAGTAAGGAGAAATTGTTCAATCTCAGAAGTGCCACTGATCACAAATTTTAAGTTTAAGCATACGAGACTGAGACAACAGAAAGATTTTGTTTAGCTGTTCTAGAATGTCTGAAATAGTGAGAGAACAAAAGAACATTCTACATTTTCACAAGGGAATTAAATGAATGCTAATAAAAATTAAAAAAACATCCTGAACAATGGGGATAACGTTGGGAAGTGTTATTAATTAATTACAGAGCCACCACAGAAGATAAACCAATAAGCCTACTTTATGCATTGTGTCATGCTATGTGGGAGGTCAAGGAGAAATTGCAGAGGCTCTGGCAGAGATATTTGCATTGAAGATAGGCACAAAATGCTTGTGTAACTCAGCAGAACAGGCAGAGGCTCTGGATAGAAGGAATGGGTGATGTTTCGGATCGAAAAGGTGTCAAGGGTTATGGGGAAAAGGCAGGAAAATGGGATTAAATGGTGTAGACGATGGGCTGAATGGCCTAATTCTACTCCTATAACTTGTGAACATGAACTTGTGAGACCCTTCTTCAGACTGAGAGTCAGGGGAGAAGGAAACGAGTTATATGGAAGTGTGTAAGCTGCGAAAACTAGATTAAAGGGGATGAAGTTCAAGGAAAATGTAGAATGAATCATTGTTAGGTAGGGGAAGGTGACACCAAGGCATCCAAAGTAAAATTTAATCAGGACAGTCAAACTGGTTGAGAACAAGGGTGGGGGAGGGATGGAGAGAGAGGGAGAGCAAGGGTTACTTGGTTAGAGAAGTCAATATTCACAGTGCTGGGTTGTAAGCTGCCCAAGCGAAATATGAGGTGCTGTTCCTCCAATTTGCTTTGGACCTCACTCTGACAATGGAGGAGGGCCAAAACAGAAAGGGTATTTGCACCATCTTTTGCCAGGGGTAAGGGTTTGAAAGACTGGAAGGTGCCAAATGCTGTACCTTTGTTCAAGAAGGGCTGCAACGAGCAAGCCAGGGAATTACAGGCTAGTGAGCTTAACATTAATGGCAGTAAAGTTACTGGAGTTGATTCTGAGGGACAGGTTCCACCAGAATTTCTAAAGGCAAGGGCAGATTTGATGGTGGTCAGCATGGGTTTGTGCATGGAAAATCATGTCTCACAGATTTTATTGAGTTTTTGGAAAAAGATGACCAAGAAGATTATTGAAGGCAAGGCAGTAGATTAAAAAAAAGACAGAAAGTCCTAGCAAAACCCAGGCAGGATCTCTGGAGAACACAGAGAGATGAAGTTTTGAATTGGGTCCCTTTTTCAAACTGATTGTGGTTATGGGAAGGGAGGTGGGAAGAGAGCAGGAAGAGAAGAAGTGCACGACAAAGCCCTCGTGAGTAATAGGTGGTTATAGGTGAGGGGGGGATATTTGAATCGCAGATGGCTGGGGATTAATAGATAAAAGGTATGAGATAAGGAAAAAAGTGCAAATTGCAAAGCCAGAGGAAACAATATGCAGTGCATTCAGAAAGTATTCAGACTCCTTCAATCTTTACACATTTTCTTACGTTACAGCCTTATTCTAAAATGGATTAAATTCTTTTTTTAATCATCAATCTACACACAATACCCCATAATAAAAAAGCGAAAACAGGTGTTTCGAAATGTTTGCAAAATAATTAAGAAATAATTGAAATATCATATTTACATAAGTATTCAGACCCTTTACTAAATACTTTGTTGAGGCACCTTTGGCAGCGATTATAGCCTCCGGTCTTCTTAGGTATGACGCTACAAGCTTGGCACACATGTACTTGGGTAATTTCTCCCATTCTTCTCTGCAGATCCTCTCAAACTCTTGTCAGCTTGGATGGGGAGCGTCGATACACAGCTATTTTCAGGTCCCTCCAGAGATGTTCGATTGGGTTCAAGTCTGGGCTCTGGCTGGGCCACTCAAGGACATTCACAGACTTATCACAAAGCCACTCCTGCATTGTCTTGGCTGTGTGCTTAGGGTCATTGTCCTGTTGGACGGTGAACCTCCGCCCCAGTCTGAGGTCCAGAATGCTCTGGAGCATCTTTTTTATCAAGGATCTCTCTGTACTTTGCTCCATTCATCTTTCCCTCGATCCTGACTAGCCTCCCAGTTCCTGCTGCTGAATAATTTCCCCACAGCATGATGCTGCCACCACCATGCTTCACCATAGGTATGGTATTGGCTGGTGACCAGCGGTGCCTGGTTTCCTCCAGACGTGATGCACGGCATTCAGGCCAAAGAGTTCAATCTTGGTTTCATCAGACCAGAGAATCTTGTTTCTCATGCCTTTTGGCAAACTCCAAGCGGCTGTCATGTGCCTTTTACTGAGGAGTGGCTTCCATCTGGCCATTCTACCATAAAGGCCTGATTGGTCGAATGCTGCAGCAATAGTTATCCTTCTGGAAGGTTCTCCCATCTACACAGAGGAACTCTGAGTTCTGTCAGAATGACCATTGGGTTCTTGGTCCCCTCCCTGACCAGGCCATTCTCCCCAGATTGCTCAGTTTGGCCAAGGAGCCAGCTCTATGAAGAGTCCTGGTGGTTCCCAAGTTCTTCAATTTAAGAATGACAGAGCCATTGTGCTCTTTGGTACCTACAATGCCGCAGAAATTGTTTTATACCCTTCCACAGATCTGTGTCTCAACACAATCCTGTTTCAGAGGTCTACAGACAATTCCTTCGTCTTCATGGCTTAGTTTTTACTCTGACATGTACTGTCACCTGTGAACCTTATATAGACAGGTGGGTGCCTTTCCAAATCATGCCCAATCAATTTAATTTACCACTGGTGGATTCCAATCAAGTTGTAGAAACATCTCAAGGATAATCAATGGAAACAGGATGAAACTAACCTCAATTTTGAGTGTCATAGCAAAGGGTCTGAATACTTACGTAAATGTGATTTTTCAGTTATTTCTTTTCAATTACTTTGCAAAAATTTCTAAACACCTGTTTTTGCTTCTTCATTCTGGGGTATTGTTTGTAGATTGATGATAAAAAAATATAATTTAATCCATTTTAAAATAAGCTGTAACATAACAAGGTGTGGAAAAAGTGAAGGGTCTGAATACTTTTTGAATGCACTGTAAATGGGAGAGGAGAAATAGGTACCGGTCTAGGTGGGGTATTGGAAAGAGGGGTGGGGGAAAAGGGGGAAGGAAAATGGGGGGAGGGGTTGCAGGTTAGTTACTTAAAATTGGAGAATTAAATCTTCACACTGTTGAGTTGTAAGCTACGGAAGCAGAATATGAGGTGCTGTTCCTCTAATTTGCGTGTGGCCTCAGTCTGGCAATGGAGGAGGCCCAGGACATAAAGTTCTGTATGGGAATGGGAAGAGGAGTTAAAATGGTTAACAACAGGGAGATCCAGGATGCCTTTGCAAACTGTTTTCAAGTGGTTGGCAAAATAGTCTCTGAGTCTATACTTAGCCTCACCGGTGTAGAGAAGGCCACATCGGAACACTGCACGCTGTAGATGAGGTTAAATAGGTGCACGTGAACCTCTGCTTCACCCAGAAGGACTGCTGGGGTCCCTGCATGGAAGTGAGGGAGGAATTTTGGTGCAGTTGTTACAACTCGTATGCATGCAGGGGAAAATACCTGGAAGGGAATAGTTTGGGTGGCAATGGGTAAGTGAAGCAAGGAGTTGCGGCAGAAAGAGGTAGTGATGGGTCGATGTGACTGGTTATGGGACAATGTTGAAGGTGAATGTTGTGTTGGATGCAGAGGCTGGTGGGGTGAAAGGTGAGGGCCAGGGAACTCTATCCTTGACCTGTTTGGGGGAAGGGGGATTGAGAGCAGAACTATCAGACATGGAGGAGACTTGGGTGAGAGATTGATCATACTGGGGGTATTGTGGGCAGTGGAGAGGGTTATTTGAAATTACAACGGAATCTAGATCAACTGAGAAAGTGGGTCTAGGAATAATAGATGGAACTTGGATAAGTGTGAGTGAGGTGTACTTCAGCTAGTTAAACCAGGGCAGAACGTGAACAAACACAAAGTTCTGGAGGAATTCTAAATCAGGGACCCTGCTGCCTGTCCCACTGAGTTCCTCTAATACTTTGTGTTTTGCTCAAGATTCCAGCATCTGCAAGTTCTTGTGTTTACAGAGCAAAACGTACACAGTAAATGGTAGGGCCGGAGTGCCATGGAACAGTGAGACCTAGAGGTACAGGTACCTGAAAGAAGTGAAAAATCAGAAAGTTTGGTGAAAAAGCATTCAGCTCCCTTGCCTTCATGAGTCAGGGCACCAAGTGCAGGAATTGCAATGTTATGTTACAACTGTACAAATTATTGCTGAGAAAGGATGCCATTAAGCTGGAAGGGGTGCAGCAAGGATTCACAAGGACGTGACTGGAGTTGAATGATAAAGATAGGTAAGTTGGATAAGCTGGGACTGTTTTTCATGAAGCATAGGAGGCTGAGGTATATAACAATTACGAAATGCATGGATAAAATGAATGGCCACTTTTTTTAAATCCAGGGTGGGGAGACAAAAACTAGAGGGCATACGTTAAGGCGAAAAGGGAAAGATTTAAAAGGGACCTGAATGGCAACTTTTTCACAAATAAGGTCATGGGTATTTGGAACAATATGCCAAAGGCAATTGCAGAGGCAGGTATAATAACATTGAAATAACATTTAGTCAGGTAGATGGATAGGAAAGGATTAGAGGGGATATGGGCTAAATGGAGTCAAATGGAACTTGGTGAGGTAGACATCTTGATCAACATGGACAGGTTGGACTGAAGGTCTGCTTCTGTCCTGTGCACCATGACTCTGATTCCATCAATGAAACTGCATCAGCCCCTTTGAGGTAATTTACAGCTTTGCTGCTCCTGTAAAAACAATATTGTGGCAAAATTTGATCCCATTCCAAGCATGGTTCAGACATGAGATGGCACGAAGCATTAGTTTTGCTGTTCTCTTATCCCACATCCTAATGATGCATAATTGCACCCAATGTTATATTGACGTGGAATATTGGTCCCTGGAGAGCACCTGACACTGGCACCAAATATTCAGAGAAAAGCCTAGCTGGTGTTAATGCAGCTTCAAACACACTTTAAATTAAGTGAAACTAATGGAATGGGGAAAAACGCTTAGAAATTTCCCGATCAGGATGATGCATTTGCTACCAGGGAACAGATTTATTTAAGCTCTGAGAGAGCAGTACAATTTAAGTTGCAGCTGATGTATAAGATCATGATTGTTACTGTTATGATTATGCTCTAAGTGAATACACAGATTAAAAATCAGTGCTACATATTGAGAGTGCAGAAAGCATCTGCGGTGAACTCTTTCACATAAACAATAAATAAGATTCAGGAAGAGTTAGTGACATTCAAATTCCCACACTAGCAGTTTATTGCCTTCCTTATTTTACCCCTCAGTGATAGAGGCACTCCTCCAGGCCGTGAATGTTTACCGGTTTATCTCTCAGAAGCAGATCAGGACTTATCTCTTAATTACCTTCAGATTGTATCTGCTGACACCAGATAACATTTAACATTCTTTTAAGTGTCATGTGGCAACATTATTTACACAGTTCCACCAGGGTGCGATGCCTTGCAGGATAAAACAAATAAAACACATTTAATTAAAAAATAACACACAGAATATTAAGGATTATTGTGTCCACATGCATCCCTGGTCTCAAACAGAACAATCCCTTGCAACTTGGAATTTCACATTCATTTCATTAGAAGGTGGGAAAATAAATGAATATTGAAACATTATTCCTCTTTGAACCTACCTCCCACATTGGCTTAAGACAGCGTGATATTTTGGGTATATCGGAATAGTTTCACAATTCTTCATTTTCTCCTTTCTCCAGTTTCTTTTCATGCAAAGGGTTTGGGAGGACGGTAAGCAGAGTGGAGCTATACACAAAATGCTCAGCTGGTCAGGCAGCTTCTTTTGAGAAAAGATATAGGTGATGTTTTCAGTTTAAGACCACTATTCCTTTTCTCCAGAGGCTGCCTGTCCCACTGAGTTACTCCAGCATTTTGTGCCCATCTTCGGTGTAAACCAGCATTTGCAGTTCCTCCCTATACATGCAGAGTGGAGCTGACTGACAAATTTGCAACTCATAGACACAAACAGCCGGAGTAACTCAGTGGGTCAGGTAGCATCTTTGGAGAGAAAGAATAGGTGACGCTTCGGGTTGAGATCCTTCTATGAATTTACAACTCAGTTTGCCTCAGTTGTGTGGTTCAGCCAATCTACTGGCTGCTGTTGGAGCACCCACTGAGTGCTGACCTGCTGAGCACACGGTGTACTCCCTGTGGGTGTACTACACAGCCGGTGCACTTCCCATCTGGCTCCTCGGCATCACAATGTGCAGACAGGCGGCACCATTCATTTAATTGAAACCATTGTCTGGGGAAAATGATGAGGGACAGGGCGAGTCTGAATATTTTCAAGGTTTTAATCGTTAGTTCACGTGCACAGTGCTCTGAATTACATTTACTTTTTTTGACAATTGTTTTCTATAGCTTTTTAAATCAGTGACCAATCTTTCAATCTTTATTCAAAAAATGGTTCAAAACCTTTGACAGCTTTAAAAAAATAAATCTTTATTGACATAATTATAATAATCACGTCAGTTTTCAAATAAACATATTGTCATCCTTGTCCAGGGGTTACTCCAATCCCTTCATAAAGTGGATGTGGAGGAGTGGATAGAGTGGTCTTGATCCAAAAGCATAATATTCTCTTGGAGAGAAAAGAAGTCCTCAGATAGAACAGTATCAATGGTATAGACATTTTGTACTTGTGGGGAGAAAACCTGGCTGACCCAAAGAGGAAGTATTTTCCACAGAAGGCTGTGGAGGCCAAGTCAGTGGATATTTTTAAGGCAGAGGTAGATAGACTCTTGATTAGTACAGGTGTCAGAGGTTATGGGGAGAGGGCAGGAGAATGGGGTTAGGAGGGAGAGATAGATCAGCCATGATTGAATGGAGGAGTAGACTTGACGTGCCGAATGGCCTAATTCTGCTCCTACAAGATATGAACGTACGTATCTCTAAACCAAACTAAACTAAAATCTAGTTCACTGCAGTGGTATCATCTGCAAACTTGTAAATGGAGTTAGAATAAAATTTGGCTGCACAGTCGTGAGTGTATATGGAGGGTAGTCAGGGGCTGAGAATGTATCTTTGAATGGTACCAGTATTGAGAGTTATCGTGGAGGTTGTTTTGTTGCCAATCCTCACTGATTGTGAAATAGCCACCTGTATATGCATAACAAACCTAAGGCTTAATATCACATCTGTTTAAACATACATTCAATGATCACTTCCAAACCTTTCCCTCCATTCCAACTCATTGTCTTGGTTCCCATTTATAAAACATTCACAGACATGTTCACTAGGTGGCTTAAGGGTGAAAAAGTCAATGCAAGGATGTTCTTGGCCAGGTTTTCTCCTCACAAGTACAACATGATGATACCATTGATGCTGTTTAATCTGCAGACTTATTTTCTCTCCAAGGGAATGGGGGGCGCATTTGGTGAATCTTTGAATGTACTGTCGAAGGTGTTAGCTTGTTTCTGATTATTCTCCAAACTTCACTGAAAGGCCCTGATGAATATTGATCTTTGACTGATAATCTATGTTATTGCATTTTGAAATGAGTAGATGATGAAAATTTGGCAATCAGTACAAAAAATATCAAAATAAATATGAAAAAGTACAAGCCATAAAAGTCAACAACTTCTCAACAAGTCAACAAAAATTCTCTACTTTTTGCTTAGCCTTCAGTCAAGGCAGAATATTTTTATTTAATTTATTTTTCTAATAGTTATGGTCATGGGTGGGATGATGTGCTGGGGAATGTTGCCCTTACTACTCCAGGTACCTGACTCGAGTGGTCCTGGATGTGGAGCAACTGGGAAGGGGGAAATGGTGGAAGCTCTAGAGGAATAACACTGATTTTATGGAATCACAGAATCACACTACATTATCGGCGGCACAATGGAACAGCGGTCAGAACTACTGCCTCACCGAGCCAGAGGCCTGGGTTCAATCCTGATCCTGATCTGTCTGTGTGGAGCTTGCACAATCTCCCTGTGACCACCTGGGTTTTCTCCGGGTGCTCCGGTTTCCTCCCACATCCCAAGGACGTGCGGGTTTATAAGTTAATAGGCCTCGGTAAAATTGCCCCTTGTGTGCAGGGAGCGGATGAGAAAGTGGGCTAAGATAGAACTAGTGTGAACAGGTGGTGATTGTTGGTTAATGTGGACTTGATGGACTGAGGAGCCTGTTTTCCTGCTGTATTTCTAATCTAAATCACAGGATGTCATTTGGCACGTATGTGTCAGCATTTGGCAGCATGGTGTCTTTGCTGACTCGTAGCAATACTGTGGTTCCACAAGTAGAACCTTTCTCCATTTTCTCCAACATATATTTATCCATTTCCTTCTTGGACCTATTGTTGCTCCAGGGTATGGCCTGATCCCTTGCACCAAATGTACAGTACAAGACTGTGGTGCTCCTAAGGTTCTCACTCCAATCAGTCCCAACGTTATTTCCTCATGTTTATCCTACCACTGCTTCCAACACCCACGCTAATATTATAACAGAGCATGCTGCAGATATTCTACATGTCAGGCAGCATCTGTGAAGAGAGAAGCAAGGAGAACATTTCAGCTCAATGACCTTTTGCCAGAACTGGAAATAGCTAGAAATCAAGGAATGATTTAAGCTGCAGAAAAGAGGGAAGGGCAGAGAGAATGAAGGGTGTGTCTACAATGGGGTGAAGAATAAGAGAGATTGAATGATGAAAATGGCGGTGAACTATTATGGTGGTGCTGATTCATCTGAAAGTTTCCCAAAGCAAACACTCTCCCATGAAATGGTGGGAACAATAAAGATAACTGCAGAAGCCGCAAATCTGAAATAAAGGTGAAAACGTGAGAAGCACTCAGCAGGTCATTGAAAGAGAAATAGTTAACTATAATTGGTAACTCTTTGGAATCCTAAAAAGGATTTAAACTGCAGAGAAAATGGCAAGAGGGACAGAGAGGACAAAGGGAATATCTGGGATAGGTGGAGACCAGGGTAGTTCTGGGGATGAATAGTGTGGGTCATCTTGTCAAATGGGGACTGTTAGAGGTTGATGATAAAGATAACATTTAAAATATGTTACTGGTCATAGGGACAACTCCTACAGGGAGAGCAATACTGAGCCAAGATCACATGATGAATGATGACTTAGAGCAGAAATGGCCCGTTCTGGGAAGTAGTTGATCAACACATTCAAATGCAGCCCAGGCTAATGAGTTGCACGCGTCTTTGGTCTTTTATCTGTAAAGGATTAATTGTAACAAAACTTGGCTGCTACAACACAGTGACGGACAGTGATTGGCAGACTCATTCAGAGAGACTGCAGTATGGCTAATCTGTTACAGCCACTGAGATAAAGACTGGTGAAAGTTGGTTAATTATACATGAGTGGTCTGGAGGAGATATAAAGGAGGTAAATAAGGGCAGAGGAGAGAGGGAAAAATTGCTGGAACCGTGATTTGAATTGAATTGAAAGATGCAGCTTGGAAACAGGCCCTTCAGCCCACCAGATCAATACCGACCACCGATCACCTGTTCACACCTGTTATCCCACTTTTGCATCCACTCCCTACACACAAGGGTCATTTACAGCAGCTAATTAACCTACAACCCTACACATCTTTGGGATGTGGGAGGAAACCGGAGCACCCAGAGGAAACCCACACAGTCACAGGGACAAAGAGCAAACCCCACACAGACAGACAGGTGCTGAGGTCAGGATCAAACCTGGGTCTTTGGTGCTATGAGGCAGCAGCTCGACCAGTGAGATATAGAAAGGAATTGCAGGAAAATGAACTAAATATCTTGCAGGTCAGGCAGCATCTGCAGAGAAAGAAACATGGAATTAACATGACAGACTGGTCACAAACTAAAATGTTCTGGCAGAAACTGCAACAGCTGGTTATCTGATAGTGTTCATTTCAGCACTGATTTCTGTAGGGTGCGCTGACCTGTCTATACAATGGTGTCCCTGCCAATGATAAACACAAAATGCTGGAGTAACTCAGTGGGACAGGCAATATCTCTGGATAGAAGGAATGAAGAAGGGTCTCGACCCGAAACGTCACCCATTCCTTCTCTCCAGAGATGCTGCCTGTCCCGCTGAGTTACTCCAGCACTTTGTGTCTATCGTCGGTTTAAACCCGTATCTGCAGTTCCTTCCTACACATAGTGTCCCTGCCAATCACAGTCAATCACCAAGTTGTACCAGGCAAGCTGAGACTCTCTAACTAAATCGGTAATCTGTCCTTTACAGCTGGAATACAGGGTAGTTTTATAGTTCATTTCTCTAACCTTTGTCACTGTGTCTGACCATCATCCCCCTCCCCTCCCACCTGTATGCACCTTTCACTTGATCGGCTTTGTCCCAACCCTACCTCTCCTTTCCAGCTTTCTCCTCCCTACTCCATCAGCCCGAAAAAGGGTCCAGACCCAAAACCTTCCCTCCACAGATGCTGAGTTGCTCCAGGACTTTGTGGGTTTATTCTACCACCCTTCATGCATCTGTTACGAGTCCAGAATTGTCAATCTAACACCAGCACAGCCATGTTAAAGCTGTCAGCTGAGAATACTAAAAAGCTGCTCAGTCATCTGACCGCTGGCAAGGAGTTTGTGTCCATTTCCGCTCAGCAGCTGCTCATCGATCGGTCATTAGAATATCGTTGCATTAATTACCAGCTACAGAGCATGAAATGCAACTATACCACAGCCATTAAGACCAGTCAAGTACCAATGAGTTTACAGGTGGGTTTGAGTGCTAATTATATAAGGGAACAGATGCCGAAGGATATGAAATAGACTGGCGGAATCCTCGGCAAGAATTTGACACCCTTAAAGACCAGAACATTGCAAAAATTTCTGGCTGCTTTCATCCCCTGAGAAACTCAGAGCCAGAAGGGTCTTGGGCTTCTTCATTAATCACTGATATCCTCTACAGCCTTAATTTATTTCACATTGACGCTGAATGATGACAGATGTGCTGAAACTCAGCAACTGGCAGCAGGGGCTGAAGCTGCAATACAAAGTGTTCAGTGTCTAACTATGTAGGGCCAGGATAACTGAGAAGGGGGGAGATCGGCCCTACAATTTCTTAGGAATGTTTCAGCCACAGGATGGGACACATTTATTTCTGAAAGACACTGATGAGAAAAATTAGAGCAGTAATTAAATTTGCTAGGTCAGGAACTTTATAATTAGGTGAATAAAACATCAGGATCTGCCTTTGGTGGCCTTAATGCAATTTTGCCAATTTAACTGCAGGCTGAATAATGTTTAAATCAATTTAGCTTTTCATTAGCTCTTTGGAGATCAAACGCTTATTTTTATATCTGATTTACAAAAAAAAGACTGCTTTCTGTCACTTGTTTCTGAAATGATCAGATTTTCTCGATAACTGCAGTGAGACTATTAAAGTCGCTGGTAATGTTTGTGTAACTTAATTTTCTGGCTATATTAATATGTCCAGCATTATTGTCACTGGTATATAGAAATAGAGCAAAATGTTGGCCAGAGCATGAGTGAACCCCCCTGCTCAACTTCAGCATGAACAGTCAACAGCAAATGGTACATGCCTCAGTAATGGTGACAGTTCGAAATCGTGCCATACGCACTACCTTTCCACTGAAAGCTGCTCAGTTTGCTGTAATTGAGATGTGCCAATAACTGGTTTTATCTTCAAGACAGGACAAAGCAACAGGCCAGAAGATATGTGCTGAGCAACTCACTGGCACTTCCAGAGGCAGCTTTGGTTTGGTTACCAACTACTGTATAACAGATGGGGCACAGGCGACAACGGAGGTAGTAACTCTCAAACGTGAACACACTCATCTAGATTTTTTTTTTAATTTGCATTTATATAATTAATTTCATAACCTCAGGGCATCAAACAGTGCTTTAGAGCAACTTAAGTACTTTTGACAGGTAAGTGTTGTAATGTGTGGAATGCGGCACTCAACGTCAATGCTGTGTGTGTCCTGGGCAGTGGTATGACAAACACCATATGATCCATGTTGGTGGGCAAATCATCAGTGCCATTGGGCACCAAAGATCCCATGGAAGGATCTTGAAGAAGAGAATGGATGCCCCCTTACCCCCCCCCCCCCCCCCCCCCCCCCCCCCTCTCGACCCCTATCCCCCAGAGTGCAACGGTTGAAGAATATCTTAAGAGGGCAGACAATTTTATATCTCAGCTGAAAGACAACACTCTGACTGTACAATGCTTCCTCAATACTGCTCGGCACACTCAGTCAAAGTGGAGACACAAGGAACTGCAAATGCTGGTTTACAAAAAAGTAAAACACAAAGTGTTGGAGCA
Organism: Okamejei kenojei; assembly: GCA_035221665.1. NCBI lineage: Eukaryota > Metazoa > Chordata > Chondrichthyes > Rajiformes > Rajidae > Okamejei > Okamejei kenojei. The sequence goes on along the minus strand of CM069135.1, from coordinate 43,929,461 downwards.
ACTTAATGGGTCAGGCAGCATCGCTGGAAAATAGGATAGGTGATGAGACCCATCCTCAGACTTCTTCAGGGGCAGCATGGTGGTGCAGAGGTAGAAATGCTACCTTACAGCGCCAGAGACCCGAGTTCAATCCTGACTACGGGTGCTGTCTCTACGGAGTTTATATGTGCTTCTAGTGATCATGTGGGTTTTCTTCAGGTGCTCCAGTTTCCTCCCACACTCCAAAGATATACAGTTTGTAGGGTAATTGGCTTTGGTAAAATTGTAAGTTGTCCCTAGTGTGTAGGATTGTGTTAGTGTGCGGGGTAATTGCTGGTTGCCGTGGTGCAGTGGGCCGAAGGACCAGTTTCTGCACTGTATCTCTAAAGTCACCTATCCATGTTCTCTAGAGATGTGGCCTGATCTGTTGAGTTACTCCAGCACTTTGTGTCTTCTCACTCTGTTTAGATGTTGTGCTTATTATTCTACAACAGAACCTGAGCTTTCAACCTTCTGATTTATCTGTAATTGTGAATACTGAGCCACAGAGGATATCCCAAGCTATATCTCCCAAGCAGTTTCAAATGATAGCGTAAGATCCGGGCATTAGGGAAACTTGCCGCCAGTTACAAAGGTTCAGTATCCATAGAATATGTGTATTTCTCACACCAAACGTTATGGTAGGTTCTAATCCACTTCCTACTGTAAGCTCTTAAAAAAATCGGAAGCAGGATAACTGTTGCCGCCATTCAATCTAAGATCAATATAGATCCAAAGCCACTTAACAGAGCATTTTTCTTATTGATCACTGGAACGTGATAGTTCTTGAGGTTTCTATATCAAAGAGGTCAATGGAGCCTTAACCTTTGTAAATCAGGAAATAGATTAATAAGAGAAGGCATGTGTAGAAAGGAACTGCAGATGCTGGTTTAAACTGAAGACAGACACAAAATGCCCGAGGAACTCAATGGGATAGGCAGCATCTCTGGAGAGAAGGAATGGGTGACGTTTCAGGTCGATACCCTTCTTCAGAGAATAAGAGAAGGTAACTTTGCCACAGCCATACAAAGTCTTGACTGGACCGTATGCAGATTGATGCAAGTATTTCCGTGTGCTGCACCTTAGAAAGGATGCATTAGCTTTGTGCAGAATGAATGAAGGTGTCACCAAATTGTTAACAGCACTCCAAGCACCAGTTTATGAGGAACAGTTTAGCAATGTTACAAAATTTTGAGACAAAAAAAATCAAGTCTGCAATTTATACCATCAGATGATAAAGCTTAAAAGAAGTTTAATTTGACACCTAATTCACTTTCATATCTTCAGTATTAAAAAAGTTATGGCCATTTTCAAACTCTGAAATTAGCATCTTGTTCCCTATTGCTTTTCCATTGACTTAACTCAAAAGCTGTGATCGAGGACAATCAAAAGCCCATAACTTTCTTAAAAATTAAGAGAACTGAATGAAAGTTTCAGTTATTATAGATTGAAGCATTCTGAAACAAATATGAAACAATCTTACTTGGATGACCTGAAATTAAAGCATATAATTAGTTAGTTACCTAATTGTAGTTAATTACAAAATTCAATTACAAGATCTAAACATCTATCCATTTCTTAAGAAAAGATTAAAATTTTTAAATAGCCTAAGTGTCCAAATAACATTCACACAAGAATTCACATAACATGATTTTTAAATCTCATTGTCATGAATTTATAGGCCAAATGGAAGGAATTTAGTGTTTAATTCCCGTAAATTAATGGCCATTTAAATCATTTGGCGAGTGAGATTTTGTGGAACGCGATCAATTTGAATGTTGCATTTGCGGTCAATTCAAACCCCATATCGGCAGGAAAAACCCTGACGGCCGAAATCACCTTTTCCCAACGTGAAATTTTGATTAAAGGCATCTTAAGAAGTACGTTTATATGTAAAAATAATCGGCTTACCTTGCTTTGTCCCGTATGTGAGATCCGTCCCGTTGTCAGTGTTGACGGCTTTAGAAGACATCTTTTATTTTACTCCTGCTATTAAATTATCCAGCACTATTTTTTAAAAACTTGATAAAACGGCAGTCGGAGCGATTTTTCTTCTGCAACTAAACAGCCTGACAAAGATCGATTTCAACAGGCTGGAGAAAACGACATTTTAAACCCGCCCCCCTCTCCAAGGCGCCAAAGTCGCGCACACGGCCAATGACAGAACTGCAGCGCCGCTGAAGGTAAGTTTTGTAACATACCTAAACAGTTAAATGAAATAAGTTTTTGTGATTGTGTGCAGTTTTGGCTTCCTAATCTGCTGATTGATCACTAAGGAAAACGTGACACGATCTTAAAACCAGAGCCAGGCCGAGGGAGAAATTAGAGAATAAAATACTTCTCCAAGAGTGATAAAATCATGGAAATCTTTCACACAAAACTAGTTTATAATTTCCAATCTGACATCAGTAGGCTTTTAGTTTAGTTTATTGTCACGTGTACCGAAGGACAGTGAAAAGCTTTTGTTGCGCGCTAACCAGTCAGCGGAAAGACAATACGTGATTACAATCAAAACATCTGCAGTTTACAGGTACATGATAAGGGAATGACATTCAGTGCAAGATAAAGGTGAACACTGGAACAAAAGCATGTCCATGCAGATTGGAGCTGCGCAGATGGATGCAGATCAGATACATATCAGTCATAATCAGAGTGAAGAGCAGAACAACCTCAAGGGACAGAATGGGCAAGTCATGTTTCAGGTAGATTATGGCTGATCTATAATATTTTATGTCTACCATTTTAGTTCCAAAATCATTCATATACAGTTGCTTGCAAAAGTTTTCAAACCCCTTGAAATTTTCCACATTTTGTCACGTTATTTCCACAAACGTAAATGTATTTTATTGGGATTTTATGTGATAGACCAACACAAAGTGGTGCATAATTATAAAGTGGAAGGAAAATGATACATGGTTTCCAAATGTTATTACAAATAAAAAACTGAAAAGTGTGGCATGCAAAAGTATTCAGCCCCCTTTACTCTGATACCCCTAAATAAAATCCAGTGCAACCAATTGCCTTCAGAAGTTACCTAATTAGTAAATAGAGTCTGCTTGTGTGTAGTCTAATCACAGTATAAATACAGCTGTTCTGTGAAGGCCTCAGAAGTTTGTCAGAGAACATTAGTGAACAAACAGCATCATGAAGCCCAAGAAACACACCAGACAAGTCAGGGATAAAGTTGTGGAGAAGTTTAAAGCAGGATTAGGTTATAAAAAAATATCCCAAGCTTTGAACATCTCACGGAGCACTGTTCAATCCATCATCCGAAAATGGAAAGAGTATGGCACAACTGCAAACCTACCAAGACATGGCCGTCCACCTAAACTGACAGGCCGGGCAAGTAGAGCATTGATCAGAGAAGCAGCAAAGAGGCTCATGGTAACTCTGGAGGATCTTTGCAGAGATCCACAGTTCAGGTGGGAGAATCTGTCCACAGGACAACTATTAGTCGTGCACTCCACAAATCGGGCCTTTATGGAAGTGTGGCAAGAAGAAAGCCATTGTTGAAACAAAGCCATAAAAAGTCCCGTTTGCAGTTAGCCACAAGTCATGTGGGGGACACAGCAAACATGTGGAGGAAGGTGCTCTGGTCTGATGAGACCAAAATAGAAGTTTTTGGCCTAAATGCAAAACGCTATGTGTGGCGGAAAACTAACACTGTACATCACCCTGAACACACCATCCCCACTGTGAAACATGGTGGTGGCAGCATCGTGCTGTGGGGATGCTTTTCTTCAGCTGGGACAGGGAAGCTGGTCAGAGTTGATGGGAAGATGGATGGAGCCAAATACAGGGCAATCTTGGAAGATAACCTGTTAGAGTCTGCAAAAGACTTGAGACTGGGGCGGAGTTTCAACTTCCAGCAGGACAACGACCCTAAACATACAGCCAGAGCTACAATGGAATGGTTTAGATCAAAGCATATTCATGTGTTCAAATGGCCCAGACCTAAATCCAATTGAGAATCACTTGAAAATTGGAAATTGCTGTTCACACACTCCATCCAATCTGACTGAGCTTGAGCTATTTTGCAAAGAAGAATGGGCAAAAATTTCAGTCTCTAGATGTGCAAAGGTGGTAGAGACATACCCCAAAAGACTTGCAGCTGCAATTGCAGCGAAAGGTGGTTCTACAAAGTATTGACTCAGGGGGGCTGAATACTTTTGCACGCCACACTTTTCAGTTTTTTATTTGTAATAAAATTTAGAAACCATGTATCATTTTCCTTCCACTTCACAATTATGCACCATTTTGTGTTGGTCAATCACATAAAATAGTAAGATTAAACGAGAACTTACCAAGTTTGAAGGTTGATCTTTATTTTACGCGGAGTCGCGGTGAGGGATTTCGTGAAGACCCCGCCAGCACGCATGCGCGACATCCTTTAAAGCAGCGGTGTGGAATCACAGAACGCACCATGACTAAAAATAGTAAGATGAAGAACGTAGAACTTCCGAGTGGCCCTCGCCACTGATGTAGATGCAGCCCTAGTGGAATGAGATTTAAAAATGTTAGTAGCAACTCCTGCTGCATCCAACACCACCCTGAGCCACCTGGCGATAGTCTGTACAGTCACCTGATGATGCGGAGGTTTGTGGCTGATCAGGAGCCCCTGCTCCTTCTTCCTGATGGCTCCTGTAATTCCGATATAGTGGTGGAGATGGGTGACTATGCAGAGAGTGGCATCTACAGGGTGTGCCCGAAACTCCAACTGCAGCCCATGAACCCCTGGTCTGTGCTGCTTCAATAAATCCTGGACAAAGAAATTTATTTGAACAGGGGTGGCCACCATGCTATCCAGCCGCAGTTTTTGTAACGTCTGGACTCGTGGGCTGTAGTCAGTGCGATCAGCATCACCACCTTGAGGGTGAGCTGTTTCAGTGGTAGCTCATTCATTGGAGCCGAGCTCCTCAGTAGGGTCAGAACGATCCCTATATCCCAGGTGAAGGTATATCTGGGTCATGGAGGGTTAGCCTATACCTATATCCAGGTATGAGGACAGCGCACTCCTGGCGCTGTTGATGGCACTGTAGCTAAGGCCATCATCGAAATGGAGGCCAGCTAGGAATTCCAGGACATCAGGGATAGTTGCCGTGTTGGAAGTCTTGTTGGTACGAGCACAGAATGCCTCCCACTTCCTGATCTGCGTGAGGTACTGCTTCCGAGTTGATTCTTGGCATGATGCTGAGATGAGTTCCATGGCTCGTGGTGATATGCCTGCCTTGATGAGTGGTCTTTTTAGAACCTGCAGGCCAACAAGTTTTGGTGACCATGCCATGGATGACTATCCCCCGTAATGGGGTGAGTAATCAATTTGGGGTGTTTCCCAATCGAAATCCATGGTTGTTTCAAAATTTAACGACAATCGGGTACCATGGCTGTGTAGGCCAGTCGGGTCTGAAGAAGGGTCTCGACCCGAAACGTCGCCTATCTCCTTCGCTCCTTAGATGCTGCTGCACCCGCTGAGTTTCTCCAGCTTTTTGTGTACCCAGGAATGATCAATATGCCAGTTGCAGAGTCCAGTTTAATTTTCTGCAATGCCCGACTGATGAGGCAAAATGGGGGAAATGCGTAGCAAAACCATTTCCCCCAATGGATAGAAAACGCATCCATTGCTATTGCCCCAGGGTCTTGTTCCCAAGACACATACGTTGGTATCTGATGGTTCAACCTGGACGCAAAAAGGTCAATATCTGGTGTCCCATAGTGAGCTATAATGTCTCCAAAAATTTGGGGATTCAACATCCACTCGATGTTATCATTGATTACCCGTGACCTGGTGTCCGCCACTGTATTAAGCTTCCCTGGCAAATAGGTCGCTGTAATCCAAATATTCCTCTCAATGCACCAGTGCCAAATTGTGTTTGCCAATTCATCACATGATAACGACCTGATACCACCCATATGATTGATGTAAGCCACCACTGTAGTGTTATCTATTTGGAGGCGGACATGTAAGTCCCGTGAGTTAGTACAGTAAGCCCGCAGTCCATGAAATGCCCCTAACATTTCTATATAATTTATCCCGTGTGACTGAAGGAAGGTAGACTCACGAGAGTTCCATCTGCCACCACAACTGGACATCGTATCAGTTGATCCCCAGCCTTGTGCACTTGCGTCAGTCTGTAGCACGACGGATGGGTTGCTTGCTATAATGGGTCTACGACACTCACTAATATTGTCAATCCACCATTGCAGCTCGGTTCTAGCCTTTGGTGGTAACCGGATTGGCCGATCAAAGTGCCCAGCATTTGCTTTTAATGCTGTGATCTTTGTTCTTTGTAAATTCTGGTGGTGTAGCGGTCCGAATTGTGCAGCTGGGAATGTAGCTACCAATTTCCCTATTATTTTTGCCGTTTTCCGGATGGTCGGTGCCGTGGCGCAAGCAAGACTGTGGCACTCTTCTTTTATAGCAGTAGCTTTATTGGTTGGGATGGTAATCATCATTAAGTTGGTGTCTAGTGTGAACCCCAAATAATCCACAACCTGTACCGGGTGCAATTTTGATTTGTTTGGATGGATTACAAATCCCAGCTTCTCGAAGAGAGCCTTAGTTGCAGCCACTGCCCGTTTAGCCAATTGGAGGGTCTGACCCACTATAAGGATATCATCTAAATATGCCAGAACCGTGTAATTTTGTTGTCGGAGAAGAGCCAATATAGGTTTTACTAATTTTGTAAACAACCTAGGGGCTGCGGTGATTCCATTAGGCAATGCTTTGTACTCCCATAATTGATCCTTCCAGACAAACTTTAGAAATTTCCTGTGAGTTTCAGAGATGGGCACCGTATAGTATGCATCTTTTAAATCGATGCATGCCATAAAGTACCCCGGGTAAAGCATCTGCTTGGCTGTTTCAAAAGTATCCATTTTGAAGTGGGTATATTGTACAAAAGTGTTCAGCTCAGTTAAGTCTATTATAATCTAACACCCCCCATCTTTTTTTAATTCTGGTGAAAATGTTGGACACAAACTCAAGGGGTTCGTGCGTTGTCTTGCCAATCACCCCTTTTGCTGCTAGCCGTATAATTTCAGCATGTCCTGCCTCCACCTCTTTTTGGGATAGTGTAAATTTCCTATGAGGCGAATGCTGGGTAGGGGGATTTTTACCGCCAATAAATTCTATAACATAGCCTTAAACACTTTGTAAAATAAACTCATCTGTAGTGATAGTGTTCCATATTCCCAAAACAGCCCACAATCGCCCACCAATTTGTGCAGGAGGGGATGCTACGGTCTGAGAGAAACCAGGCCCCCTAACCTCCATGGTTAACGACGGTTCCTCGCGTATGTCGTTTTGGGTGGACGTTGTGGAGGTTAACGGGATGGCGGCCGCATCTTCCTTGCAGGCCGCTGTTGGCCTTGCCCTAAAAAAGGCCGCTGTGTTTGGGGAAGTGGAGGTGGATAGGTCCTTTGTGTCCTGTCCGGCAGCCGCGGTTTCCAGTTTGTGTGTGGTTGTTGCCGGTGGTATGGGTGAAGTCTAGACGTAGGAGGTTTCATGAGGCCAGCTGTTTTGGCCTCCTCGTCTAGTTCCTTCACTTGTTTGGACAGGTCTCCAAACAGTTGATGAAGCGGTGGAGCGGTTGATGGACGGCACAACCCCGCGAATTTGGGGTTGAGTGTGGGCTTAATGGAGCTCTTACGCAGGCAGTTTATCTCATACTGGGCATTGCATAGGAGTGCCAGGGCATCTTGTTGTTCACTGGACACATTATCCCCGTCAAGGGTCCTAGCAAACGCCGTTATGCCCGTGGAGAGAACCTTTAAGATACGCGGGAGGCGGACATCCTGTATCCTGGTGGCCGTACTCAAGTGTCCCAGATCTGGGCATTAACCAAGGGCACACTGAGGTTGATGCCGTTCTCGGGTGGTTTTATTTTCTCTATGGTATCATTGAGAACCTGACTCTGGAGTTGGTGCGTAGTCAGGTAATCAATGGTGCCCGCCAATATGTGGTGCAGAGGCTCACCTGTTTGTGTAGTAGCGGCAAACTTGCCCACTACGTCCAGCATATCCTCCTCATGCTCTGGCTCAGCGGTCTCTGGCTGTCCAGGGTCGTCTTCAAATACAGCGGCTGCGCAACTGCTGGCACTTCTGGCTGGTGAAGACAAGATACTGAGAGGACTCCTTGCACGGCTTGTGGATGCCCGTGAGTCCCGTTCTTCCTGGTCCCTGTCCCGCTGGAGGAGTTGCTCCACTACGAGCTCCAACCGCTCTATGCGAACGTCCCTGCTATTTGCAGTGGACAAGCTGGCTTCCCCAGGCCCTACGAAATCACTGGGGCTTCCACCATCGGACCACACCTCCGTAAGGTGCTGTCTAAGGTCGTCGTGGCCTACCGCCCGAGTAGGCTCATACGACTCCCGCACGGACTCTCCACTAATCTGTCTTCTTCGAGACTATGGCGGCCCACCTGTCTGATAGGAAGGCAGGTGAGTTGGATCGGCGCCGGCTCCCGGAACCTGGCTCCCCGGAGTCCGTGCAGGCTTACCTCCACAATCGCCCAATTTTTGGTGTGGAGGCGCATGGTCGGCCGCTCCCAGAGCTAAGCTGACCGACCGTCTACTGCTGCCACCTCCGCCCTTGACCGCAGCCTGACGGGGTGTTTTGCCGGCGGCACCTGCTCCTGCAGGCCTGCTCGACGCAGCAGTAGATCTGCCAGACTGCTCTCCGGCAGATCTCCCTGGCAGTGGTACGTGGTGGTGCACAGCTGTAGGGCTCCCCTGTAGTGCAGCTGTCCCCCGGCCCAGCCCTCTCGGGTCTACTGGAACTCGGGGTGAATTCGCTGATGATGAGCGAGGCCCCTTCGCACGTACCTGTTTCCCCCCTCTTTTCTTGGGGGAAGGGGGCTCGAAGTCTGGATCAGTTGAATCCAGCTCCGGGGTGGTAAACCACTCAGGTGATGAGTCGGGCGCTAAAGTAGCGAGAGCGCCCGACTTCTGAATTCTTGCCCCCACCCGCCCTGAAGCTGCCGGTGGTGCTTGCAGCTCCGGGTACAAAGGCCGCTGGCTTGTTGAAGCAGCACAGATCCTGGAGAGCGTCGTCTTCCGCTTGCCCTTGTCCATCCTGTGGGAGTAAAGGTAAGCACTTACCTGCCGTTCTTATGAAGGAGCTGGAGGAGGTGCGCACTCCCCCCCCCCAGCTTTTCGATGCAAATGCACGCAACGATATGTCGCGCATGCGTGCTGGCGGGGTCGTCACGAAGTCACTCACGTGACTCCGAAGTAAAATCCCAATTTTAACTCAGTAATGTCTGTGTTGCAGTTGAACAAAGGGGACTATGAAGGCATGAGAGAGGGGCTGGCCAAGGTGGACTGGATAAGAATCCTAGCAGGAATGATGGTGGAACAGCAATGGCAGGAATTTCTGGACATAATTTAGAAGATGCAGGATCATTTCATTCCAAAGTGGAAGAAACATTCTAAGGGGAGTAAGAGGCAACCATGGCTGACAAGGGAAGTTAGGGATGGAATAAATTTAAAGAAAAGGTGTATAATATAGCAAAGAGTAGCAGGAAGCCAGAGGATCGGGAAACTTTCAAAGGATAACAGAAGGTAACAGAGAGGGCAATACGGGGTGAAAAGATCAAGTACGAAGGTAACCTGGCCAAGAATATAAAGGATAGTAAAAGCTTCAGGTATGTTAAGAGAAAATGATTGGTAAAGACAAATGTGGGTCCTGGAAGACAGAAACAGGTGAAATTGGGGAACACGAAATGGCAGAAGAGTGGTACAGGTACTTTGGTTCTGTCTTCACTAAGGAAGACACAAACAATTGCCCAGATGTACTAGAGGACAGAGGATCTAGACAGACAGAGGAACTGAATTTGCATTAGGCGAGAAATAGTATTGGGTAGACTGATGGGACTGAAGGCTGATAAATCCCCAGGGCCTAATGGTCTGCATCCCAGGATACTTAAGGAGATGGCTGTAGAAATTGTGGACGCATTGGTGATCATTTTCCAATGTTCTATAGATTCAGGATCAGTTCCAGTGGATTGGAGGATAGCTAATGTTATCCCACTTTTCAAGAAAGGAGCGAGAGAGAAAATGGGGAATTATAGACCAGTTAGCCTGACATTGGTAGTGGGAAAGATGCTGGAGTCAATTATTAAAGAAGTAATAACGGCGCATTTGGATAGCAGTAAAAGGATTGGTCCAAGTCAGCATGGAGTTATGAAGGGGAAATCCTGCTTGACTAATCTTCTGGAATTTTTTGAGGATGTAACAAGTAAAATGGATGAAGGAGAGCCAGTGGATGTAGTGTATCTGGACCTTCAGAAAGCCTTTGATAAGGTCCCACACAGGAGATTAGTAGGCATAATTGAGCACACGGTATTGGGGTTAGGGTATTGACATGGATAGCGAATTGGTTGGCAAACACGAAACAAAGAGCAGGAATAAACGGGTCCCTGTCAGAATGGCAGGCAGTGGCGAGTGGAGTGCCACAAGGCTCGGTGCTGGGACCGCAACTATTTAAATTCAAGTTCAAGTTACATTTGTTGTCACAATTGGTGAAGTGAAATTTGAGTTACCATGCAGCACACAAGTAAGATAAACACAACACCATTACATTTAACATAAAACATCCTCCACAGTGTAATCAACGTTTCCCACGTTGAGGGAAGGCAACAAAGCTCAGTCATCTTCCTCTTGTTCACCCATGGTCGGGGCCTATTGAGGCCTCCACAGTCGCCACAACGGCGGCCCGATGTTTCAGGCCCTCTCGCCGGGATGGTCGGATGATCGGAGCTCCAGCGTCGGAATAGAAGAACACTCTCAGCGGCTTGGCATTTCTGAATCGGCCACTTCTTACTGGAGACCGCGGCTTCCGAAGTCCACAGGCCAACACTGGCGATCCTCGGCGAAAGATCCCAGGGCTCCGCGATGTTAAAGTCAGTGCCGCCCGCAGCTGGAGGCTCCGCAAACCACAGCTCCACGGTATTAAAGTCGGCAGGCCCAACACTCCAGAGCTCCAACACGGTGATCCCGGTAAGGCATCGTCCCGCTCTGCGATGGAATACAGCGCTGCACCGCTGCTGAAGCTCTGGCCGGTCTCCGGCAGGAAAGGCCGCGCCAATCCAGATGCCAGGCCGCAAGGGGAGGGGGAGCGGGGCGAAGATGCGGCTCGGAGAAAAGATGCATCCTTGACCAGGTAGTGACTGAGAAGACGGTTTCCCCCTCCACTCCCCCCCCACCCCCCACATAAAAAAAAGAATTAAAGACCTCCAAAAACAAACTTTTTGACAGACTAAAAATAACAAAAAGGATGAAAGGACAGACAGCTGCTGGCGAGGCTGCCACACTCGATGGCACCACCACTCGATTATATTAATTATTTAGATGATGGAGTTAAAAGTAACATGAACAAATTTGCAGATGACACAATGCTGTGTGAAGTGCAAGGCAGTGTGAAGTGCAAAGAGGATTCTAGGAGGTTGCAGGGTGACTTAGACAGGGGTTGAGTGAGTGGGCAGATGCATGGCAGATGCAGTATAATGTGGATAAATGTGAGGTCCCTTTGGCAGCAAGAACAAGGAAGCAGATTATTATCTCAATGGTGTCAGATTAGGAAAAAGGGAAGTGCACTGAGATGTGGGTGTCCTTGTACACCAGTCACTGAAAGTAAACATGCAGATACAACTGGCAGTGAAGAAAGCAAATGGCATGTTGACCTTCATAACTAGAGAATTTAAGTATAGGAGTAAAGAGGTCCTTCTGCAGTTGTACAGGGCACTGGTGAGACCACATCTGGAGTATTGTGTGTAGTTTTGGTCTCCTAATTTGAGGAAGGACATCCTTGCTATTGAGGGAGTGCAGCATACATTTACGAGGTTAATCCCCGGGATGGTGGGGCTGTAATATGAGGAAACATTGGAAAGACTGGACTTGTATCCACTGGAATTTAGGATGAGAGGGAATCTCATAGAAACATAAAAGATGATAAAAAAGGACTGGACAAGCTAGATGCAGGAAAAATGTTCTCAATGTTGGGGGAGTCCAGAATCAGGAGCCAATATCTAAGAATAAAGGGGAGGCATTAAAAACTGAAACGCAAAAAAAAATGTTCACCCAGAGAGTTATGAATTTGTGTAATTCTTTGCCACAGAAGGCAATAGACGCCAATTCACTGGATGAATTTAAAAGAGCGTTAGATAGAGCTCTAGGGGCTAGCGGAATCAAGGGATATGGGGAGAAGGCAGGCGCGGGTTACTGATTAAGGATGATCAGCCATGATCACAATAAATGGCGGCACTGGCTCGAAGGGCCAAATGGCCTTCTCCGGCACCTATTTTCTATGTTTCTATGTTTCCAACGTGTTGAATGAGGAGACATGGAAACAAGATAAGAGGGGAGTAATTCAAAACTCAGGTATGTCGGAATTAATTCCCACAGACTCAGGTATGTCGGAATTAATTCCCACAGTAGTAAATCTCTGGAATTCTCTACCCAGTGGGTTGTGGAGGCACTGGTGGTATTTACAGAAGACGGTAAATCATTGATGGTATTTACAGAGGACGGAGATTACTTAACCAAAGAAAGATTGGAGAAATGAGGTATGTGGTGAACTGGCACAGAGGAGGATCTGATTCTGGTGGCAGATCAGCCATGATCATGTTGCACGACAGGACAGGCCTGAGGGGCCGAGTGGTCTACTCCTGCTCCTGATTTCTTCTGTTCTTGTGTCTGAGGAATTGTTCATTATATTTTGAAGCTCTGTGTTAAGATATTACAAGATTTGTAGATGAAGAGATGCATGTGTACACAGTGCCTCTGCTTTGAAGTCAGGCTGATTTGATAAGGCATGGGTCGCCTTTTGGCCAGAGGTGGTATATTATTTTCCCAGTTAAGCCATTTGGCCTATGAAACTGTCTTAGACAACAAGCAATCCCTGCAAGCACTGAAGTCAATCAAGTTGGAACTACTTAGCAGAGAGATATGCAAATCTGAAAAAATTACAAGTGGAAGACTAGGAGAAAAATCTCAGCAATAAATTGATCTACAGGAAGGCATCAATTTAGGCAATGGGTGGTCCTAATGTCCTTCAAACATCAGAAATGTTATGAAGTGGTTGATGTCTCGCCTTCTAGTGTCTGAATAATAGGTTTTGATTGTTATTAGCGGAATTTTGTTCCTGTTTTATGATTAAGGTGTTCACAATATCCTGCTGGAAATGGATAGGTTCAATATTTTCAGTGAGCATGAATCAAATAACCTGTAAATTAAAAAACTGTATGTAATTAAAAAATGCTGTGTATTTATTTATGTCGAAATACTTAACATATTCACATGAACTTTACATTAAATAGAAGCGCTAAATACTTTAACATAATTAACTTTCTCAGATGGGCATGTGATTGCCTGCATCACTCAGACCAAAACTGTACAAAGCAAAAAAAGAACTACAAAGACCAGATGATAGAGACAAAACAGAAAATAATCAAAACATATTGGTGGCCGCTTCCAAACCTTAGTTTACTTTAGATATAGAGTGCAGAAACAGGCTCTTTGGCTCTCTGAATCTGTGCTAACCAGCGATCACTCTACATACTATCTAAACACTAGGGACAATTTTACTAGCTAATTAACCTTTAAACCTGTATGTCTTTGGAGTGTGGGAGGAAACTGGAGCACCCAGAGAAAATCCATGCGGTCACAGAGAGAACATGTACACACCATACAGACAGCACTCGTAGTCAGGTTTGAACCCAGGTGTCTGGGGCTGTAAGGTAGTAACTCTACCACTGCACTACTATGGTGTCTCGAGTATTAGCAGAATAATGCATGATAATAATTCTGCCAGTCTCCTAAATTGACTATGCATGTGCAATGGTGTATTATTTCTCAGTATGTTCAAGGGTCTCAGTTACATTCCAAACATTCTGATTCCACTTATATAACATACAACAGTAAAGCACAGGAACAGGCCCTTCGGCCCACAATGTGCCAAACATGATGCCACGTCCAACTTTTATATGCCTTAATCCATATTTCTACTTTTTCTGCATTCCCATGTGCCTATCCAAAAGTCTCTTAAATGTCATTATCATATTTGCTTCCACCATCATCCCTGGCAGGATATTCCATGCACACACAACCCCCTGTGTAACAACGCCTGCCCTGCACAACTTCCTCTCACCTTAAAGCTCTGCCCTCTCGGATATTTCTATTCTGATAGCTCCAGTTCACGCGTGGCCTCGCTCTGGCAATGGAGGAGGCCCACAACAGAATGGTCAGTATAGGAATGGGAAAAAATAATTTAAATGGTTGGCAACCGGGAGCTTGGCAGACTGACTTTGGCGGTAGAGTGAGGCCGCATGCAAACTGGAGGAACAGCACTAACATTCGTACCTGGGTAGCTTACAGCTCAACAGTATGAAGATTGAATTCTCCATTTTAGATAACTACAAACCTCCTCTCTCCCCTTTCTTACCTCAACCCCTTTCTTTTCCAACCCTCTCCCGCTTCTGCTACACCTGGACTTGCACATTTCTCACCTCCCCTTCCTTCGACCTACATTTCTTCCTCTCGCTTCACAATTCGCAACTCTTTAATCCTTTTGTCTCACATCTTCTGTTTTTTTCATCTCTGGCCTTTGTCCAACCAACTGCTAATAAGGTTCCCCTTGCCTTCATCCATCTATTACCTGCCAGGCTTTGTCCTGCCCCTTTTCTCTTCCAACATCCCCCCTCCCCTCCTAACAATCAGTCCGAAGAAGGATTCCAACCCAAAATGTCACCTATCCATGTTCTCCAGAGATGTTGCCTGACCCACTGAGTTACTCCAGCATTTTGTGTGTTTTTAAAAAAATGCGTTATTTGTCTTGATTATCTTGCCATGACTCCCAGGTTTAAATTCAAAAGTAAGAGGTGTGCAAGCACAGTGAAACTTTGACGAATGGGAATGATTTAATGAACTGACAGTTCTGGAAAAGAAACAGAGGACATGTAAAAAACAAATAAAATTAGTGTAAAGGAATCCAAAGATGGAAACTACTGAGCAATTACAACCTAAAACTTGGAGACGCAAGGGACAGTAGAAGCTTGTGTAACCCGTGTGTAGACAACCTGACCATACTGGCCGTTGGATTGGAGCTGGTGACGCATTGAATTAGTCGTAAGTACTGCAGCCTTCCCTCATGAACCAGTGTTGCAGGAGAGCAGTGCAGTGCAATGGGGAATGGTTGGCAGAGGATCTTGGTGTTGTGCATATGGATTATAATGCTCATCAGTGAATGGGTCAATAATATCTTGGAGCTCAGCCTCCCAACCTGTGTGAATGTAAGCATCATCCATGGAACGCAGGAGGCTGAGGGGTGAATCTGCAGGGTGTATAAAATCATGAATACACAGAAGACTTAGGACGATGTGACCAAGACTTGAGGGCCCGAGCTATAGGGAGAGGTTGGGGAGGCTAGGACTTTATTTTGTGGAATGCAGGAAGTTGAGGGGTGATCTTATAGAGATGTATACAGTCATGAGGGTGAATGCACAGTCTTTTATAAAGGGTGGGGAATCAATAATCCAGAAGATATAGGTTTAAGGTGAGTGGGGCAAGATTTAATAGGAACCTGATGGGCAACTTTTCACTCAAAGGTTGGTGCGTATATAGAACAAGCTGTCAGAGGAAGTGGCACTATTCAGAAGATCTGTGAAACGATAGAATTTGCTCTACACTCTTGAATGCAAGTAAATGATCCCATGGCATCATTTTCCCTGATGCATTATCCCTGGTGTTCAGACAAACCTTTATTATTTAATCAGTATTATACCAGAAGCATACATTATTTGATCATTTTCACATTATCTTGTATGCAAGCTTGATATGTACAATTTGATTGGTATGACTCCTACATTGTAAAGCTGTCTACAATTCAGTATCACTGCATTGAAATGTACTACACAGAATCAAGTATTCATTTTTTCGTTGTTTCATATTCCAGCCATAAAGTGCTCAAATCATTGTCCAATAATCTGAATTTATATTCCGACAATTAGTTATCGTTTTTATATTTATTGTTACATTATATGTGTAAGATTTGAACTGGAAACTTATAGGTCCTTCTTGAAGACTAAAATAATAATAAAAGTAATTAAACACAAATTGGCTTTAATGTTTCCCATGATCAGTTGAAAAGAGACTTTATTACCTGAGAGGTGCCTTGGGATATTCTAAGTTTATGAATGACATTATGTAAATGGAAAATTTCCTTTCTTAATTTTCATAAATTCAGGAACAATAATCCAATAACCCAGCCAAATTATTAGTGGTTCGGTCATAAAGTATGCGGGAGAGGATCAGATAACTGCATTCATTGTACAGAAACAGCGGCAAATAGAGCTGGTTAGCATTTTCTTCTTTTATGAGTTAAAATTAAACAGAAGGGTCCAGTGGAATGGTCTTCACATGTTCTGACGAACTGACAATTGGGAAATAAATTACAGGGCCTATTCTTTGTAGATCTAACATGTTCTGTATTGCCTTGATTCCCCTGAAATGAGGTAAAACTGCCAGTGGTGCAAAGCATTATAGCTAATCAATACAATTAACGACTCAGACATTCATATCCTGAGCTTGTAAATGGCTTGTCCTGTGTGATGGACAAGGCTCAAATTAACAAAGTTGGCTTTTTTTTTGGTAGAAGACGTGCTCCAGCATTTTATTGGAACCTTTGGAAAATAGACCAATAAACTGCACACAAAAACAGATTGCCGCTTTAAGGACCGATGCTAAAGAAATTATCTTCAGATGTGTTCTAATGGCAGATCGGGTGTGCACGAGTCAGGATTATTTCAACGCTTGACAGTGACTGCATGAATCATTTTTATGATTAAATATGGACCAAGGAATCCTTACATTCCCTCACGTGCACATAAAGTATGAGGCCCCTCTCTTTCTGTAACGTGGGGCTGTGACTTTTACTGCAGTTAGAATTAATGGAATTCATGGGAACAATATGTAATTAAAACCCAAGGAATCATAGATCATATTCACAATTTTTCACAGAGATTTTAGTTTGGAGTCTGAAGAAGGGTCTCAACCCGAAACGTCACCCATTCCTTCTCTCCAGAGATGCTGCCTGTCCCGCTGAGTTATTCCAGCTTTTTGTGTCTATCTTTAGTTTGGATTCGTTTAGTTTAGAGATAGAGTGTGGAAACAGGTCCTTTGGCCCACCTAATCTGTGCCGACCAGTGATCCCCGCACATTAACACTGCCCTGCACACACTAGGGACAATTTACATTTGTAACAACCCAATTAACCCACAAATCTGTATGTATTTGGAGGAGCAGGTCTTCAGTCTGAAAAAGGTTCGCAACCCGAAATGTCATCTATCCATGTTCTCCAGAGATGCTGCCTGACCCATTGATTACTCCAGCACTTTGTATCATTATTTTACAGCAAGACTAAGAAGACTTTCAGATACAAGTTTAATTTAGTGTAGTTTAGAGATACAGTGTGGAAACAGCGCTTTCTGCCCACTGAGGCCAAACCCACCATTGATCACACATACACTAATTCCATTGTATTTTCACTTTTGCATCCTGCACACTAGGAGTAATTTACAGAAGTGAATTAACCTGCATGTCTTTGAAATGTGGGAAGAAACCCGAGCACCCAGAGAAAACCCATACGGTCATAGGGAGAACATGCAAACACCACACAGACAGCATCCAAGGTCAGGATCGATCCCAGGTCCCTGGTGCTCTGTGGCAGCAACTCTACCTAAGTGGCAAGGTACATTCACACCACAAAAATGCCAGGTACTGATCATCTCCAGTAATTGAGTGTCAAACCACTTGCCCATTGCCTTCAGAGCCGGAGTTACGTACAGGCTTCATAGGCTGAAGCCTAGAGCCTCAAAATCTAGGGGGCCTCGCCCTCGCTCCGCCAAGGTGTATAATATTTTTTACATAGTGGCGTTGTTACAAAACCTACCATCAGTGGCGCTGTACTCGAGATTCCGGAGGCTTTGGTGGTGTGGGGGGGGGCCGGATTAAAATGCAGGTGAGGTTTGTATTCGTTGTTGGAGAGGAATTTGCTCGGACTGCTTCTCAAAGATACTACCTGATGAAGACAATCCGTTCTATGATTGCGTTCCCGTTTCTGCTGGATTGAAGTTAAACGCGACTAAAAACGCCTTCAACGCTTTCAACATCACGGATCGCAAGTGCAGGACAAAACAAAAGGTATGTCGTTTGTTTAGGATATTTTCTTTCTTTTTGTTGTGGCTTCATTTTAATCTGCTAATGTGGAAAATGTCGAGTGGTGGTGGCAGTCTTGCATGCAGCTGTTTGTTCTTAACCCTTTTTTAACATTTTTAGTTTATTAAAAAAGTTTTGTTCTGGAGGCCTTGTAGTCTTTTTAGTCTTTTTATGTGGGGGGTGGGGGGGTGAAGGGGGAAACCCGTTTTTCCCAATCCCTACCTGGGCGAGGATGCGTCCTTCCTCCGAGCCGCATCTTTGCCCCCTCCTCGCGGCCTACCATTCGGATTGGCGCAGCCTTTCCTGCTGGGACCAGCCAGAGCTTCGAGCTGCAACTTTAGCACTGAGATACCATCACGGAGCGGGGCGATGCCTTACCCAGGTCGCTGTGTGAAGCTCCGGAGTGCCGACTTTAACATCAGGTGAGCAGGCACGGAACTCGCTATCAAAATATGGAGGGGACCGGGGGACAAGGGGACACAATTTTTTGGAGGCCGTGCGCGCATGCACACACTCACACACATATGCGCGAGGCTTCGGAGACTCAATCCAGCGCTAAATGCAGCTCAACTCTGCCTGTCTCGCCGGGTTAACCTACAGCCCTGCCTGGACTGACGGGATACCAGCGCTGCTTCTCTGCGCTGGTCATCTTATTAACACTTCCCAGGCAATAGCATTTTTAAGCTCACGTTTTGTTTTGTTTATGTTTGTTTTGTTTTTGTTTATTAATATAACAGTAAACTTACAATTTTATTTTCCTAAAAATTCCTGCTTATTCAACAAAATGTTAAACAGTGTTGATTTTAAAATTTATGCTTTTTTTTTCAATCACTGCAGTATTTAACAATTACATTTTATGTCCTTTAGAGAAGGAATTGCAAATTGTGGGATTTAAACACCCGTCAGCATCCTTGGCTTTAATCAAATTATTTAAAACACTCTTCCATCTTTCTCTAGTCGTGGGGCTGGGGGATTGGGAGGGGCCTCACAAGTGGAATAGCCTAGGGCCTCTCTTCATCTAAATCCGGCTCTGATTGCCATCATTTCGCAGCCCACCAGTTCTGACCAGAAGCTTAATTGGATTAGCCGCATAAGCACCATGGCTACAAGAGCAAGTCAGAAGCTGGGTGTCCTGCAATGAGGGACTCTACTTTTGAGACATCAAACCCTTTCCACCATCTACAAAAAGCAAGGAGCGTGATAGATTATTCACTGCCCACTTGCATGAGCTCACCATCCAAGACAAAGAAACCCAATTTATTGGCACCGCATCAATCAAAGCTAAACATCTCATCCCTCCATCCCATGCAGTGATCACAGTCCATACCAATTACAAAATGCACTATGGGTACAGACCCTTGCTCCTCCAGCAGCATCTCTCAAACCCACAGTCTCTATAATAAAGAAAGACCACAGCAGCAGGACCTGTGGAACAGCACCACTTGTAGCTTCCCCTCCAAACTACAGATCATCGTCATATGGAAATATCTCGCTGGTCCTTCATTGTCATTGCATCTAAATCCCACTCAGTAGCATTGTCAGAATGTTCAGTGAACTTTTGTAACTTTGTCGGCACCAGAAATGTGGCGGTACCTGTGCACTGCCTATGTCACTTTATCTGCGATATGGTTTTACCAGGTTGGATGCAAAACAAAGCATTTCAATGCACCTAGGTACATGCGACAATATGGTATAATTGAATCATTGAATTGAATCATTGAAAACCTTCATGGGCAGGGCTGCAATAGTTCAAGAAGGCAGCTCACTGCCATTGGCATTGAGGGAGATTAGGGATGGGCTATGAACACTGACTTTACCAGTGATGTCAAGGTCATGAAAAACGATAAATATATTGGGCGGCACGGTGGCGCAGCGGTAGAGCTGCTGCCTTACAGAACCAGACTGTACAGAGTTTGAACATTCTCCCCGTGAACGCGTGGATTTTTTCCAGATGCTCTGGTTTCCTCCCACACGCCAAGGACGTACAGGTTTGTAGGATAATTGGCTTTGGTATAGACTGTAAATTGTCGTTTGTATGTAGGATAGTGCTAGTATACAGGGATCACTGGCCAGTGAGGACCCAGTGGGCCAAGGGGCCGGTTTCGTGTTGTATTTCTAAACTAAAATCATGGGAACATGAGTAGGCTATCCAGTTTTTTGAGGCAGTTTCACCATTTACTTAAGTCATGGTTAATCAGTGTGTTAACGATGATACCCTCAGTATTTGTAGACTACATAAACTGAGCAATTCAAGTTTTTAAATTTCAACCTCCATAGCATTTTGGAGTTGAGAATTTCGGATTACACCCTTCATTCTGCACTTCCCCACCAGGGAAATATTCTTTCTTGATTTCACTTTTAATTAACGTGTTCCCTTTTTCAGCATAAACTGGCAATGTGATAACGTGAAATTTCATCATAAGGATTTCAAGTCATCTAAAAATAAATGTGTTTTAAACCTTTGTCAAAAGCAGGTTTAAAAAGTTCACACAAACATCACAATCTATTTGTATACTACAAGCAGACCGTATCATTTTTGCTGTCGAGTTTGCATTCCATTTAAGAATGTTACAAGACAAAATTCAGTGTCAAGGCAAGATTAAATTCTGAAAATGGTTTTGCTGTGATATTCGCTTTTGTGTATAGACATACAAACAACTGCCATGAGAACATAAGGCGATAGATGCATTTTCATGGGCATGTTATAAAGTGTTTCACCTTCCAGCATAAATGATTTAATGAGGTTGAAGCTAGAGAAAATAGAGCAGATAATGAGCTTTATTTGAAGTTGCCATGCGCAAGTGGAAAAATATAAAACCAAGCTCATAAATATTCAGAATTTCATATATTCCAATCGATGTATAAACTGAAAAAAAAATCTAATTGACAACATTCATTTTTCCAATTTTCTTTGAACTATGAATAAGATGGTGATGGGACTATTTTTTTCGATTGCAAACAAGTGTGATACTGAAAATTGGGTTACAATTAAATACATTTACTGTGCTAACAGGATATTTCTCATTAAAAGGAAACAAGTCATTAAACACACTGCTGTTTGACACAAATAAATTGCTACCAAAAGTGTTTAAAGTGGCAACAATCACCTTCAGTCAACACACTAGCATTAAGTAAATTTACTTTCAGAAGCAGTTTGTTACTGGATCTCCAAAGGCAAGTATGATGAAAATATAGATTGTAATGTGATACAAGTACTTGTGTAACACAGATAAAGGTGATAGAGACAGATAAAGGTGATAGAGACAAAATTGGTGATAGAGACAAAAAGCTGGAATAACTCAGTGGGTCAGGCAGCATCTCTGGAGAAAAGGAATAGGGGACATTTTGGGTCGAGATCCTTCATCAGACTGCTTTTAATGGCCTGCTGCTCATCTGTGGGGTCATGGTCCAGGGGTAAGTAGGAGGAGGTGTCCAAGGGTTGGCATCTGGCCTCAACCCGGTAAGAGTCCAATCAAGGGTCTCGACCCAAAATGTTACCTGCTCCTTTTCTCCAGAGATGCTGCCTGATCCACTGAATTACTCCTGCATTTTGTGTCTATCTTCGGTGTAAACTAGCATCTGCGGTTCCTTCTTACACAATAAAAGTTACATTGTCGTCTTTAGTTTATCTTGTGGACCAATTCATATACAATAACAAAAAATTTAAACTGCTAATGTTGGAAATTTGAAATGAAAACAGAAAATGCTGTGGACACACAGTAGGTCAGAGGCCTCTGAGGGAGGAGGACCAGAGTTAATGTTGAAGACTAATAACAGTTCACAGTTCTGACAAACGGGTCTTTAAGCTGAAATATTAACTCACTCAACACAGATGCTGAAATGAGGATCTGCAGATGCTGGTTTACACAAAAGGATACAAAGTGCTGGAATAACTCAGATATCAGGCAACACGGAGAACATGGATAGGTGAAGTTTCAGCTCAGAATCCATCTTCAGACAGATGCTGCCTGACCTATTGAGTTTATCCAAAATTTTCTGTTTATATTTCAATTCTAAAAAGTGGCAGATGTTGACAGAATACATCAACAATTTTGTTTGCTGATTTTGTTATAGTTTTAAGGACCGTTTTTGGTTTGTAAAATTGTTCATTATGAAAATGAAAACTAATGATTTGCATATTTTGCAAATATGTACCACAGACCTGATGGATCAAATGGTTTCCTTCTGTGCTGAGAAAGGCTTAGGTGTAAATTCAGGTTTATTATTGTCACATATTCCAAAGTACAGGGATAGCATTCTGTATGCTATCCAAACAGATCATATAAACCATACACAAACACCATCAAGTCAAACTTAAATACACCAGATAGAGCAAAGGAGAAGAGCAAAGGAAACACTAAACCATCTTCTACCATGAGATCAAGCTAATACAGATTCAATCCATTTCTAAGATTGACACAAAAAGCTGGAGTAACTCAGCGGGACAGGCAGCATTGCTGGTGAGACGCTGGGTGACGTTTTGGGTCGAGACCCTTCTACAGACTTGTCCTGCTGAATTACTCCAGCTTTTTGTGTCTATCTTCAGTTTAAACCAGCATCTGCAGTTCCTTCCTAAACATCTCAATCCATTGTTTCTAGTCTGCATCCTGACACTTAATTGGGTCAGATACAGATGATATGTCCTCTGAAGGGACAAGCTGTTATCAGACAACTGCATGGTCCTCTCATAAGTTGTGGATGTGGTTCCAATCTCCCAAGCTATCTCCTTGTGGTCTTTGAACTTGTTCTTTTTATCTGCACTTTCTCTGCAGCAGTAACACGATGACGCTCTAAGTATAAATTCTGCGCTCTGATATTTTTTCTCTTTGCACTGCCTGCTGTATTTGTGTGTGGCTTGATGGTATTCATGTACAGTATGATGTGAATGGATAGCGTGCAAGGTTTGTCACCATATTTCAATAAACATGACAGTAATAAATCAAAACCAACACCAATAGCAATGTCAAGGATTATAGGCGACCAGTAGAGGATCAACAAGGCTCAAGTGGCAAGTTGAGCTGATCTCAGTTCAATGTCCCATCCACACACAAGGGTGAGAGGGGGCAAGTTTAATGGGCATGTGTGGGGCAAGTTTTTTACACAGAGAGTAGTGGGGGCCTGGAACACATTGCCGGGGGTAGTGGTGGAGGCAGATACGGTGGTGGGGTTTAAGAGGCTTTTGGATAGACACATGGAAGTGCAGGGAATAGAGGGATATGGATCATAAACAGGCTGATCATAATCAGTTTAACTAGGCATTATGTTCAGCACAAACATTTTGGGCATAATACTTGCCCTGCTTTAAACTTTTTCAGAGTTGGCTAAGACTAAAGTGAAAACCAAATTGGCTAAGGCTTTTAACGAAAGCAAGTAGAAACATAGAAACATGGAAATTAGGCGCAGGAGCAGGCCATTCGGCCCTTCGAGCCTGCACCGCCATTCAATATGATCATGGCTGATCATCCAACTCAGTATCCTGTACCTGCCTTCTCTCCATACCCCTTGATCCCTTCAGCCACAAGGGCCACATCCAACTCCCTCTTAAATATGGCCAACGAACTAGCCTCAACTACCTTCTGTGGCAGAGAATTCCACAGATTCACCACTCTCTGTGAGAATTATTTGTCTTCATTGATGAACTGTGTAAAGACTTAAAACAAATGTTCAGTTATTTCCCAATCTATCACTACATTACTTAGAGCACCTTATTAGATTATTATTTTTTAATTCCTCCATAACAAAAATAAAAGTAGATGACTCCCAGAATCAGGGAAACATAACATTTAAAAGACATTTGGCTAAATACATGGATAGGAACGTTTTAGAAGGATATGGGGCCAAATGCGGGGAGGTGGGACTAGTATAAATGGGGTATCTTGGTTGGTAGTGGCAAGTTGGGCCAAAGGACCTGTTTTCATGCTGCATAACTCTATGGTTCAATTATTGGTTTGGTGGAGGCACACATTTTCTCACCCTCTCCTTTGATTGAGGAGGGAGCAACCATTCAGTTTACCATGGGGCATATGGAGGCTCATTGCTGACATTATTCAAGGGGTAGACCAGTTAGTAAGGGTATAAGGGAACACGGAATTGTTGCATGAAAATGGTACTGAGGTAAAAGATGAATTATAACCATATTCAAGGCCAGATCAGCAGCAAACCCGCAGCAGAATGACTTACTCCTGTTTCCATATCTATGTTCTGAAGTTGAGAAAATTTGCACTTACGGAGATATTTGAGAGAAGCGAACGTTTAAAGGTGCAGCAGTAGGTTTGTAAGAATGGAGGGGTCAAAGGTGTCAGGGGTTATGGGGAGAAGGCAGGAGAATGGGGTAAAGAGGGAAAGATAGATCAGCCATGTTCAGCCGAATGGCCTAATTCAGTCCTATCATTTATGAACTTTATGAAGGATAGTTTACTTCAGGAGTGATTAATGAGATCAGTATCAGAAGAGTAGGCTGTAGCACCCGAGGATAGAGAATTGTAACAATGAGGGAGACCAGGGGAAGCGGGGATTGTAGCTTCTGACACAGTGGCGCAGCCTTACAGCACCAGAGACCCTGGTTCGATTCTGAATATGGGTCCATACAGTTTGTATGTTTTCCCTGTGACTAAATGTGTTTTCTCCAAGTGTTCCGGTTTCCTCCCTCATTCCAAAGACGTGCTGGTTTGTAGGTTAATCATCTTCTGTAAATTGCTCCTAGTGTATAGGATAGGACCACAGCACAGATGTTTGCTGGTCGGCATGGACTCGGTGGGCCGAAGGGCCTGTTTCCATGCTGTATCACTAAACTAAACTGAACTAAACTAATCCCAGTAGAAACGTCGACCCGAAACGTCAACCATTCCTTCTCTCCAGAGATGCTGCCTGTCCCACTGAGTTACTCCAGTATTTTGTGTCTATCTTTGGTTTAATCCTAGTACAGGTTCACTTCTGCCACTCATACACTGGCTTTCTCTGAGAGCTGCCCTATCAACAAACTAGATGAACCTGGGACTGGCACCTATAATTCAGAGCTGACAGCACAGTGAAAGCAGTAGGCTAGTTTGCTCGGCTAGTCCCACAGCCAGGATGTGGCAAGAATTGGGTCACTTATCTCCCAGCTGTTCCAAGTGAATGCAGATCAAAAATCTGGCTGGGTGCCACAGCCTTCCAAAGCTTCAGCTGTTCAACTGTACCCTCATCTGCCAAGTTGCCTCTCTCCGCCATGTGGTCTGGTGAATTCCTCCAGGCCAGCTGTTCAAATTCGGTCCTGTAATAAGAACTTCAGCTGTGCAGGAAGAACGGAGGACGACTCAGGCAAATCCCAGTTTGACTCCATACAGTGGGCAAAGCAAGACCAGACCTCGTTGAATGATTATATAATTGTTTGACTTCCTTGTTAAAACCTTTTGTGGTGCTCATGTTCCAGTAATTCTTCGATACCATCACTTCTGCCCAGATGCTGCAATCAGTAGGATCCGAATAATTGACAAGAACGAATTGACAAGAATGAATTCAGATTGCATTTCAATTTCAATAGCAGTCTAATCCTGTTGAGTAGGCTCTGTATGGAGGGATGCAGATGCTGGTTTACACCGAAGATAGACACAAAATGGTGGAGTAACTCAGCGGGACTGGCAGCATCTCTGGAGAGAAGGAATGGATGATGTTTCTGGCCGAGACACTTCTTCGGACTAGAGTAGGTTGTTTTGTTCAGGCACATTTGAGGTTAATAAGGCACAAACTGGCATGGTGGCGCAGCAGTAGAGTTTCTGCCTTCCAGTGCCAGAGACCCGGGTTTGATGCTGACTATGGGCGCTTGTCTGTACGGAGTTTGTACGTTCACCCCGTGACCTGCATGGGGTTTCTCTGAGATCTTCGGTTTCCTCACATGCTCCAAAGATGTACAGGTTTGTAGGTTAATTGGCTTGGTGTAAATGTAAAACTGACCCTAGTATGTGAAGGGTAGTGCTAATGTGCGGGGATTGCTGGTCGGTGCCGACTCGGTGGGCTGAAGGACCTGTTTCTGAGCTGTATCTCTAAAATACACTAAACTAAACTAAACCCACAACCTGCAGGTTTCCATTCAAGATACACACCATCCTGACTTGGAAATATGTCATCTTCTTACATGGTTGCTGTGATAAATATCAGGACCCCACGCAACAACACTTACTTCCAGAAGGACAGTTACCAAGGGGTATAAATATTGATTCCTCTAACTTCAAGTAACCCAGGCATTCCCTCTCTCTCCATCACTCTCCCACCCAAGTCGCACTAGCTTCTCGTTTTCACCCAAAAAACAGCTAACAATGGCCTGTTTCCTTTATCATCATTACTTCTTTGCATATCTTTCATTCATTGTTATTTATCTCTTGACATCATCATCATCTATATCTATCATTTCTCATTCCCCTGAGTAGCCTGAAGAAGGGTCTTGACCTGAAACATCACCTAATCCTTGTCTCCAGAGATACTGCCTGTCCTGCTGAGTTACTCCAGCTTTTTGTATCAATCTTAGGACAGTTACAGTTCTAGATGATGGTTCACCTGCACCTTTTCAGGGGTAATTAGGGATGGACAATAAATTCTTACCTCAACAATTATTCCCATATCCATTAAATGAATAAATAAAATATTCTATTAGTTCAAAATGTAAAATGGAAAAAACAAAGAAAAATAAGTAGATGATTGATTGATTGATTGAAGGATGATTGATTGATTAATTGAAAGATGCAGTATGAAAACAGGCCCTCCAGCCCACTGACACCATGTCGACCATCATTCACCCATTCACATTAGTTTGGGTTTATTATTGTCACATGTACCGAGGTACAGAGAAAAGCTTAGTTGTTGTGCAAGAGATCGGATATACCATATCTAAATATAATCAACTCAAACTCAAGTAGAAAGGAGATTTGAAAGAGTAACGTGATTGAATTGGATGATAGTAGATCATCATCTGGGAAGAGCACGCAAAGACTTGCCACACACCGATGCCTCTAGAAGGATGTCAAGCCCCACTTTTACATCCAATCCCAACACAATTGGGGTTATTTATGGAGGGCAATTTACCTACACGGCGGCACATCTTTGGGATGTGGGAGGAAACTGGAGCACCCAGGGGAAACGCATGCAGTCACAGGGAGAACGTGCAAACTCCACACAAACTGCACCCGAGGTCAGGATCATACCTGGGTTTCCAGCGCTGTGAGGCAGCAGCTCTTCCAGCTGCAACGTAGTTCCTCCCTTAAATCTTCTTGTTCGATGAACCATTATTACGTAATGTGTAATAATGTGATTATGAAAGGGATGAACAGTTGAACAGCAACATTCAAGCTTTTGGTTTTATTACTAAATAAACTGAGTAGCAGAAGGGAACTTTGTGTGTAGGTGTCCTTCAGCCAAATAAATAAACCATAAGAGTTCTACTCAGGCTATAGTGAACTGACTAAGCAAAGTTGTTGTAATCTCTGGGACTATCTTTTTTGTCACTAAGATGATTTAAGAAAAAGAAAGAAAATAGTGGCTCACTATTTACCAGTTCTCCCATACCAATCTGCTTCGCCAAAGTTAACTGTACCTTTGCAAAACAGACAGATCAATACTGAGATAAACATCAGTGGCGTTTGACCTCATTAACATTGCCACTAAATCCTCTTCAGTTAACTTTTATTGTATCACTGAGAATGGTTACCTTAAACACTCTTAACAGGACAGGGTAAAACCGTTAGCTGAGCGATTCTAAACAGATGGTATAAAAGTAAACACTTGCTGTTTGTGTTATTATTGACTTTTTCTTGAGAAGTGTTCCTCTGGCTTGTAACAATTGGATTTTATGGAGTGGAAAACTTGAATCCCTTTTGTTTTACTTGTTTACAGTTAAACATCCCACATATATTGCCTGGATGCTGTACCTTCTGTAAATAGAGCACAAAGCACATGGAAACGTCAACAAATTGAGGCAACACTCTCAAGTTTTAGTCTGTCTTTTTTCACAGCAAATTGAGTTATAGTGCCCTCCATAATGTTTGGAACAAAGACCCATCATTTATTTGTTTGCCTCTGTACTCCACAATTTGAGATTTGTAATAGAAAACATCACGTGGTTAAAGTGCATATTGTCAGATTTTAATAAAGTCAATATTTTATACATCTTGCTTTCGCCTTGTAGAAATTACAGCTGTGTTTCTACATAGTCCCCCCATTTCAGGGCACCATAATGTTTGCGACACATGGCTTCACAGGTGTTTGTAATTGCTCAGGTGTGTTTAAGTGCCTCCTTAATGCAGGTATAAGAGAGCTCTCAGCACCTAGTCTTTCCATCACCTTTGGAAACTTTTATTGCTGTTGAACCAAAGTTGTGCCAATGAAAATCAAAGAAGCCATTATGAGACTGAGAAACAAGAATAAAACTGTTAGAGACATCAGCCAAACCTCAGGCTTACCGAAATCAACTTTCTGGAACATCATTAAGAAGAAAGAGAGTACTGGTGAGCTTACTAATCGCAAAGGGACTGGCAGGCCAAGGAAGACCTCCATAGCTGATGACAGATGAATTCTCTCTATAATAAAGAAAAATCCCCAAACACCTGTTCGATGGATCAGAAACACTCTTCAGGAGTCAGGTGTGGATTTGTCAATACCCACTGTCCGCAGAAGACTTCATGAACAGATATACAGAAGCTATACTGCAAGATCCAAACCACATGTTAGCCGCAAAAATAGGATGGCCAGGTTATAGTTTGCCAAGAAGTACTTAAAAGAGCAACCACAGCTCTGGAAAAAGGTCTTGTGGACAGATGAGATGAAGATCAACAAATCAGAGTGATGGCAAGAGCGAAGTATGGAAGAGAGGAGAAGTCCAAGTCCCAAAGCATACCACCTCATCTGTGAAACACAGTGGTGGGGGTGTTATGGCCTGGGCATGTATGACTGCTGAAGGTACTAGCTCACTTATTGTCATTGATGATACAACTGCTGATGGTAGTAGCATAATGAATTCTGAAGTGTATAGACACATCGTATCTGCTCCAGTTCAAACAAATGCCTCAAAACTCATTGGCCGGTTGTTCATTCTCCAGCAAGACAATGATCCCAAACATACTGCTAAAGCAACAGTTTTTCAAAGCTAAAAAATGGCAAATTCTTGAGTGGCCAAGTCAATCACCCGATCTGAACGGAATTGAGCATGCCTTTTATATGCTGAAGAGAAAACTGAAGGGGACAAGCCCCTAAAACAGCATAAGCTAAAGATGGCTGTAAAACAGGCCTGACAGAGCATCACCAGAGAAGACACCCAGCAACTGGTGATGTCCATAAATCGCAGACTTCAAGCAGTCATTGCATGCAAAGGATATGCAACAAAATGCTAAACATGACTACTTTTATTTACTTGACATTACTGCGTCCCAAACATTATGATGCCCTGAAATGGGGGGACTATGTATAAATACAATTGTAATTTATACATGGTGAAAACAAAATGTACAAAAATACCCTTTAATAGTAAGATTAAATGAGAACTTACCAGTTTGAAGTTTGATCCTTATTTTATGAGGAGTTACTATGAGGGATTTCGTGAAGACCCCAGCAGCACGCATGCACGACATTCTTCAAAGCAGTGGTGTGGAATCACAGATAACAACAATGACTGAAGATAGTAAGATTTAAGAGACTCTAATATACCAGTTGACCTTATGATAGAGGGTTGGGAGTGGAGGGCACAAAATCCCTCATCGTAACTCCTCGTAAAATAAGGATCAAACTTCAAACTGGTAAATTCTCGTTTAATCTTACTATTTTACTTCAGAGTCACATGAGTGACTTTGTGAAGATTTCAAAGCTCTGTGATTCCATGCCCTGGACCACGTCCATGCTCACACACTGCCGTAATTACTGATGGAGGAAGTATGTTAACGTATTTCAGACTTGAACAAGCTGAAAAATAATAACGTATTTGTTAATACAAACAATAAATCCCTGAACTCGGGGACATACGTTTAGGGAACAGCACTTAAAACTGACTCCGCAAACGTTGTGGGAGCGGCCACAGGTTTGTTATAAAAACGCTGAAATGTAGTTTCACTGGCCCAGCCCGCTGTTGCGAGGACATGATCTATGGGTACCTGCATGGTCCTTGCCGCTGATGTGGATGCAGCCCTGGTAGAATTAGATTTAATAATGATAGTGCCCATACCTGCTGCACCGAATACCACCCTGAGCCACCTGGAGATGGTCTGCACCCTCACCCTGTGATGTGGGTTTTTATGGCTGATAAACAGACCCGTCTCCATATTCCTGATGGTGTGTGACATTGATATAATGTCGGAGATAGGTGGCTATACAGAGTCTTACATCAACGGGGTATGCGAGGAATTCCAATTTCAGTCCTGTAATTCCAGGTCTGTGTTGTTTAAGTAACTCATCTATAAAGAAGTCACTTTATTGGGGGTCAAGACCATTCCATTCAGTTTTAGTTTCTGTGGTGTCTGGAAACGTTGTGCTGTGGTCAGTGCCATTAACATCACCACTTTGAAGGTGAGTTTGTCCAGTGGTAAATCCATCATCGGCGACCAGCTCCTGAGTAGTGTCAACACCACCCCTATATCCCAGGTAATATTATATCATGGTTGGGGAGGGTTGGAATTGAATATACCCCTCATTAGTTGGGATACCAGCTGGTGAGATCCCACTCCAATGTTGAGATGGGTTGACAGTGCACTCCTGGCACTGTTTATGGCACTGTAACTGAGGGCCTCATCATAATGAAGGCCTGTGAGGAATTCCAGCACATTAGAGATAGTAGCAGAGTTGTAGGTGGTCTTGGTCCGACTACAGAAGGCCTTCCATTTCCTTATGTGGGTGAGGTACTGCTTCCTTGTGGACTCTCTGCAAGATGCTGTTATGATGTCCATGGTTCTTGATGACAGCCCGAATTCCAGTAGTGGTCTCTTCAGAGCCTGCAAGCCAACAGATTCAGATGACCATGGCATGGATGATTTTCCCATGTTATTGGATTGGTCACCAAATTCGGGCATTCGGACCTGTGCCCATGGTTCTTTTATCATGTTGAGGACCACCGGGTACCATGGTTGTGTGGGCCAGTCGGGTATTATCAGTATACCTGTCGCAGAATCTAGTTGATTTTGATGAGGCAGAATGGGGGAATGCTTAGAAAAACCATTTCCCCCAATGTAGCGAGAACGCGTCCATCGCCACTGCCCCAGGATCTGGTTCCCAAGAGACATATATTGGTATCTGATGGTTCAACCTGGACGCAAAGAGGTCGATATCTGGTGTTCCATATTTGGCTATAATTTTAGCAAATATTTGGGAGTTCAACGTCCACTCGATGTTGTTATTAAATACTCGTGACCTGGTGTTCGCCACTGTATTGAGCTTATCCGGAAGGTACGTAGCTGATATCCAAATATTTCTTTCAATACACCAGAGCCAAATTAAATTTGCCAATTCATCACAAGATATTGACTTGGTACCACCCATATGGTTTAAATATGCTACCACAGTGGTATTATCTATTTGAAGACGGACATGTGTATGATTCAGATTAGTGCAGTAAGCCCACAGCCCGTGACATGCTCCCTGCATTTCCAAATAGTTTATACCTTGTGATTGAAGAAGAGTAGACTTGTGCAAATCCCATCTGCCGCCACAACTGGAAGTGGTGTCGGTAGCTCCCCAGCCCTGGGCGCGTGCGTCGGTTTGTAACACGACTGATGGGTTTGACATAATGATGGGATTAAAACAATCAGAAACATTGCTAATCCACCATTGTAGCTCAATTTTTGCCTTGTTTGGCAGCTGCATAGGCCTGTTAAAATGTCTAGCATTCTCTTTTAATGCTGAGATTTTTGCTCTTTGCAAGTTTTGATAGTGTAACAGCCCAAATTGTGCAGCTGGAATGTAGCTACAAGCTTCCCAATCACCTTAACAGCATGTCTAATAGTCGATTTCCCCCTTACCTCCATGGCTACCGGCGGGCTTGATGTTCTGGGCTTTTTTGGTTCGTTGTGTTGCTGGGATGTGGGGTTGGCGCATCTTCCACGCTGGTCGCTCTGGGCCTTATCCTAAAAAAGGCTTTTGTTGATAGGGTGCGGCCGGTGGATAGGTTCTGGTTGCCCTGTCAGGTTGAACCCGAGGCCTGTTAGATGTAGCGTAAGGATGCTGTCTGCGATACGCCGGTGTCCTGCTCGAGGATGGTGGTTTCATCAACCCGACCGCTTTTGCCTCCTCGTCCAGGTCTTTTCCCTGTTTTGGCAGGTCTTCACCGAACAGGTGTCTCGGTGGCGGCGTAGCAGAGGCTTTGCACAAACCCGCGAATTTTGGGTTGTGAGTTGGGCGGATGGAGCTCTTGCGAAAGCAGTTTATTTCATAATGTGTATTGCACAGCAGCGCTAGTGCATCCTGCTGTTCCTCCGTCATGTCCGTCCCGTCTATGGACCTGGCAAAGGCAGTAATGCCTGAGGTTAACAATTTCAGGATTTTCTGTATTTTTAATTCCTGGGCCCTGATCCCGGGACTGCCCCAGATGGGTGTGCTGACGGTCAGGACATTGAGCGACACACAATTACCGGAGCTTTGTACTTGTTTGTAGCCTCCATGAGCACCTGTTCCTGCAGCTGGTGTGTGGTTAAGTAATTGATGCTGGCCACTAGTTTGGGCTGAAGTGGTCGCCCTGATTGCTGGTTGGGCGAATTTTGACACTACTTCCAGTAGTTCCTCTTCAGACATCTCTGGCAGCATCGGTTCTTGCGCCAACACCTCTTCGAAGTCAGCTAACGGGATGACTTCTGGCGCTCCCTATTGATGAGGGAGAGTTATTTGGTGGTTCTGCTGTGTGTCTCCTAGATCCTAGGGACACATGCTCTTGATGGAGAAGGTCCCGTTCGAGCAGCTGCTCGCCATTCGCTCCATACGTGCCATGCGACCGCCGCCGCTAACTGCGGATGGCAATTCGACTTCCCCAAGTTCTGATGAACAACTGGGGCTTCTACCATCGGTCCGCACCTCGTCGAGGTGATGTCTCAGGAACCTATGTAGGTAGTCGCTGCCTGCCACTCCTGCGGGGCTCACGACTCCCACACGGATTTGCCGCTTGT
Organism: Okamejei kenojei; assembly: GCA_035221665.1. Lineage (NCBI taxonomy): Eukaryota > Metazoa > Chordata > Chondrichthyes > Rajiformes > Rajidae > Okamejei > Okamejei kenojei. Next base: position 43,896,130 of record CM069135.1, on the reverse strand, counting down.
CCGCCGTCTTCCGGACTGAAGCGGTGGAGTATTGGTAGAGAGTCAGGGTCTTGCCTACCCTGCTCCCGCGCGGGCCTCCCACCAATGTGCAGCTCCCTGGCCTGCTGTGGCGGAGAGTCGGGTCCTGCCGACTGAACGGGGCTCCCCGACTTTCATGTCCTTTTCCCGGCCCGCGGTGCGGGTGCTGCCGGTGTAGCGGGCAGTCCGGGGATTGTGGCCGCTGACTCCTGTCCGAAGTCCCGCGGTCTTTGTAGGCATGCTTCGATGCCTTCATTCTGGTCTTCCTGTCCATCGTTTCTGTAAGCAAATAAGTCTACCACAGAAACTAAGCAACTCAAGGTTAGTATAACTTACCTGAGGGCCTTTTTGAAGCTGCCGGTGGAGGAGCGCACTCCACCCCCCCCCCCCCCCCACCCCCCCAGCTCCCATGGTGCCCAGACTCTCATGCGGGAATATAGACTGCCGCTAACGGCAAGTCTCCTGCCTACGTTTTGAGTTGGGGCCCCGGCTCTGTCTTCGCTACCTCTACCGGGTAGCGTTGCCGTCAGTCCGCGGTATGCCTGCGGTCTGTGGCGTTGAGTCGGAGCTCCTGCTCTGCCTTCGCTACCCGCAAATGGCAGTCTCCGAGTCCGGACCCTCCTGGGTCAACGGGCTTGCCCGACTTCCGGGTTGCGTTGCCGTCAGTCCGCGGTGATCCTGCGGGCTGCGGTGTTGAGTCGGGCTGCCGCTCTGCCGTCGCTACCTGCGAGCGGCGAGTCTGTGAGCCCGGACCCTCCTGGGTCAACGGGCTTGCCCGACTCCGGTCTGTTCCTGCCGCCGCTGACTGGCCGCGTCCCGCGGTCCGCAGTCAGTCTCGAAGCAGCCCGTTGGTGGAGTACTCTGTTGCACAGAGTCCCTGGAAGAAAAACCGACCTCAGGTTAGTTTACCTTACCTGCAGGTCCATTCTGGTGGAGGAGCGACCCTCCTCCCTGCCTGTCGCTTCGCATGCGGTCGACGATATGTCGCGCATGCGTGCTGGCGGGCCTTCACGAAGTCACTCACGTGACTCCGAAGTAAAATAAGATCTGACAATGTGCATTTTAACCACATGTGTTTTTTTCTATTACAAATCTCAAATTGTGGAGTACAGAGGCAAATATATAAATTATGGGTCGTTGTCCCAAACATTATGGAGGGCACTATACCTTGCATAGCACAAATACTTTAGTTGGTGGAAACATCTTACTGCAATCAGATAGAATGTACCCTTGAAATGTACAGCAAACAGGTTCCTACATTCACTGTATCAACGATATATTATTAGTTGCTATTATCTGAAAATGATTTACTTGATGAACAATATATAACTTGACATTACTGTGTAGGCGTTGGTAGAAAGATGTACGTGTTCAATGCTAAAATTTAAAAAAAAGAACATTCTTTAGGCTGAAGTGGCACTGAGACTGAAATGATTGGATTTCAAAAGCTAATGAATCAAATCTTTCTCCACAGAAGCTGGCCAGCCAAGTGTTTCCATGAATTTCTATTTTAGTTTAGTTTACTTCATAGATACAGTGTGGAAACAGGCCCTTCGGCCCACCGAGTCTGCTATCCTACTCACACTGGGGACAATTTCCATTTATACCAAGCCAATTAACCTACAAACATGTACGTCATTGTAGCGTGGGAGGAAAAAACTCGTGCAGGTCACAGGGAGAACAGAAACTCCATACAGACAAGCATCTGTAGTCAGGATCGAACCCAGGTCTCTGGTGCTGTAAGGCAGCAACTCTATCACTGCGCCACCATGCAGAATATTTTGTTCTATTCTATTCTATTCTAGTTTTCCACTATCCACAGTATTTGGTTGAAGAACCGAAATGTCACCCATTCCTTCTCTCCAGAGACGCTGACTTACTCCAGCATTTTGTGTCTATCTTTGTATTTTGTTGTTGGTCCAGAAATATCTTAGGATTTTCATTCTTCAATAATGGTCTTTGTTTCTGCTCCATCTTTCTCTTCCCTATGTGAATACTGTGTTTAAAGCTACGATCCACAAATGTCTGTAGCTGAGCATCTTATGCATCAGTCTGGAGTAACCCAGCAGGTCAGGTTGATCAGGTTACTCCAGCACTTGGTGTTGTGTATTCCCCAGCATATGCAGTTTTTGTTACTAATATTCAACTATGATCTTTTCACATCCCATTTGAATTTTTGTAACTTTGTTGGCGCCAGACTGGCAACACTTGTGTGCTGCCTAGGTGAGGTCTACTGTATGATTTTACTGGCTTATATGCAAAACAAAGCATCTCACTATACCTTGGTACATGTGACAATAAAGAAGCATTGAATCATTGAATCATTACCCTTGATGCACTGTGCTGTGTCTCAGAATTCAATGCAAAAAAAAACCAAATCATAATTTAAGTGACAATGCACTTTAAAATATATTTAGTTATTAGCATATTGCAGCACTATGCTATCTATTTTGCTTTAAGTTGAAAATCATTTATGCTCTCTCTCATTCCAAAATAAATGTGCAACCCTTATATTGTAATCAGTGGATATGAATCTGCAATGAACTGCACATGGAGTACTTAGAATATTTAGGAGCCTTGTACTATTTGCTTCATTCATCGTTTTGCTCGAGCACATCCAAGAGAGAGGCAGTGATTATTTTTTCAAAGATTTGTTGGCATAAGACAAGAGTGCTGCCAGATACAACTTGACAGTGATGACTGATGCCTTGTGAATTATAGCCTGGTGACTACTTGGGAGCTTTAACACCTACAATTATGTTGCAAGTGGAATGTTGGAAGAGAGAAATTGTTTCCTTTGGTATGATATGATTTTGGCATTGGAGTGACACTGGCCGGGGTAGAGTTTTTGGGAGGCAAATACAAAAGAGAATGGGAGAATAAAATCAAATAATGCAATCCAATGTCATGACTGATGTTTTTAATTCTTAGTGTTTCTGCAGCCAGCACATGGCTGCAGGTTTTTATAAACTTCAACTCTGAAAGTTGCATGTTGCAGCAGTTTCCTTCCAGTCTGGTGATTGAAAAGGCTGACAGTTGCATAAACTGGTTCAATTATTAGAAACACAGCATCCAGTCTAAAGCTGATAGATTTCTGACTTAAACATGGAGGCCTTGTTTAATCTCTTCCATCAGCCTCACACCAGTTTTGAGGTATAACATGGAAACAGGTCCTTCGACCCACCATGTCCATGCTGACCATTGATCCCCCAATCACTAATATAGAACTAATATAGTTCTATATACTGTAATCCCACTTTCACATCCATTCCCTGCACTCCAGGACATTTTTTTACAAGGGTCAATTAACCTACAAACAAGTAGGTCTTTTGGATGTTGGAGGAAATTGGAGCACCCGGAGGAATCCCACATGGTCATAGTAAGAACATGCAAACTCCACACAGAAAGCACCCTAGGTAAGGATCGAACCCGGGGTTCTGGCACTGTGAGGTAGCAGTTCTAACAGCTCACTAAACAATGTGAATTTCTTTTTAAGGGGAGAACAAATCAAAATAATGATGCTTTTTGATAGAAGAAGAAGGGAGCACCTGTATTTTCTAGCAAATGTGTCAGTAACCATGGATATAAAATGATTGGCAAATTAAAATTGCAGAGGCATTTTCTGCTTGTACATGTCTTAGGACCTGGGGTATCTTGCTGGAAGCAGTGGTGGAAGCAAATTCCATTGACACTTTCAGAAGCAAGTAGAGTACATTTGAAGGGATATGATTTGCAGGATTTGGGTGGAGATTTGGAATGTGGGACTAATTTAGACAGAGTTTTAAGGAGCTCACATAGCTATTACACAACAAGGCTTTACATTGTGGTTGATTTCTATCATTCGATAATCTGTCATCGCAATTGGGGACGGGTTTAAGTTTGATCTAAGGACCAAGGGAATATTTGCCTTTTCAGTATTTATGCATGATTGCATAACCTTGTAAATGTTTCTGTTCGGGCCGTCTGATGGGCAAGAACCTGACTAAGGCCTCTGCTTGAAAAGGCATGCGTAGCGGGTTTAAAATGTAGTCTTGTCAGTGGTACTGCAATGTTAGTGTTAAAAGGAACCACATTTAATAAATGTGGAATTCTTCAATGTCAATGAACCCAAAAGCCTCTGGTCCATGCTATTTAATGGCAGATACATTTTGCGCTCTTCTAGATGAAACACATTAGTGGAAGAGGGTGAGACTATATTTTAATTTTCATACCAAACATCAGCAGAAGAAAACGTTAAAGCTAAAACCAGTAAAACACCTGTCATAAGTTTTCATTTCCCACATCTGCTGTTCATATGAGGCTGCTGAGCGACATTTCACATTTTACTGTGAATTATGCACATTTTGCTGAAGACTCACAATCACTCAGAGAAACTATAAAAATGTAAGTGAATGCTTACAATTTGCAAACAGATTAAGGTTTTATCTTTCTTTTTAGCTGCTTTTGAACTTTAAAAGATGTGAAAATAATAGCTACGGAATTAGTTGTCATAGTGCTGTTTACCTTAGTGCTACTTGTTTGAAACTAAGCTTTCGATTGGTTTGGTTTATTTAGTTTAGAGATAGAGCAGAAACAGGCCCTTTGACCCACCATGTCCTCAATGACCAGTGATCACCGTATACTAGCACTATCCTAGACACAAGGGACAATAGACAATAGGTGCAGGAGTAGGCCATACGGCGCTTCAAGCCAGCACCGCCATTCAATGTGATCATGGCTGATCATCCACAATCAGTACCCCGTTCCAGCCTACTCCCCATCAATTTACCAACAATTTAACGGTTAACCCCGTTCCTGCCTTCTCCCCAACAATTTACAATTTTTACAGGTCAATTAACCTACAAACCTACACGTCTTTGGAATGTGGGAGGAAACCGGAGCACTCAGGAAAAAAACGCGCAGGCATAGAAACATAGAAACATAGGCGTAAGAGTAGGCCATTTGGCCCTTCGAGCCAGCACCGCCATTCAATATGGTCATGGCTGACCATCTAAAACCAGTACCCCGTTCCTGTTTTTCTCCATATCCCTTGATTCCTTTACCCCTAAGTGCTAAATCTAAGTCTCTTTTGAAAATCACAGGGAGAACGTTCAAATTCATTTTTGACAGCACCTGTAGTCAGGATTGAACCCGGGACTCTAGCATTATAAGGCACTGTACCACTGCACCACTGCACCACAGTACCACTGCACCACTGTATCACTTTCTCCTGCCACACAACCCCTGCATCACCAAGCTTTGTACGACCTCTAAATCTCACCCCTTCCACTGACTCCAGTCCACCTCCTCCATCTGCCACTCACAGAGTTCGCCTCCTCAAACCTCATCTATTTCCTTTGGTGTCCTTTACATGTAGACCTGGCAACTGTTTCACCGAAGGCTTAAGCATGGTCTGCCAAGGCAGGCTGAATTGCCTTGTGGCAAACTATTTTAACTCCAATTCTCCTTCCCATACACTGGCTTCCTCCTTTGCCAGGCCACATTCAAACTGGAGAATAGCCTGCATCACCTACATCACACGACCTTACCTAACGTTGGCTATCATGTTCTCCAAAGACCTGACCTTACCACTGATTGCTATCGGCCCATTACTGCCCTTTAATGATCTTCGTAGGAATTGCAACCCTACTTTCCAAGGTGACAACACATCAGTGTGTGAAATAGGTGAAATTCATATCAGAAAAGAGTTAATTTTGGTTTAGTTTAGTTTATTGTCACGTGTACCAAGGTACAGTGAAAAGCTTTCTTGTTATTTGCTAACCAGTCAGTGGAAGGACAATACATGATTACAATCGAGCCAATTACAGTGCACAGACACATGATAAAGGGACTAACATGATTAACATTTACTGCAAGATAGTTAGTTAGTTTAGTTTATTATCACATATACCAAGGTACAGTTAAAAGCTTTTGTTGCGTGCTGACCAGCCATCAGAAAGACATTTCATGATTACAACCAATCCATTTACAGTGTATAGATACATGATAAGGGAATAACGTTTAGTGCAATGTAAAACCAGCAAAGTCCGATCAAAGATAGTCCGAGGGTCACCAATGAGGTAGATAGTAGTTCAGCACTGCTCTCTGGTTGAGGAATGGTGATCCAGTTGCCTGATGACAGCTGGGAAGAAACTGTCCCTGAATCTGGAGGTGTGCGTTTTCACACTTTTATACCTTTTTGCCCAATGGGAGAGGGGAGAAGACAGAGTGGCCAGGGTGCGACTCATCCTTGATTATGCTGCTGGCCTTGCCGAGGCAGCGTGAGGTATAAATGGAAAAGCCAGATAGTCTGAGGGTCTTGTTAACACGAGGTACAGTCAAGCATCAATGTGTGTGGTAAATACAGTGTGTGGCTTCAAGCCTCACGGAGAGAAAGAACATTGCTGGTCATGGCCTCCAGATACCCCAGACTGCAATAGAATGCTTAAAATGGATCATCACTGGTATAATGCAGCCATTGCAAATCGATTTTAGAGAGAGTATAAAACATATTCTTTAGGAAGAGCATGAATTGGATTTCATCATGTGTGAGGTCAGTTAAGTTGACATGAAGATATAACTGCTTTGGTTTTCCACAGCTGACACAGGCAGAATACAAACAACAGATGGCTAAATCCAGCAGCTTTTAACTCAGATTTCATTACAGTAATCTGCTGCTGGAATTTGGGCCTATAAACCTACCTGAATGTGGCATCACTGCTCAGCCAGCAGCCATCATTGTGAAGTGTGAATCTAATCTTGAAATCCAGGGGGAAGAACATGATGTTTCTTCAAATAATGAATGATTAACCGGCGCAACATCACCTATTACAAGTAACACAGAAAAATGGACAGGCAGAAGATTATATTTCTAACCGCATTGCCTCAAATTAGATTGGGCTGCTCGAGGAAGTGTCCTATTGCTATAAGAGCAGCACGCTGGGCTCTGATGAAAGGATTTAATTACAAATTAGTTGATTTGCTATCCTAATTACATATGAGTAATCTTAAAACTCTATCATCTTTCATTTGGCATCCACTTACTCAAATTAAATTCTTGTATTGAGATCAGATGCTTAAGTTGCTTGACTATTGCAGTAAAATATAATTTATGGTCTGTACATTATTCCTAATGACACCAAAATGTCAGAGTTTAATCAACATCTTTGACACCAAATATAAAGTGTTCAGCAGTTAACATAATGCTTTTTTAAGTTCAAAGTAAATAATTTTATATTTTTGATAATGAAAACTGAACAGTCCTGTAAGAAATACTCTCGTCGCAGCGGCCTCTGCAGTCCGTCTGTCTTTTTTTAATTTTTTGCCTCGTTTGAGTGTTGTTAGTGGTTTTTTTTTAGCTGGATATATGTGGGGGGGCGGGGTGGGGGAAACTTTTAAAATCTTTTCCCTGTACGGAGGACCTGACCTTTCCTCTGTCGGGTCTCCGTTGTCGTTGGGGCCTAGCACCGTGAAGTGGCCTCCAACCGGACCTGGGGCTCCAGTCGCGGAGCCTGCGGACTACTCACCATCGCGGAGCTGGCCAAGTTCGGAACGGGAGGAGCTGTGGTGGCGCGCTGCTGCGGCCCGACCCCAGAGAATTGGAGGCTCCAGTGGACGGTGACATCGGGAGCTCGCTGGTCCCTGGTGGGAGACTGCTTTTCGGAGCTCCCGCGGCGTCAACTTCTCCCGCCTGAGTTGCGGGGTTGAAAATGACCCGGCGCGGCTTTAATGGCCGCGGGACTTGCTCGCGCCCGTCGGGGGCTCCAACATCAAGACCCAGAGTGCGCCCTTGCATCGCCCGGTGCGGCCTTAATGGCCGCGGGACTTATTTACCATCGCCCGCCGGGGGCTTTGACTTTGACATCGGGAGGAGAATGGGGAGTGCAGGGGAGAGATAAGACTTTGCCTTCCATCACATTGAGGAGGAGATTCACTGTGATGGATGTTTGTGTAAATTGTGTTGTGTCGTGGTTCTTTTCTTGTTTGTATAACTGCAGAAAACAAATTTCATTTGAACCTCAATGAGGTTCAAATGACAATAAACGGTATTGTATTGTAAATATATCTTTTTTTTGTCTGTATTTTATGCCATGCTCTGCTGTCGATTAAATTATTTTGTTTATGTTAGACTTGATTCATTCTGCCCTTATTTGACATGACTTGATTTCAAGAACAGAAGGAAAATAGCTATATTTTGTATTAACAGGAATAATATGTGTATGTTGATATATTAGTGCCTTTGACACCTTTGGTGGCAAGAAAAATGTTGGCAGCTAATTGTTCCCATATCAACTAAATGTATATTATTAATTGTTTATCTATTAACCATACTTACTCTGTCCTGAATCGCATCTGAAATTTATTGCTGTTTGTCCCTTATTTTATTTTTCTTGCATTCCCTTGGGATTGAGAATGACTTGCAATCTTTGAGTTCTGATGAGGTCAATGTGGGACTTCTAGGCTTGGGTACAAGCGGGTTAGACAGTGATGGGGTGAATAGTTTTGGAGATAATGTGATCCCTCCCCCATTTCTACTGGGTTTACGTCTGCACCCAACAAATGAACTCAAGGTTCTCATTCGCATCCCACGTGCTTCTGCATGATTTTAAGGTTTTCAAAGACTGTTTTAAGAACAACCTTCAATCTTTGCCTTTGGCCAGCAGATTGTCTTCAGCCAGGAAGGTGCTTGGAATAGATTGAATTATTCAGAAGTCTGATCTCATTCACTTGAATGACATGACCTGCTCATTGTGGTTGACTGACTGTAATTGGGATCTCTTGCTGGGGATCTTATCCTGCCAGTGGACTGGGGGATTCGTGAATGCTGACACAATGCTCACTCATATTGAATAAGCTGAGATATAATCTTCATTACCAAAGACAGCTCGCTGTCAATGTGTTAATGAGTGTTTAGGAAGGAACTGCAGATTGAAGTTTAAATCGAAGATAGACACAAAATGCTGGAGTAACTCAGTGAGGCAGGCAGCTTCTCTGGAGGGAAGGAATGGGTGACATTAATGAGTTAATGAGTGTTAGTGTGCATAGCCATAAATTGGAAATGTGCTCAACGTGATTCTTGCCTTCGCTTAAGGCGCAGCGGTAGAGTTGCTACCTGATGGGCCTGTCCCACTTAGGCGACTTTTCAGGCGAGTGCAGGAGACTCTGCGGAAGCCACATGGTCACCGCATGTTCGCGGGCGGTTGCCGGAGAGTCACCTTCATGGTCACATTCTGGGAACTAGTTGCGGCCTCATTATGGTCGTCGCAAATTTTTCAACATGAAGCCGCCATGGAGAGTAGCGAGATTTCTCGTGCCGTCGATGGGTCGCCAGGAGGTCCTAGTGGGTTGCCAGGAGGTCAAAGGTTCTCGTAGGTTGTTGCCGGTGCTGACCGGGGAATTTCATTGACTCATTGGGGGAAAAAAATGTAAGCAGTAATTTTCAGAACCAAGGATAACCGACTAGTAATGTTAATGTCTGCCGAGCTTCACAGCCGTGCATCTCTGGCTTCTTAAAAGTTGTCTCCACTCCTTCTCCCCCTTCTCCCCCCTTTCTCCCTCCCCCTCTCCCCCCTCTTTTAAAGGACTTACCGTACACTGTGCTTTAGCTGTCTTAATTACAGCATCAACCTTCCTGTTCATCGCAGTGGGTGTCTGTATCACCTTGGCTTTGCACCGTGTGACAGCGCTCCCCCTGCTTGCCCTGTCCCCCACCTGCATAACGGAGAAGGAAGCGATATGTGTGTTCCACTCTGACAGTTGCCTGCAGTTGCCTGAAAAATCGCTTAAGTGGGACAGGCCCATTACAGGCCCGTACGAAGCTTTTCAAAAAGGGGGGTGGCATGACAGGATTTGTGGAACCAGGGTTGGTATATAGGGTAAGGCCAACGAATGCCCTTGCATTAGTAGAAGTAGTGGTAAATGGCAATATACATTCAGGAGCACCTGTTCCATTGTTTTTTTTTGCACAATCCGCAGGCATTGCCACTTTCATTTTACTGCACATCTTGTTTGTGTATGTGACAAATAGACTCGACTTACCTTGACTTGACGACTTACCTTGGCTTGACTTACCTTGACGACTTGACTTGATTTGGCAGCATCATGCCAATCACATTGCATTTTGCTGTCATTGCTCATGGAAGTCCTGGTGTATTGTTGCAAGCGACAAAACTCATTACTTGGATGACCTGAAATTAAAGCATATAATTAGTTACTTACTTAATTGTAGTAATTGCGCAAATCTAGTCACAACTTTGTCCAAGTTATGGGCAAAGTCATATTAAATGTGGATTAAGGTGAGTGCAGACAACTTGTCATTGCTCATGCAAGTCGTGGTGTAGTGATGAAGGCGATAGACACTTGTGGCAGGACAAGTGAGAGAGTACTATACACAAACTCCATCAGATTGCAAGTCACATATAATGTAATTATGCTCCTACAGCTTACCCCTTAGTCTTGTTCAGTAAAACACCGAGTCCAGCACTGGACCAACTAAAGGGCCTGTCCCACAGCAGGGACCTAATTTGCGAGTTTAGAAGAGTTTGCACTCACAAACTCGCAGCATGGTCGATATGTAGTCCTAGGAGGTCTATGTAACTCTCCTTCATGCTGCGAGAAGTTCGAGCAAGAATTTCATTGTCCTATCTGGGACACATGACAATAAACTCTCTTGAATCTTGATTAGATTATAGCTATTGACAGTCCCCAAAACCAATCACAAAATTCACCATTACATTGTTTCTACAGAAAATTTTAGCACTCTGCAAAGTAATTAACAGTACTTTACAACACCCCCTATCTGACCAATCCTAATCGTGCATATGCAACACCTCTTAGCTCTTCTACAAAACCTTCATTCATATAAACAAAAGGAAAGACATTTGGACCTCGCCTTATCCTCAACTTCCATCTAAGGTCCAGACTCCTTGGAGCATGACTCAAAGCTTGCAACCTTTCACAGAAAGTGGACAAGCAGGCTTTGCAAATACAGAGATTCTCCATTTTGTGACATATTTTATTTGGCCAATATTATCATTAACAGGACTTGACATTACATGTCTTCAAAAAATATTTTACTGATAGGCTGCATATATGTGGAGTTTTCACAATTCTTGTAAGAACTCATGATATAGAATCATAACACGTTTAGAAAATTAACAGACAAAATTCTTCACAAATTCCAAAGATCTTGTTTAATGCAAAAATGATCAGTAATTTATAAAATTGGCAACAATTTTGATAATTGAAGTCAATATTTCTCATGAAAATTGGCAATGTTCTATCGAGAATTTAAATGGCAATGCTCGTATTTTCATTTGTAATACTTCGTAATGTATCAGTATAAGGAAAGAAGAAAAATATGCTGCCAATATGAATGATGAAAGGGCTTTTTGGCTCAAAAGCAATGTCTATGGCATCAACGGGTTAAATCAAATACAAATGTGATGTAATTTATCTTTTGAGAAATACGGCGGCCCTGGTGTGTGAAGTTTTCTTTATTTTGAATCTTCCACTGCAGGATGCCGCTGTACGCTTCAGCCTATCTGCTGTAATGAAATAATACAGGATAATGCTATGGATTTATTTCATGTTATGATTAACATGTATTATGCAATACAGTGTCCATGAATCCTTTAACGATTAGGCTATTGGCTTCGAAATGACCTCGAAATGGAAATGTTACATTTGTATATAATGATCCATTAAAATGTATATTTTATAAATTTCCAATATTTTATACTAAGTTTATTAAAATTGGTTAAGTGCTTTTGTTATAAGATGGAAGGAGTAGAATCACAATTAGCTCTGAATAAAATTGGTGATAATGTTTTCTATCTAATCTTTGGTTTTTACTGCACCAAGGAGATCTTCCAACTCCATCTTCTGCCTAGCTTCCACAGCAGCAACATCATCAACGGACTGCTGCATTACTGCGGACAGATCCATGATGACCCTGAAAAAATGCAGATTTTTTGTAATATTCAAATTATATTAAGGATATGCTGCAAAAAGTCACAAACATTGGAATTCATATGTTTCAATATTGTTATCAAGGCAAAGAAAGTAGTTCCAATTGTTTGATATTATTTGATATTATTCATGAGGAAAAAAATATAATAGCTCTTAAACCTACCTCCATTTTACAATCTCATTAAAGATATCCCCCTTTCCCTCTCCCCTCCATAATTTCTCTCCCCCTTCCCTTCTCTCTCTCTCTCTCCCTCTCCCCCCTCTTTCTGGCAGGGGGGCGAAGTTTAAGGTGGCACGGGTCCAGCAGGGGCGGCGGGGCCTAGCGGCGGTCAGCAAGGCCCAGCGGGGGGGGGGGGGGGGCGAGGCCCAGCGGGGGCGGCGGGGTCTAACGGAGGTGGCGGGGCCTAGCGGGGGGGGCCAATGCCCAGCGGGGGTGGTGGGGGTCAGCGAGGGCGGCAAGGACCAGCGGGGGTGGCGAGGGCGGAAGATGGCTTGGGGGAGGCGAGGGCAGCGGCATCTGGTTATGGGGTTACAGCCGCTCCTGCCGAGGCTCCGACGCCGCGGATGGAAACGCTGGAGCGGGGGGCACAAACTACACCGCAACCCCCCCCCCCCGCGGATGGGAAACGCTGGAGCGGGGGGCACAAACTATACCGCACCCCCCCCCCGCCCGCGGATGGAAACGCTGGACGGAGCGGGCGGCAGACACCGCACCGCGCACCCCCCACCCCCCCTTCCACTACTTACCTGGAGCAGACGCGAGGCATCGAGTTCAATGGGTGAAGCACAAATGGGGGTCTGATCCCGCCCGGGCCCACTGCGCATGCACGGAGAGACGGCGTCGTTTTGTGTAGCTTCCCCAACTGCGCAGGCGCGGAAGGGCGCATTTTTTTTTTCCTCTCCCAGCAGCCGGAACCAGAATTTCAGGCGATTTCGAACAGTGGAAACGCTGATTGTGCTCCTATTTTTAAAAAAAATTCTTGGAATTTTTTCTTTCTCTGGCTGAAAAAAAGGGGGGTGCAGTCGCACCCAGCGCACCCCCCCTTCGGACGGCCATGCATTACAGCGCTAAAGACCTAGGGTCGATCCTGACTATGGGTGCTGTCTGTACTGACTTTGCTCATCCCCCCCCCCGTGGCTTTTTCTGAGATCTTCGGTTTCCTCCCACACTCCAAAGACATTCAGATTTGTAGGTTAATTGGCCGGTATAAATATAAATTGTCCCTAGTGTGTGTAGGGTAGTGTTAATGTGCGGGGATTGCTGGCCGGTGTGAACTCGGTGGGCCGAAGAGCTTGTTTCCATGCGATATCTCTAAACTAAACTAAACAAACCTAATATTGTAAATCTTACCGCATTGACCCTAGAAATTACCACAATTGCTGTGACCAGGAAGTTGTGAGAGTTCCAGAGGTTTTATATTTAGGATATGCATTCTTGGCAGCTGTGGAAAATGGGTGGCTTTTGGAGGAATATTGAGGTAATAAGCAGACTCAAATCTATCACTCAACCAACTGACATACCTTTCAATGATATTAATGTGCCTTGAATTTCTCACAGTGGTCCACAAATGGAAAGGCTGAGGAGATATAGTGGGTTTTTTTACCAGAATTCTTTCCTGAGTTATTTATTACAGTGAAGTGCTAGGGTCAGTATGCCAGTGAATAAACACCCAATTTGTACACCAAATTATCAGCTGCTTTTCTGTATCTTGCTTATGGAATCCACAGCAGTTGCCGACATGGGCACGTATCACTAAATCTGGAATTGGTTTTCTGGCAAACCTTAAGGTTTAACATTTTCATGCACTTGTTTTGCAGAAACTTTGATTAGTTGGTTGTGTATTATCACAGATAAATTTGCTAATAAATCAGAATACCATATATGCTGAAATCTGAAATGAATGTGAACTGCAAGAGGTTAGACGGCATTGGTGGAGTGAGAAACAAAAGTAAAATTTCACATTGTATATCTTTCAGAAGAACCAATTCAGAAGCACCGTTTTTGGCCAGAAATGTTAACTTTGATAAATAATCCATCTCATTGTCAAAGATTAGTTAGCCATCATAGTTCATAATGGGAAATATATCTTTTTTCAAATAGTCCTTATTCATGTACCTTCTCATTAATATTTTCTTGAATTAATTCTTGACGATCTCAAGGCCAGCAGTTATTGTCCATCCCAACATATTCTGAGAACTTAGTTTTGAGCTGCCTTATACCAATGTTTCAATTGAACTGAAAGCTTCCTAGACCAGTTCAGAATTGGTCAATTGTTAACCTCAGTGATTTTAGTTTGGAATTCAGGCTCAGTAAGAAAGACAGGACTATTATGCTTTAAGCATTAATGACGTTTAAAGGATGTTATCAATATATGACTTTTCAGCTTTTCTTCTTTCTCCCATAGGTACTAAAGGCTGATATTACTGATGTGCATAATTCTGTATGTTTTGCATAAAAATCAGCCCTCCATATTAGGGGGGGAAAAGAGAAAAACCTTTGTTAATTATTATCTTGGCAAATTAAAGGGGCTCTCCGACTTGGGCGACCTAATCCGCGAGTTCTGGCGAGTTTGTCCTCGACTCATACTCGCAGCATGGTCGACACAAGGTCATAGGTCTTCGTAACTCTCCTTCATGCTCGAGAGTGGTCTCCACGTACTCGAGGCCTCAGCTAGGTCAAGCCGTTTTTTTCAATATGTTAAAAAATGCCCACGAGTAAAAAAAGGTCGCCATGGAAAAAATGGATACTGTTATTAGTCATAGGTTTGGTCATAGTAGGTCGTAGTAGGTCGGCATGTTAGTCGTAGGTAATCGAGGGTAGTCGTAGATAGTCTTCATCATAGTCGAAGGAGGTCGTCTTCACTTTTCACTATTCGGTGTCCAATTTTCCCAAAATTAGTCGTAGCTAGTGAAGCTGGTCTTCAACATAGTTGAAGGAGGTCGAAGGAGGTCTTCTCCATAGTCAAAGGAGGCCTTCAACATGTCATTTTTTTTAACTCTTCTAAACTCACCAATTAGGTTGCCCAAGTGGGCAGCCCCTTAAGGAATCAACTGCTGCTGGATTTCTAAGGCTTTCTAATTTTATTAGACTTCTTTATGGTTCACAATATTTGTTGTAAATACATCAAGAGTTATTTCAACACTTTATTTGGGTGGTCCAAAAAAGGAGTGTTTTGCACATCCTTTTAAAATTCCAAATCTTGTGAAATTCTTTCATTTATTTATTATTGTCATGTGTTCTAAGGTACAGTGAGAAACTTTTTTTTGCATGCTATCCAGTCAGTGAAGACTATTTATAAAGAGACCACCTCCATGTGTTTCGGTCGCTCAAGGTTCGGGGACCAAAAAAGGTAGATCCCACGAGGTCCGATGTCAATCTTCTGGAAGAACACTTGGGACTGCGTGACCTTTTGGAGTGTCTCTGCTTGCACGAGGCTACCAGGGCTTGGCCAAGCAGATACAAGGATTGAACCCACGGTGGTTAGGTATTGTGTAGGGGAATTTGTGTTGTGTTATCCAAAATAAAGTTTAGTTGCTCAAGTGCTTGATTCAGTCTTTTATTGACTGAAACTAGACTGGGCAGAGCTTAGAACGAGCTATTTACATTGGGGGCTCATCTGGGCTCTCAACGGACCCCCAAACACAAGCTTGCAATTATGTTGAGCTGTTCCCGATCGCGTGTGCACAAATCAGCGCCACGGTGCAGTTTTCGCATTGATTTTCGGCACTTTGCTAGTTGGAGCAGACCGATCATTCGTGGGCTTGGGAAAGGGTCCCAACGAGATCGTAGAACAGAGTCTAGCAAGCATGGAGGGGGGTGATAGCGCTCCTATGGGTTAGAGGCCCTTAAAACCAGATGGGGTTAGAGGCCCTGCTGCTGTTTGGTTAGTAGCCCTTTCCTGAGTTAGAGGCCCAAAACTTAGTCGTAATTGGTAGCTGCAGCTGCTGGCAAAAGCCATAAATTCAGATTTGGGTTAAAAGCACTACCCAGATTTGGTATCTGATTGGCAGGATATTGAAAGCAAATCTGGTTTACGTGCTAAGCGGTGAAGCATTTGACCTGTCATTGCTGGGAGCGCTGAATGGAAAGGTGCATTCCGAAACTCGGCATCTAACTGCCAGTGCGAAGAGGCTAGGCTCTGACACCTGGTGCCAAGCAGGTGAGAACGAAATCCTTTTGAAGAGATAAAATCTAGGTTAGTTACACAAAAAGCGAGAAACTCCGGGTGCAGCCCTGTTTGAGATCAATTCCGAATAGCGGCTGATCAATAGTAACCCTCTGATCGATTGTTGATTAGTACCTGATAGTGAAGAGTAACTGAGAGAAGGGAACCTGGTTTATTTGGTGAAAAGTACCTAGATGGGAACAATACCCCTAATCCTGAGAACCCCTAATTCTGAGTGGAGGGATAGAGGTCCCCCAATAGAAGTCCAGTATAAGCAGGAAGAAAGTATCTGAAGGAGGAAAAGTACTCAATTAAGAAGTAGTACCGCTCAGCAAAGAATACCCTAGGAAGTGGAAAATCTTCGGTATCAGAGGAAGATGTTCACTGGTTGATAACAGCGCGACACGGAATTGAAATCAAGTGTTTGCGATTTGTGTGCTAGCGTGTTGTGACTATAGTGTATTGTAAATGATCTTCCTTGGATCCGAACTGTATAAATATTTTGTAATGTGTAAAATATATTTAGAGTGTGTTAAGATGTGAACCACTACTTGTATTGACTGTGAGTGTTTAAGGATTTTGGGTGTTAGATAATTGGGATAAAAGTGCGTTTAAATTGAATATATGGGATTTGTTTAAATCGGGATTGTCAGTATTGTTGGAGTCCGATTCGTGGTGGTTTGATCAGGGTTCAAATTCTTTCGATTGCTGTGTCGGGGAAGGGATCGTTCTGTTGACCGAGTGCACCACGAGGAGGATTTATTAGAGTGTGTGATTCATCATCATAATAAGTGGATGCTCGTCGTTTATATTGGGGTGTATCTTGGTCTACTTGTAATTGGGGGAATAACTTCTTGTTTGATTATAGTTTTGCTTGCATGGTTCAGGTTTATTTGTCTTTGTGAACTTAAAGTGTTCTGAGTGGGAGAGATTGCTGCTACAAGAATTAAATATTAAGAGCCTTAGTTTGGGAGACTGGAGATTCTTTATTTACAGGCTGAAAGTCGAATGAGTGAATGTGAATAAGATTGAGTTTATAAGAAAGTTGGGTGCACGATTGAAGGGTAATTGAGTAGAACAATTGAAGAGTGATTGAGTAGAGTGATCGAACTGAGCGATTGAATAAGAACTATTGACTAGCGGTTGAATAAGATTGAATGTACAATTGTGTGAGAGAGGTGTGAATCTGTTAGATGTTGGCTATTGTGCGAAAGCGATCTCAGTGGCCTTGGAGACTGAAAGAGAGGAGCGAGTGTAGAGGAGCTGTGAGTGCTTTGAAACTTATCAGTATTGTGTCTATTGTGTAAGAGGATGGGAAATAGCTTAGAGAAGGACATAACAAACATTCCAGAAGTTCCTTGAAAATAATCTGTGATAAGATTCTTCAGAAGGCAGAAAGATTTAGGGAATTTTCGGGGAAATTAAATAAAGTATTAAAAAACAAACTTTCGGCAAGGGGGGGGGGGGGGGGGTTTAAAGTCTGTAACAGGAATAACCTACATTGAGACAATTATTAGGCGATATGGGGATAGTGAAGAAGGGAACAAACTTATTAAACTATGGAAGATGTTTTATACCGAAAGAGAGTGGTGAGTCTCTGGAACTCTCTGCCACAGAGGGTAGTTGAGGCCAGTTCATTGGCTATATTTAAGAGTGAGTTGGATGTGGCCCTTGTGGCTAAGGGGATCAGAGGGTATGGAGAGAAGGCAGGTACGGGATACTGAGTTGGATGATCAGCCATGATCATATTGAATGGCGGTGCAGGCTCGAAGGGCTGAATGGCCTACTCCTGCACCTAATTTCTATGTTTCTATGTTTCTATGAAGGTAACTAAATAAGTCATTCTGCTTTCTGCTTTAAGATTGGCAGCTTCAAAGCTAGGGATGAGAATGGAGGAAGAGAGCTGGTCGTTCTCTAGGTATTTTGGGAGAGCGAGAGAGAGACATTGAAAGTCAGCAGCAGGAGCAGGAGAGAGCACCGACTTTTAAAGTGGAGATGACTACGGTGGCTCTTAAAGGGGATGTGGACCCTCCGGCTAAAATTAAACGTATCAAATTTTGTAAAAGTGCAGCAGTTAGCATGGATCTCGAGGGTAGAGAAGCCCAATATATAAAAGGATGGGACGACTTTTTTGGAACAGTCACAGCATTCCTCTCAGCCCTCTCATGTTCTTAGTCTAAAACGTCTTGCGTAGCTTCCGAAAGCTTACGACTCAGGTGGAGTCAGTGGTATCTTCGACTCCACCCACTAAATTTAAATCCATAGCAGGGAAATCGGGAGAGGATTCTTTAGCTCCGACGATTGCTTCACCAACAGAGGATAGTGTGGAGGATCAGGGAGCTAGAAAGAAGGTTCCTCAGAAGTGGGTGCCGAAATTAATTAAAAGAGCAACTGGAGAAGTAAAGGAATCCTTCCTAAAGTATAGAGATTCCGTTAGCAGAAAGAGCAGTTTCTCTGAGTGTGAGACAGTAGGGGGCTATGAAATAGCTGATCCTGATATCGCTAAGATTATAAGGTCAGAACAAATCCCCGATATTATGGAAATGGAGAGAATTCCCCGTAGACAATTCCCTAGTAGGAAGCTGCCTACTCCGCCTTTAGAATTAGATACTGCAGTAGGTGCAGATTATAACCGGGCTACAGATGTCCCTGTTCCAGTGCAACCTGGTTCAACAGCAAATAAATCTGGAAAGACCAGTACTAAGAATTCAAAAACTAGAAGCGACATCAAAGGAAGAGGAAGAATTTAAGGCATGAATCCCTCCTGATTACCTTAGGGACATACCTATTCGTGAGCCTACTTTCCCTCAATTTAATTGGAGAGGCTATAGAACTGTGAGGACTGATCAATGTTACATCTGTGGAGAAATGGGACACTGGAGCAGAGCTTGCCCTATGAGGGAACATAGAGGAGAAAGGGGTCAAAGAAGAGGGCCACGGAGTCTGAGAAGTCAGTGGATCCCTAGAGGTTATAGGGACACTTGAGACCCTGAAGACAGAGGAAGAGAACACTGGCCAGAGGATCAGGGGGCAGGGAACCAAGCATTCTGGCAGCCAAATCCATTCCGATAGCCCTGATCTGCCAGCTAGTCCAGAGTGTGGACAAAGTAAAAAGATGAAATCTGAGGGTATCCTCATGACATTAAGACGGCCCAAGGAAAATAATAATAAATTATCAGAACAAGAAAGAACACCGCCCCTTTCAAATTCCAGGAAGAGAGTTACAAAGAAGCTGATTGTGTTTGAGAAACTTCACTAAAAGGAAGGAATACGAGAATAGAGACAAAGTAGCTGGTGTCAAAAAGGATAAGAACTGAAGGGAACTAAACTGGCACTAGGGGAAGAAGAAATTAATTTATTGTGCAGGAAATACAGGAGAAGGGATAGTAGCCATTGAACTAACTTGTTACAAAGTTGTTGTGCCTGCAGGACAGTGTTGCTTACAACATGCAACTACCTGGGGAGTTAGGTAAAGAGTATTTGGACCCTTATGAATGGGCAGAAGACACAGCTCAGGTAGGATGTGTAGCTATTATCTCCATCCAGGTAGCTCCCCATAGACAAAAACCAACAACGAAGAAGAAATTATACTGTCCTGTCCCTTTCGTTTACAATCTGGGAAAGGTCAACAAATAAAGAAGGCTGCTCCTCGGTATTCCGTACTCCTTTGAAACTAACATCGAGGAAGAAGAAGAAGATACATACCCCAGTGCCCAACTTTAACATAACATAACATTTGACACCAGTACAAACAACCTCTGAAGATTATTGGGGCAAGCACCAATTAGAACATTTTTTTTTGAAAATGAACACTCCTCTGTGGTTCGGGGACACCTGCTTTGCGCCTAAATTCTAGTCATTAGAAATAAATTGACAAAATTCTGAACTTGATCCCTAAATTGTATGGTGTTGAATTGGAAGGACTTTCAAGTTTGAGATTTGGAACTGACTTATGAGATATGGCTTAGGAGTATTTAAAATCTGATTATTAACTTCGTATTTTTATTGTCTCATCCCCAGACAGGCAGCCAAAGATGGGAAGGATTATTGAAAGAACATCAGGAAAGGGTGGAACTTAGGAAGATCTAGTAACATGGAAGAGTTATTCAGGGAACATGAGAGTTGACATTGAAATAGTAAGAAGGAGGAAATGTGAATAGCAGAACTCCCCTTCGAGAAACCCAAGTTAACCGCCTAAGAAAGAGTTACTCGGTGGTAAGAGGAAACTAGTTATAAGGAAGAACCCCTATTGTCTGGGAGCCTATTCAACATACTAAGAAAGAGATACTGGAGGAGAAGTCTTATTGCATTAGAAGGAGGAATAAGGGAATGGGTACTTGTGTCAGAGTTGATGTATTTGACGGATCTAAATTTGTCTGACCCTTGATAGTAAAGCGGCTTCTATTATCAAGGTATAAAGAAATTGTCCCTAGATTTGGCATTCTTAATTGGCTTTATAATAAAATTAACAATATATGGAACTTGATTGATTAAATTTGAACAGTTGGGAATTCCACAGGCATTGGATGGAATTGTGTTATCGACCACAAGCTGTGGAATGAGAAGGGGGAGACGGACCCTGAAACTCAAAATGTTAATTTGAAGGCTGAGACTGAATTTGGTTGAATTGAAACATTCGTCATGGTTTGCTTTAAATAAGAGTCATGCTTGTAGGGAAATCTGGACTGAACCCAGCTGAAATTTATTTGAGAAACCATCATCAGATATACATTAAAGAACATTGTGTGAATACGGAGAGGGGTGATTAGTGTTGATCCTACCATTAGTGAAAGATATTATAGAACAGAATAGTGATAGTGAAACAGAAAAAGGGCTTGTGACTGACAGGATAGTGATAGCACAGTGGAATGTATGGGAAAACATTAGTGCATGAATGGTAACTTGCATTGTCCCAGGTTTTCTTAGGAATTAGAGGTTTAACTATGGAAAGGGATGGAAGGATCAGCTACACGGATGGAGGGGTTACACGCCCATAAAAATTCGGGAGATGAAGACTCATCAGACGGAAATTGTGAAGCTATGCCCACGAAAACTCGGGACGCTTGATATGATTCTAGGAAGAAACATCATCATCTTGTTGTTGTTAATAGATTGAGAATGTAATCATCACATATGTATATCTGATTATCTGATTATTAGGTTATCATAAATGATGGTTTATCATATATGATCAAAGGAAGGAATGTTAATCCTGGCTAAATTGGAGCAGCCAGGACATTAAAATTGAGCAAGAGCTTGTGTGCTGATAGGCCATTTTGGTCAAGTTAAATGTGCCTTTGCAGAACTGGGATAAGCTGATGAATGGTGCCAGATGGTCTGTGGCCTAGATAAGAGCTGCAGAGGAAGACTGGGACATCTACAGGGTCTTACAAGATGTAAAATGCATGGAACTGATTGGGTCATTGCAAACCAGATAATATGGTGTAAATAATGTTGCGAAGCCTTATTTGGACAGTTGTTGATTGGTTGAAATGTTAAGCTTTGTCTGGGTTGTCTGAATCCCAGGGCACATGTTGCATAATTCATCTGTGTCAACATCCATCTTGAAGCTTCACCAGATACAATGTATTAGTTACTGTGTTATTGGGTTAGGGAACTGTATATCATGTACTGTATTAATTGATATGTATTATTGGTTTATAAAGAGACCACCCCATATGGTTCGGCACCTCAAGGTTCGGGGACCTATAAAAGGTAGCTCCCACGAGGTCTGATGTCGATCTTCTAGAAGAACGTTTTGGACATGCTGACCTTTTGGAGTATCTCTGCTAGCACGAGGCTAGAAGGGCTTGGCCAAGCAGATACAAGGATTGAACCCACAGTGGTTAGGTATTGTATAGGGGAATTTGTGTTGTGTTGTCCAAAATAAAGTTCAGTCGCTCAAGTGCTTGATTCAGTATTTTATTGACTTAAACTAGACTAGAGGGAGCTTAGAACGAGCTATTTGCAATGGGAGAAAGAAAATTCAAGCACAAAGAACAACATATATAATATATATAGAAGGAAAGCAAAGCACAGCACGTAAAGGGAACGAGGCACCAAAGGCTTAGAGACATAGAGTCATAGTTATACAGCATGGAAACAGGCTCTGTGTCCCAACTTGCCCATGCTGTCCACGCTAGCCCCACCTCTCAGCATTTGGCCCATATCCCTCTAAACCTCTGCAATCCATGTACCTGTGTAAATGTATTTTAAATGTTGTTATAGTATCTGTTTCAACTACTTCTGACAGCTTGTTCCACATACCCGCTACCCTATATGCGAAAAGATTGTCCCTCAGATTTCTATTAAATATTTCCCCTCACTTTAAACCTGGTTCTTGATTCCCTTGCTCTAAGTTTAGTTTAGTTTAATTTAGCTGATTGCTATCCAGACCGCAGATAGACTATACATGATCACATCTCTGGGTAAAAGCCTTTGTGCATTCACCCTATCCTTTCTCGTCATGATCTTATACACCTCAATAAGATTGCCCCTCAGCCTCCAGCGGTCCAAGGAATAAAGTCCCAGCCTGCCCAACCTCTGCCTTAGCAGGAGTGGAAAAGGTGCACAGATAAAAGGTGTGTGGAAGCACAGAATGGTCAATGTTTAACTCTACTCTGTCAATGTAAAAACCCTCTTCTGTATTAGGTGTGGTTAATAAAACAAATTGAGTATGGTTGGCACTTTCACTTCAATAAGTTATTTTTATATATATGATCTATCTCAATACTTACGGAAAGGGAGAGCTGAATGGAGGCTAAAGTCAGTAACAAGGCAAGGAGAGAGTTGCTACAACTTGGATAAAAGCGCACCAGCATGCCAAAGGAAATACATACCCTTTGATTGTGAAAGAACAACATATAAGATTAAAAAAATACAGTTGCCTGGAGGCAAATGGAAAAAGAAATACAGAAAAACAGTCACGGACATGCAGTTAAGACATCTGCAGCGAGTATTAGCTTTGCAAACTGTAGTTAAGTAGTTCTATCTTTACATTTTATCCTGACCAGTAACAGGCTTGTATCAGTCTTAATGCTTCTATTATTTTATGTATTGAGCAACAAAACATATTTCATGGTTTACTCTACATGTTATTTGAATAAAATGTTTTTTTGCTCAGTCTGTTCTCAGATCAGAGACAGATTTTAGTCAATATGCTTCTGAATGAGCAAAAAACTCGACCCGAAACATTACCCGTTCCTTCTCTCTAGAGATGCTGACTGTCCCACTGAGTTACTCCAGCATTTTGTGTCTATCTGCCAGCAGCAAACATCTATATTATGGGATATCTTTGGCATTCCTGGATTTTGCTGTCATATTCCTCGGCAGTGAGCAGAGAAAGGCAGATTTCAGATTATGAGTTGCTAATTTCTTGTAGAAAAAAAATCATTAATGCTCATCAGGTGTGGCCTGTAGTTAACTTTACTCTCTTCTACATGTGGTTGGCTGCAAATGCACTCCTCTGCAATTGGGCTGGTTAATTATACAGTACAGGAGCTGGATGGCAATTTCATTTCAGTAAATTAGTTTTAGAAATCTGATCCACCTCAAGTAATCCTGAATCATTGGTGGCTGACACCAGTTTATCACCGGAAAACACACTTGATGATGTTGTTTCAAGTTTCTCTGAAAGCTGAACAAGAACACTTTGATTTCT
The DNA here is from genome assembly GCA_035221665.1 of Okamejei kenojei. Lineage (NCBI taxonomy): Eukaryota > Metazoa > Chordata > Chondrichthyes > Rajiformes > Rajidae > Okamejei > Okamejei kenojei. The sequence continues at coordinate 43,872,337 of CM069135.1, read as the reverse complement.
GTCAGTGTCTGTAAGTAGAATTTAGCTTTTTATTTGAAATTGCCCAAACCCCAGAACTGACTTTTGAACTTTTTTGCAATCAACTTGTCTTACCCTGTAACGCCTGTCTTTCAGTACACTTTTCACATGGTTTCTTTCATCTTTTTCACAGCTGGGTGGCCAGATTCTGCTATAACTCAAGTTGCAAGTTTATAGATGACACCACTGTAGTGTGCCAGACCTGGATCTAGAAGGAGTACAAGAATAAGATAGCAATTTTAGTATGGTAGACACAGAATGCTGAACTCAGTGGGCCAGGCAGCATCTCTGGAGAGAAGGAATGGGTGATGTTTTGGGTCGAGATCCTTCTTCAGACTGATGTCAGGGAAGGGGGCGGGACAAAGATAGCATGTAGTCGGAGACAGTAAGACTAGTGGGAGAAATGGGAAGGGGAAGGGGATAGGAAGAGAAAGCAAGGGCTATCTGAAGTTATAGTAGTCAATGTTCATACCACTGGGGTGTAAGCTACCCAAGCAAAATATGAGGTGCTGTTCCTCCAATTTGCGCTGGGCCACACTCTGACAATGGAGGAGGCCCAGGACAGAAAGGTCAGATTGGAAATGGTAGGGGTAGTTGAAGTGCTGAGCCACCGGGAGATCAGGTATGTTAAGACGGACTGAGCAGAGGTGTTCAGAAAAAATATCGCCGAGCCTGCTCTTGGTCTCGCCGATGTACAGAAGTTGACACTTGGAAACGTGGATACAGTAGTTGAGGTTGGAGGAGGTGCAAGTGAACCTCTGCCTCACCTGGAAAGACTGTTTGGGTCCTTGGATGGAGTTGAGAGAGGAGGTAAAGGGACAGGTGTTGTATCTCCTACGGTTGCAGGTGAAAGTACCTGGGCAGGGGGTGGTTTGGGTAGAAAGGGACGAGTTGACCATGGAGTTTATGATGGCCAGTAGTGGGATCCCGTTGGAGTACAAGGAGGACTCTGTCCTTGTTACGAATGGGGGGAGCGGAAGCAAGAGTGGAACTGCAGGATATTGAGGAGACTCTAGTGACAGTCTCATCCATAATGGATGAGGGTAACCCCCGTTTCTTGAAGAATAAGGACATCTCTGATGCCTGGTTAACTTGGTGTCAAGACAACAGTAAGACAAACGAGATAGTTATTGACTTCATAAAGTGAGGTGGTGTACATTCCCTAATCAGCTTCAAGTTCTCGGGTGCAAATATCACTGACAATTTGTCCTAGACCAACAACGTTGAAGCTATAGCCAAGAAAGTACCCCAGTGCCTCTATTTCTTCAGAGGACTAAAGAAGTTTGGCGTGTCCCCAATGACTCTTACTCACTTCCACACATGTACTGTAGAAACCATCCTATTGTGATCCTATCCCCTACTCCCAATTCCTCTGTCTATGTCGCATCTGCGGCCAAGATGAGGTGTTCCTCACAAGGACATCTGAGATGTCCTCATTATTTAGGTTCCCCTCTGCCATCATAGATGAGGCCCTTGATACCCTGCAGCTCCGCCCCTGGTCCCCCCCACCCCCCCCCCCCCCCCCAGTCACAACATGGACAGAGCCCTGCTAGCCTTTACATTTCACCCCATCAGCCGTCACAGACAACACATAATCCTCCAGCAATTTTGCCACCTGCTACGGGATCCCACCACTAGTCACATCTTCCCATCTCCACCTCTTTCCGCCTTCCACAGTTCCCCCTGCAATTCCCTGGTTAACTCATTCCCTTCCCACCCAGACCACCCCCCCCCCCCCCCCCCCCCCCCCACCCCAGTTACCTTCCCCTGCAACCGCAGAATATGCAACATCTATCACTATACCTCCTCCCTCGACTCTGTCCAGGGAACCCGACAGTCCTTTCAGGTTAGGCAGAAGTTCACTTTCACCTCCTCCAACCTCATCTACTGTATCCGTTGTTCAAGATGTGGACTCTTATACGTCAGTGAGACCAAACATAGACTGGGCAATCTTTTCGCTGAACACCTTCACTCAGTCCACCTGGAACTACCTGATCTCCCGGATGCTAAACACTTTACCTCTCCTTCCCATTCCCACACTGACCTTTTTGTCCTAGGTCTCCTCCATTGTCAGAGTGAGGCTTAATGCAAATTGGAGGAACAGCATCTCATATTTCGCTTGGCAGCTTACAACCCAATGGTATGAGTATTGATCTCTCCAACTTGAAGTAACCCCTGAATTCCCTCTATATCCATTCCTCCCCCGCCCAAGTCACATCAGCTTCTCGTTCTCATCCAACAAACAGCTAATGGCCTGTTTTCTTTATCATCGTGACTTTTTTGCATCTCTTTCATTCATTGTTCTTTATCTCTCAACATCATTGTCTCTATCTCTCATTTCCCATTCCCGTGATTTTCAGTCTGAAGAAGGGTCTCGCCCGAACCAGATGATGGTTTAAACTGAAGATAGACATAAAAAGCTAGAGTAACTCAGCGGGATGTCTGAAGAAGGGTCTCGACCTGAAACATCACGCATTCCTTCTCGCCAGAGATACTGCCTGTCCTGCTGAGTTACTCCAGCTTTTTGTGTCACTCTTCAGTTTAAACCAGCATCTGCAATTCCTTCCCACACACTAATACATTTCTAGTTCCTTTTGCATATTTTCATTACAAATATGCCACAATTTGTACCTCAACTCTCATAATGTGTGCTGCTGAAAACATCCCTCTTAAAACCACGTTTTTATGTAGTTGAACATTTCTTATATGTGGGTTAGAATTTATTTGGTGAAGGAGGCAATAGATTAACCACAATGAACAACTTCTACAAATCAGCGGCAAGTTGATACTTTACACAAATGTATTATTACAGATGACCAGAAATCTCGATCTGAAACTTAACTCAGCATAAAAGTCATCTGGTTTGTATTATTCAAATATCTGATTTTATAAAGCTGTTTGTTGGCTTTTTGAGTGGCTTGTGCACTTGGTCAGAAAAATTAGGAAACTGGTTCCATCACGTCTGTTTAGCGTGACATTAATACTTTGACATCCTTGTGCAATTCTTCCATTAACTAAGCAATGCGGTTATTAAAACAACTAATCAACTCTCTCAAACAGCTGCTCCATAAAAGCAGTAGATGAGCCTGCTTTGTGGCCAGGACAGCCAATATTGGAAGCAATTATGTGACAGATGTCCATGTGATAAATTAAAGATTTGTTTTTGTTTGAATCATGAGAATCTTCAGTCACAGCTTTTAACTAGGCTGTTATTGTTGTTTTAAATGTAATTCTCCTGAGGGCACTTCTTTACCTTTAGCATGGCATCCAATTTTAAAATCATCTGGGTTGTAAAGTATATGATGCAAATCCACATGTTATGGGACTAGTTTTAAAGTGCGGATACAGGCCCTTCGGCCCATTGAGTCCATCCTGACTACTGAACTATTCACATGAGTTCACATCAGTTGTGTGTTATCCCGCTTTCTCTTCCACCACCTACACATTTGTGGCAATTTGCAGAGGCCGATTAACCTACAAACCTGCATGTCTTTGAGATCTGGAAGGAAACTGGAACATCCAGTGAAAAGCCACACCATAACAGGGAGAACGGGCAAACTGCACACAGACAGCACCCAAGGTCAGGATTGCTCCCGGGTCTCTGGCACTGTGAGGCAGCAGGTCTATCAGCTATGCCGTTGTGCTGCCCTTATATCAGGCCACTTCAGAAGAGGTTATCTGACTTATCATGTATTCAAATCAAAAATTGCAGATTTAAATCTGAAATAAAAATAGAAAATGCTGGAAATTCTGTTTTATTTACGAGGTTACTTTACGAGAATCGCAGGCAACTATCAGATTTGCAATTCCACTCTTGGGGGCATCTTTACCCATTGTATAGTTTTGAAGGTTTTAAACTTGAAGCAGTTCACACACTGTGGAGTGATTACTTTTAGTAATACCATTGGGATAGGGATTGAGATGGATGGTCTTTGGCAATAAGGCATTACTTTTGGAGTACAACTAATTAGTGAGACAGATCTCCCCATCCCTAAAATGTTCTGAGGAGCAATTTGCAAAGTTGACAGAGGTAAGAGTTACTTTGCGGGTCAGGCAGCATTTGTGAGGGGATGCTGCCTTACCCGCTGAGCTCCTTTGGCAGTTTGTTTCTCGCTTAATATTCCCGCATCTGCCATCTGTTGTGTCTCCATTTTACTACTTCACTGTGAAATCTCAGCAAACTATGCCCACTTTGAAGAAGTTTTCCGCTCTCTGATGGGAGTTCTCTGAGATCCTCTATCACTGCTCCCACTCTGTGATTTCTGTAGTTCTCCTCATCCCTCCACGGATGTTGCCTGACCTGAATTCTTTTTTTTTGCTCAAGGTTCCAGCATCTACGGTCTCTCATGTCATTTGGGAGCCATTTTGCTGTGTCCAAACCCACTGCAAAGGCAAAACTCTATGGCCGTTAACAGACTATTTCAGTGGGCAATCCATAATTGCAGATTGGGTAAAGACCACTGATTCTTTCTCTGAAAGACACGAGTGAGACAGATGGTCTTTACGTCAGTCCGGTAAATTGACATTACACTGAGATTAACTGTTATATTTATTTTGAATAATCTACTCAATTGATTTTGAATTAATTGAGTCATGGAGTCATACAGCACAGAAACAGGGTCTTCAGCCCAACTTGCCCAAGCTGACAAAAATGCCCCATCTAAACAAGTCCCACCTGGTCAGATTTGACCCATCTCTCTCTCAATCAAGTGGGATAACCTAGTCTATAGTTTAATAATCCAGCCCTCTGTATTTATAATCCAGTAAATTAGCCCCAATATCTCCTAATTGGAGTGAATATAAGAATATGAGATAGGACTACTTGATGGATTTCCAAGATTCTGGGCTTATTAATTTAGTAATTCGTCTATGTAATGCTTGTAAATCATTTCCTATGCACTTAGAACCTATCATGGATGTTTACATTCAATAATAAATGCTATTAAAATGTAATACATAGATTGTGAAGCACTTCAGCATGTCCTGAGACAACAAAAAAGGATGACATAACTTGAGCTCTATGAAATTTGCTGGCCATTTGCTGGCCTTATCAGCTATTTGAAAGCTGTTGAACAGCATTTGCCAATTCACGTGACCAACATGTACAGATTCCTATCTGTTGAAATATTGTTGGATGAACCCAAATGTTATATTGTTGGCTTTCATATGGACAGCTGCTTTGCAGTGGCAGGAACACAGAGTGCAAATTGTTTCTGTTCAGAAACAGTTATCTCATTCTACCAGATATAGATTTCGTGCACTTGATGGAACAGAACATGCCACTGTAAAATGCTCCCCTTTACAAAGACGTATGTTTTAGTGAGCTTCTGCATGCCCGGACAACTGAAGTGCATTTTTAGCATGCCATTGATGCGACTGGGAGGAAAAGAGAGATCCTTTCTTTCAGACCCTCCTTCGAAAGGCTTGGATCAAAGATTATTTCCTATGCCAACTGAAATTGGAAGTCATGTTCCTTAGGACTTTGATTACACTCATTACACTCCTGCCATCAGGAGGAAGATATAGGAGCCTGAAAACTTTAACGTTCAGGTTCAGGTATAGCTTCTTCCCAACAGCTATCAGGCTATTAACCTCCACAACTTCCAAATAAGCTCTGAAATACAGACTTGGGGGCAATGGTTTTGTCTTTATGCACTTGTTTGTTAGTTTTTATGTGTATGTGCGTGTGAACTTTTTTCTTATTTATTATATTGTTTACAGAGTACTATATTTACATATTCGGTTGTGTTGCAGCAAGTAAGAATTTCATTGTTCTGTCTGAGACATATAACAATATATGTTGTTATACATCTTGACTCTTGATGGCAGTGTTCGCTGTGAGGATGATGCTAGGAGACTGCAAGGTGACTTGGATAGGCTGGGTGAGTGGGCAAATGTTTGGCAGATGCAGTATAATGTGGATAAATTGTGAGGTTATCCCTTTGGTGGCAAAAACAGGAAAGCAGACTATTATTTAAATGGTGGCCGATTAGGAAAAGGGGAGATGCAGCGAGACCTGGGTGTCATGGTACACCAGTCATTGAAAGTAGGCATGCAGGTACAACAGGCAGTGAAAAAAGCGAATGGTATGTTTAGCTTTCATAGCAAAAGGATTTGAGTACAGGAGCATGGAGGTTCTACTTCAGTTGTACAGGGTCTTGGTGAGACCACACCTGGAGTATTGCGTGCAGTTTTGGTCTCCAAATCTGAGGAAGGACATTATTGCCATAGAGGGAGTGCAGAGAAGGTTCACCAGACTGATTCCTGGGATGTCAGGACTGTCTTATGAAGAAAGACTGGATAGACTCGGTTTTATACTCTCTGGAATTTAGGAGATTAAGAGGGGATCTTATAGAAACTTACTTACAAAATTCTTAAGGGGTTGGACAGGCTAAATGCAGGAAGATTGTTCCCGATGTTGGGGAACTCCAGGACAAGGGGTCACAGCTTAAGGATAAGGGGGAAATCCTTTAAGACCGAGATGAGAAAGACTTTCTTCACACAGAGAGTGGTGAGTCTCTGGAACTCTCTGCCACAGAGGGTAGTTGACGGCCAGTTCATTGGCTATATTTTAAGAGTGAGTTGGATGTGGCCCTTGTGGCTAAGGGATCAGAGGGTATGGAGAGAAGGCAGGTACGGGATACTGAGTTGGATGATCAGCCATGATCATATTGAATGGCGGTGCAGGCTCGAAGGGCTGAATGGCCTACTCCTGCACCTAATTTCTATGTTTCTATGTTTCAATATATGTTGTTATACATCTTGACTCTTGATGGCTGTTGTTCATATAATATATAAATTATTTGTTTCAAATTTTGGAACAATTATGTCAAAATCCCCAAATCTTACTAAACTGGGGAATAAAGGAGAGATGATTGGGTGGAAGAATGCATGGTTGAGTTCATCCTTTCCTTCCCTATGACAGAGGCATCAGACTCTGGTGCATCAACTCAATTATCCCCATAAATGGCAAGATTATTTGTTCCGCTTGAGTCCCTAGTTGCTCCGGAACCAACCTCCTCCATCATCAGCAACAGCATCCAAAATGGTTTGCCCACTCTTCATATCAAGCAAGCGGATCTGTCCTGTACATAAAGAGTTTCTTGACTGCTCTTGGAGATGCATTCAACATTGCTAACAGAAAATATTTTCCCTCACTCCTGAGTTTAGCTTTATGAATGAAGGAATGGCACAGGAGAGGCATGAGGTTAGTCATTCACTGCGTGATACCCAGCTTCTAACTCACTTCTATTGTCAAAGTATTTATGTAGCTGATGCAGTTCAGTTGTTGGTCAGTGGTTCTCCATGATAACAACAGTAAGGATGTACTGATGGTAAAGGGATTGGCTGCCAAGGGATGTTGGTTAACCTCTGTGCACAAATATTACATGCTGCTTATTAGCCTTTGCTTGAATGTTTAGGGTGGCACAGTGGCACAGTTGGTAGAGCTGTGGCCTCACAGCACCAGAGACCCAGGTTTCATCCTGACATTGGGTGATGTCTATGTGGTGTTTGCACTTTTTTCCCATGGCCTTGCGGGTTTTCTACGGGTGCTTCTGTTTCTTCCCCATCCCAAAGTTGTGCGGGTTTGTAGGTGAATTTGCCTCTGTAAATTCTCCCTACTGTGTATAGAGTGGATGCAAAAGTGGATTAACCTAGAACTAGTGTCAATGGGTGATCAATGGTCAGCATGGACTCGGTGGAGCGAAGGTCCTATTTCCATGCTATATCTCTAAACAACTTTTCAAGGTCTTGTTATATCTATGCTCAAACTGCTCCATTTTCTGATGAATTTTGAAGGGAATGAATACTATGCAATCACCAGTGAACTATAGCACTTTTTCAAATGGTTCATTAGTGACTATCTTCGAGTGTAAATGGAGAAGTGTAGTCGTGAGGAAGGATCGTCTCCACTGGGTTTGTTCTCCTAGGAGCACAGTAGGGGAGATTTGAATGTATAAAAAACAATCATGACACTTGAATATGGTGAAAAAAAATGGATTATTCCCTGAAATAGAAAGATTGAATAATTTTGTGGGAATGTTTTTAAGGAAAACAATGAGGGAACTGAAAAAGTTTTTTTTTCACTCAATGAGTGAAAAACTTATTACCTGATGGGATTATGGAGAAATAAATGGATTTTACATTTAAAAATTACCTATGTAAACATTTACCACAGCATTTGGTTCCAGACTGAGAGCTGGAAAATGGATGAATCTAAACATCAAGATGGACTCAATGAATTGAGCGGTCTTTTTCAGCGTCATGAATCTTTATGATATGCTGAGTTTCAAAAATGCATTGCATACAAATTATGAATCAACCTTGTCTCACATTTAAACTTCTTCATCACTGGTAAGATTCTCTTCAGTTGTCTCTATCAAATCCCTCCCACAATGCCGTGACCAGAACTGTATGTGTAGGAAGGAACTGCAGATGCTGGTTTATACCGAAGAAAGACACAAAATGCTGGAAGAACTCAGAGGGTCAGGCAGCACCTGTGAAGAAAAGGAATAGGTGACGTTTTGGGTCGGAACCCTTCTTCAGACTCAGACTTCTTCACAGTCTGAAGTAGGATCTTGACCCGAAACGTCACCTCTTCCTTTTCTCCAGAGAAGCCACAAGCACTTTGTGTCTTTGACCAGAACTGAATGCCCCACTGGCCCTATGTTTGATGTTTGAAGAAGGGCCTCGACCCGAAACGTCACCCATTCCTTCTCCTCAGAGATGCTGCCTGGCCCGTTGAGTTACTCCAGCCTTTTGTGTCTATCTTCTGTTTTATTCTATGCCTTGACAAATAAAGGAAAGTATCTTGAATTCTTTCTTAACTCCCTTTTCTCTCCTGTACAATTTTCAGGAATTTGTTAAGGTACACTCCAAATCTCCCCTGGCTACTTGGTTATTCTGAAGTATCAAAAGTATCACTGTTGTACTTCTTGGGCTATGAGCAGAAATACACGAGGTGCCCAATGGAGCATGGCTGATACCCTCCATAGGAGAGTCCGTTTGCTCACGGCTCTCCCACGTCGAGATTTTATTACAAAAGAATGCTCGACAGGGACCAGCTCCGTGAGGAGGAGTGGTGCCCAAGCCAGGCTGATGGAGAGCTTGTGCTAGCAGCACCTGTTTCAGGGTTGCAGAACTATCCTGCCTGTGAGGAGGATGTTCTATCAGTGCAGTTTGCTGACACTGATTCTATGCTGGGGGAGAGCAGTAAAGGAGTTCGGTTGGAGGTAATTCCGAACATTGCTGGGAAGTTTGCTGAGCCTGGAGAGGCGATTGATGTAGAATTGGCCGAAGCAATTCAGTATATGCTCTCCCACCAGTTACTAGAGCTAGCTATGGATGAAGTAGCGAAAAATTATAAAGCTCCTGTTATTGTGATCTCCTGAAGGTACCGGTGGTTAATCACCAAATTTGGTCACAGATGGGTATGCCTGCTAGGGCCCAGGAGATGAGGTTTTTAAAAAAAAGTGCTTAAACTGTTGTCAGCAGGTATTACAGCTGTGGTGAAAGTTATTGATACAAGCAATATGGTTGAAGCACACCAGGACGAACTGGGATTCCTTTGTAATGCATTTTTGAAATTAATAATATCAGGAGGGCCGCTATTAGGCCAGTGCTAATCCGAATTTGGCAAGTTTGTGCAAACCAACCAGTGTACCACCACAAAATCTGTTGTTTGGAGGTAACCTTGCGAAAAGGGTCAAAGAATATCATGAAGATGTTAAAACTATGGCCCTCATTAAGCCGGCTGGTAAGCAGGGCAAAAGGTTTTCTCCGTATTGGAATAATGTGGATGCAGGAGAAGGAACGAGCCATTCAGGTCTTCAATTTCGGAACTGGCAGGCTGCCAGCATGAAGGGGAAGGTGCCTTTCTCCACAAGAGGTCGAGGACAACAAGGTCCGCAAGGAAAGATGCAGGTAAGGAAAACATCGACAGACGATGAATTAATTGATGTTCCTGTTCAAATTGGGGGAAGGTTAAAATTGTTTCTCAAACAATGGCAGCAGTTGACATCAGATTTGTTCATACTTAGTAGTATTGAAGGGGTGAAAATTGAATTTTTACTCTAAGGACAGTCTACCTAATCAACATTTTCCTAGTCGTAAACTGATTTTTTCAGATGAAGAAAATGTGCTTATTCAAGCAGAGATTCAGTCGTTACATAAGAAAGGGTAATTGAGCCTTCTGTCTATCAAAGTCAAACAATTTGTGTCAAATATATTTCAGATCTAAAAAGACTGGGGGGTGTAGAATTATTTTGGATTTATCGAGTTTTGAACAAGTTTGTTTGTTATAGGCATTTTCAAATGGAAACCTTTATCACGGCAACATCTAGTGTCCAAAGCGTGTTATATGGCAACTATTGATTTAAAGGATGCGTATTACTCAGTGTCTATTCATGATGGATGATAGAAAATATTTAAATTTATTTGGATGACTCAGCTGTGGCAATTCAGGGCATTGCCGAATGGATTAACTTCAGCTCCTAGATTATTTACTAAATTGGTAAAACCTGTGTTAGCGTTACTTAGAGCTAAGGGGCATGTGGTAATGGCTTACTTAGATGATATTCTGATTGTTGGAAAGAATTCATGCTGAAACAAATCATCAGTTTCAGTTGTTAAAATCACTTTGAACAAATGGGATTTGTGATTATAACCAGATAAATCTAAATTATCACCAGTCCAAATTATTGATTATCTGGGATTTACCATTAATTCCAATCACATGTTGGTAACTTTGCCCAGGGATAAATTCAATTCAGTTAATTGAGGACTGTGTTAATCTCGTTGGAGAACAAAGGCCTTCAATTAGACTAGTAGCCAGGTTAATTGGGAAGTTGGTGGCAGCATTTCCCAGCTGTGCAGTATGGTCCTCTGCATCATCAACAATTAAAACGATCAAAGGAACAGGCACTGAGAATGCAAAGGGGCCATTTTGATAGGCCTATGCAGTTGTCAGCTGGGGCGATTGTGACATTACAAGGGTGGATAGCAAATGTTTCAACAAGTTTTAGGTTTTGGTGGAACCACCGTCATTGATATTACAGACTGATGTAGTGCCTGGGGTTGGGGTTGCAACAGATATGTCTTCTAGTTGTGGAAGCAGATGGAATGTGGATGAGACATCGCTTCTTCTTCAACTAAAGAGGGATTAATTAATTAGAGTTGTTTGGGCACCAGGTAAGGCCTTCAAAAGCTTTATAGTCTAACAAGTAGGGATCTGCATGTGCAGGTTCATATTGACAACACCACAGCAGTGGCCATATGTAAACCACATGGGTGGAATTAAGTCACAGTCTTGTGATAGACTGGCTAACCAATTTGAGCTGGTGTATTGACCAAAATATCTGGCTTTCAGCACATCTTATTTGCCAGGAAGGTTCAACACGGTTAGCTGATACTAGGGCACGTCAGTTTTAATGACAACATTGAATGATGTTAAATCAGATGTATTTAACCAAATGATTGTTCAGTATGGATTGCCAGATATTGACTTGTTTGCATCTCGATTAAATCATCAGTTACCTAGATATGTTTCATGGGAACCAGATCCTGGGGCAGTAGCAGTGGATGCGTTTTATTTTTTTTTTGCTGCATTGGGAGGAATGTTTGTGTACTATTTCCTCCATTCTGTCTCATCACAGATGTTTGCAAAAGATCAAGGAGGACTTCCGCTTCAGGGTATGTAGTGCCAGATTGGCCTACACAAGCATGGTTTTCCCGTTTATTACAAATGGCTAGGGAGCCTTACATGCTTATTCCCAAGAATAAAAATCTACTGGTAAATCCAGTCACTGGGGATCAACATCCTTTATATGATCGTATGATCTGTTAATTTGCAGATTTTAAGGAGGCCATACCTGGGGAGAGGACTGTCTCATCGGACTGTGGATGTTTCTCACGTCGGCCTGCAGGGATAGTACACAGCAGCAATATATCACCTATATAAAGAAGTGGGAGCAATTCTGCCTACAGCAGAATATTGTATATCACACTGCAGGGATCACGGACGTATTGGAGTTTTTGTCAACTCTTTATTTCGAACCAAAAATTAAGTTTATAGTGCATCAATTCAGCCAGAAGTGCTCTGTCTTCTTATTTTACCTATGAATGCAGAATTACATACAGTAGGGACACATCCGTTAGTTTCACGATTCATGAAGGGAGTTTTCAATTCTAACCTCCTAAACCCAGGTATGCCGGATTTGAATGGTGAGTGCGGTTCTTATGGTTCTTTGCCAGTGTGCCTCCGGTTACAAGCCTATCTATAGCCAAATTAACTATTAAGGTGGTCATGCTTATGGCGTTGGTTTCAGCTCAACGTGTACAAACGTTGCAAAAGCTACGGCTGGATAGAATGCATGTGTCGGCAGATGCCATTATATTTTATGTCTATGATTTGCTTAAACATAATAGAAGAGGCAAGACAGGATGTAAGATTGCGTTTTCAGCATACCCCGCAGATGATCGCATTGTGTGTAGTCTCACATTTATCACGTTCATTGAGATTACTCAACCTCTGAGAGGAACAGAGTCGGCTTTGTTTATTAGTCACAAAAAACCACACAGTAAGTGTTGGTGCAAACATTTTCAAGGTGGCTAAAGCAGGTCCTGGCAAGTGCTGGAATTGATACTGATAAATTAAAATCTCATTCCACCAGGGCGGCATCAACTTCCGCGGCAAGGGGCGATGGACTTGCCAATAGACCATGTCCTCGTGCGGCCATGCAGTATGGTCCAGTGAGCTACTTTTCAGAGGTTATCACAAGCCGATTTCAAGGCTCGGGGCGTTTGCTGATTCTGGTTTCAGCACTGTTACACTTTTCCCCTGAGTTAGAGGGGTTTGTTATGATTTGTTTGTAAATAAACTTTGATTCGTTTAACAAAATGTTATTATTGATGCATATTGATTGTTTAACGACTTTGAGTCAATCCAGGCAGTGTGAACGTTGGATTTTGGGTCTTGCGGCGTGAATTCACAGTGCTTTGAAATCTTCACGTAGTCACTCACGTCCACTCCGAAGTAAAATAGTAAGATTAAACGAGAACTTTAACCAGTTTGAAGTTTGATCTTTATTTATGAGGAGTCGAGTTGAGGGACTACGTGCCCTCCGCTCCCACCCTCATAGATCTCATCTGGTAGTTCTAGTTTTATCATCTTACCATTATACTTCAGTCATTGTTAGCTGTGAATTCACTCCGCTGCTTTGAAGATTGACGCACCAACGGCTGTACGGGCTTCTATTCACGTAGTCCCTCAACTCGACTCCTCATAAAATAAAGATCAAACTTCAAACTGGTAAGTTCTCGTTTAATCTTACTATTCTCTGCCACAGAAGGCAGTGGAGGCCAATTCACTGGATGTATTCAAGATAGAGTTAGATATAGCTCAGAGCTAATGGAATCAAGGGATATGGGGAAAAAGCAGGAACAGGGTACTGATTCTGGATGATCAGCCATGATCATATTGAATGGTGGTGCTGGCTCGAAAGGCCAAATGGTCTACTCCTGCACCTATTTTCTATGTTTCTATGTATGGGGTCTGCAAGTTGTCAGAGTCCAGTTAATTGGCGATGACACTAATGCTGAGCTTGTACTGTGAATGTATTTAATTTGGATGGCAAACACCCAATGATATTTTTTGCTAGGCACATTATTCATCTGAAAAAATAGCATGACAAAACTGTATTTACATTTTTTTATACTGTCTGCATGTCGGTGTGGTTCACAAGGTCTGCCTTCATTTCTTCCCAAGGAAATCTTCACAGGGATGATTATCAAATCACAAGGGACTCGTTATATTGCGAAACTGCAACACATCACCTCCCCACGCTGCTTTTTGCCTGAGATGGATATTATCAAATTGCGCGACAACTAGTCCAGAGCCTTGTGCTAAAGATCGGGAGGCATGAGTTCAAATTCCACGGCAGCACAAATCCAATAAACGCTGAAGAATTTATATGACAGATTTACTAAAATCTGGATGTAAAAGACAGCAAATATTGGTAATGATCACCATGGAATTATCAGATGGTTTTGAAAGCCAATTAGGCACATTTGTTCTCCAGGAGGAAATGTTGTCATCTTTACCCTAATGCTGCAAGACGTAAAATAATGGAGTCCAAATCTCATCACGCGAGACGCTGGATTCAGGCTCCACATTCAGTGGCCTGTACCAGGCCCCTCTTCACAAACCTCAGGGACATACGCAAAGGCTGATCAAATAACAGCCTTTGAATATTGATTTATCTAACTTCAAGTAACCCTTGCTTTCCCTCTCTCTCTGTCCCTCCCCCACCCTAGTTCTCCAAGTAGTTTCACTGCCTGATTCATTTTACTGATTTGATACCTCGTCACCTTCCCCTCAGCTAAAAATATACCATTCTACATTTCTTTATCATCCCCTGCTTTGATCTGTCAAAGCAAATGGCATGTTGGCCTTCATAACAAGGGGAGTTGAGTATAGGAGCAAAGAGGTCCTGCAGTTGTATAGGGCCCTAGTGAGACCACACCTGGAGTATTGTGTGCAGTTTTGGTCTCCAAATTTGAGGAAGGACATTCTTGCTATTTAGGGAGTGCAGCGTAGGTTTACAAGGTTAATTCCCGGGATGACAGGTCTGTCATATGCTGAGAGAATGGAGCGGCTGGGCTTGTACACTCCGGAGTTTAGAAGGATGAGAGGGGATCTTATTGAAACATATTAGATTATTAAGGGTTTGGATACGCTAGAGGCAGGAAACATGTTCCTGATGTTGGGGGCATCCAGAACCAGGGGCCACAGTTTAAGAATAAGGGGTAAGTTATTTAGAACGGAGATGAGGAAACCCTTTTTCACACAGAGAGTTGTGAGTCTGTGGAATTCTCTGCCTCACAGGATGGTGGAGGCCAGTTCTCTGGATACTTTCAAGAGAGAGCTTGATAGGGCTCTTAAAGATAGCGGAGTCAGAGGATATAGGGAGAAGGGAGGAACGGGGTACTGATTGGGAATGATCAGCCATGATCACATTGAATGGCGGTGCTGGTTCGAAAGGTCGAATGGCCTACTCCTGCGCCTATTGTCTATTGTCTATTGTCACACCTTACCCTTCCATATCCCTATGTCTCCCTTTCCCCTGACTCTCAGTCTGAATGCGGTAACTCCTCACGAACATGTGGCGACTGCATAGTCTCCTGCAGTCGCCTAAGTGGGACGGGCCCATTAGGGACGAAAAGATTCAGGTTCATCCATTGCAGTTCTGGTTACCCCATTACAGGAAGAATATGGAGGCTTTGAGAAGGTGCAGAAGAGTGTTATCAAAATGCTGCATGGATTAAGTGGTATCAGCTACACGGTGAAGTTGGGTAGACGGGTTGTGGAGGTTGAGTAGACTCCTGATGGAGGTATTTAAAGTTATGAGAATCATAGATAAAATAGACTCTCAGAATCCTTTCCCCATGGTACAGATGTCAAAGAGAGAAGCCACAGCTTTAAGGTGAAGGGATCAAAGTTTAAAGGAGATGTGCAGAGCAGTTGCTTTCATTGAGAGTGATGGGTGATAGGAAATCGCTGCTAGGAATGGCGTTGGAGGCAAAGATGATAGTGGCATTTAATAGTAAGATTAAACGAGAACTTACCTGTTTGAAGTTTGATCTTTATTTTATGAGGAGTTACGATGAGGGATTACGTGAAGAAGCCCCGCCAGGCGCATGCGCGTCATACCTCAGAGCAGCGGCGTGAAAAACACAGAAACTGATAGCCGAAGTAAGATAGTAAGGCTTACAGAAGACTAGAACTACCAGATGATCCTTTAGATTATAAGGGCCAGGAGCGGAGGGCACGTAATCCCTCATCGTAACTCTTCATAAAATAAAGATCAAACTTCGAACAGGCAAATTCCCGTTTAATCTTACTATTTTACTTCGGAGTCACGTGAGTGACTACATGAAGATTTCAAAGCTCTGTGATTTTCATGCCGTAGATTCACTCCATACGACACACTGCTTCAGTTGACACAGTAGTGAATAAATAGTATATTGAACATTGCTTCAAATTATTCAATAACTATTTTAATAATAATAATAATAATAATAACAAAGGAAAGTAATAACCCCTCTATCCCAGGGGGAAATTACAACAAATGATATGAAACAAAGCAAACAAATTGAAAAGAACCCAACACAGCGTGTGCAAATCCTGGCACTGTGACAAAATTACTTCTGTAGACCATCCTGCGGCCTCCAGAATTTGGTTGAGCGGCACGTCCTGCGCCTTCGCCGCGGACATTGATGCCGCCCTGGTGGAGTGACATTTAAACACACGAGTGTCCACTCCTGCTAAATACAGAACCTGTTTTAACCATCTAGGAATAGTTTGTACTGTCACTTTTTTTTTTTCTCGGAGACTCTTAGTTACTTCAATATATTGAGTCACATGCTTAACCACACACAATGGTTGGTCCACAGGGTATGCTTTAAAGATTACCCTGGTTCCAGCCTTTTCAGGCCTGCTTTGCTTGCTTAGATCATAGACATAAAAGTAATTTCATCTACAGACAACTGCATAGAATCTAACCGCAACATTTGTAATGTTTGTACTCGTTGTGTTGATACTAATTGCATGAGCATAACCACTCTAAATGTTAACTTCTGAAAAGACAGTGACGTAATTGGAGCCCACTGCTGAAGTAATGTGAGAACTATACTGACATCCCAGATTTCTGTATAGCTGGGTTTGGTAGGATTTTTATTAAAAATTCCTCTCATAAATCGGGATATTAACGGATGAGACACAATAGATTGTCATTCTGAAAATTGTCCTAAATAGGAGGACAAAGCACTCCGAGCACTATTAATGGCACTATAACTCAGGTGCTGATCAAAATGCAACATAGCAAGGAACTCCAATACATCCGATATGTTTGCAGTATGATAAGATATATCTGACTGTATACAAAAGATTTCCCATTTCTTTATATGACATATATTGTTTCTTAGTGCTATCTCTCCAAGCTGTAGTTATGACATCCATGGTCCTATTCGACAGTCTTGGAATGGTCTGGTCAGAACCTGCAGATTAACAATTAATACGATCATGTAATGGATGATTTTCTCCTGTTACAGGATGTGCCAACAAATTACTGCAGCTGGGGATTGTCATGAATGGCTGAGTCATCATTCTGAGCACCTATGGGAAACATGGCTGTGTAGGCCAGTTTGGAACCACCAAACGCCTGCGATGGAGTCTTGCTCTATTTTGGTGAGACATTGCCTAATCAGGCAAAATGGGGAGAAAGCATAGAATACTATACTTCCCCAATGTAGCGAGAATGCATCTACCGCTACTGCTCCTGGGACTGGCTCCCATGAAACATATTTAGGCAACTGGAGATTTAATCTGGACGCAAACAGATCAATATTTGGTAACCCATACCGACTGACAATCTTTTTGAAAACTTCTGGATTTAACATCCATTCTGTATTGTCATTGAACTTTCGTGATCTGTTGTCTGCCACAATATAGTCTCTCCCTGGTAGATAGATAGCTGAAAGCCAGATATGTTTGGAGATACATGACGTTGACCAGATTATCACATGAGACTGATTTTACTCCCCCCATGTGATTGATATATGCCACAGCTGTGGTATTGTCTACCTGTAATTGAACATGTAAGTCATTCATTGTTAAACAATAAGCTATCAATCCATAAAACGCCCCCAATAACTCCAAATAATTGATACCATATTTTTGGAGAATTAAATCCTCTTGGACAGTCCATCGACCACCACAACTGGTGGCGATGTCCGTAGCTCCCCATCCGAGAGCGCTCACATCAGTTTGTAATACCACTGAAGGTTGCTGAACCAAAATATTTTCTAGTTACTTGTGCAACATTGAGAATCCACCATTGCAATGCAGCTAAAGCTTTAGTAGGTAGCTGCATGGACCTATCAAAATGACCTGCATGCTTTTTTAGTGCTTGTTCTCTGGCTCTTTGCAGACTTTGAAAATGCAGAGGTCCAAACTTGACTGCAGGAATGCTGCTTCCATTTTACCAATAACCGTAGCTACGTCTCGGATGGAGGGATAAGGTTTCTCAGCAAGGCAAGTACAGACATTTGTCATATCCCCAACCTTATCTTTTGGCAAGGTTACTGACATATCAACTGAATTAATGACAAACCCCAGTAATCAATTGTTTGGGATGGCTGTACTTAGATTTTGTTGGATGGACAGAAACCCCAGCCTTTCAAATAGGCTTATGGTTGCTGAAACCAGTTCTTCAGCTGTCTCCTGAGTGACATTTACAATGAACATATCCTCTAGATGAGCCATTACAATGTGATTCTGAGCCCTCAGTAACACCAGTGCTGGTTCCAATAATTTTGTGGACAGCCTGAGACCTGAAGTTAACCCATTAGGTAATTGTTTAAATTGCCTTAGCTGACCCATCCAATTAATTTAAAGTACCTGCAATAATGATGAATTGGTACTGAATAATAAGCATCTTTTTTTAGGTCTATAGTAGCCATATAGCAGCCTTGTGATAACAACTGCTTTACAGTGTTGAAGGTGTCCGTTTTAAATGCCTATACTGAACATATGAATTTAAGTTTGTGAGGTCCAGAATGACTCTGCAACCCCCATCTTTCTTCGGTCTGGGAATATATTGGACACAAACTGTTGAGGATAATTCACCGTTCTTTGACTTATCCCTCTCTGGATAAATCTTTAATTTGTTTTCCTACCTGATGAGTTTCTGGTGCAGCAAACACCAAGACTCTATTCTGTACAGGTGGATCAACTCCTGCCATAAATTCTATTGTAGAGCCTGACACCGTATCTAGTATAAACCGATCAGATATTATGCAGCATCATTCATTATAAAGAATTGTAATCTACCTACAACTGGAGGTTGTTCCCCAGAAGTTCTATCTGTGACGGAATGAAGTTTCCGTACCTCCGTAAATGAACTAGAAGATTTCCTTCTCCCAATATAAGGGTTGATGTGGGCTGTATTGGGTATAATACTTTGTACCCATCTCCCTGCCTCTGCTGGTCTCCCAGAATCAAACCCCCTTCGTATTCAACCTGCTTGTTTTCTCAGAGCAGTGATGAGAAGTTTTATAAGGCAAATATCCTTAAATTGTTTTGGCAGATTTTCATCAATAATTAATCTGGTGCCTGGACTACATAGTCCAGACATTGCCCTACGTAGTCCTGCATTTTTTGGGTATAATGTTGGCCAAATGGCAATTTCCCTCATACAATTAGGTTCGAAATAGGCATTGCAAAATAACGCAAGCATGTCCTCATGAGTTTTGGACATAATCGACCCTTGTATGTCTTTCCCAAATGCAGTGATGCCAACTGATATCAGCTAGAGGACATGTTGGAAACACATTTCCAGCCCTCGCATCATTACACTCATGGGTGCCCAAATTGCAGATTTTACTGTTGGCACCCTGAGCGAGGCACAATAGACGGGTGTTTTATATATATTTTTCAGCTGTTTCAGTCATAACAGTTTCTTGGAGCTGGTGAGAAACCAAATAATGTTGGCAGCCAGGTTCTCTCCATGGCTCACCAGTCCATTCCGATAAAGCAAAACTTGATGCTACATCGGGAACACCCGGAGCGTGGCTCTTGTGCTCTGGTGTATACACATAAGTAGGGACACCAGCTTCAGGGTCAGTCTCCTCCTGCCCTGGTACTCCCGAGTCTTGCTCTAGGGAGACCTCATCCAGACCTAAACAAGGCACTGGAGAGTCAGATTCCCATTTTTGACAGGCACCATACTCAGTGTATGGAACTCCTTCAGAGGCTGCCTGGGAAGTTCTGGGTCTTTGGACCCTTGACTGAGTAAAGTTTGGAGCATTTTCTCCATTTACAGTCTCCCCCACATTCTTGTCCTGTCTTGGAGGAGAGTTATTCTTTTACATTTTCTTGTGTATTTGTGCGCATAAAACTAAGAAACTGCATCTGGTAACACATACTCAGAGCAGACCTTATATGTGCTTTGCTATCGTTGTGGCCTCAGTGCCCTGCGACACTAGAGCAGCTGGAGGGTTATTAACTACGGAAATAATGGCCACCGGTATCGGAACCGGCACTGCTCTTATCTATTTTCCCGATCGCTGCAATGGGACAGCAATGCTGCGTGACCCACACTTGCTCCTCCTGCTGTACCACAGGCTCCTGCTGACTCGCAAGCCAGCCTTACGGAGCTTAAATCTCGCTGGAAAGTTTTTTAAAAACACTTACCTGCGAGGGTTTCTACTTACCGCTGGTGGAGCTGCGCTCTCCAGCCCGTTCAATGCGACATGCGTCGACGTAATGACACACATGCACCTGGCGGGGCTTCTTCACGTAGTCACTCACGTGACTCAGAAGTAAAATAGGCTTTTAGATAGGCAAATTAATTTGCAGGGAATGGAGGGATATGGATCACATATCCATATGGTGGTCACGGTGGCGCAGCGATAGAGTTGCTGCCTTAACACGAATGCAGCACCATAGACCCCGGTTAGATCCTGACTACGTGTGCTGTCTGAACGGAGTTTGCACGTTCTCCCCATGATCTACGTGGGTTTTCTCCAAGATCTTCGGTTTCCTCCCACACTCCAAAGACGTACAGGCTTGTAGGTTAATTGGCTTGGTAAATGTAAAAATTGTTCCCAGTGGGTGTTGGATAGTGTTAATGTACGGGGATCGCTGGTCGGCTTGGACCCGGTGGGCCGAAGGGGCTGTTTGCGCGCTGCATCTCTAAACTAAACTAATCTAAACTAAACATGCAGGCAGTGGAGATAAATTTAACTTGCCATCATGTTCGGCCCAAGCATTGTGGATTGAAGGGCCTGTTCCTGTGCTGTACTATTCTATGTTCTCTGTTTGAAAGTGCCTGACTTACTGAATTCATCCAGGGTTTTATATTTTTGTTTCAGATTTCTGTAGTTTTTACTTTACAATAAGGATCTCCTAGTGTCAGCTGTGATATTAACATAGAAACATAGAAATTAGGTGCAGGAATAGGCCATTCGGCCCTTCGAGCCTGCACCGCCATTCAATATGATCATGGCTGATCATCCAACTCAGTATCCTGTACCTGCCTTCTCTCCATACCCCCTGATCCCTTTTAGCCACAAGGGCCACATCCAACTCCCTCTTAAATATAGCCAATGAACTGGCCTCAACTACCCACTGTGGGAGAGAGTTCCAGAGACTCACCATTCTATGTGTGAAAAAAATCTTTCTCACCTCGGTCTTAAAGGATTTCCCCCTTATCCTTAAGCTGTGACCCCTTGTCCTGGACTTCCCCAACATCGGGAACAATCTTTCTGCATCTACCCTGTCCAACCCCTTAAGAATTTTGTAAGTTTCTATAAGATCCCCTCTCAATCTCCTAAATTCTAGAGAGTATAAACCAAGTCTATCCAGTCTTTCTTCATAAGACAGTCCTGACATCCCAGGAATCAGTCTGGTGAACCTTCTCTGCACTCCCTCTATGGCAATAATGTCCTTCCTCAGATATGGAGACCAAAACTGTACGCAATACTCCAGGTGTGGTCTCACCAAGACCCTATACAACTGAAGTAGAACCTCCCTGCTCCTATACTCAAATCCTTTTGCTATGAAAGCTAACATACCATTCGCTTTCTTCACTGCCTGCTGCACCTGGCATGCCTACTTTCAATGACTGGTGTACCATGACACCCAGGTCTCGCTGCATCTCCCCTTTTCCTAATCGGCCACCATTTAGATAATAATCTGCTTTCCTGTTTTTGCCACCAAAGTGGATAACCTCACATTTATCCACATTATACTGCATCTGCCAAACATTTGCCCACTCACCCAGTCTATCCAAGTCACCTTGCAGTCTCCTAGCATCCTCCTCACAGCGAACACTGCCCCCCAGCTTAGTGTCATTGGCAAACTTGGAGATATTGCCTTCAATTCCCTCATCCAGATCATTAATATATATTGTAAATAGCTGGGGTCCCAGCACTGAGCCTTGCGGTACCCCACTAGTCACTGCCTGCCATTGTGAAAATGACCCGTTTACTCATACTTTTTGCTTCCTGTTTGCCAGCCAGTTCACATGCACATCAATCCTCTATCCACATCAATACTGAACCCCCAATGCCGTATGCTTTAAGTTTGTATACTAATCTCTTAAGTGGGACCTTGTCGAAAGTCTTCTGGAAATCCAGATACATCGCATTCACTGTTTCTCCCCCATCCACGCTACTAGTTACATCCTCGAAAAATTCCACAAGATTCGTCAGACATGATTTACCTTTCATAAATCCATGCTGACTTTGTCCAATGAGTTCACCACTTTCCAAATGTGCTGCTATCCCATCTTTAATAACTGACTCTAGCAGTTTCCCCACTACCGACGTTAGACTAACTGGTCTGTAATTCCCCGTTTTCTCTCTCCCTCCCTTCTTAAAAAGAGGGGTTACGTTTGCTACCCGCCAATCCTCAGGAACTACTCCAGAATCTAAAGAATTTTGAAAGATTATCACTAATGCATCCACGATTTCTGGAGCTACTTCCTTAAGTACTCTGGGATGCAGTCTATCAGGCCCTGGGGATTTATCGGCCTTTAATCCATTCAATTTACCCAATACCACTTCCCGACTAACCTGGATTTCACTCAGTTCCTCCATCTCATTTGACCCGCGGTCCCCTGATATTTCCGGCAGATTATTTATGTCTTCCTTAGTGAAGACGGAACCAAAGTAGTTATTCAATTGGTCCGCCATATCCTTGTTCCCCATGATCAACTCACCTGTTTCTGACTGCAAGGGACCTACATTTGTTTTAACTAATCTCTTTCTCTTCACATATCTATAAAAACTTTTGCAGTCAGTTTTTATGTTCCCTGCCAGTTTTCTTTCATAATCCATTTTTCCTTTCCTAATTAAGCCCTTTGTCCTCCTTTGCTGGTCTCTGAATTTCTCCCAGTCCTCTGGTAAGCTGCTTTTTCTGGCTACTTTGTACGCATCATCCTTTGCTTTGATACTATCCCTGATTTCCCTTGTTATCTATGGATGCACTGCCTTCCCTGATTTATTCTTTTGCCAAACTGGGATGAACAATTTTTGTAGTTCATCCATGCAGTCTTTAAATGTCTTCCATTGCATATCCACCGTCAACCCTTTTAGAATTAATTGCAAGTCAATCTCGGCCAATTCACGTCTCATACCCTCAAAGTTACCTTTCTTTAAGTTCAGAACCATTGTTTCTGAATTAACAATATCATTCTCCATCCTAATGAAGAACTCGACCATATTATGCTCACTCTTGCCCAAGGGGGCACGTACAACAAGACTGCTAACTAACCCTTCCTCATTACTCAAACCCAGTCTAAATAGCCTGCTCTCTCATTGGTTCCTCTACATGCTGATTTAGATAACTATCCCGCATACATTCCAAAATATCCTCTTCCTCAGCACCCCTGCCAATTGATTCACCCAATCTATATGTAGATTGAAGTCACCCATTATAACTGTTTTGCCTTTGTCGCACGCATTTCTAATTTCCTGTTTCATACCATCCCCAACTTCACTACTACTGTTAGGTGGCCTGTACACAACACCCACCATAGTTTTCTGCCCCCTAGTGTTTTGTAGCTCTACCCATACCGACTTCACATCCTCCAAGCTAATGTCCTTCCCTTCCATTGCATTAATCTCCTCTCTAACCAGCAACACTACCTCCTTTTCCTTTCTCTCTATCCCTCCTGAATATTGAATATCCTTGGATGTTCAGCTCCCAGCCTTGGTCACCCTGGAGCCATGTCTCCGTGATCCCAACTATATCATAATCATTAATAGCTATCTGCACGTTCAACTCATCCACCTTATTACGAATACTCCTTGCATTGAGACACAAAGCCTTCAGGCTTGTTTTTACAACGCTCTTACCCTTTATACAATTATGTTGAAAAGTGGCCCTTTTTGATTTTTGCCCTGGTTTTGGCTGTTTGCCACTTTTATTTTTCACCTTGCTCCCTATTGCTTCTACCCTCATTTTACACCCACCTGCCTCTCTGCTCTTGTACCCATCCCCCTGCCACATTAGTTTAAATCCTCCCCGACAGCACTAGCAAACACTCCCCCAAGGACATTGGTTCCATTCCAGCCCAGGTGCAGACCGTCCTGTTTGTACTTGTCCCACCTCCCCCAGAAATGGTTCCAG
Source organism: Okamejei kenojei (assembly GCA_035221665.1). NCBI lineage: Eukaryota > Metazoa > Chordata > Chondrichthyes > Rajiformes > Rajidae > Okamejei > Okamejei kenojei. Next base: position 43,848,126 of record CM069135.1, on the reverse strand, counting down.
TGCCCTAAAAAATTGAATCCCTCCCCCTTGCAACATTTTTCAAGCCACGTATTCATCTGCAATATCCTCCTATTTCTACTCTGACTGGCCCGTGGTACTGGTAGCAATCCAGAGATTATTATCTTTGAGGTCCTACTTTTAAGTTTATCTCCTATCTCCCTAAATTCACCTTGTAGGACCTCATCCCTTTTTTTACCTATATCATTGGTGCCAATATGCACCACAACAACTGGCTGTTCATCCTCCCTCTCCAGAATGTTCTGCAGCCATTCAGTGACATCCCTGACCCTTGCACCAGGGAGACAACATACCATCCTGGAGTCGTTTGCGGCCGCAGAAACGACTATTTATTCCCCTGACAATTGAATCCCCTATTACTATTTCCCTTCCCCTCTTTTTTCCCCCCTCATGTGCTGCAGAGCCACCCATGGTGCCATGAACTTGGCTGCTGCTGCATTCCCCTGATGAGCCATCTCCCTCAACAGTATCCAAAATGGTATACCTGTTTATTCGAGTTTAGGAGGGAGATGACCGCAGGGAATTCCTGCATTACCTGCCTACTACTTTGCTGGCTATTGGCCACCCTATCCCTTTCTGTCATCTTACCTTTTACCTGTGGTGTGACCAACTCACTGTACGTGCTATCCACGACTTTCTCCGCATCGTGGATGCTCCAGTATGAATCCAGCCGCAGTTCCAATCGTTCAATGCGGTCTGCCAGGAGCTGCAGCTGGACACACTTCCTGCAAATGTAGTCACCAGGGACACCGACCCTGATTCCCACATGTTGCAGGCTGAACAAACCACGGGGCCAATCTCTACTGATATATCTTACTCCCGGATTACTCTGTATTAAATATCTTACTCCCGGATTACTCTGTATTAAATATTTTATTATATTTTTATTTTTTATTTTTTTAAATACACAAAACTTTATCCTTTAAACTTTAATAAATACTAATAAATACTGAATCCTTAACTCCCAGAATCCTTAGACCTGAAGGCAGAAATGTAAAAATGTAAACCCCGGGTTGCACCCAATCAGCTGCTTCCTCTGGTTGTCTTCAACCAATCAGAGGCTTCCACCAGATTCCTTCTCTGAAAGTGAGATGGAACGTTGCAGATTTCGGTCTCACAGCGAAAAGCAAGCCCCGCGCTAGATATACACTCACAGCGCAGGTAACTCCACCCTCTCGCACCCCCCGGGCCTCTGTGAAAAGCAAGCCCCGCGCTAGATATACACTCACAGCGCAGGTAACTCCACCCTCTCGCACCCCCCGGGCCTCTGTGAAAAGCAAGCCCCGCGCTAGATATACACTCACAGCGCAGGTAACTCCACCCTCTCGCACCCCCCGGGCCTCTGTGAAAGCAAGCCCCGCGCTAGATATATACTCACAGCGCAGGTAACTCCACCCTCTCGCACCAACGGCTCCCCGGGCCTCTGTGAAAAGCAAGCCCCGAGCTAGATATATACTCACAGCGCAGGTAACGCCACCCTCTCACACCAACGGCTCCCCGGGCCTCTCTTAAGGTTATTTGTATCTCTTCATCCTTAAGTAAAATAACCAAGAATTCTGCTTTTTAATGTCACTTATTAAAACTTCTTACTAATACATCTGCACAGATGGTGAAACTAAATTACCAGCCCATTGCAAACATAGGTATGCAGGATAAGGTACTACACATAGAATCATAGAGTCTTACAGCACAGAAGCTAGCCCTTTGGTGTAAATCAGCATCTGCAGTTCCTGCCTACACCTTCAGCCCACCATATTAATGCTGACCATCAATTTATACTATCTGTACTAATGCTATTTATTATTTTTATTTCTTGGAAGTTTGAGCCGAATTTTCATCAGCTGCAGGAATAATCCTGCTCTGCCTGTGTATAAAAGGGGTGGAGATGGACTTGGGGTCAAAGTGAGAGGTCTGTTTATCAAATTATGAAACTGAAGAGGAAATAGAATAGGGAGGGTAATTTGAAGAAGTAATATTGAAGACTTGGATCTTTAAGAAGAAAGCAAAGACAACAGTAGAAAGTACTCCAAGGTAATTGGTTGTGTCTGGATGATGGCTGGTGTATGGTATTAATTCCATTGAAAGTCTGACTTCTGCACTTTATCTAAATCCAAAAATAATCAGAGCTTTATCTCTTGTGCCCAGATGTAACTGTGGTCTAACAAGCTGCAACCACGTCGCAATGATTACTTCAGCTCGTGTGAACTGATCGGTGGCTAAAGTGACCACATCCATAAGAGCCATTTAAGATGAAAGAACTCAACAAGTTCTGTTCAGTCTCCAATAAAATGTGAGAAGGCTCTATATTCCACCCTTTCAGAGCCTGAGAGCATGTCATAGCTTACACCCAGACATAAATATCCCAAACCAGTACGGGTTTTGGTTTGTGTAATCGATTTATTGACTCTATTACACAATCGCCAAGACCTAAATAGTTATGGCATTCAGAACTATATATTCATCTGAAAATAAATTAACATCGGGCCAATCAAATGACAAGAGTCCATCAGTATATTGCGTGGCAAATCTCCATGTTTAGTTTAGATTAGAGATACAGCATGGAAACAGATCCTTCGAACCACCAAGTCCATTGTGAACATTAGGTAAACAAAAATGCTGGAGAAACTCAGCGGGTGAGGCAGCATCTATGGAGTGAAAGAATATGTGACGTTTCAGGTCGAGACCCTTCTTCAGACTGATTGTTATTGACCATTGTGAACATTAATCACCCGTTCACACTAGTTCCATGTTATTACACTTTCTCATGCAAAATATAATTAACAGAGAGAGGTGTTTCATGTACTCAATTCATTATGCCCCTGTCCCACTTAGGAAACCTGAACGGAAACCTCTGTTGACCTTGCACCCCACCCACGGTTTCAATGAGGTTCCCGGAGGATTTGGTCACTCTCCCTAATGGTCGAAAGTGGTTTCCGCGTGGTCGAGGCTTCTTCCATGTTCCTTCGATTATTTCAACAAAATCAAAACCAGCCTCAACTAAAAATCGGTTGCCGTTTGGTCGAAGCCAGTGGAGTGGGGTCGCTATGTACCTACAGGCTGTCGAAGGCAATCTCCTTCGCTGTCCGGCCATTTTGATTGGCTCATTGGAGTTTTCAGGACCAAGAAGATCCGCCGGAAGGTAAAATGCCCGCAAAACTTGATTAAACTTCTTAAAACTGTCTCCACTCCTTCTCCCCCCCCTTCTCTCCCCCTTCTCTCTCCCCTTCTCTCTCCCCTTCTCTCTACCCTCTCTCTTTCTCTTCCCCCCTCCCGCACTCTCTAAATAACTTACCGTGCTCTGTGCTAGCCGTTTAACTTCCTCTTCATCGTGCAGACAGCGCTCCTCTACTGTCCCTGGCCCCCACCTTCGCGATGTGTTTGTGTGTGTGTGTGCGGTCGGTAGCAAAGATCCTGTAGGATCTTTGGTCAGTAGATGCAGCTCACGCTTCGGTCAAGGTTTTCCAGGCGAGTGACCAAAACCTCTGGCGACTCATGGAAACCTTGGGTGGGGCGCAAGGTCACCAGAGGTTTCCGTTCAGGTTTCCTAAGTGGGACAGGGGCTTTACTATCCACTTGCTATTAACATTCAAAAATCCAATCCCTAATCTTAGTGTTTGGGCTGTGCACTGCAATAAGTGCACATAAGTAAACATGAATGTTTCAAAATCACTGTTCCTAATTTATGCACACCGGTTGAATGGTCTGGAAAGCCCCCCTGTGATGTCACCCTCAGGGTGAGTGGTAGTGATGTAAAGCTGCACATTAGCTTTATGATTAATGAGGACAGGGTGGTGGATGTTGTCTACATGGAATAAGGCATCTGATAAAGTCCCCCATGTTAGGCTGACCCAGAACATTAAGAAACAGTGACTTGGTTGTATGGATTCAGAACTGACTCACTGATATAAAATGGAGGGTTGTGATGGAGAACAATATTCAGGCTGGCAGTCTGTGACCAGCGGAGTTCTGCAGGGATCTGAGCTGGAACCTCTGCCGTTTGTGATATATATAAATGACGTGGACATAAACGTATACAGGTCAATTAGCAACTTTGCAGATGACAACAAGATTTCTGGGATCAAGGAGTGGGAGGCTGTTAACGCATACAGCGGGATATAGATCAGCTTCAGAAATGGGCAGAGGAACAGTAGGTGGAGTTTAAACCGAGCAAGTGTGAGATTGCACTTTGGGAGGTTAAATGTAAGGGGAAAATACACAATTAATGGCATGACCTTTAACAGCATTGATGTACAGAGGGATCTTGGGGTGCAAGTCCATAACTGCCTGAAAGTGGCAACACAGGTGGATAGAGTGGTAAAAAGTCATATGGTACACTTGCTTTCATAGGTCGTAACATTGAGTAGAAGAGTCAGCGAGTCATGATTTAGCTTTATAACACTTTAGTTAGGCCACATTTGGAGTATTGCGTGCAGTTCAGGATCCTGCTCCTATTGCAGGAAGGATATGGAGGCTTGAGAGAGGGTGCAGAGGCGGTTTACCAAAATGATGCCTGGATTATGGGGCAATAGCCACAGGAAGAAAGAGGTTGGACAGACATATTGTTTTCTCTGGAATGCCGGAGGTTGCGGGGAGGACCTGGTAGAAGTATAAAAAAATATGAGAGGCATAGATAAGGAGACAGCTAGAACCTTCTGCCAGGATGGAAAAATCAAATACTACAGGGCATGGCTTTAATGTGAGAGAGGGAAATTTTAAAGTAGTTGTGTAGGGCATCCTTTTTACCAAGAGTATGGCGTGAGCCTGGAATGTGCTGCTGGAGTTAATGGTTAAAGCCGATATGATAGTGACATTTAAGAGATTTTTGGATCGGCATATAGATATGTAGAGAATGGACGGATATGAATTATGTGCAGGTAAATAAGAGATGGTCTTGGCCTTATGTTCGGCAAAAGTGAATACATAATGTAGTGCCCATAACATTTTAGCTTCTGAGTACACCATCCTTCCTACCCCCGATGTATTTCTATGGATTGTTCATTTGCCCCTTGCCCCAACCAAAGGTATGCTTTTCGATCCGTAGTGTCAGCACACAATGTGCAATCATGAAACTGATGTTGAAATTAATCATGAAACTGATTATGAAAGCGGCAGCTGGAACGGCGACTGCCAGGGTGGAACACACATTACCAGGGACGTAAATGATCTCTTTTTGAAGCAGAGCAGTGAACTATCAACATTCCACAGCCAACATCCATACTTTGATGCAACTAAAAAAAGCTTTTCACTGTACCTCGGTATACGCGACAATAAACTAAACTGAACCAAAAAAAAGATCTTTCTACAGCTTTAGTTTAGAGATACAGCGTGGAAACAGGCCCTTTGGCCCACAGAGTCCACACCGACCAGTGACCCCCACACATTGACACTATCCTGCACACACTAGGGACAATTGTTACACACACATCAAGCCAATTAATCTACAAACCCGTACGTCTTTGGAGTGTGGGGGAAAATCAAAGATCTCAGAGAAAACCCATGCAGTCACGGGGAGAACATACAAACTCCATACAGACAACACCCGTAGTCGGGATCGAACCTGGATCTCTGGCGCTGCAAGTGCTGTAATGGGCCTGTCTCACTTAGGCGATTTTTCAGGCGACTGGCGGCGACTGTCAAGTTACCGGCAGTCGTGTTAAAAACCAGCAACTGGAATGGTGACTGTCAGAATGGAACACACACACACAAAGCACAGTGTATGGTAAGTCCTTTAAAAGAGGGCGGGGAGAGAGGGGGGAGAGGGGGGAGGAGGAGGGAGAAGGAGTGGAGACAACTTTTAAGAAGACAGAGATACAAGGCTGTGAAGCTCAGCGGACATTTAACATTACCGGTCGGTTAGCCTTGGCTCTGAAAACTACTGCTAACGTTTTTTTTCCCCATTGAGCCAATTCACTGGTCAGCACTGGCTACAACGTACGAGAACCTACAAGAACCTTTGACTTTCCGGCAACCCACTAGGACCTCCTGACGACCCACCTACGGCATGAGAATTCTCTCTCGCTACTCTCCATGGCGGCTTCATTCAGGTCGCCGCTAATTTTTCAACATATTGAAAAATTTGCAGTGACGATAATGAGGCCACAACTAGTTCCCAGAATGTGGGAACTCCTCACAACCATGAAGGCGATTTCCCGGCAGCCACCCACGAACATGTGGCGACCATGTGGCGACTGCATAGTCTCCTGCAGTCACCTAAAAAGTCCCCTAATTGGGACAGGCCCATAAGGCAACAACTCTACCACTGCGCCACCATGCTACCCTGTTTGCAGTTTTGTTTGCAATTGTAGTACACAAATTGGCTACACTATAGCCTTTGATTTAAAATGTATTAATTGGCTGTGAGGAATGAATTGAACACATGAAAGCTACTATAAAAAAAGGTATATATTTTCTCTGAAAAATAGTAACTAATTAAGAACAAATCTTTTTGGAACATAGCGAACTGTGCTAAGTGCAAGTTTAATTATTTTCCTCTGAAGGATCTACCGTTCCTCCCAAGTTGCCAGCATCTTTCATGGCTTACGCTGTTCTTCCTGGTACTTGGCTATTTTAAATGGTCAGTTTGGGGATGAGTGAATTAAATGAATCACAAAGCATAATTGAGTAAGCAGTTATTTTCTGCTGGTACCGAATAAAGTGGCAGTAAAACCATTTTCATCTGGTACCACTTAAAGCATGAAATACAGCCACTGGACAACCTTCAAAGCCGCCCCCAGCATAATGTCATATTGACCTGCTGAATGGCACTGGGCTCCTGCGGCTTCCACTCTCAGTGGAGAGGTGGACATTTGAAGATATTTAGAGGCACTTTTCCTCTTTAATGAACCTATTGTTCTGCTGAACTTGTGGAAATACTTTATTCAGTCTTTTTGTGAAATTGGAAACAGTGATTCAGGAGGTTATTCAGTAACAGAAAAATTTCCACTGTTCTAATCCAATAATAATGGCCCAGCCAGAGGAATTTGCAATGGACAAGATAATTTTCCTGGAATCATTCTAATATAATGTTGTCTGGACCCTCTCCAGAGCCAGCATAACCTTCCTCAGATATGGGGCCCACATTTGCTCACAGTACTCCATATGCATCCTGACCAGCGCCTTATAGAGCAAAGTGTGTTCCAGTGACACACTTTGTTAGCAATCCAGTCAAAACTATTTTGCTCCTGATACAGAGCTGAGGTTTGTGCTGAGGTCCAGGGGTCATCCTGGGGGTAGGAAACGGGAGTTGGTAGAGGTGACCACAGTGATCGTCACAGCCCACTCTGATTCTGGCAGCCCACTGTGAACGCACTGCAATCCGAGTCCTCGAGACTGGCAAACGTTTGGCGGTGGGAACTCAGTTGCATGGACTGGTGGCCGAGTTACACTACCTTTAGATGCAACAGGCTGAGCTGAAGGCATGCACACACACACACACACACGCACACCTGTTTGTGCGCACAATAACACATGCGCACTCACAGACACCCATGCACACACACTCATACACATGCACACATATATGCACATGCACACACACACACACACACATTCACACACATACTCACACATATGCCCACATACATGACATACACACATGCACACTCACTTACACAGTTACATTAATGCACATACTTGCATGCATGCATCCATGTACACACATGCACACATATGTGTACACAAACGCACGCACATGCATGTATGTACACACTTACACACATGCATACACAGCAGAGTTGCATACATATGCACACACACACTCACACATGCATGCATACGCACAGACAGACATACGTGCATTCACAGAACACTTACACATTTGCACAAATGCATGTACACTTACACACATGCATGCAGAGCACATTCACACAGACACATGCACAAATGCATGCACAGCACACATACACACACACACATGCACAAATGCATGCACAGCTCACACACACACATACGCATGTGAGCAAATGCCTCCTTGACTGCTCTAATATTTAGTTTGGGCACCGCCTACCTTTCACATCCCAGACTGGCACAATCTCCGTGTCTCTTTATTCCCTTTAAAATTCAAAAACCCACCGACCTCTGTCTTGAAAAAAACGCAGGGCCTGGTTAAGCCTTGGTTAACCCCTGGAACAGAAAGAGAGTCGGCTGCAAGAAACTTGTCAGAATATCAGTCAATAGTATGCTCAAAATGCTTTGAAAAACTGATTCCCTTTTCAGACTGGTCCTGAATCCCAGCCATGTGCCAGAACTCTTATGGCTCTGCCCTCCGGAGATGAACAGACCTTCAGACTAACAGAGGGTCCAGACCTCTCCATGTTCTCCAGCAATGCATCCTGACCTGCTGAGTTATTCCGGTACTTTGTGTCTTTTTTTCGTAAACCAGTATCTGCTTTGACTGTATCGACTGGGTTTGTTGTCCTTGGAATGGAGAAGGGGGCAGTGTGTGTGCATGCTGATAGATGTGTGCAGAATTATGAGGAGAATTATGAACCATTGGTTGAAGTTGAGAGGGGAAAGTTGCAAGAGGAACCTGGGTAAAAGAAGGACCTACCAAAGGAGGTGGTTGAGGTCTGCCTACCATAACAATATTTTAGGGACAATTTTGCATGTGACCCTGGATGGGAAAGCTTGAGAGAGATATGGGTAAAATGCGGCTAAGTGGGACTGGCCTAGATGGGGCATCTTGGTTGGTATGGATGAGGTTGAGATGAAGGGCCAATTCCATGCCTGTGACGCTACATGGTTCCCTGAAAGTGACAATACAGATAATCATGGTGGTAAAGCAGGCTTGCCTTCATTGAGCCATTGAGATACAGCATGGTTATGAGCCCTTCAGCCCAACCTGCCCATGCTGACCAAGATGTCTCATCTACACTTGTCCCATCTGCTACGTTTAGGCTATATCCCACTAAACCCTATCCATGTACCCACCCAATGCCTTTTAAATATTGCCATAACACATGCATTAACTATCACCTTGGAGAGTTCGTTCCATATACTCACCACCCTCTGTGTGAAAAGGTTGCCCCTTAGGCATGAACGGGGTACTGATTGTGGATGATCCGCCATGATCACATTGAATGACGGTGCTGGCTCGAAGGGCCGAATAGCCTACTCCTGCACCCATTGTCTATATATCTATGTATCTAAAATGCAATGTACCCCTCACATCTTGGACATAATGTAAGTCCAGATATATGTGCTGAGTAGTTTAGTTTTGTGTAGTTTATACTCATATGCACGGGGTTGGTTTTCTTGGCAGTGCTGTGCTGGCATTTAATGTCCATCCCTCTTTGCCATTGAGAAGATGGTCATACATCACCTTCTTGAACTGTTATATAGATCTTTTCATTTAGTTTAGTTCAGCATTGTAGCACTGTAGCTTCGGCCCACTGAGTCTACACTGATCAACAATTCATACGAATTCTACGTTACCCCATTTTTGCATTAATTCCCTACACACCAGGGGCAATTTACAGAGCCCAATAAACCTGCATCTCTTTGGAATGTGGGAGGAAACCGGAGCACCCGGAGGAAACTCACACGGTCACACGAAAATGTATAAATTCCACACAGACAGCACCCAAGGTCAGGATGGAAATTGGGTCTGTGGAGATGTGAGGCGCAAGCTCTACCATCTGCGTAACTAGTGAAGACACCCCATAATGCTTTTGAAAGCAGTTCCAAGATTTAGACCCAGCAATGTTGAAGAAAGGGTGATGTACTTCCAAGTCAGGATGATATGCAACTACATGGGGAAAATTCAGATTTGTGATGTTTCCTCCCACCTGAAGCCCTTGGTCATGGGTTTGGGAGGTGCTGTCTGAGATGTGCAACAGTTTTTTTTCCCACGGGGAATTAATCAAGTGGTCTTCTTTGTCTGGGATGAGATTATTGAATTCTATTGAAACTGCATCTTATTACAGGGAACCCCTGCATACGACAACGAGCCATTGGTCATGTGAGAATGTCTGGATCTCGGTGTTATGAGGTCTGGAGTTGAGTCGTCCCGGTGAAACCAAAACTAATGAGCAGAATGTTGAGGAGTAATGAATTTATTGGTTTTCTTTTGAGATACAGTGATAAACTTTGGTCTGTGTGTTATCCAGGTAAACATCTACGCATGAATACAATCTCACCATGCAGAATATTGTGTTACAGTTTCAGAGAACATGTGGTTAAGTGGTCCACAATAAGGTATATTGGGGATCGGGAATACATCCTTAACTTATAACAGGCCTGTTCAAGAGTCCGTTGACAGTGAGGAAAAATTTGTTCTGGAATCTAAATCCTGCCCTTCAATATGATAACAGATTTGATGCAATGCTAATATAAATTTTACTTCGGAGTCACGTGAGTGACTTCGTGAAGACCCCGCCAGCACGCCTGCGCAGCATATCGTCGCGCGCATCTGCAGCGGCAGCTGGGGGGGGGGAGTGCGCTCTCCCCACCGGCTCCTTCACAAGACCGGCAGGTGAGTATTACCTTTCCCTTACAGCATGGACAAGGGCCGCAGGACGACGCTGTCGAGGAGCGGAGCTGAGCTGCGGCCAGCCGACGGCCCTTGTCCCCGGAGCTGCAAGGAACGCCGGCAGCTTTAACGCAACGGTGGGGGCAGGAATGCGAAGTCGGGCGCTCCCCGCTGATACAGGGGCCGACTCACCCGAATGGGTTACCGCTACGGAGCTGCAAGCAACAGGTCCAGACTCTCCGAGCCCCCCGTCCCCCAAGAGAATAAGGGGGGATACAGGTACGTGGCAAGGGGTCTTGTTTTCTTTACAGGCAACCTCTCCCCGAGCTCCAGAAGACCCAGGGGCTGGGCCGGGGGACAGCCGAACGACAGGGGAGCCCTGCAAAGTGCATTACGTACCGCAGCCAGGATATCTGCCATCGTGCAGCCGGGCATAAACACTGCTGCGTCGTGTAGGCCTGCTGGAGCAGATACCGCCGACACCACACGCCCGTCAGGCTGCGGTCAAGGGCTGAGGTGGCAGCAGGAAGCGGTCGGTCAGCTCAGCGCTGCGAGCGGCCGACCATCGCGCCTCTACGCCAAGTAATGGTGTAAGTGTGGAGGTAAGCCTGCACGGACTCCGGGGAGCCAGGTTCCGGGGGCCGGCGCCGAGTCAACTCACCTGCCTTCTTATCAGCCAGGTGGGCCGCCACAGTCTGGGAGAAGACAGACTAGCGGAGAGTCTGTGCGGGAGTCCGTATGACCCTACTTGGGCTGTAGGTCACGATGACCTGCCATTGGACCATAGACCCTAAGGGGGTGAGGTCCGATGGTGGAAGCCCCAGTGAATTCGCAGGCCTGGGGAAGTCGGCTTGTCCGCTGCATCTCGCAGGGACGGTCGCATTGAGCGGTTGGAGCTCTTAAATGGTGCAAAACCTCCAGCAGGACCGAGAACGAGAAGAACGGGACTCGGGGGGCATCCACTAGCCGTGCAAGGACTCCGCTCAGCTCCTCATCGTCTCCAGCCAGAAGCATTAATGATTGCCCAGCTGCTGAGTTTGACGACGACCAGGGACAGCCAGTGACCGCTGAACCAGAGCATGAGGAGGATGCTGGATGTGGTGAGTGAACTTTGCCGTTTCTACCCAGACAGGTGAACCCTGCACCACGAATTGGCGGGCACCATTGATTGCCTACGTATGCACCAACTCTGGAGTCAGATTCTCAATAATACCTTGGAGAAAAGGTTCTCCACGGGCATAACGCATTTTGCAAAACCCTGATCGGGGATAATGTGTCCAGTAAATAGCATGATGCACTGGCACTCCTATGCAACGCCCAGTATGAGATAAATTGCCTGCGTAAGAGCTCCATATAGCCCACACTAAACCCCAAATTCGCGGGGTTGTGCCGACCATTACCGCTCCACCGCCGCATCAGTTTGCTTGAGAGACCTGTACAAACAGGTGAAGGGACTGGACAAAGGAGGCCAAAACAGTGGGCCTCATGAAACTCCATCGGCCAGAGTTCACCCATATATCACCGGCAACAGCCTAATACAACCTGTGAACCAAGGCTGCCGGATAGGGCACAAAGATTCTACCTACCTCCATCTCAATAACTACAACGACCGTTTTTAGGGCAAGGCCAACAGCGGCCTGCATGGGAAATGCGGCCGCCGGCCCGTCAACCTCCATAACGTCCACCCGAAGCACCGTATGTATGGAACGCCGTTCACTATGGAGGTAAGGGGGTCTGGCTCCTCTCACGCCGTAGTATCCCTCCTGTACGAATAGGTGGGCGATTGCGGGCGGCCTTGGACATATGGGAAAACTGTAACCACAGATGAGTTTATTTTACAAAGTGTTCAAGGGTATATAATTCGTGGGAGGTATAGATTCCCATACCCAGCATTCGCCTCGTAGAAATTTACTCTATCCCAAAAAGAGGTGGAGGCAGGCATGCTGAAATTATATGGCGAGCAGGGAAAAGTGGTAATTGGCATAACCAAGCATGGACCTATTGAGTTGAGCCTAATATGTTCACCAGCAGTAAAAAAGAAGAGGAATGTTGGATTATAATCGATTTAGCTGATTGAACACTTTTGTACAATATACCCATGTCAAAATGGATGCTTTTGGAACAGCTAGGGGGAAGCTTTACTCAGGGTACTTTATGGCATGTATCAATTTGAAAGAAGCATGCTATACGGTGCCCATCGCTGAGGCTCACAGGGATTTCTGAAGTTGTCTGGAAGGGTGCATTGCCTAATGGAACCATCACAGCTTAGGCTGTTTACCTGTATTGGCTCTTCTCCGACAACAAGATTATAGTGATGGCATATTGGATGAAATCCTTATAGTGGGGCAGACCCTCCAATTGGCAATTCAAGGAGTGGCTGCAACCAAGGCTCTGCTTGAGAAGCTGGGATTGTAATCCATCCAGACAAATCAAAAACTGCAACCCGGTACGGGTTATGGATTTTTGGTGTTGACCTTAGACACTAATTTAATGAAGTTTATCATCCCCACTAATAAAGCTACTGCTATAATCAGAAGAGTGCCACAATCTTGCTTGCGCCAGGGTATCGACCATGTGGCAAACAGCAAAAGTTATTGGTATTGGTAACTCTAAATTGGTAACTACATTCCCAGCTGCACGATTTCGGGCCGCTACACTACCGAAATTCACAAAGGTCACAAATCACAGCTTTAAAAAAAAACAAATGCTGGCTGCTTTGATCGGCCACTTCGGTTACCACCGGAAGCTAGAAACAAGCTATAATGGTGGGTAGATAATATTAGAAGAATGTCATTGACCTATTATAGGAGCAACCCTGATGTTTGTGCTACTAACTGACGCAAGTGCACCAGGCTGGGGTGCAAACTGGTACGATGTCCAGTATGTGTGGCAGATGGAACTCTCATGAGTACATTCCTGGAGTCACATTGGGATAAATTATATAGAAATGCTGTGGGGGCATTTCATGGACTGCGTGCTTACTGTACTAATCATGGGCATGTCCGCTTTCGAATAGATAATGCTTCAATAATGGTTTACATCAATCATATGGGTAGTATCAGGTCGCTAGTTTGCAATGAATTGGCTAATACAATTTGGCACTGGTGCATTGAAAGAAATATTTGGATTACTGCGACCTATTTGCCTGGAACTTAATTCAGTGGCGGACACCAGGTCACGTGTCTTCAATGACAACATTGAGTGGATGTTGAACCCCCAAATTTTGGAGATATTATAGCTCAAATTGGGGACACAGATATTGACCTATTTGCGTCCAGGCTGAACCATCGAATACCAACGTATGTGTTGTGGAACCAGACCCTGGGGTAATAGCATTGGATGCGTTTTTATCCATTGGGGGAAATGGGTTGCTACGCGTTTCCCCCATGCTGCCTCACCAGTTGGGTATTGCAGAAAATTAAACTAGACTCTGCAACTGACATATTGATCATTCCCGACTGGCCTACACAACCATGGTACCCTATGGTTGTAGAAAATGTACAACAACCATGGATGGCGATTGGGAAACATCCCAAATTGATTACTCACTCCATTACAGGGGGGTCAGTCATCCTTGCCATGGTCATTAAACTTGTTGGCTTGCAGGTTCTGAAAAGACCGCTCAACCGGGCAGGCATCTCGTCAAGAGCCATGAACCTTATTGCAGATCGTGTCGGGAATCAACCACACAAACAATACCTCACTCAAATCAGAAAGTGGGAGGTTTTCTGTGCCCGGAACAACAAGTCCTCCAACTCGGCAACAATACCGGATGTGTTGGAGTTTCTAGCAGGCCTCCATTTGATGCTGGCCTCAGCTACAGTGCCAACACAGCGACAGGAGTACACTGTATTCATACCTGGATATAGGTATCAGCTCCCACCACCTGGTGTCTAAACTAATGAGGGGAGTATTCAATACCAATCCCTCCACGACCAGATATACAGTAACGTGGGATGTGGGATCGTGCTGACCCTATGATGAGCTGGGCTCCAATAGATGAGCTACCATTTGAAACAGCTCACCCTTAAGGTGGTGATGCTCATGCACTGACGACAGCCCAACGAGTCCAGATGTTACAAAAACTGCGACTGGACAGCATGGGGGCCAACCCTGGTCAAATAAAATTCTTTGTTAAAGAGTTATTAAAACAGCACAGGCCAGGGGCGCATGGGCTGCAGCTGGAATGTCGGGCGTACCCTGTAGATGCCACTCTCTGCATAGTCACCCATCTCCACCATACATCCGAGTTACTGGAGTTATCAGGATGAAGGAACGGGGGCTCCTCTTCAGTCATAAACCTCCGCATCATCGGGTGACTACACAGACGATTGCCAGGTGGCTCAGGGTGGTGCTGGGTGCAGCAGGAGGTTGCTACTAACATTTTTTTAAGTCTCATTCACCAGGGCTGCAGCAAGAGCCATGGAGGTGCCCATGGACCACAATCTGGCCACCGCGGTGTGGGCCAGTGGGGAGAAAACCTTTCATCGGTTCTATAACAAGCCTCTGGCCGTTCCTGCGTACATTCGCAGAAGCTATCCTGGGTACCGCCTCAGTAAATGTCTGGCCAGGTTTAGGGGTTGTTTTATTTGATTAATAAATTGTGTTGATTTTTCAGCCACTGTCAACTGAACTCCGTTAACAGTCTACTCCATCAGAATGGCGGCAGTGTGATAAGCACATGGACGTTGTTCAGGGCGTGAAATCACAGAGCTTGAAATCTTCACGAAGTCACTCACGTGACTCCGAAGTAAAATAGTAAGATTAAACGAGAACTTACAAAAATTTGAAGTTTGATCGGTATTTTACGAGGATCGCGGTGAGGGATTTCGTGCCCACCCGCTCCCACCCTCTATCATCAGGTCAAACAGGTAGTTCTACGGTTTTCATCTTACTATTTTTAGTCATGGTTGGTTCTGTGATTCCACACCGCTGCTTTGAAGGATGCTGCGCAGGCGTGCTGGCGGGGTCTTCACGAAATCCCTCACCGCGACTCCTCATAAAATACAGATCAAACTTCAAACTTGGTAAGTTCTCGTTTAATCTTACTATTATATAGGTCAATAAATGTTATCAGTTTAATAATAATACTAAAGGTGAAAATCTTAAGTACTGTACATATGTAGTTTTATTAGTTTTCATTACATCACTAGGAATTGTCTGGCATTATTTATGTTTCATAATCTATTGAAATATTTAGTTGTATGAATATGTATAACGATAAACAAATGTAATTTCAAATAGTGAAGGTCAAATCATTTGCAGTGGGAAATATATCTCGATTTATATAAGAGATAGACGCAAAGTGCTGGACTAACTCAGCGGGTCAGGCAACATCTCTGGAGAAAAGGGATGGGTGACGTTTCAGGCCAGGATCCTTCATTAGACTTCAGATCAAGCAGTCTTTCCAGGTGAGGCAGAGGTTCACCTGCACCTCCTCCAACTCCATCTACTGCATCCGCTGTTCCAGGTGTCAACTGCTCTACATCAGTGAGACCAAGCACAGGCTTGGCAATTGCTTCGCCCGTCGCCAATCAGTTCGCAATAACGAACCTGATCTCCCAGTGGCTCAGCATTTCAACTCCCCCTCCCATCGAATCTGACCGTTCTGTCCTGGGCCTCCTCCATTGCCAGAGTGAGGCCCAATGCAAAATGGAGGAGCAGCACATATTTCGCTTGGGTAGTTTACCCCCCAGCGGTATGAACATTGACTTCTCCAATTTCAGGTAGTCCTTGCTTTCTCCCTCCTTCCCTTTCCCTTCCCAGCTCCCCCTCAAGCCTACTGTTCCGCCTCTTCCTCCCCCCCCCCCCCCCCCAACATCAGTCTGAAGAAGGGTCTCGACCCAAAACCTCACCTATTCCTTTGCTCCATAGATGCTCCCTCACCCGCTGGGTTTCTCCAGCAATTTTGTCTACCTTTTCCTCATTCCTGATCAGAATGATTGCAATGCAAAATCTTGAGTAAAAATCTTTAAATCTCAGGCGTCCTGTCACAGTTGATATTACCTGACATATTAATTAGCTAGTAATGTTTGTAACTTGACCATTTTGTCATTTTACTGCTTCTGTTAATTAGCCACTTTCAGCACCCTTCACTTTATTGTGCCAGTGGTCAATTATTTCTCTGGTAACCCTCTTTATTCTTCTGCAAGTCTAAAACTCAACCAACTTGCTTTTCCATTCACTAATCGTTCTACTCTCACCTTCTTAATCTGTTTGAAGTAACAAATACGCAGGAGTCTGCAGTAATGGGAAAGAAAATAATGGAATACTCTGTGGAAGTGTGAATAAATCGAA
Source organism: Okamejei kenojei (assembly GCA_035221665.1). NCBI lineage: Eukaryota > Metazoa > Chordata > Chondrichthyes > Rajiformes > Rajidae > Okamejei > Okamejei kenojei. Next base: position 43,831,343 of record CM069135.1, on the reverse strand, counting down.
GAACACTGCAATAGAATATTGCACGTTAGCACAATTTTCTATGGTAGGTCCTCAAGGATGCATATATTTAGAAAGCAAGCAGCTATATATAGCCTTCCTAAAATTAACGTACAAAAGTAAATTGTTTGTAATGTAAAGTGTTACGAAAAGTTAAAAAAAAAAATTAGAGCATCGAAATCTCTGGAAAATGTAAGTACTAGAAGAGAAAGATTTAAATTAATTCAAGGAGGAAACATTGCTAAAATTGGCTTTGAACTTACTGAGTATTTTAACCCTTTAAGGGATAATGTCTAATTCATCTTGTAGATCATAATCTATTTATTTCTGGGAGTAAATAAAATAGTAAGATTAAATGAGAACTTACCAGTTTGAAGTTTGATCGTTATTTTATGAGGAGTTACGATGAGGGATTACGTGAAGAAGACCCTGCCTGGCGCATGCTCGGCATACTTCAAAGCAGCGGCATGAAAAACACAGAACCAATAGCCAGAGTAAGATAGTAAGGCTTACATAGACTAGAACTACCAGATGATCATTTATATTATGAGGGTTGGGAGTGGAGGGCACGTAATCCCTCATCTTAACTCCTCATAAAATAACGATCAGACTTCAAACTGGTAAGTTCTCATTTAATCTTACTATTTTACTTCGGAGTCACGTGAGTGACTACGTGAAGATTTTGAAGCTCTGTGATTTTCATGCCGTAGATCATTCCATACGACACACTGCTTGGGTTTACACAGTAGTGAGTAAATAATATATATTGCTTGAAATTATGCAATAAATATTTTAATAATAATAATAAAAAGAAAAGTAATAACCCCTCTATCCCTGGGGATATTACAACAAATGATATGCAACAAAGCAAACAATTTGAACAGAACCCAACACAGCATGTGCAACCCTGGCACTGTGACAACAGGTTTATCATAAAATCTAGAAAGTTCCCTCTTTAGACCATCCTGCGGTCTCCAGAATTTGGTGAGCGGCATGTCCTGCACCTTTGCCGCGGACATTTGATACCGCCCCTGGTGAAGTGAGATTTAAAACACATCAGTGTCTACTTCCAGTTAATCCACGAACCTGTTTATCCATCTAGAAATAGTTTGTTACTGTCACTTTTTTTAAATGTTTCTTGTGGGTAATGAACATTGGGTGTCTCACAATCTCGGAGACTCTTAAATTCAATATATATTAAATCAGATGCTTAACCACACACAATGTTTAGTTGACAGAGTATGTCTTAAAGATTACATTGGTTCCAGCCTTTCTTTGCTTGCTTTGCTTGCTTAGATCATTGACATAAAACGTCATTTTATTTACAGACAACTGCATACAATGTAACCACAACATTTGTAATGTTTGTACTCATTGTGCTGATATTAATGTCATCAGCATAACCACTTTAAATATTAACTTCTGAAAAGACAGTGACGTAATTGGAGTCCATTGCCAAAGCAATGTGAGAACTATACTGACATCCCAGATTTCTGAATATCTGGTAGGATTTTATTAAAATTCCTCTCATAAATCGGGATATTAACGGATGAGACCCGATAAATTGTCGTTCTGAAATTGTCCTAAATTGGAGGACAAAGCACTCCGAGCTCCATTAATGGTACTATAACTCAGGTGCAACATAGCAAGGAACTCCAATACATCCGATATGTTTGCAGTATGATAAAATATATCTGAGTGTATACAAAAGATTTCCCATTCCTTATATGAAACATATATTGTTTCTTAGTGCTATATCTCCAAGCTGCAGTTATGACATCCATGGTCCTATCCGACATTCCATCAGAACCTGCAGATTAACAATTAATACGGTCATGTAATGGATGACATCTGCTGTTACTGGATGTACCAACAATTACTGCACCTGGGATTTGTCATGAATGTCTGAATCATCATTCTGAGCACCAATGGGAACAATGGCTGTGTAATAATGGTCCCTAAATAAGGGACGTATCAGATATTAAAGTGATAAAAACAGATACTGCACTTGATCTTAGCCAAAAGGCCGAGAAGCAATACCAGTTTGGAACCACCAAACGCCTGCGGCGGAGACGTGCTCTATTTTGGTGACGCATTGCCTAATCGGGCAAAATTGCGAAAACATAAAAGACTATATTTCCCCAATGTAGCGAGAATGCATCCACCACTAATGCTCCTGGCTCCCATGAGACACATTTAGACCACTGGAGATTTAATCCAGACACAACAGATCAACATTTGGTACTCATACTGTCTGACAATCTTTTTTAAAAAATTTTTTTTTAACTTTTTGAATTTTAACATTCATTCTGTATTGTCATTGAACTTTCGTGATCTGTTGTCTTACCACAATATTGTCTTCTCCCATAGCTGTGGTATTGTCTACTCGTAATTGAACATGTAAGTTCTTTATTGTAGATACAACAGCTATCAATGCATAAAATGCCCCCAATAACTCCAAATAATTCATACCATGTGTTTGGAGAATTAAATCGTCTTGGACAGTCCATCGACCACTACAACTGGTGTCGCTGTCCTTGGCTCCCCATCTGAGAGCACTCCCATCAGTCTGTAATACTACTGAAGACTAATGAACAAGCACATTTTTACTTCTAGTAACTTGTGCAACATTGAGAATCCATCATTGCAATTCAGCTCAACCTTTTTAGTTGGTAACTGCATGGACCTAATCAATGACCTGCATGCTTTTTACGCTTAATTTCTCTGGTCTTTGCAGACTTTGATCACTTTACTTTACCACTATCACTTTACCAGTAACCGTAGCTACTTCTTGGATGGTGAGGGATAATGTTTTTTTACCAAGACAAGTACAGGCATTTGTAACATCCCCAACCTTAATTGTTGGTAAAGTTACTGCCATATCAACTGTATTAATGACAAACCCCAAATAATCAATTGTTTGGGATGCCTGTAACTTACATGTTGTTTGGATGTACAGAACCTTAGCCTTTCAATAGGCTTATGGTTGCTGAACTCAGATCTTCTGCTGTCTCCCATTTACAATTAACATATTCTCTAGATAAGTCATTACAATGTGATTCTGAGCCCTCATTAACACCAGTGCTGGTTTCAATAATTGTGTGAGCAATCTGAGGGCTGAATTTAACCCATTAGGTAATTCCTTCAGCTGACCCATCCAATTAATTTAAGTACCTGAATAATAAGGCATCTTTTTTAGGTCTGATAATAGCCATATAGCAGCCTTGTGATAACAACTTTGTTACAGTGTTGAAGTGTACTTTTTTTTAAATTGCCTATACTGAACTATAAATTTAAGTTTGTGAGTCCCAGAATGACTCTGCAACCCCCATACTTGTGTCTGGGATATATTATCTCTACCTGATGAGTTCCTGGTACATTCAAACACCAAGCCGATCAGATTCAATGCAGAATTACAAAACAATTGTAATCTTACAACCAACCAGAGGTTGTTTCCCAGAAATTCCATGTGTGATGGAATGACGTTTCTGTACTTCCGTAAATGAATCAGAAGATCGCCTTCTCTTAATATAGGGGTTCGTATCAACCTGTTTGTTTCTCAAAGCAGGATGAGAAGTTTTATAAGGCAAATATCCTTAATTGTTTGGGCAGTTTTTCATCAATCATAAATCTGGTTATAGCATTGCCCCACATAATCCTGCATTTTTTTTGGGTATAATGTTAGCCAAATGGCAATTTTCATCATACAATTGGGTTTGAATATGCATTGCAGAGTAACGCAAGCATGTCTTAAAAGTATTGGACATTATCGACCCATGTAAGTCTTCCCCAAATGCAGTGATGCCAACTGAATATCAGCTAGAGGACATGCTGGAACACATTTCCTGTCCTCGCATCGTTACACTCATGGGTGCCCAATTACTGAGTTACTGTTGGCACCCTGAGCGAGGCACAATAGACGGGTGTTTTATATATTTTTTACTGTTTCAGTCATGACAGTTTCTTGGAGTAGGTGAGAAACCAAATAATGTTGGCCGCCAGGTTCATCCATAGCCTCACCAGTCCATACCGATATAGCAAAACTTGGTGCTACATCGGGAACACCCGCAGCATTTCTATTGTGCTCTGGTGTATACACATAAGTATGGACACCAGCTTCAGGGTCAGTTTCATCCTGCCCTGGTACTCCCGAGTCTTTGCTCTAAATACTTCATCCAGACCTATGTAAGGCACTGGTGAATGAGATTCTCATTCTTTATAGGCACCATACTCAGTGTATGGAAACTCCTTCGGAGCCTGCCTTAGAATCTCATGGGTCTTTAGAACCCTTGCCTGATTAGAATTTGGAGCATTTTATCTTGCTCTAGGGATCTCATCCAGACCTAACCAAGGTACTGGAGAATCAGAATCCCATTTTCATAGGCATCATACTCAGCATATGGAAACTCCTTTGGAGTCTGCCTTACAGGAAGACATACCTGGGTCAAGAACCCTTGACTAAGTCAAGTGTGGAGCATTTTCTCCATTTCCAGCCTCCCCCACATTCTTGTCCTCCCTTGGAGGAGAGTTACTTCTTTACTGTTTTGTATTTGTGCATAAACCATATATGTTTAAAATTGTAATTCTGACAGGCACATTCTGCTTGCAGAATATTTGTATTAACCTCAGTATCGCACATGGTTATATACATTTCCATAAAGAAAACTGCATCTGGTAACATATATTCAGATCAGACTTTATTTTACAATTACTGGGTATTTGGAGCCGGCATTTAGCGCAGCCGTTATCTCCAAACATGATCTAAATAGCAGTAAATAGCGAGAGCTGACTTTTAAAGCAGCCCTTATCTCCCGATCTGATCTAAATCGGTAACTGCGGTTCCAGCGCGTTCTATTCAATTACCGCAGTTTAAAAATACATTCACTCTAGCTGGCTCCGTATTTCGAGCCAGAGTTACATAGAGTTTAAAAAAAAAAAATCAAAATACATCAGCACTCTAGCTGGCTCTGCAGACTTACAGAGTTTAAACCCATTAGCAAGAAAGTTCAACAGCGACTTACTTGCGGGTTAAACTTACGCTGGTGGGAGCAGCGCTCTCCACCCTGTCGGAACTTCACATGCGTCGATGTAATGCCGAGCATGCGCCAGGCAGGGTCTTCTTCATGTAGTCACTCATGTGACTCCGAAGTAAAATGAAAAATAAAACTTCATTTATTTAGAAAGCAATATTTATTAGATATTATATATCGGATATCATACGCATAAATTGCCCCTGTGAAGGATTAGAGCAGGATCCAATAGATGGTCACTAGTGGGACAGCTTGAATGACCATGGGTACTTTTGCATGCATCTTCTTCTTGCGAATGAAACATAAATAAACCAAAGGAATAGTTAAGGGACTGTCCCAATTGGGCGACCTAATCTGCGAGTTTAGAAGTGTGTCTTCGACCTTCAAACTCACAGCATGGTCAATAGGAGGTCCTATGAGGTCGCTGGAACTCTCCATGCTCGAGGGAAGTTCCTGAATACTCGTGTCCTCAGATAGGTCGTGGAAAATGTTTCAGCATGTTGAAAATTTTTCTGAAAGTAAAATTTGGTCGGCATGGTTCTTTTGAACTCGTAGTGCAGTGGAGTAGGGTCGCAATTTAGTTACAGGCAGTCGAGGGCAGCCGTAGGCAATCTCCTTCACTGACCGGGCATTTTAATTGGCTCATTGGAGTATTCAGGACCAAGGAAAGCCGACCGGTAGGTAAAATGCCTGCTAAACATTATTATACTTCTTAAAAGTGTCTCCACCCCTTCTCCCCCTCTCCTCTCCCCTTCTCCCATCCTTCTCTCCCCTCCTCTCCCCTTCTCTGCCCCTCTCCTCCCCCCCCCTCGCGCTCTCTAAAGGACTTACCGTTACTGTGCAGTCATTTTACCTTCCTCTTCATCGCGGGTGTGAATTTCAGACAGCGCTCCCCCGCTTTCCCTGGCCCCCGCCTTTCCGATATGTTTGTGTTTGTGTGTGTGTGTGTGTGTGTGTGCGGTCGGTCGATCGAGCTTGCGGTTTCAACGTGGTTGATCGTGCTCGAGGCTTTCCAGGCGAGTGCCCTCGAGCTTGAAGGTCGAAGACACTCTTCTTAACTCATGGATTAGGTCGCCTAAGTGGGGCAGCCCCTTAAGATCTCAAGCCAGGTGCTGAGCAGCCAGGTTGTTGTCTCTGCATCAATGTCTGCCAGGCCCTGAGTTCCATTTGGTGGGTGGTAGAGCGAGCACTCAGAGACAACATGGTTGGCTGTCTGTTGTTCTGCTCTGCATTCCCAAGCTGGCCAAACTACCCAAGCAAAATATGAGGTGCATGCATCGAAACACAGAATGTAGGAGCTGAAATTGGTCACTGCTAGCTGTGGCTTTGTACCTTGCTCAATCTCCCATTTCAATGGTCTCAGTGGAACAGAATGGGTGCATGTCAAGTAGTTGATGGTCCAAACATTTATATCGAAGGGGGTTGGAGAGGGGGGGAGAGGGAGGGGGTAGGAGAAGGGTGGGGGGGGAGAGGGGGTAGGGGGGGGGGGGGGGAGGGGGAGAGGGGTTTGGAGAGGGGGAGAGATGGGGGGGGAGGGAGGGAGGGGGGGAGAGGGGAGGGGGGAGAGGGGGAGAGGGGGGAGGTGGGAGAGAGGGGGGGATGGAGGGGGAGGGCAGGGGGAGAGGGGGGGAAGGGGGTGGATGGAGAGAGAGGGGGAAAGAGGAGCGGGAAGGAGGGGAAGGAGGGGGAGAAAGAGGAGGGGGAGAGGAGGGGGAGTGAGGGGGGAGAGGAGGGGGAAGAGGGGGCGAGAGAGAGCGGGGAAGAGGAGGGGAAAGAGAAGGGGGGTAGAGGAGGGGGGAGAGGAGTGGGGGGGAGAGGAGGGGAGAACTTTTAAGAAGCCAGAGATACACGGCTGTGATTACCGGTCATTTAACATTACTGGTCGGTTATCCTTGGTTCTGAAAACTACTGCTTACGTTTTTTTTTCCCCCAATGAGCCAATTAAATTTACTGTTCAGCACTGGCTACAACCTACGAGAACTTTCGACCTCCTGGCAACCCACTTGGACCTCCTGGCGACCCACCTATGGCACGAGAAATCTCATTACTCTCCATGGCGACTTCATTCTGGTGGCCGCTAATTTTTCAACATGTGGAAAAATTAGCGGCGACCATAATGAGGTCGCGACTAGTTCCCAGAATGCGGGAACTCCTCACGACCATGAAGGCGACTCCCCGACAACAACCCGCAAACATGTGGCGACCATGCGGCGACTGCATAGTCTCCTGCAGTCGCCTAAAAAGTTGCCTAAGTGGGACAGGTCCATAACTCAGCAGGTCAGGCTGCGTCCATTTCCTCCAGAGATGATCCCTGTTCCACTAAGTTACTCCAACATTTTGTGTCTTTTTTGTAAACGAATGTTTGCAATTCCTTAGATAGACATAAAATGGTGCAGTAAATCAACGGACAGGCAGCATCTCTGGAGAGGAATGGGTGATATTTCGAGTCGAGACCCTTCTTCAGACCCTTGTTTTTACATTCTAACCTCTATAACCCTGCTCCTTTAGAAAAGTTGCATAGATATTCTTTTTACATTTAACGAGCAGAATTCTAAATGACAATATTGTCCTAAAAGACAGAGCTGATATATATTTAGTATAATTCCATACTGTCATGTAAAATCGACCCAGTACAGGCTACTCATGGCCTTGCTTTGATTTGGCTGATCGACTATGTTCAGGAGTGACAGTTGCCAGACCCTTTTTCATAGTTGCTGTTACAGTTTTTGTTAACCATTTCTAGCCTTATACACATATATTCATATAATGGATTATACTGCTCAGGTTCAAAAATAGCAAACACCCCCAACAACCCACTAAACTGTGTCTGAAACAACAGCAGACAACCCAAGTATGTGAAGGCAGATACATATGTGAAAATTAAAACTACTCCAGTGTCTCATTTTCAATGGAATAATCGTCATTATTTTTTTTAAAAACAGCATCAAAATGATTTGCATTTTCAAAATAATTGAATTTTAGATTTCATACATTTCAGGTGACTGATGGTATTTTTTATTCAAATCATGTCCTCCAAGCAACCAACTCCAATGGAGAATCAAAGGTCAAAAGCTATACCCAGCAAGCACATTTTAACTTCCCTTTCAAGATTTACTGCTGGCATGAGATTAAAAATGGAGCCTTGCATGCATTTCCTTCTTAAACAGTTTGAGCTGTCAATCCTCAAGTAATATATGCAAATAACCTCAGAGGTATAATTCTTCAACGTGATTCATTGAACACAGTCAGCTTGGGGTATTGTTGTGGATGAAACAAAAATGGAAAACAAAGTGTACAAATGGAATGTCACTAATGTCTGAAATGCTATTAAGTTGTAAATGCCACACTAACTACTTTGATCTTGTTAAACAATTTAGTATTTGGTATAATTTTAAGATTATTGATTGCTTATTTTTTCAATTTTTTTTTTTGCTGGAGTGGGAATTGGCCTCCATGGAGACCTCCGCAGTTGATGGGTTCGAGTGGGTTAGAGGAAGCTCACAGGCTGCAGGCAGCGGTTTGTACTAACTGATCACCAAGAGATGCATTAGAACAGCGTGGCGGGCAGATAAATTCTTGCAAATCAATTCATCCCTGAGCAATAAACTCATGTTGCTGGGAGTTCCGGAAGAAGACATCTATCCAGTAGACAGAGGGAAGCAGGAAGGAATCTGGGCAAGCAGTTTATTTGTAAAAAGCTGCTCTAACGCCATTTTAAAGAAATGCACGTTTGTGGGTTAATGGGGTTCGGTTAAAAAAAACGTCAAGTGTCCCTGGTGTATAGAATGGTGCTAGTGTGCGGGAGTCGATAGTTGGTGCAGACTCGGTGGGCTGGTGGGCCTGTTTCCGCACAGTATCTCTAAACTAAACTAAAACTCAGCTTTCTGTTAAGAGTCAATATACTTATTTTAGCACATAATACTTGTTTTTTAATTTTGAAAATGTAATGGAGTGTACTTGCCTGCTCTGTTCCAATCTAACTCAGTTGAGTTATTAAAAGGACGTTATCCTGCAGATATACAAAAATGTATTTGCTGACATCCAATAGAGATGGAACTTCGGTAATTTTCATTCACCCTTGCTTGACCCACTGCCTGTGAAGGACACAAAATACCCACAAAGTTGCTTCATCCTTAGTTATGGGAGATTTGCTTAAATAGGTCTCCTGATGTGGTGTCTGGGGCTGGGAACATGCCTCAGGTAGGCTTAGCTTAAATTACCTCTTACAACAGATCTCAGTCCGACGCTCCAACGATACTCCAGGGCCAATCCATCCATTTGTTATTCAAGTTTAGTTTAGTTTTAGTTTGGAGATGCAGTGCATAAATAGGCCCTTCGGCCCACTGAGACTGCGCCGATCAGCGATCCCCATACACTAGCACTATCCTACACACTATGACCAATTTACAAATTTTGACGAAGCCCAATTAACCTACAAAGCTGTATGTCTTTGGAGTGTGGGAGGAAACATGAGCACCCGGGAAAAACCCATGAGGTCAAAGGAAGAATGTACAAACTCTGTACAGACAGCACCCGTAGTCAGGATCGAACCCGGGTCTCTGGCGCTGTAATGCAGCAACTCCACTGCCGCGCCACTGTGCCGCCCTGAGAGAAGTGTGAGAAAAATCTTAATGTCAAGAAACAGGTGGTATCAAGAAATGGCAAAGGCTTCAAGACGAAACAAAATCCTTGCTGCAAATAGTCACAAAAGCTGGAGTAATTCAGCGGGACAGGCAGCATCTCCGGAGAGAAGGAATGGGTGACGCTTCGGGTCGAGACCCTTCTTTGGACCATGCTGCTGTACCATTTGTGCTTTGATCCAAGTTGTTCCAGCATAGTTACAAAACTGTCACCTGCACAATCGAGTGAAGTTACAGTGGTGGAAGAAGGAGCCTGAAAATGCAAGTATCTTTTAACCTCGGCAAGTCCAACCCAAACTGGAACCCTCAACAAATGTTGGCCCTTGGCTTTTCAGACTGGTGGAATGATTCTGGCGGACTCTTACTAGAGATCATAGGAGCGGTTCAGATCAATTCAGATCAGAATTCTGAAGAAGAGTTCTGATCCAAAACACCACCTATTCTCCAGAGATGCCGCCTGCCCGCTGAGTTACTCCAGCATTTTGTGTCTATCCAAATTAATTAATCATCATATACACCACGGTGCAATATAATTTCTTGTTCACATGAAAATCACAAAGTAAACAGGATATATGTAGTAACGATAAGTATAACAATAAATACAATGACAAGTGCAAAACAACAGATGGAGCAAGATTGCAGCACAATTCAAAGTAATGTAAAAATATTAAATTACAACAGAAATATCCGCATGAAATGGAGTTGTGTGAGAGTGACAGCACCTCCAGAGAGTCGGTGTAAATGAGGTGATTGAATCAGGATATGGGGAAGGAGCTGTTCGTAAGACTTAACATCTAAGCTCCTGTATCTTCTTCCAAATGGCAAGAGAGAATAAGAAATGGTCAGGATGGCAGGCATCTTTGACGATACTTCCAGCCTTCCTGATACAGTGCTTCGTGAAGATGGAATGGATGGAAGGAAGTGATGAGCCTGTGTTTAACACTCTCTGCAGGTCCATATGGTCAAGAGCATAGAAGTTGCCATTCCAGGCTGTGATGCATCTCACCAGAATATCATCTATAGCGCATCTATAGTGGAGGGTTTCTTAAATGTGTGAGCAGAGAGACAGAGGGGTGTAAAATGAGGATAGGAGCAATAGGTAACGAGGTGAAAAGTGGCAGGAAAACAAATCCAGGGCAAAAATCTAAAAGGGCCACTTTTCAATATAATTGTAAAAGGGTCAAGAGTGTTGTAAAAACAAGCCTGAAGGCTTTGTGTCTCAATGCGAGGAGCATTCATAATAAGGTGGATGAGTTGAATGTGCAGATAGCTATTAATAATTATAATATAGTTGGGATCACGGAGACATGGCTTCATGGTGACCAAGGCTGGGAGCTGAACATCCAGGGATATTCAATGTTCAGGAAGGATAGACAGAGAGGAAAAGGAGGTGGGGTAGTGTTGCTGGTTAGAGAGGAGATTAACGCAATAGAAAGGAATGACATTAGCTTGGAGGATGTGGAATCGATATGGGTGGAGTTGCGAAACACTAAGGGGCAGAAAACGCTAGTGGGTGTTGTGCACAGGCCACCTAACAGTAGTAGAGATGTAAACAAGCTGGTAAATCACAACTGTCCTTTATACACCACTGCAAAATAAAATCGAGATAAGTATTCTCTGGGTTTCACCTTGAAAAAGTCACCTATTGCAATCTTGAGAGAGTAAAATAACATCAACAGCTTTGTAGTGTATTCTGACCATGTCAATTCTGTTGTTTATCACCTGATAATCCGAGAGTGATGACATCAGAATCTTTGTGAGCACATCATCATGTCAGTGACCTAGAGGGCTGTGGCTGTTCGCTTCCATCATTAAGTTATTATCAGTAAATGTAAGAAAATAGGAATAGCCAAAGAAACAAGTCAAAGTTCACCAAATGCAGCTTTGCATGACACAGCAATAATGATCCTATTAACCATCTAGGTCCTGCCAATTAATCACAATTAATTAGGATATATCAGTCCCAGTACTGGAAAATATTGGACAAGACAACACTACTGCCTTACAGCGCCAGAGAACCGGGTTCGATCCTGACCGGATGCTGTCTATGTGGAGTTTGCACGGTCTCCCTGCGATCATGTGAGTTTCCTCCGTATGCCTCCCACATCCCAAAGACGTGTGGGTCTGTACATTGATTGGCCTCTGTAAGTTGCTCCTAGTGTGCAGGGAGTGGATGCGAAAGTGGGATAACATTGATCTAGTGTGAATGGGTGATCGATTTTCGGTGTGGACTCAATGCCCTGAAGGGCCTGGTTCCATGCTGTAGCTTTCACTCAATCAACTCTTTCCCTTCAATTCGTCAAGTCAGGTTTATTGAAAAATGCACAAATATGGTGATGTATAGGTACAATGTAAAAGCTTCCTGTGCAGTGTTAGATTGCCTTGGAGCCCATTCTTTCCTATGCTGTCTTGATACTTGCTCTTTTCTCTCAATGCCGCTTCCGCTGCTGACTTCAGCTCCCCTTTGCAGATTGCCAGCTGGCTTTAAGTAATATAGATTTGCCACAAATGATACTGTCCTCTAACGAGATAGGGAAGTGCTCAACAGCTCAGTTAAAGTGGTGGCTTAGAATATCATAGAGGTTGCCATGCTGATGGTTCTGAAAGCAAAGGGCAAGAGTTTATCAGGCATCAAGATCCCTTTCCCATTCTTGTATGTTCCCGTGAGACTATAGGGCCAAATCCACCTGTTCCTCACAAGTGTGTTGTATTTAGCATCTGCCATGTCTAAAGTTACCCAGGTAAGCTTTCATAAGACATTAGCTTCTGTGGAAAACCTACCTAGCTAACCTTCAAATTAATTAAGACTATCTTCTTCTATCACCTTCCAAAGACCTTTGTGTGGTTGATTTTCTGTTACAATACCATTGTGAATTTAAACCTGCACTTGTCTCCCTGAGTATCTAAGGACAAGGAAACTTCACTGAATACATGATGATTACAACTTTAATTATTTTCTCTTCCTCCTCAAATTAGTTATTGCAACTGATCTTGGTTGAAAGGTTGCACCTCAAGTGGGGTTGATGATAAGTCATAAGGTTATAAGTAATTGGAGCAGAATTAGGCCATTCGGCCCATCAAGCCTACTCTGCCATTCAATCATGGCTGATCTATCTCTCCCTCCTCACTCCATTCTCTTGCCTTCTCCCCATTACCGCTGACACCCATACAAATCAAGAGTCTATCTATCTCCGCCTTAAAAATATCCATTGACTTGGCCTCCACAGCCTTCTGTGGAAAAGAATTTCACACATTCACCACCCTCTGACTAAAGAAATGTCTCCACATCTCCCTCCTAAAGGAACACCCTTTAATTCTGAGGCTATGACCTTTTGTCCTAGACTCTCCCACTAGTTGATAGAGCTGTTCAGAAGAGTAAAATTATGCAGGTGCTGGAATCAGGCAAAACACAAAGTGTTGGAGAAAGACAGCAGGTCAGGCAGTATGTGCAGAAGGAATTGACAGGCGGCCTTTTGGATTAGGACCCTTTCTCAGATCGATAGCGTCGGGGGAGAAAACTGGGAAAGAGTACTTGGGGCAGGGCAAAGTCTGGAAAGCTGTAGATGGATACAGGTGAGGGGGGTGTTTGGCAGATGGGTGGAGTAAGAGAGAAAGCCTAGAGGTCAAAAGGAGACAGAGAGTTTTCAGATTAGGAAAGACGAGAGGAAGTGAAATGTAGAGAGGGATATGGGTGGAATGGGATCCATAAATCTCCCTGCAGGCAGGAAGAGATAGAGGAGGGAAATAAAAGAGAAATATGGAACTTGGGAATAGTAGATGAGCACACAGAGGAGGGGAAAGGTGCAGCGTGACTGGGGTGGACAGAGATGTTGGGAGAAAAATATGTGCGCTGGGATGGGTGGGGGAGGGACAGGGGAAAGGGAAGGGGGTATTTCCTGAAATTAGAGAATTTAATGTTCATATCCTTGAATTGTAAGTTACCCAAGCGGAATATGAGGTGCTGTTCATCCATTTTGTGTGTGACCTCACGCTGGCATTGGAGGAGGCCAAGGACAGAAAGGTCGGAATGGGAATGGGAAAGGCAGTTAAAGTGGTTATCATTCGGGAGATCCAGGAGGCCTTGATGGACCAAGCGTAAGTGTTTGGAGAAACGGCCACCTTGTCGTGTTCTTGTAAATGTAAAGGAAGCCACATCGGGAGCACCGCAACCAATAGAGGTGCACATGAACCCCCGTCTTACCTGGCAGGGCTGCTAGAGACCCTGGATGGATGTAAGAGAGGGGGTATAGGGACATGTGTTACATCTCCCTACAATTGGAGAGAACATGCCTGGGACGGGGATGGGTAGGGTGGGAAGTGATGAGTGAACGAAGGAGTTGCAATTGTTTTTCCTGAATGCATTTTAATCATTATGAGATGCTGTTGTGCTTGTGTATGTTGTGTTTGCACACATGTAAGTTTAAATATATAAGCATTTTGATTTGATTTTATTACTTGTCATTCAAACCTCAGAGAGGCTCGAACGAAACTCCGTTTCTACAAGCCATACAAACAAACAAACAGAACAATTCTTAAAAAAACACGCAAACAATTAAATTCACACAAACATCCATCACAGTGGATCTCCTCTTCACTGTGATGGAAGGCAAAGTTCTTCTCTCTCCCCCGCACCATCAATTTAGATTGAGGGTGAGATTGAACTTGTTTCTGTTATGTCCTTATAGAGAAACACCTTGCTGATGCTCACTCTTCAGTTTTGCTTTTGAAGAATCTTCACTTGAAAGATATGCTACTATCTTTTATCCAGCTTTACACTGCACATGTCACCAGCCTTTGAGCCATATTTGGCAAGAGAATGGCAAGAATTAATATTTTTCCCAATTTTGCAGCAGAAGGTAATGCAAGAACGTTGTCAGGAAGCCAGACCCCATTACCTTGTGCTGCCTGCCCTATGTCCAATGTTTTACCACAAGCAACTAGTTTCAACCAGATATGCCAACAGCATAATGAGTCATGCTTGAATGGATATTGAACTGAAATGATCCACATCAGAAAGTAAATGTTAGGTTAATTAGGAAATAGTCAAACAGTACACAATATCTTTGGTGATGGTGACATCTTTTAAGATCTAACATCACTGTGCGAATAGATAAAAGTACAAATGCCATGCGTTATGACATTTTTTTGCTGCCCTCACTTATTTGTGCATTTTCTACTGGCTGCTAAGGGAGAGGATGATGATGGTGCAGTTATCTGTGCAGGTGATTCATTTTCCAATATTTCAGTGTAGGTGGTTAATTTCTGGTGGTCTATTGGGTGAATTACCCGTGTTTGGTCCATATCCCTCCAAACCTGTCCTATCAATGTACCTGTCTAACTGTTTCTTCGACGTTGGGATAGTCCCAGCCTCAACTACCACTTCCAACAGCTTGTTCCATGCACTCACCACCCTTTGTGTGAGAAAGGTTTTCCTCAGTTTCCTATTAAATCTTTTCCCCTTCACCTTGAACCTATGTCCTCTGGACCTCGATTCACCCACCTACTTTGGGCAAGAGACACTGTGCACCTACCCGATCTACTCCTATAATCATTTTATACTTCCAATTTTGAGAGAAATTATAGAGATCTCCCCTCATCCTCCTGCATTCCAAGGAATAGTCCCAGCCTACTCAATCTCTCCCTATAGCTCAGATTCAAGATTCAAAGGAGTTTATTGTCATGTGTCCGGGGTGGGAGATTGCAACCTTCACGTGGTCCGCTCTGTTTCGACGAATGCAATCAACCCAGTGTGCACAATCAAATAAGATCAAATAGAACAAGTTGTCCTACAACTTTAGGCTGTGCACGCCATATGCAAGAAGAAGAAGTCATGTGTCCTAGATAGGACAATGAAATTCTTGCTTTGCTTCAGCACAACAGAATATAGAAGGCATGAATACAGAACAGATCAGTGTGTCCATATACCATTGTATAAATATATACACACATCCTCGAGTCCTGGCAACACCTCTGTACCCATTCCAGCTTGACAACATCTTTCCTATAACATGTTGCCCAGAACTGAACACAATACTCTAAATACTGAAATGTATCTAAAATATCAAATATTTATTCAATTAAAGTACATTTATATGAAATTCAGGTTAAAGAATGTATCTACGAAACCTCAATAAATATTGTATTCTTATTTGCATGCTTCACTGTGTAATCGTACTCTGGACAACAAAATACAAATACTTTTTTAACCTAGTTGAAACTTTACTATGTCAATGCAAAATAGTCCCATCCCCTTACCGTTGTAAATAATTAGTAGCAATTTATTGTCAGCCTGCTGGAGCATTAAATATTAACAGAAAAAATGCAAACGTTCTAGGAAAAGTTTCAGTTTGTTTGCTGAGTAAATAAACTCTTGACATCGCAGAGCAAATGGGAACAATGCCAGGCTAGTGAGGGGAAGAGACCCGGTATATCTGGCGGCATCTATCAGCTCGTCACTGTGTCTACAACATGCTCTGTAGACGGCGCTGAAGCCGTACCCTGTTCAGGAACTCTGTCAGACTCTGGGAAAATGCAGTGTTACTATGCAAAGACATAAAATCTTAGCAGTGCAGGACCAGCTTTTATACATTCTGAAATCCTTTTGTGACTGGAAACCCTACTCTGATATAATTGCGTCATTGCCACAAGCTGCCTCTGACCTCTGCTGCATGCTAATACTGATGGTGTTTCAAATGCTAATAAAGATACATAAACACTTGTAGTTTTTAACTTTAGTTTAGTTTAGAGATACAGTATGGAAACAGGTCCTCCGGCCCACCGAATCCACGCCGACCATTGACCACCCGGTCATACCAGTTCTGCGTTATCCCACTTTCTCATCATTTCTTTACACACTACGGGCAATTTACAGAGGCTGATTAACCTTCTTCTTCTTCTTGCATACGGCGCGCACAGCCTAAAGTTGTAGGACTTGTTCTATTTGATCTTATTTGATTGTGCATTCGTCGAAACAGGGCGGACCACGTGAAGGTTGCAATCTTCCACCCCGCTGATTAACCTGCAAACAAATAAATATTTGTGATGAGGGAGGAAAACAGAGCACTCGGAGGACATCCATGCGGTCACAAGGAGAACGTGCACACTCCACACAGACAGCATCTAAGGTCAGGAAAGAACGAGGGTCTCTGGAACTGAGACAGCAGCTCTACCAGCTGTATCACTGTGCCACCCCTATTTACTATAATATTTATGCAAAATAGTCATTGTTTTTTAATGTAATGATATTGATATATTCTGCACAGACAATACTTGTTCCATGCATTTTTAGGGAAATATGACTCCATAAGTTCATAAGTGACAGGAACAAAATTAGGCCATTCGGCCAATCTTTCATCCATGACTGATCTATCTTTCTCTCTCAAGCCCATTGTCCTGCCTTCTCCCCATAACCCCTGATATCCGTACTAATCATGGACTATTTATAGATGGTTTATTTTCCCCAATATTAATAAAGTTGCAATGTAACAAAAATGAAACTCAACAGGTTCAAGAATGTACATAAGGAAAACATCTTTAATGAATTATTCAGCATTTGGCTCAGTGAATGAATACACACAGGTTATGGAAAGAACTTTCAAAGTTTGGATACTTCATCAGAGAGACCATTTATAGAATCTTTCAGCGCTCATAAAATTACTGCTGTGGATAGGAATGTTGCCAGCAGGTCCCTGCACCATCACTGATGAATGTCTCAACTTCTAACAGCTCGAGATAAGCTTCAAAGGATACAATCTCTGCCACTATCAGTTAGGGATGTCACAATGAGCTTTTTTGGCAGTACAGTGATCACTAAAAACCATGCTCAGCGATATATATCAGAAATAGAGATATGATGGAATTTCCTTAATCTTGCTATTGCTCCAGGAATTGCACACCGATTTTGTCCAATTAAAAAGAGCTTTTTACAGTCGTCATAACCAGTTTCCCTAATGATTTGTCACAATCACCATGCTCTCTAACAACCTCCACAGTTAAATGTGGACTTTGCTGAATCTCAGGGGTTTTATCTTGTGATGTATTAATATAGGATAATACGATGTTGTTAGTACCAATATATTGAAAACTCCAAATCAGTGAATGTGATGCAATGATATTGTTGTAAGAGCACATATTTTAAAGCAGTCATTATTATTTTACCTGCCAACAATTCAAACCGGTCATTGCATGGAGAGGTTTCTCATCACAACTTGTATGAAAGAAGAAAGTACGTTGATATGCAACTCCTTATCATGTGTGTCTGAAATATTTCAAAGATACAGTGGCTTGCAAAAGTATTCATACCCCTTGAACTTTTCCACATTTTGTCACGTTACTACCACAAATGTAAATGTATTTTATTGGGATTTTATTTGATAGACCAACACAAAGTGGTGCATAATTGTGAAGTGGAAGGAATGTGATACATGGTTTCAAAATTTTATTACAAATAAAAAACTGAAAAGTGTGGCGTGCAAAAGTATTCAGCTCCCCTGAGTCAATACTTTGTGGAACCACCTTTTGCTGCAATTACAGCTGCAAGTCTTTTGGGGTATGTCTCTACCAGCTTTGCACATCTAGAGACTGAAATGTTTGCCCATTGTTCTTTGCAAAATAGCTCAAGCTCAGTCAGATTGGATGGAGAGCGTCTGTGAACAGCAATTTTCAAGTCTTGCCAGAGATTCTCAATTAGATTTAGGTCTGGACTTTGACTGGGCCATTCTAACACATGAATATGCTTTGATCTAAACCATTCCATTGTAGCTCTGGCTGTATGTTTAGGGTCGTTGTCCTGCTGGAAGGTGAACCTCCGCCCCAGTCTCAAGTCTTTTGCAGACTCTAACAGGTTTTCTTCCAAGATTGCCCTGTATTTGGCTCCATCCATCTTCCCATCAACTCTGACCAGCTTCCCTGTCCCTGCTGAAGAAAAGCATCCCCACAGCATGATGCTGCCACCACCATGTTTCACAGTGAGGATGGTGTGTTCAGGGTGATTGCAGTGTTAGTTTTCCACCATACGTAGCGTTTTGCATTTAGGCTAAAAACTTCAATTTTGGTCTCTTCAGACCAGAGCACCTACCTCCACATGTTTGCTGTGTCCCCCACATGGCTTGTGGCAAACTGCAAACGGGACTTCTTATGACTTTGTTTCAACAATGGCTTTCTTCTTGACACTCTTCCATAAAGGCCCGATTTGTGGAGTGCACGACTAATGGTTGTCCTGTGGACAGATTCTCCTACCTGAGCTGTGGATCTCTGTAGCTCCTCCAGAGTTACTATGGGCCTCTTGGCTGCTTCTCTGATCAATGCTATCCTTGCAGGCCTGTCAGTTTAGGTGGATGGCCATGTCTTGGTAGGTTTGCAGTTGTACCATTCTCTTTCCATTTGCTCCGTGAGATGTTCAAAGCTTGGGATATTTATTTATAACCTAACCCTGCTTTAAACTTCTCCACAACTTTATCCCTGACTTGTCTGGTGTGTTCCTTGGGCTTCATGATGCTGTTTGTTCACTAATGTTCTCTAACAAACCTCTGTGGCCTTTACAGAATAGCTGTATTTATACTGAGATTAGATGACACACAAGTGGACTCTATTTACTAATTAGGTGACTTCTGAAGGCAATTGGTTGCACTGGATTTTATTTATGGGTATCAGAGTAAAGGGGGCTGAATTTTTTTGCACGCCACACTTTTCAGTGTTTTATTTGTAAAAAAATTTGAAAACCTTGTATCATTTACCTTCCACTTCACAATTATGCGCCACTTTGTGTTGGTCTATCACATAAAATCCCAATAAAATACATTTGTGTTTGTGGTTGTAACGTGACAAAATGTGGAAAAGTTCAAGGGGTATGAAAACTTTTGCAATCCACTGTAGTAAATGAATTGATAAGCAGTAAGTTAGCTGTACTGTAGGTTGCTGAATATTGGATAACATTTGCTTCCCTTAGAATAGCCAAAGTTACTTTGATTTTTTTTGGAAAACTATAAATGCCAGATGGAATTTTAGTCTTTATCCTATGCAAATATTAATGATTCTTACAATGCAATATCCAGTCATTATTGCATTACAGTTCCAGGCACGTTTAAAGGTACAGTGAAAAACATCCCACATGTGACTGCAAACAAACATACATGAGTACAACAAGTCTTGTAAAAAGAGAAGTGGAATTTTGTGCAGAATATAGTGATACAGCTATAGAGAAACTGCCAATACAATCTGTAAGAGTTGCACAAGGTAGATTGGAAGATTGTAAATACATCCTTAGCTTATGAGACGTCTGTACAAGCAAGAGCGAAAATCCCGGGGGAGCCAAGGGACACACGTCCCCCCCCCCTGTTTTGAGAGGTGTTTTTGTAATCTGGATTTTAAAACCCGGTGAAATCTCCGCTTTCCGCGACAGTGGGGGTGGCTCTGCTGATCGAGGGCACCGAATGAATGAGAGAGACGTCGGTCAGCAAGCAATGGTGGGCGGGACCATGATGATTCAGCGCAGTGATTGGAGGAGGGAGGTGTAAGTCAGAGGCGGAAGTATGGGGATGGGACTGAAGATAGGGCGCGGTGATTGGAGGAGGGAGGCGTGCCCAGGTCATAGGGTCTCAAGTGAAAAACACTCTCGGCAGCCCTGGACACAGACCTGCACCTCATCCGCAGCCAGGATCAATCCCGGGCCTCCTGCGCTGCAATCGCTGCCGAATTTGACCTTTCCTGTCCCCACCTGAGAGTCCCCCACGCCCAGGGGTGGCCAGAAACGTCGGGAGCGGTGCCTCCAGGCTGACAGCCAGCGCAGAGAAGCAGCGCTAAATGCAGCTCAACTCTGCCTGTCCCACCAGGTTAACCTACAGCCCTGCCTGGATTTACGGGACATATGTCATCAGTCCAGGCAGGGCTGTAGGTTAACCCGGCGAAACAGGCAGAGTTGAGCTGCATTTAACACTGGATTGAGCTGAAATTACCGTTCACAGGGCCTCCGAAGCCTCGCATGTGTGTGTGAGTGTGCCCATGCGCACGCAGCCGCGTCAAGATATTGTGTCCCCCCCTGTCCCCAGTCCCCCTCATATTTTGATAGTGAGTTCCGTGCCTGCGTACAAATGTCTGATAACAACAAGGAAGAAGCTGCTCATGATTTACATGGTTTGAATCTTTTTATCTTTAGCCAGACGGGAGAGGGAAGAAGAGGGAATGGCCAGTTATGAGTCGTCCTTGACTATGTGCTGCTTTCCCAAGGTAGTGAAAGTGTAGATAGGAGTCATTGGTTAGTGTGATGGACAAGTTTGGCCAAAGCTCCTGTTCCAATGCTGTGTGACTCCATGACATATGACTCCACTTTGCTGCCTCTATAACTCTGTAATATCTTGCAATCTTGAGCACAGCAGTTGCTGAACCAAGTTGTGTTGCATCCCAAAGTTCAAGTTCTGAATGGGATTTGTATGATGGCGTCTGGCTCAGAGGAAATAACCCAAACGACATGTGAAGAGCACCTACAGTATCAAATCGATTGATTTAGGCATTGATTCATCTATGAGATTATTCCCATATTTTCTATACATGAAGCTCAGTTTTGTACATTGTAATGAAACATTTAGATTTAAAAGGTGGCGTAATGCCAGGTATAGGCATCAGATGTTGAGGCCTACCTTATGACAACGTCCTTTCATTAGTGAAAGGAACATTGTCAGCCCTGACTTAATTGAAACCATGCTCACCTCTGGAGTAGAAGGATGTACTTGCAATCCCATTCAATAGATTTGATCTCAAACATTTAATATTATTAGTTTATCTCAGCATCATGTGTGGTACAGACATGGAGGGCTGAAGAAACTATTCCCGTGCTGTACTTTTCCATGTTTTATGTTCTCCGAGGTATCCGACTCACATAGATAGTAGAAGTACTTTAACAGTAATGTATAATTGGGCAGGATCACTGGCACCCAAAGCATCGGCAGAAGCTTTGCAAATGTACATTACAATGTGTGTATTATAATCTGAGAAATCAGTCTGTTCCTGGGGCTGAAGTAGGAGGTGACAGACTTGTTCAGGCTCAATTGGCCACCAGTTATTTGAAGCATGTGGGAGAGCTTCAAATGTAACTGTACAGGCTTGCAATGCTTGATATTTCAAAAAGCTCATGATTCTTCCCCACCACTCCCTAATATTATACATGACAGGGTATTTCCAAGTTATCACAAAAAAAAGTTAGTCGATCAGCAGAGCAGAAAGCAACATTTATATTGGATTCAATGGAATCAAAAGTTGGAAGTACAGTACAAATCACAACAGGTACTACATTGATCGATAGTCGGCATGGACTCAGTGGGCTGAAGGGCTTTCATCCATTCTGCATCTTTCAATCAATCAATCAATCAATCAAGGGTCGCAACCCAGAACATTGACTGTCTATTTCCCTCCGCAGATGCTGCTCGATTTGCTGAGTTCCTCCGGCAGATTGCTTGTTGCTCCAGCTTCCAGCATCTACTGATTCTTGTGTCTCCATTGAACAGTTCTAGCCGCTGAGAGATAAAATTATATACATGTAATGAGTCAGTTCAATGAGGCAAGTCTGCTATAACCCAGACTAAACAAAACCTTTCCTTATTGGCAATTTCTTACTGGCACCGGAGCAAAGAAAAATGTATTTATTGAGTCATATCCCAACCACAAGGCCAGAACCAGAGAATGCTGAGAACATGGACACACTTTTATTTTAGACTTAGACACACAGGGCGAAAACAGGCTTTTCGGGGCCACCAAATCCTCACCGACCAGCGATTACCCCGTACATCCAGTTCAAGTTCAAGTGAGTTTATTGTCCTTGATAGGACAATGAAATTCTTGCTTTGCTTCAGCACAACAGAACATAGTAGGCATTGACTACTAAACAGATCAGTGTGTCCATATACCATTATATAAATATATACACACATGAATAAATAATACATTAGCACTATCCTACACACTAGAGACACTTTACAATATTACGGAAGACAATTAACCTACAATCCTGTTAGTCTTCAGAGTGCGGGAGAAAAACAGAATGCCCAGGAGAAACTCACGCGGTCACAGGGAGAACATACAAACTCCATACAGACAGCACCCGTAGCCAGGATAGGACCCTGGTCTCTGGCACTGTAAGGCAGCAACGCTGCCGCTGCGCTACCTGGTGCAGAGCTATTGCTCCTGAACAAGAGATAGCATTGGAAGAACAAAGGAAGAGACATTAGCAAAGGAAGTTCCTGATGCAAATCATTCACATCCCAATGAGCTGACCCACATTTGCTGAATTGGCACACCGATCATCTTGTTTGCCTTTCATTTGGTGTGAGATGGTTGCTCATCTGTTAAGTAATCATTGGGCCTATTAACTTTTGGTGGGAGTTTCACTTGTGAGGTTGTGATCCCATGTCTTCCTGTCCGAGAATCATAATTTCACATCCCCAAATGGACTGTTTCCCACAGTGGATTTCAAGAGGTTAAAATGTTCAAATTATTCTTTGAATCTGCGTTTCGTACTGAAAGCTTTTGGTCAGCCAGTCTCCATTTTGTGAAAATATAAACCAACAGCTGGTGGGATGTCCAATAAAGAGATCCATGAATAAAATAGCTCAAAGAAACATAGTGATCAATGAGATTCATTCCTACTGTGAGCAGTAGCTATGTGACTCTGGGGCCAAATGGGTGGCATGGTAGTTTAGCTGGTAGAGCTGCTGCCGCACTTTGCCAGAGATCTGGGGTTGATCCTGACCTCGGGTGCTGTCTGTGAAAGGTCCACATTTCAATCTGGGAAATTCCCTTCTTTCTTCTCTTCACTGATGCAATTTGACTGGGAGGAGGTGTCCAGCCTTTTGTTGTTGTAGGCAGTTTGACGGGGCTATCCTTTGTACAGTTGAAGATTACACATTATCTTGGCACTCAGTCAACCCAGAAAGTTAATGGCCTTTCGTGGAACATTAATAAAATAAAACAACTAAAGGGCAGGTTCGAAGGAGCAAAGCACCGCTGAATGGAAATAGGAATTGATCTGTAAAGTTTTGATCCCAGTGAGTTCACTCACACATCACCTTGTAGCTAGTTGCATGTTAACTTTAGCCACTGTTAATGGTGTGAAAAAGATAAGGTTTCATTCTGATACACCAGAACATCTTGTCTCACGGTCTAAAGTGTAACTTATGAACAAATTCACATAGGTTGTATTTCACAACAGAGTGACTCTGATGTCCATGAGAAGCTGTGAATAATAAATTAATCGTTTGGCTGTACAGAAACACAGTGGAAATGTATTCAGGGTGAAGAAAGAATTGCAAGTGAAGTATTTTTGTCCAAATGTGCAGTTTAAAAAAAATATTAACTTTCTTTAAGAGATTTTAGTTTAGTTTACTCTGGAATTTAGAAGGATGAGAGGAGATCTTATTGAAACACATAAGATTATTTAGGGGTTGAACACACTAGAGGCAGGAATTGTGTTCCTGGTGTTGGGGGAGTCCAGAACCAGGGGCCAAAGTTTAAGAATAAGGGGGTACACAAAAAGCTGGAGAAACTCAGCGGGTGCAGCAGCATCTAAGGAGCGAAGGAGATAGGCGAGTTTTGTGTACCCTCGATTCTCCAGCATCTGCAGTTCCTTCTTTAAAACTTTAAGAATAAGGGGTAAGCCATTTAGAATGGAGATGAGGAGAAACTTTTTCACACAGAGAGTTGTGAGTCGGTGGAATTCTCTGCCACAGAGGCCGGTGGGGGCTGGTTCTCTGGATGCTTTCAAGAGAGCGCAAGACAGAGCTCTTAAAGATAGCGGAGTCAAGGGATATGGGGAGAAGGCAGGAACCAGGTACTGATTGTGGATGATCAGCCATGATCAAATTGAATGGTGGTCCTGGCTCGAGGGGCCGAATGGCCTACTCCTGCACCTTTTTCTATTGTCTATTTAGTTTCGAGACAATATGGAAACAGTTCCTTTGGCCCATCTGGTGCACGCTGACTATCTATCACTATAATATATAATATATCTAACACTAGCTCGATTGTATCCCATTTTTGCATCCTACACACTAGGGGAAATTTACAAAGCCAATTAACTAGTATGTGTTTGGAATGTGGGAAGAAATAGGAGCACCCGGAGAAAACTCTTGCCGTCACTGGGAGAACATACAAACTGCACTGACCGCACCCGTAGTCAGGGTCAAACCCGGGTCTCTGGTGCAGTGAGGCGGCAACTCTACCACTGTGCCATCCAACGTTGGCAGTATATAATGGCACAATGCTACAGGTAGTGGAGTTGCAACAATCTGTGTTTAATTCAGGCCTGTCTGTGTGGAGTTTGTGTGGAGTCTTCCTGATTGCTGCATGTAGTTTGCCCCAATGCTCCAATTTCCTCCCACATCCCACATCCCACAGGCTCTATGTTATTTATCCACGAGATATTAGCGCCGTTAGGCAGGTGGGTGCTGGAATCTGAGGGAGTTGACGGCAATGTGGGAAAGTAAAATGGCATTCACGTAGGATTAGTGTTATTGGGTGCCTGATGAGCGTGCACGCGATGGGTTAAAATACCTTCATCTGTGTTGTGTGACTCTATAAGACGATTCCCGGTGGAGAAATGGCACTGTTTCATAATCAGTTAAATTAGCCCTTAGAAACAAAGAACTGCAAAATAGACACAAAGTGCAGGAAAAAATAGACCAAAAATAGACACAAAGTGCTGGAAAAACTTAGCGGGTCAGGCAACAACTCTGGAGAAAAAGGATGGGTGATGATTCGGGTCAGGACCTTTCTTCAGACTGAGTAATTAGAGTTGGTAAGCACACCAACCTCATGAGGAATTGGAAGTAACAAATTAATAGAAATATTCTGAAACCAAATTTTGGAAAGCCATTGTTTTTGCCACAGCAAAAACTCCATTGCCTTGTGTGGGCCACTGCTCCACTCTCCTTGGCAAATGTCTAGGGCTTAGTCAGATTCATATCTGGGGGTACAGAGAATGTTCACCAGACTGATTCCTGGGATGTCAGGACTTTCATATGAGGAAAGACTGTATAGACTTGGCTTGTACTTGCTAGAATTTAGAAGACTGATGGGGGATCTTATAGAAACTTCCAAAATTCTTAAGGGGTAGGATAGGCTAGATGCAGGAAGATTGTTCCCGATGTTGGGGAGGTCCAGAACAAGGGGTCACAGTCTAAGGATAAGGGGGATTTCCTTTAGGACCGAGATGAGGAAAACATTTTTCACACAGAGAGTGGTGAGTCTCTGGAATTCTCTGCCACAGAAGGTAGTTGAGGCCAGTTCATTGGCTATATTTAAGAGGGAGTTAGTTGTGGCCCTTGTGGCTAAAGGGATCAGGGGGTATGGAGAGAAGGCAGGTACAGGATACTGAGTTGAATGATCAGCCATGATCATATTGAATGGCGGTGCAGGCTCGAAGGGCCGAATGGCCTTCTCCTGCACCTATTTTCTATGTTTTCTATATATATGAGTACATGACTTGGGTCAAAGGGCTTCTTTGACCCAAGTCATGTACTCATATATATGATTCATTGTAGCAGCCTTCCAGCATTATAATATTTCACAGCAGCTCATCTGCTGCTCATCCATACCTGGGCTGCAACGTTGAGTGCTGAAAGGTCTAGAGGAAGAATTTGTGGAAGAAATTCTTGGTAAAAATTCTGTTTTTTTTTTCATTAATAGTACCCTTGTTGATAGTTTGAATTGCCGAGTATTTCCATTGAGAGTGAATGAGTCAGAAGCTGAGACAGATGCCTATTGAATTACAGCCTTGGCTGGCTTCCCAATTGCTACTTTCCATAAACTTGAGGTCACCCAAAATTCCCCTACACCAGTCTGACCTTGCACCATGTCATGTTTGTCCATCACTCTGGACCTATATCACCTAACAGTTAAGAAACATCTCAATTTTAAACTCCTCTTCAAATCCCACTTTCATCCCTCCCTAACTCCCTAGATTCACAAGCTTCCAAGATATGTGCCCTCCATCTGTCCTTCAATCCTGGCCACTTGTGGGTACCTTGTTTGAATCACTCCACCTTCAACAATTGTATATTCAGTTGTCAAGTGTGCAAGCTTTAGAATTCCCTTCAAAGTCCACTTCATTACTCGAGCAAATAGGTGATGTTTCGGGTCAGGACTCTTCCTCAGATTCGTTTATGAATTTCAAGAATGGTCCCAAGCCAAAACATTGGCGTTTTGAGTCTGAAGGAAGGTCCAAACAGAAATGTTATCCATCCATTCCCTTCACACATGCTGTCTGACCCACTGAGTTATTCCAGCATTTTATGTATTACAAGATTCCAGCATCTGCAGTTCCTTGTGCCTCCTCTATTAATCTACCGCTCTTATTGGTGATAGGATATTTAATGAAACTTACCCTTGGAAGTTTTTGGTCATTGTCCTGGTATATTGCTGGTTTTAGTTCATAATATTCCTGTGAAATGGATCAGGATGTAAGTTGAAATGGACTGAGTTCTCACTATCAAGCTTAATATTTATGGCCAGAAATTTTGGCCAACTAGTTTTAGTCCTGCTTATGAACATATTTCCACTGAGAGAAATATAGTGTTAGTGAAAAAAGACACAAAGTGCTGGAGTAACTCAACGGGTCAGGCAGCACCTCTGGAGAACATGGGTAGGCAATGTTTCAGGTCAACCCAAAGCGTAACTTATATATGCTGCCTGACCCACTGAGTTACTCCAGCACTTTGTCGGAACAAGGAACTCCAAATGCTGCTTACAAAAAAAAGACACCAAGTAAACATGTTAAAGGACAGACACAATAATGCCTCTGTCCCACCTGGGAAAACTGAACGGAAACCTCTGGAGACTTTGCGCCCCACCCAAGGTTTCCGTGAGGTTCCCGGAGGTTTTTGTCCTCCAGCAACCACCTTCAACTAGCATCGCAACCGGCTTCGACTAAAAAATTACCGATTTTTTAAACGGAAACCATTTTCGACCATTAGGGAGACTGACAAAAACCTCCGGGAACCGCACGGAAACCTTGGGTGGGGCACAAAGTCTCCAGAGGTTTCCGTTCAGGTTTCCTAAGTGGGACAGGGGGATAAGTAACCCTTACAGTCTGAAGAAGGGTCCTGACCTGAAATGTCATCTGTCCATTCTCTACACAGAAGTCACTTCACTAATGGGCAGCAAGGTGGCGCAGCGGTATATTTGCTGCCTTAAATAGTCCTGCAAGGACCGTAATATACCACTGCGCCAGACCCGGGTTCGATCCTGACTACAGGTGCTGACTGTACGGAGTTTGTATGTTCTCTCCGTGACCGCGTGGGTTTTTTTTTCTTCCAAAATCTACAGTTTTTTCCCTCACTCCAAAGAATATACAGGTTTATAGGTTAATTGGCTTGGTATAAGTGTATATTGTCCCTGATGTGTGTAGGATGGGTTAATGTGCTGGGATGGCTGGGCGGCACGGTCTCGTTGGGCCGAAGGGTCTGTTTCTGCGCTGGAACTCTAAACTAAACTAAAAGCTAGAAACTAAGATGCTGCCTGACTCACTGAGTTCCTCCTGCACTTTGTGTTTTGGTAAAACTGGATTTAACTGATGGATTATCCAGACGCTTGAGACAATGTGAACATTTTTAAATACCTTCCCATGTTTTACCAGCTTAACATGGGCAATATACATAATATGATAAGATTCAAACTACAATTTGCAAAATCGGATGTGTCACTATTAAGAGTGGAATTCTCTCACAGAAAGCAGTGGAGGCCAATTCACTGACTGGATGTATTCAAGAGAGAGTTAGATATAGCTCTTTGGGCCAATGGAATCAAGGGATATGAGGAGAAAGCAGGAAAGGGGTACTGATTTTGGATGATCAGCCATGATCATTTTGAATGGTGGTGCCGGCTCGTAGTGCCTAATGGCCTACTCCTGCACCTATTTTCTATGTTTCTATGTTTCTATTACAGCTGAGCAAAGGGGACTACAAGGGCATGAGGGAGGAGCTGGCCAAAGTTGACCGGAAAGGGACCTTAGCAAGAATATCAATGGCAGGAATTTCTGGGAAAATTTGGATGCAGGATCTTTTCATTCCAAAGAGGAAGTCAAATCAGGAGAGTTTATTGTCATGTGTCCCAGATAGGACAATTAAATTCTTGCTTGAAAGATTCTAGGGCAAGAATGAGGTGATCTGATGGGCCGAATGGCCTAATGCTGCTCCTATCACTTATGAACATTAATGGAACTGTAACTGTACAAGAGAGTTCTGCGCTCACTGATGGGGGCACCTTTGATGAAAGGATGAGCGGGGATGTTTTCTAAGCACATGCAGGTGTCGCTAAGCCTGAGGAACATCTAGATTTGAATCCGTTTTGGCGAAGAGAACAAATTACTCTGGGGATGTGCTCAAATAACTGTGATCCCCACCCAGCTGAAGTCCTCTCAGGAGGGTACAATGAATAAATTATTAAGGGGTTAAGAGAGTCCATCTTTAATGGCAGATAGTCAACTAATATCTTTTGCAGAGATAGTGAGTCGGTGTCTCAGCTGATGTGTGTGAGAATTTAGCAAGCTATGGGAACATGGAGAACTGATGTCTAAAGGAAATATAGTGAGCTGCTATCTGTGGGTGTACAGACGATATCTATGGAAATACATTTAGGTTACATCCAAGGGAAATGATAGAGCTAATATCTATGGGAATATGGCGAGCTGATAATTATGGCATTATTGGCAGCTCATATCAATGGGGATATAAGGACCTGATATCAATTATAATGTGGTCAACTCATGTCCATATGGGCTTTTAAACTGTGTCTGTGGGAACACAGTGAGCTGATGTCTCTAGGAATATAGTAAACTGATGTCGATAGAAATGTAGTCAGCTATGTCTCTGAGAATTTAGTGAACTAGTATATATAAATGGGAATATAGTGAATTTATTTCAATGGGAATATAGTAAACTGATATCTATGGTGCAACATTGAGCTAATGTCCATGGATTAGCTGATGCCTATTGGAATATGGTAAGCTGATATGTATGAGAATATCATGAGCTCATGTCTTTAGGTTAAACTGAGAGGATGCCTCTGGGGACGGTATGCTGCTGTATTTGTGGATGTATTGATTTATTGAGCCTATATCTGAGTGGAGACAATGGATTTATGCCTTGCGGATTATAGTGATTTAATGTCTTTAGGGATATGATGAGCTAATTCCAATGGGGACACACAGGGAGCGAACTGAGGTTGAAGACTGCTGCTTTAATAAGATCTGTAGGATCCTTTCTAATCTAGTGAAGACTAAGTTGTTTCCCCAATGATAGTGATAATTCATTCTTAAATTTATCTTAATCTATAACACATTTAACATGCATCCAGGGTTAACAAGTATGATTGTTCATTTTATCTAATATTCAGTTTAGTTTAGTTTTGTTTATTGTCAAGTGTACTGAGGTACAGTGAAGAGCTTTTGTTGCGTGCTAACCAGTCAGCAGAAAGACAATACATGATTACAATCGATCCATTTACTGTGTTCAGATATATGATAAGGGAATAACGTTCTCATATTATTATTGTTTACTATTCAAGATCAAGTAAAACAAAACAAATATACAAATACTGGAAATTAAAGTTGGGAAAATGAAACAGCATCCAAACAGAATATTAATGTTAAGGGTTCATCTGTAAAATTATCATCTGCAGTGAAAACTGGAAGCTAGAAAGAAAGATTTGCATTAACATACTGACACATAACTGCTGGATATTTCAAATGCTTTACAGACAATGTGGTATTGTGTGTTATCACTGTTATAATGGTGAACATTTTAATTTAACCGAACAAAAGTAAAATTGGATAATTCTGATTTATATTAAATTCGTGATGATGAATTGCTCCTTATTTCATGTTCATTGTGACATTTAAACCTTGATGTTCATGAAATGCTTGTTTCCATCTCTACAGAGGCTTTAGGGGCATTGGGTCCTACACAGCACAGAAACAGCCACTTCAGCCCACCAGGTCCATGCTAAATATCAAGCATGCGTTGGAAGGAACTGCAGATGCTGGTTTAAACCGAAGATAGACACAAAAAGCTGGAGTAACTCAGCGTGACAGTCAGCATCTCTGGAGAGTAGGAATGGGTGATATTTTGGGTCGAGACCCTTCTTCAGACACGTTAGGGATAAGGGAAATGAGAGATATAGACGATGATGTAGAGAGACAAAGAACAATGAATGAAAGATGTACAAAAAAGTAATGATGGTAAAGGAAACAGGCACCCAATTTCATTGATCCTATTTTACTTGTTACTTTGCCCACATTTTAATCAACTGCCCCACCCCCAACCCTGGGGACAATTAATCTACCTGCCCACACATCCAGAGGAAACCTCGGCAGTCACAGGATGAAGGCACAAACTCCACACAGTCGGTACTGGAGGCCAAGTCATTGGATGGATTTAAGAGAGAGTTAGATACAGCTCTAGGGGCTAGTGGAATCAAGGGATATGGGGAGAAGGCAGGCACGGGTTATTGATTGGGGACGATCAGCCATGATCACAATGAATGGCGGTGCTGGCTCGAAGGGCCGAATGGTCTCCTCCTGCACCTATTTTCTATGTTTCTATGGTGTTAGAATTGAACCTGAATCACTGGAGCTGAGGCAGCAACTGTGCCGCCCTAACCTGTTGGGTACTTCCTGCATTTACCTGTTTCAGATTCCCAACATCTGCAGCCTTTGCTTTTGTAAAATGACCATTTTGCTTTGAGAGCCATGGATGTAATTATATTAGTAAAAGAGGCACCTAGTTTTCAAACTGGAAGGTTTCATACCCAAAAATTAGGTAAATAATGTTAATCTATTTTCAGTGGTATAACTTAAGAAATAAAATGTTGCTAGGAGCATATACCTATTCTTTTTTATATAGTATAATCAAAACTGAAGCCTGGAAGTTGGTTTATTGCCTTGCTTATGATTTCTATATCTATAGAAACATTTATCAATGATCTGAATGTTATAGATTAAAATTCAAAATATTAAATGAGGGTTGTGTATAGATGATTGCCATGTGATCCTGAATTTGGATATATTTATTCCAATTTCCTGCCTTAATTTTGCTTGAACATTATCAGAAGCTGTGAAGTAATTACATGAATTACCATAACCAAACATTAGGCATCTCTATCAGCATTTTTTGATACATCTTCAGACCATCTCTTGAATATTCCAAGAAATTGTATTTTAGGTGAAATTTCATGTAAAAAGTATAGCATAAGCACGTAAACAATCAGTACAATGCTGGACCTTCAGCTAAAGAGGTTAAAAATGGATGAGGAAAACTCAATACAAAGAACATTACGGAATTGAATTCGTGATTACAGAAAGTACAGAGTTTTTAGAATGAAGTTGAATTAGGAAAAATGATAACCTTGTATATAGATATTAAAAGCATTTTAGACAGCATGTTGTGTCTATCTTCAGTTTAATCCAGCATCTACAATTCCTTCCTACACAACCTTGTATATCTTCTTATTTGTCTTCCTACCTAGAACACACTGAACTTTCTGTCCAACAAACTAATGACTTTCATTCCTTTGGAAAATACTCATTTAATTTTCTAGGTGATTCAGAAATTATGTGACTACTTTTATTTAACAAATGCGTTACTTAAGCAGTTAGTCCTCAATAATTACAGGCTAGAAAACTGCTGCTGTTGCTTATCAAGTCTAGAAATCTGTAATAATGATCAAAGTTATGCTGTGACGTGGGAAAATAACCTTTCGGCGTACTTAATTAAACATTTCAAGAGTATTACGTATATATCATTTCATTTGTTTCCAGGGAGAAACCGTTTCTGTTAGTGTGGATTTCTGTTGGAATTTGGGGAATGCTGATTTTGGTAAAGCTGACTGATCTTGTTTGGGTTTTTTTATTTAGTTCCCACTGACCGACCGACATGATCCGAAGCTGTTGGTGGGAATGTACCTTAGGATTTTGCTCCGCAGCACAAAGGAAAGCCTCTTTCACAATGGTTTTTGTGCAGATCCCACGAGGACACGTTGGTCCGTTTAGTCAAACCTCGTAGGGTTCCTGTAATAGATGCATTCCTGGACAGCAAGCTGTACAGAGTGATAGTCTTATTGTTTGAAATTTATACTTTGGAGAACAGCATTGCTGAACAGCTGTTCTGTATAATTTAACTAATATTAAAGTGGCACTGCTTTATGCCTGATGATATAAGGAAATATATCCTCCTTTACTGGAAAATTAGCAAGATTAAAGGCTTATCCGTGCTCTGTGCCTGTGCTGAGTTTTGGCATTAGATTGACACTAATATTAATAGCTTTTCCACCACAACCACCTCCCAGTATGTTGCATTACCACAAAATCTTTGCCTATGATTTTCTGCAGCTGAGCCTCACTTGCTTTCTCTCAAAGTCCCTGAGTGTTGATCCTTTTTGAGTCACAATACAATATTTCCTTTTTAACAAAGTTATGGATTCTGCTTTAGCAGGGCAGCACAGTGGCGCAGGTGGTAGAGCTGGTGCCTCACAGTGCCAGAGACTTTGATCCTGTCCTCAGGTGCTGACTGTGTGGAGATTGCACGTTCTCCCTGTGACAGCATGGTTTTCCTCCGGATGCTCCCGTTTCCTCCCACATCCCAAAGGTGTGTGGGGTTGTAGGGTAATTGGCGTCTGTAAAATTGCCCCTGGTTTGTAGGGAGTGGATCAGAGAGTGGGATAGCTTAGAACTAGCGTGAATGGTTGAGTATGGACTCAATGGGTCGAAGGGCCTGTTTCCATGCTGTATCTCTAAAGTTAACTAAACTGTTTCACAGTTGAGCCAATCTTTATGAAATGAATCTGTGTCCCCAACCTCCCCCAGCTTCCCAAAGAGGGATGGCCAGGATAGCAGACATCCTTGACAATATTTTCAGCCTTGCAGATGCTGCACACCGTGAAGATGGACTAGATGACAGGAAGTGACAAGCCTGTCTGAGACTGGGCTGGGTTCACCACTCTGTGCAGGTTCAAGCAGCCAACAGCAGAACAGTTGCCAGTAAACCAGCCAGAAATACATCCTGCCAGAATACGGTCTAGTGCACATCCGTCGAATTTGATGGAATTATTTATTTAGTTGATATTGGCACTGAGATGAAGTGAAAAAGCTTTGCTTGTATCTAAATGATACTGAACATAAGTACATCAAGGGATTTCAAGAGTGAAAAAGGAAGAATGCAGCAAAAAGTGCACTTGTCAGGTACTTTAAACTTTGTCTCTCTCACCTTAAACTAAGTTATGCCCTATTTATTATTTCCATCCTTGGAAAGGGGTTCTGACCATCTACCCTATCTATGCCCCATACAGTTGTATATACTTCCATCAGATCTGCCCTCAATTCTCTAGCGTTGTTCTCTCGCTAGCAGCCCTCTTCATTTTTTTATATAAAGACACTACTTGACAACTTTAAAGATACTATAAAAACCTGCTGGAAAACCTGCTGGAGAAACTCAGTGTCTGAAGAAGGGTCTTGACCCAAAACGTCGCCTTTGGGTCTGAAGAAGGATCTCAACACGAAACGTTGCCTATTCCTTCTCTCTGTAGTTGCTGCTTCACTCACTGAGTTTCTCCAGCATTTTTGACTACCTTCAATTTTTCCAGCATCTGCAGTTCTTTCTTAAGCAATACTATAAAAACCTCCTCTTTTTTTTAGCCTGACCCAAACTTTTTTTATGACTAGTGGCAAATTAATTTCCCTCCTGGGATAAATAAAGTTCTATCGTATCGTATCGTGTCGTACCGTATCGTACCGTATCATATCGTATCGTATCGTAAACCCCTCCAGTGTGGTATACAATCAGCCTCTGTGTTTTTTGACTACCTGCCGCCAGGTCAGAAATAAGCACATGTAGATACGCTCTCTGTGTCCTGTAGTGAACACAAATGGAGACCAGGCCTGGTATCTCCTTACCGGAGATTGACCTCATTAAATACTAACAGACTTTAACCATGGAGCTGCATGTGCCCCTGCATAACAACATCATTACAAAAGTAAGCTTAGCTGTCAGTCGATCAGCGCACATGACTGGAAAGCATCATCCTGTTTATGACAGCTTAGTTAAACCAGATTGCTTTTAGTGAGTGGCAATGATAACAGGAATCTATAATTAATTACCAGGCTGCTTATTTTAGTTCAAAACTGAAATTATTTTAACAAACTATTGCTTGTACAAACAGAACTCTGTAAGGTAATGTCAATTCAGTCCATTGGTCTTGTTTGATTATTTCAAACAAGTCATGATTATATACTGATTTGACACATCCAAATTGCATTATGAGAGCTTCACCGTGGCCATTTGACTGCCTCCAGAGAGATGTTTTCCTTGATTACTGAGCTAGCTCCATTTTAAGAAAGCTTAAAACATGGAGAGAATTACAAAGTTTCCTACAAAGATCCAAAGTTTGATTTGAATGATGCAAAACATTATCGTGACCCAAAGTCATCCTTCAGCTCATTACACATTCCCACACTACTGGTATTTGATATAATCGTATACCTATATAAGAGCTGAAAGGCTTAATTACTTTGAATTTTGATTTTCTCTGCATTGCTTATCCTTACTTATTGGCTTTCAACAGACTCCTTAATTTAACCATCAAACTTAATTTGTTATTTATTTTTCTTTTTTAAGTCTTTTTTTGTAAACCAGCATCTGCAGTTCCTTGCTTCTACTTACGTTTTTTATTAACTGCAATCCATTTGTAATACTAATAAGATATCACCAATTTTCATCCAAACAAAAATAACCTGCTGTGACTTAAACTGGGTCACATCATTTTTTATTTCCTTTTTGGGTGAAGTGCAACTCCCATCAAAATTTGTGTTATCTGTCCTAAAGCAAAATAAAAACATTTGACAGCTAAGCTTGAAACTAGGTCCAGTCTTCGCATTAAGCAACTCTAGGCTAGAAGTGACAATAAATGAAGGTCCCTGTTCTCTGCCCCATCAATGTCCAACTTTTCCCTGATCCACGACTCTCAAGGTGGAGAGCGAGCATTTGGGATGCACTAAGAACCACGAACTGAAGGGCTTCATGACATTTCAAGTATCCCAAACACCATCCCGGCAAAGTATGTGATCCCCACATTGGCCTCCACAGTTAACTCTGAACCCAGAGAACTGGCATTCTTGATTCTGTAGGACCACCCAGAATGTAGAAAAGCATTTCTTTTCACAGGTTTTCCTGTTTATGACCTTTTGAGGTGAACTTTACCAGTCTGTACATTATTGAAGTTTTATGTTCAGTCAGTGGAACAAGACTGTCCGAAGAAAGTTCATATAAGACCTTCGGAACTGATCGAATGGTGAAGTTGTTGTCTCATCATCTCGATTAACTTAAAATAAAGTTCCAGAGTTTCGAAGTACATCCGACACACATTTGTCAGATTTGTGAGGTGATTTTTTTGGACTAATTCATTAGGTTTTGTGCGACTACCCATGCTAGGATCACTATTCATGATCACATGGATTTATTCAAAATAAAATTGCAAAGGTCTACTGGTATATTTCCAGGTGGGGTGGGTCATAAAGGGGTCTATAGAGTTGGCCACATGAGATCTTCACTGCCTGTTATAGTTCTCAAGTGCAATGCACGGTCCGATTTTTCATTCCATAAAGAAGTGATATTATTTGATAATGATATTGTGAGTCCCAAGCATTCTTCTGGAAACCTGTGCCTGATCCAGAACAATTAAAAGGAGGTACAAATAATCTATTATTGCAGCCAAACTTACAAAAACATTTTTCCTTGTTTTATTTTAGTGAATGTCCACACAAGATATAATATTTTAACAAATAATCAAATACAATCCAGCCTAAGTCATCTTGCAACATTATCAAAGGGAAACAAAGGAAATGCCTAATGTTGATTCCCTAGGTTTTGGAATTCCAGTAACAAGGTGTGGTCAGGTTTCACCTAATTAGCAATCAATCATTCCCCCAGTTGCAATGTTGCACTCCAGGCAACATGCTCTCATCTTGAGCATCCGGGCTACATATGGAACACTTTAAAAATAAGCCTGTTACTGATCCAGTACAATTATGAGGAGGTACAAATGTTCCATGGTTGCAGTCAAACTTCAGAAAACTGGGAAATTACTGAGACATTTCTTTTGC
Organism: Okamejei kenojei; assembly: GCA_035221665.1. Lineage (NCBI taxonomy): Eukaryota > Metazoa > Chordata > Chondrichthyes > Rajiformes > Rajidae > Okamejei > Okamejei kenojei. Next base: position 43,794,543 of record CM069135.1, on the reverse strand, counting down.
CATGACACCATGGGTCGCTAGCAATTGCTAATCTGGAACAATTTATAATGAAGGCATAAAATGGCACATGATTCTTGTACGATTTGCAGCTAAATATTATTTTAGCAACCATAAAGAAATACTGAGGTCATTTATGCCCCTGTCATCTGACTGGTGATCTGGCAGAGCAGCACACTGAAATTAATGGGATGAAAATAAAGACTTGTTTTTCCATAACACATTTAATGACCATAGGGTGTTCCAAAATGCTTCACAGCCAATGGAGTGCTTTTGAAGTTTATCACTTTAGTAGTGTAGGAAGCACAGCAGCTAATGTGCATATGGTAATTTCTCACAAACAGAAACAACATGGTTACTAGCCATTTGCCGAGGAATTTATCTCAGTTTGAAAGCACTAAATGGGCTTCAAATTGGGTTGTACATTTTATTCTGCATCCAAAATGTGGTTCCATCAATGTTAATGGAGCAGAATATTGAAAGTGAGATAAAATTTGCAACAGTTTCAATATAGTGTGTTTACCTTGGATGAATTTAAAAGCAAATGTGTTTGATGATAATGGTCATGCAATAAATGTTAGTGCAGACAGAGAATGGAGTAAGAAACTAAGAATGAAGTAGTAAATACTTCAGCTTCAGTTAAACGTGACCAATTATTGCAAGGTATTGCAAGTAATATACTGAATGCTATTTAAGATCCAAAACCAAATGGTATTAATTCAACAACATGAGAGGTTAAATCTACTTTGGCATAGTAGGAGTTAAAGAGGCACAATCTTCACAGAATGCTGCAAATGTGGGATAAATGTGCACAACTAAATTATTTTGTTCTAGACACTGAATTGTACCTTGAGTATGTTTGCCAATTTGACAAATTCAAAGACAAATGATTTTCACCTACTACTGCTGTGAATATAATGCAGGTAATTTTTGACATCAATATCAGTGCGTAGAATAAGGATAATTATGGAACAGCTATACTTAATAATGTAACAGTATTATTACTGAAAATGTCTTATTGAAGTTCTCTGAACATGATAAGAATGAATGAAAGGATACAGATATTTCTCCAAAATTAGCAACTTCATATGTACAAACAAGATTTTCCAGCACTTTGTGTTTTACTCTAGATATTTTTCATGTTATATGTAATTTTTTAATCTCTTTAACTAATTTGCATTATTCCTCTGACTTCATAGCTTACCTTTCTCTCTATTATCAATCTAAGAATGTTGAACTATTGCCAACTAAGTGTTATAATTTAGTGTACACAGTGGAAGATTTTACACATGTTCTATGCAGCTTTTGTGCCACAGCTGATATATGCTGCATGGGGCCACTATACCCAAGTTGCATGCAAATGCCAGTGCAGTATTCACTAAACCTGTCCTCAGTCACCCTAGGTGAAAGAAAGATAGGTTACAATGATCACACTGCTTTCAGTACCTCTCAGCTACAGGCTTTCAATTTGATCCTCGGAAAATAAAACCTCTCTATCTCTAAGCTTAAGACGAGAAAATGTCACTGTCATTTCATTCCATTTCATTGTCCATTCGCTTCTGAACAGTCTATGAAAGGAAATGGTCTGGAAAGGGGTAAAGATAACATAAAATATAATTGAATGTAGAAATTGTCTCTAAATTTCCGATGACTGATAATGAATGGTTTCAGCTTTTATGGCTTTACCAAGCATGAAATATAAATCACTGGAGGAAGTTATTTTACATGTACAAGTACCAGAATACTGACATAAACCAGACCACTTGATGCTCTCTGGGCAGACTTGTGTGAACTTTAATGTTTTGACACCATTCAAAGTGGATGATGGGAAAAGGGGCAATGGAACTAACAGGCTGACAGTGCTAACACTTGACTTCCTCCCAATTAGGGTGCTATAGACATCAAAGCCTACGTTTTGCACTCAGCAAGGGACTCATTGAGGAATGAAAGAAAAGAGAAATGCCCAGTAGTTACTGGGCCTCTCCTTCAGGAGACAAGTTCCAGCAAAGGTTTTAATAATATGCCCAAGGTCACAGGGTTCAGATCCCTCACTGGGAGCTCTAGGAAACTGCCAGAGTGTTTCAATATGTGTGGTTGTTTTAATGCCGTGGCTTTACATTGGGTCTGTGTAGGAAGTTATGCACTTACTTCCTCCTTGTGGGAATCTGTATTTGGTTAAGGCCATCAATGTAGTCTTTAATGAAGTTATGCTGCTGCTTGGCTGAAGACTTGTATTTTATACTTGGCTCTGTATCAGCTCGTTTCTAATGATGCACTGCATTCATATAATGTCGAGTGATTAATGCAGTCTTGTTATCTCAATTGTCATACTCTGCTGATCTCTGCAAGCTAACTGACAAAAGCGTGTTGGGGAGTTAATATACAAAAGGTTCTTCATCAAATTTTAAAGCCTGGATAAAGGTTGGAACTACTAACTTCCGTATAGTACACATAGCTGCCACATTACTGGAATGTAAAATCAATGTTTTGCTGAAATGCACATTTATGAATAATCTCCTAGGTTCCCTCACAATAATATTTTCAATCAACGTACTATCCTCTCTTACAATATCAAGGCAAACCTAATTCTTATCCATGCAGAAAAACATGTGCGAAATTCACAGCATGTTGCATACAAACTCATATCCTGTCCAGGTCAAAGGTGGAGAATTGAACTGCATGACCTCACGCTATCTACATATATAATAGCCATTGGAAGAGTTTGTTCACTGCCTATTTTATAAGTAATAAATAAAAGATGGCTAGAAATGTGTTTTGCACTTTGTTAATGAAACAAATGTGGAATAAATGTATGACTTAGTTGGTGCAGCTCTTGATCATTAAATGACCACGGACTAATATCTAAGCATTTCATCTGTATTGAAAGCCAGATGTTAAAACAAGGTCATGTCTGTCAAATGTTGGCATTATTGGCCATTGAAGAAAATGTGGCATATTTTCAGTGATTCCTTGAGGATAAGAATGAAGGATGACCAAGTTACTGAATTTGAATCTCAGAACAAATAAAAGGAGATGTGTTTCTCATCTAAATCAATGACTTGGATAACAAAGTAGTTAAGGGGTTAGTAAATCTGCAGATGACACCCATACTGGTGGATGGTGAGTGCAGCTATCAAAGTTTACAGAAGGATCTGATCAATAGGGGAAGTCGGTCAAGGAACGGCAGATGGAATTTAACTTGTTAAAATGTGAGGTTAGGTAATTTTGTAAGTCAAACCTTGACTTACACAGTAAATGGTAGGAGCCTGGAGAGTGTTGCAAAACAGAGACCTAGGTACACAGTTCCCTGAAAGTGTTGACATTGGTAGACATGGCAGTGAAGAAGGCATCTGGCATTTGCCTTCGTTGGTAAGGATCTTTAGTACAGGATTTAGAGAGTCATGCTACAGCCGTACCACACGTTGGTGAGACCACATTTGGAGGATTGTGTGTAGCTCTGGTTTCTTTGCTCGAGGAAGGATGTCATAAAGCTGAATAAAGTGCAGAAAGATTCACTGAGCTGTTATAAGGAGAGACTGGATGGGCTGAGGCTTTTTTTTCCAGGAGTGCAGGAGACTGATGATTGGCCATAAAGAGGTGTACAAAATCATGTGCGGCATAGATAAGGTCAATGGCAGAGTCATTTTTCCCACGATAGAGCCATGAAGAACTATAGGTTTAAGGTGTGAAGGGAAAAATTTAAACAAGAGGCAATTTCTTAGTATGTTTCCATAAAGGTGCAGAAACTGCCAGAGAAAACTGTAGCGGCAGGTGCAATAGCGACATTTAAAAGACATTTAGGCACACACATGGACAGGAAAGGTGTGGAGGAAAATAGGCGATAAGCGGGCAAATGGGACTAGATCAGTTATAAAACTTGATCAGCATGGGCAAGTTGGGCTGTTTCCATGCTGTATGAATCTAAAGAAAATCCATACCAGAAAAATATGATAAAGTCTAATATTTTTCCTGAAAATTTGCAATCTGGATAAAGTCAATATATATATTATTTGATGATCTTTCTGAGTGGCTTCTAGTCTCTCACTGTTTTGACTCTTTACTATGTAGTGTGCCAACAGCAAATCCATCTTCAATCTTGCTTGACTCATCATTAAATATGATTCGTGAGTCCTTTCCTGTCATTGTTCATATGGTCGTGTATGTGACTGGAAATAAAACATAGAAACATAGAAAATAGGTGCAGGAGTAGGCCATTCAGCCCTTCGTGCCAGCACCACCATTCATTGCGATCATGGCTGATCGTCCCCAATCAATAACCCGTGCCTGTCTTCTCCCCAAATCCCTTGATTCCACTAGCCCCTAGAGCTCTATCTAACTCTCTCTTAAATCCATCCAGAGATTTGGCCTCCACAGCCCTATGTGGCAGGAGAATTCCACAAATTCACAACTCTCTGGGCGAAAACGTTTTTTCTCACCTCAGTCTTAAATGGCCTCCCCTTTATTCTAAGACTGTGGCCCCTGGTTCTGGACTTGCCCAACATTGGGAACATTTTTCCTGCATCTAGCTTGTCCAGCCCTTTTATAATTTTATACATAGAATTCCGTGACACCCATACTAATCAGGAATCTATCAATCTCCACCTTAAAGATATCCATTGACGGACTCCACAGCCTTCTGTGGCAATTAGTTCACCACCCTCAGACTAAAGAAATCCCTCCTCATCTCCTTTTTAAAATTATGTCCTTTTATTCTGAGGCTATGGTCTCTGGTCCTAGACTCTCCCACTAGTGGAAACATCCTCTCCACATCCACTCTATATAGGCCTTTCACTATTCGGTAAGTTTCAATGAGGTCCCACCTCATCCTTCTAAACCCCAGTGAGTAGAGGCCCAATGCCGCTAAATGCTCATATATTAACCCACTATTTCCTGGGATCGTTCTCGTAAATCTCCTCTGGACCCTCTCCAATGCCAGCACATCATTCCCCAGATATTGTGCCCAAAATGGCTCACAGTACTCCAAAGCGGCCTTATAAAACGTCAGCATTGCATCCCTGTTTTTATATTCAGTCCACTTGAAATAAATGTTAGCATTGCGTTTGCCTTCCTTTACTACTGATTCAACTTGCAAATTAACTTTTTGGGAATCCTGTGCCAGCACTCTCAAGTTCCTTTGCAGCTCCGATTTCTGAATTCTCTCCCCATTTCAAAAATAGTCTACATCTTTGTTCCTACAACCAAAATGATACTTTGCTACACTGTATTCTATCTGCCACTTCTTTGTCTACTTTTTCAACCTGTCCAAGTCCTTCTGCAGAGTCTCTGCTTTCTCTACACTACCTGTTCTACCCCCACCTACCTTTGTATCATCTGCAAACTTGGCCACAAAGCCTTCAATTCCCTCATCCAAGGAAACGGCCCCAGCACCGACCCCTGTGGAACTCCACCAGTCACTGGCAGCCAACCAGAAAAAGGCCCCTTTATTGCCACTTTTTGCCTTCTGCCATCCAGCCAACCTACGATCCATGCTAGTATCTGCCCTCTGATATTGTGGGCTCTCATCTTTTTTGGCAGCCTCACGTGCGTCACTTTATCAAAGGCTTTATCAAAACCTCGGGGAGTAGATTAGTTGAGAGAGTTACAATCATTTTAAGCATATTTTGCAAAGTGGATGAAAAACATTATTGCAAATATTATATGTAGGTGAAATCTGCAAGCCGAGGGATCAATTTGTCTTCAAGGCTTAATACACCATACTCATTATTTCCCACTTCTGAAATTAAATGCCTTCAATGCAAGACATAAAGGCAGAGAGGGAGGAATACGATACAATATGATACGATAAAACTTTATTCATGCCCGGAGGGAAATTGGTCTGCCGACAGACACAACACACAAGGTACACAAAAACTTGAAATTAAAAGTGAAAACAAAATGAAAAAGACAAGCAACTGTTGTCTGGCTGCTGTGTACACAGTGCCTTCACCGGAACAAATGAACAAATGAACAAACAAACACAGACTTATCCCCTGGGCAGAGGATTCTAAACTAGAGTGTCCCCCCATTCCCCACACCGGGTCTCCCTTTGTTCTCCCACCATCCGCCCATGCCAGGCCCCATTGTCCTCCCCTCCCCCCTCACGCTCATCAATCGCAAGGCTTCACCGCCGCAGTCTCCTGCTGCCACCACCGAATCTCCCGCTGCAGCCGCCGAGCCTCCCATCGCCGCTACCTCTGAGGCTCCTTCGGCCCAGAGAGGTCTCACCGCCCAGCTCCACCGCAGTCCCCTGGGAAGAATGCCTAAACTGAAGGCACATTTACTCTCCTATAGAGTAGTGCAACATGGAAACAGCCCCTTTGGCCCAACTAGTTCATATTGACTATAGTGCCCATCAATGCTAATTCCATTTATCTGCATTTGGCCCATGTCATGTCTAAACCTTTCCTCTCCTAATACTTTTCTGAATATCTTTTAAAAGTTGTAATTGTATATGCCTCTACCACTTTCTCTGGTGGTTCCATATACCTATCACCCTCTGTGCGAAAAACCTATCCCACAGATCCACTATAAATCTTTCCCCTCTCACCTTAGACCTATGCCTCCAGTGTTAGACTCTCCTAACCTAAGAATAAGTCTGATACTATCTACCCTATTTATGGCCCTTATAATTTATAGATCAGCCTTCTTTCTCAGTTTGAGTGAAATACATTTTTGGGAATGATGCTGACTTATTCCCCAGTTACAGTGCTGAAGCAGATGAGAAATTAAAAAGGGGTGAGACAATGAAGGGCTTTTATGCATTGATGATACCTTAAAATTTGAGGCAGCAGCAGCTTGAGAGCCACTAAAGCAGCAAGCACAAGGATGGTTGGTGAACAAGGTGTTCCAAGTTAGGATATAGGCAAGTGAATCCAGATTCAGGGATAGGTTCTTCCCAACTGAACTGTCCTCTAACCAGCTGGAGAATGGTCCTGACCTTCCATCTACCTCATTGGAGAGCTTTGAACTATCTTTTTTTTTTGTTTTTTTTTTTTTGTTAGAAGTAAGTACAATAGTGTGGTATTTGAGTACCTAATACATACATACATATTTCCATTCTTGTACAACTTCATACTTTTGATTTAATAATAAAAGAACAGTGAGAGAAAAAAGAAATAAAGAGTGTCAGAATAGATAGTCAAGCGAGTAGAAACAGAAAGCAAAAGAAATAAAGGATAGAGATGAGAAGTTAAAAGATTGAAAGAAAAGGAGAAAGTAAAGAAAAGAAAGATTAGGAGAGATCTACCTATCTCGTATTTTTTTTTGCCCATCCGTCATCCGGTTCTAAACCATTTAATTTCTAAGGTTATGTTATGTTGCACCATATGTTTGTAAAAAGTTGATAAAAGGAAACCAAATCTTTAAGAATAGGTCTACTTTGCCTAGTAGGAGGAATCTCATTTCTTCAAGATGTAGCGTTTCAGACATACTTGAAATCCACATTTTGAATGTTGGCGTGGTTGCGTTTTTCCAAAATTTAAGTATAAGTTTTTTCGCTGTTATTAGACCATAATTAAGAAAAGCTTCTTGGAATATAGTTAGTTTACTTCCCTCTTCCATTGATCCAAAGATAATCAATTCAGTATTGGGGTTCAATTTTGTGTTAAATAGTTTTGTAAAAATTCCAAAAATTTCATTCCAAAATGTATACAGTTTGTAGAAGAGACAAAGGAATGTGCTATAGTGGCATTTTGAGTTAGACATTTGTCGCAGATGGGGGAAACATTTGAAAATATTTTATTCAGTCTAGTTTTCGAATAATATAATCTATGTAAAATTTTAAATTGAATTAGGTTGTGTCTTACATTCATTGAGCATTTGTTTACATATAATAAATTTTGATCCCATCTATCGTTCAGAATTTTTATCAATAACTCTTGTCCCCAGTCCCTTCTAATTGCCTCTGTCGTTGGTGTTTCTATATTTAGAATTATATTATGTAAGTAAGATATTAAATTGCTTGATTCTGCCTTTCTATTCATTCCTTCCTCCAATAAATCTGGGGTTGAAGTTTGATATCCTTGTATATACTTTTTCAAATAATCTTGAATTTGAAGGTATTTGAAATATTGATTACTTTTCAAATTATATTTTAGTTGTAATTGTTGGAATGATAAAAATTTTCCCATTTCATACATATCTCCCATCGTTTTGATTCCTATTCTTTTCCAATGGATAAACGTTTTATCAATAATGGATGGTTTGAATGAAGGATTATTAGCTATTGGAGAAAGAAGCGATAATTTTCTTAATTTTAAAGTTAGTTTTATTTGTTTCCAAATTCGTATTATACTATGAATAATTGGATTCTTCTTATATATTATATTGTTCAGTTTTATCGGGGAAAGAAGGATCACTCCTATATTATAAGGGGAACAATCCTCTTTCTCCATTCTTATCCAATCTACCTGTTGGGCAGGACTGTCCAACCAGTAGATTATATTTTTAATATTCACTGCCCAATAATAATACAATAAGTTAGGGAGTGTCAGTCCCCCTGATTCTTTAGATTTACACAAGTGTTTTTTTTTTAAATTCTGTGTGATTTATAATCCCATATGAAATTTATAATATCAGAATCTAGTTTTATAAAGATTTTTTTAGGTAAGTATATTGGTATTGATTGAAATAGGTACAATATTTGTGGTAAGAAGATCAATTTTATAGCATTTATTCTGCCTATTAAAGACATCGGCAGTGTTTTCCGAAATGTAATCAACCCATTTAATTTAGTTAATAAAGGCATATAGTTTATGTTAAGTAATGATTTATAGTTCCTAGTAATTTGAATGCCCAAATACTTACATTTTTCTGTTGTAATTCTAAAAAGGAATTTCAACAAATGTGTCGACTCTTGAGGTTTTATCGTCATAATTTCGCTTTTGTTCCAATTTATTCTATATCCTGAAAAATAACCAAATTCCTCTATTAAATTTAGTATATTTGGTATGCTAATTTGTGAATTTGTAATATATAATAATATGTCGTCTGCATATAATGAAATTTTATTATTTGAGTGTTTGGTATTATGTCCATGAATATTCGGATGACTTCTTATACTTTCAGCTAAAGGCTCTATCACTAGTGCAAATAGCAGGGGCGATAACGTGCACCCCTGCCTATTGCCCCTTGCTAATTGGAATTTCAGGGATAATATATTATTAGTCAGTATTCTAGCCGTTGGCTTATCATATAATAATTTTACCCATGAAATAAAATTATCTCCCGTGTTAAATTTTTCCAATACTTTGGCTTTGAACTATCTTTAATGGACTTTATTGGACTTTATCATTATACCCTTAACTCTATTTCTGTACACTGTGGACGGCTTGATTGCAAACATGTATTGTCATTTCACTGACTGGATAGTATGCAACAAAAAGCTTTTCCCGGTACCTCGGTAAAGTGACAATATTAAACTAAACTAAACTGAAACAGTGTTTTGGAGCTCTTTAATCAAAAAAGAGTAATTGGATTAACTCATTGCAATGCTTGTTTTGTTGGTTCCGATTTCATATCGAGATGCGATAGAATCATCAATGAAGGAACAGAGAAAAGCAGAAGAAATGCATGGACTTTTTAATTTGTGTAGGAAGGAACTGCAGATGCTGGTTTAAACCAAAGATTAGGTAACGTTGCGGGTCGAGACTGAAGAAGGGTCTCGATCTGAAACGTCACCCATTCCTTCTCTCCAAAGATGCTGCCTGTCCCATTGAGTTACTCCAGCATTTTGTGTCTATCTTTGACTTTTTAATTGCTGTATGAAAATGGTTAGTCTTCATTTGACGCTGACTCTGCTTTAACCCTCCGCTCCAGTTAACTTTTTGAGATTGGGATGCTAATGTATACATCCTAGGGCCCCAACAATCCTTCCAGGTGAGGCAGAGGCTCACATGCACGTCCTCTACCCCTCTTCTACTACATGAGGTGTTCTCCAATAGGCCTCCTTTACATCGGCAATGCTTAGTGTAGACTAGGCGACCGTTTTGCCAATCACTTACACTCAATCCGCCAGGGTCAGCTGGATCTCCTGGTTACTAACTATTTTATCTTCACTTCCCATTCCCATACTGACCTTTGTCTCTTAGATCTCCTCCGTTGCCAGAATGAGGTCACATGCAAACTGAAGGAACAACACCTCATAGCTGACAACCCAATTAGGTAATTAACATTTAAACAACCCTTTTTTCCCCCTCTCTACCCTGTGCCCCATTTGGATTCTCCCCTTCCCATTTCTCCCCTTCCCCCTCCCCGTCCCAATCAACATTGAATTATTCAGAATCTCCGAGCTAAAAATAGAGTAAACAAGTCATAATTCCTATTAATTATCCAAATGTATCAATTCTTTATTCTATGATGTTCTATGATATCAAAACGTCACCCATTCCTTTTCTCCAGAGATGCTGCCTGCCCCGTTGAGTTACTCCAGCTTTTTGTGTCTATCTTCTGGTTAAATCAGCTTCTGCACTTCCTTCCTACACATTATTCTATGAATGTCGTATAAACTCAGCATAGTGCTCATTTAGTCAGGCCCACTAATGAGAAATGTCTTCAATAAGCAAAGAAATTGTGATTATGAAAGTATAGAAACGTGTAGTGTAAGCACAGGGCCTCTGAGTCATGATGCCTACTTCTGCTAATTCCATTAGACGACGTACCTCCAAATATTTCCTATTTCAGTGCTTGTCCAAATTACTTTTAAACATTCAATGTTTCAAGGTTTAAAGGTCCAGGTCAATTTATTGTCACATGTAACATTAAGGTACAGTGAAATTAGAATTACCATACAGCCCTACTAAAATAAAAACAACAAGACACACAACTACATAAAAGTTAAAATAAACATCCACCACAGCGGATTCCCAACATTTCTCCCCGTGATGGAAGGCAATAAAGTCCAGTGTTCTCCTTTTTTATTCTCCCGCAGTCTAACAATCCGCAGTCGGGGCAATTGAAGCTCCTGCAGCTGCCGGTCGGAGCTTCTGCATCAGGGCGATCAAAGCTCCCTTGTGGGGGCAATCGAAGTTCCCGCATCAGGGCAGTCACAGTTCCTGCAGCTTGGAGTTCCCGAAGTTGGTCTCTGACCAGAGACCGCGAGCTCCGTGATGTTAAAGTCCAGCAGGCTTTCTGCGATGGAGCTCTCGAAATCGGTCTCCAGCAAATGCCCACCAATTCCTCGATGTTAGGCCACAGTGCGGACGGAGATATGATACGGACAAAAATTGCATCTCCGTTGAGGTGAGGGATTAGAAAAAATGTCCCCCAACTTCCCCCCCCCCCACCCCCCACATACAATAAGCTAAAGAACGCTAAAAACATACATTTAACACATACAAACAGACAACAAAAGAAGGAAGGGACAGACAGACTGTTGGCGAGGCAGCCATTGCTAGCGCCACTCATATGGTATCTGCATCTACCACTTCTTCTGATTATTCTTTCCAGATTATAAACAACTGTGTGAAAAGCGTACTCTCCAGATCTCTTTTAAATAAATTTCCTCTCACCTTAAACCTATGGCCTCTATTTCTAGACTACCCTGGTGTGGGAATTAACAGATTCTGATAACTACCCTATTCTTGCTCATCTTAATTTTATTAACTGCTGTAAAGTCACATCTCAGCCACTGATGTTCCAGTGAGAATAAGCCACTTCACTCCATTAAACTGCAGCCCTCCATTCCTGCCAACAAGCTGATAAATCCCCGCTGCACTCTCCCCACTGCTGCCACATCTTTCCAGACGTATGTTGCTCAGAACTGTACTCAATATTGCAAATATGATCCAACTAATATGGTCACTTAAAGTCTAACTAACGTACAGCTGAAAAATAAAATCCCAACTCTTACACTCAAAAAACTTTATTAATATATACTAGAGACAAAGGGTCAACATTTTAAAAAGATACTGTACATATGTATCATTTTATACAAAAATAATAACATTTTACATTTTCATCTGTTGACATTTTGCTCTGCCTTTCTTCTATGTTCTGTATATGGCTTCCAGGCTTCACATTGAAAAGGAGGTGATTTATCATTAATGGAAGCATTCCCTCGGGATTAACTTTAAATTGACTAACACTCTACAGTAGGAATTTAAAAGAGCCTTGATTAATTGACTGTCTTTTAGAGAAAATTATTTGATGTACAATTCATACATTTTGTTTGGCAGCATCCACAACCAAATGGATGATCAAATAAAACCATCTGTGCAGAGATTTGAACTTTAACAGTGCAACATCAAGATTAAGCATTGAGGGGATTTTTTCTGCAAGTAATCTTTATCAATAAGACTCATTACAGATTGCAAAAATAAAATGAGACATGTTTGCTAATCACATTTTATTCAATTTGGAAAACAATGACAGCTTTCTTCATTTTAATTTAAAATAATTGATTTCCCACTATTTTAACATTGCCCTCGTGTTTTTACTGCTGACATAATGCTCCAGAGCTATATACAAGCAGGAATAAGCTCCAAGAAGGGGGAACTGCCAGAATTAATAAAGGGGAAGATAATTTGGGATTCTGTAGTTGTTGAATTGATTTCTTTTGTAATTTTGTGGGATCTAATTTTAACTAATGTTGATACTTAAATCTTGCAAACAAATGCGTAACTCTCCTTAGAAACACTTTAACACGTGGATCCATCCATTCAGGAGTAATTCTTCTGTTCCTTGAGGTCTTAGACCTTACAGAAACTGTTTTGAAAAGAGAACAAACATCAGCATTGATGTGGTCATTGAGGACTCATGTGGAAAGGTGTCTGATAGCCACGTTTCGCCACCCTGTGTAGTTTGTATGTTAATGCTGGGAGAATAGAATGTGGGCCTGAGACAAGGATACTCACATTGTGGTCGGACTTCACTGGTGATTCGGTTAGACAGCGGCTTGCACTCTTCACCAAAAGCTTGCAGGGGCGGAAATCCTGGGGGGTACAGGGGGGACCCATGTTTTGTCATCCGACCTTATCAGCCGCTTTCTAAGAGCTTAATCGGCCCATTCGCAGGGCCTTTCAGCAGCCATCGCGGCTTAAAATCAAACTGCTGCATCGAGGCGATCAAGGCGCCTGATGTTGAAGCCTCCGCCGGCCAATGAAAGACCCCGTGATCGCGGCAATTCAAGCCCACAGCCGAAGGCTAGCATGCATCTCGCTCTCTTCTCCAGCCCAGCCCGCCGCTTGACTCGGGGGTGATTCGGTACAGCGTGGAGTCAGCGCCCGATGAGCAGAGGGAACTGGGACTAGCTCACCGCCAGGGATGCGGTTCTCTATCTGAAAGGTGGAGAGTACACAGAGAGAGAGAGAGAGGCCTCTTGGCCCGCGTGTTCCTGCTGCCTCACACTGCCAGGACACTGGTTTAGATCCTGACTCCGGGCGCTGTCTGTACAGTCTTTTTCTCCCCACTAGCGCCTTGTCTGATGTTGATTTCATCCTTGCTGCTGAACTGACCCAGTACCAGCACCGAGTGCTTGCTCTGCCACCTCTCTCGCTTAGGTTTATTTTGACAGTGGGTCTCCACAGGGCCCACGGCTGAAGCCTCTGAAGCCTCGCGTGTGTGTGAGAGTGTGAGTGTGCACATGCGCACGCGGCCACCAAGTAATTGTGTCCCACCGGTCCCCCAGTCCCCCCCATGTTTTGATAGCAATTTCCGTGCCTGGAAGCTTCAACACTGGGTTTGGCCTAACACTGCAACCCTAACACATGATGAAATACACAAAGAACTGCAGATGCTGCAATCTTGAGCTACAGACAAAGTGCTAGAGTAACTCAGCGCATCAGGCAGCGCCTTTGAAATGAGCAGATGGGTGTCATATCGATCCGGGATCGCTCTTAATTTTGAAGAAGGGCGTCCCGATCCAAAACATCACCTATCCAAACCCACCACAGGTACTACCTGACTCGCTGAAATTTTTACTTGCAACAGCACAACAGATATGTACTCTGTAAATACCCATATTAAACAACAACAAAAAAAAAATCACTATATATATATAGAAAAAAACAGACAACTAAATAAACTATAATAGTGCAAAGCCAAGAAAATGCCTCCAAGTCTCTATAGTTCAGAGCCCATTTAGAGGTTGTACTGTTTAATAGCCTGATTGATGTAGGGAAGAAGTTGCTCCTGAACCTGGACGTTACAACTTTCAGGCTCCTATACCTACTTCCCGATGGCAGGAGTGAAATGAGAGAGTGGCCAGGGTGGTGTAAGTTTCTGGTGATACAGGCTGCCTTTTTGAGGCAGCAGCTCTTGTAGATCTCTTCGATGGTGGGAGATCAGTACCTGTTATGGAGTGGGCAGTGTTCACCACTTTTTGCAGTCATCTTCATTCCTGGGGCTTCGAGTTGCCAATCCAGTCTGTGATGCAACCAGTCAATATAATTTTCTACTGTGCATCAGTAAATGTTCAAGAGAGTATTCGTTGACATACCGAATCTCCTCACTCTTCCTGGGAAGTGAAGAAATAGGATACAAATTACATTTTAATGCAACAATCATGGCTCATTATTATTTTCCCCTTATTAGTTGAGGAGGTAATTAATTTTTAAAACAATATCTACAGTGTACCATGGCTACATTTCATCTTCCAGCACTTAATAAATTTGCTTGACAGTTAAAATAAGATTTTGGACTGTAGATTTGACAAGCCAAAGGGGGTTAAATGAGGCGGTATTAAACCAGCAAACAGAAACAAAACACAACAACTTCTCCTTTCAGTCCCTGGGCATGCTGCAAAGTAAAATAGCTCTCTGGTGAAATAGAAATACTCTCTGAGACAGAGTGGGAACAAAACTATTAACGTCTGAAGAAAGGTCACAACATGAAACGTTACGTTCTCCTTTTCTCTAGAGATATTGCCTGACCTGCTGAGTTACTCCACCATTTGTTGTCTATCTTCAGGATAGTTATACCCGCAAAACACCAGGATTCCAGCAGAATCTGGTGGAAATATGGTGGAAGGCAATCTGCCTTATCTCTGGTTGTCCCTGCCACATCTGAGCCTTCTGCCATTAGAGATCTATCGGGAGATGTGTTATAATTATATCTCTATAATGGAAAGCTCAAAAATCCATTCAGGCATTTCTAGCTAGATTACACTGGATATAGGGAATGCTGACATGTTGCTGGTGTTCCGTATTGTAATGGATGTTGATAGAAGGATATAAATATTGGTGGGCCTGGAAGTCTCAGCAGCTCATCATTGGGGATTTGATTGCAAGAATAGTTTCAGGTTCAAGGCCAGAGATGGCACTACCCTTTGGCAGTCACTGCTGCAATTATGTTTTGAATGTTCCTTTAAACAGAAGCTGGGAAACCCACCAAAACTGTATACAAATATCCTCAACTGGAAAATCAAGCAAGATCAAGGCAAAGAACAGAAATCCTGCAACAGCCATGATTTGGGCAGCGGTAGATTTGCTGCCTTACAGTATGTGAGACTCGGGTTCGATCTTCGCTACGGGTGCTGTCTGTACAGTTAGTACGTTTTCCCGGTGACCGGTCTCCCGGTCAACTCACCTCATCTCAACTCAACTCAACTAAACAACCAAACTAAACTTTGAGTTACATATAGGTTTGAACAATAGCTGTATTGCTATCTCCAATATACAATATAATTAAAACAACATGGTTTCAGGTTCACAATTTGGTTCCAATAGAATCTAATTTTGGAAGCGGAGTATACCACACAGTCCCAACGGCTCTGTCAAATTGCAACAACTACAGTAAGGATTCCCCAACGATGGTGAAAACCTTTATGGTTTAAGTAAAATTGTTGGTAGTTGCACAAATGGCTAAAAGTGCGTAGCCAGTGATTATGGCGTGATACTGTCTTTATTGAAGGTGAATAAATACCATTGTTTATGCCTCTGATTTCTTATATAATGTGTAGAAAGTACTTCTGTCATTAAAGTTGAGGATCGAGGCAACCTTCATTGCCATCTGGTATATACCAGATGATTAACTATTCCTGCAGATCTTCGTCAAGCAGAAACAACCATGTTTTCTAATTTTTCTGTAGAGCTCATCTCATTGATATTGTCCCTTTATCATTTTGACATTGTGGGAGACGTTGTTGTATTTACACCATGCTACTAAGCTCCCTACCTCCTTCCTGTACTCCTGTGACTTAAATAGAAGGTGCAAAGAGTGCATGAGTTCCAGACAACCGACCATCGAAGGGATCTGCAGGGGTTGCTGCCTCAAAAAGGTGGGCAGCAATATCAGGGACCCACACCACCCTGACCAAACTCTCATTTCACTCGCACCATCGGGAAAGGGTACAGGAGCCTGTAACTGTAATGTTTAGGTTCAGGAGTAGCAACAACATCTAAGCTCCTAACTACATTGACTTGGAGGCATTGGCTTTTGTCTTTATACTATTATTGTTTTTCTTTCTATACTGATTTTTGTTGTTGTTGTTTATGATGTTTACAGGCTACTATGCTTACAAATTTGTTGTGCTGCAATGTAAGAATGTTATTGTTCCATTTTAAGACATATGACAATAAAACATTCTTGGCGCTTGACCCTTGACCTTAGCTTTGGTTCTTCGGCACTGCGAAGAACACTTAGGGCCCAAATGTCCAAGCACCGCTGCACTGACAAACAAGAATGGAGGTCAACCTATTAATGTAATGGGCCTGTCCCACTTAGGCAATTTTTTCGGCGACTCCCGCCGACTGTCACAGCCGTGGCAGGTTGCCGAAAATACGGCAAGTAGACCCTCCCCCCTACGACAATGTTTACGACAAGCTACAACAACCTACCACCTAGTCGACGTCAAGCTATCGACACCCGGCGATCCATTAGGACGTCCACCTACGACCACACCTACAACAACCTACGACCACACAGGCGGCAACCAAAGTCAACCTACATCCACCCACGACAAGCTACGACAAGCAATGACACTGTCGGCGATAACTGAAGACAAATCAGTCACCAGTCGCCAGTTGACATAGGTAGTCGCCATTGGAATTCACCAAAGTCAGCATCCGGCACAACCAACAACACCTGGCGACAACCTGCCTCATACTGGTGACAACCGGCGACAGCACCTACGACAGGAGAAGACAAGCTGCGACAAGCTCACAGTCGCCAAAATTCTTTGAACATTTCAAAATCCAGCGGCGACCAGAAAAACATTACGACTCTTTAGGCGATTTGAGGAGAGTACTCATGACCATACAGGCATCACCCCGCGACCATGTGGCGACAGCTTAATCACCTGTAGTCGCCGAAAAAATCGTCTAAGTGTGACAGGGGCTGAAGAGAGGCTGTCAGAATTCCCTTGAGGAAGACATCGAAGAACTTGTTAACTCTAATTCTGCTTTTGACTGGAGCGTTTTTGGCTTTGTCCCTCAGCAAACTACCCAGTTCAACCTTCGGAGTAGACTTGATGGGCCAAATTGATAATTCCCTATGACCTTATGAACCTTCTTGCCACAAAGGAACAACAAGAAGTTGAAAATGCCATGTTTCAACTGAAAGCACCAAGTTCCCAAGATCAGGTGTTATTCTAGCTGAATACTAAAGCATTGTAGACAGGGGATTGAGTTACAAACTCATAACACTAGCTTCATGCCTGAGGGGAGGAGGACATGCCAGAAGTCCGTGTTATAGTTATGACCGTTCTCAGGAAGGGAGACAAATCTGTAAACACAAAGAAGGCCATCACCAGTGTCCTCTTCGTGTTCAAAACCCAAAGTACTGGAAGGACTCAGCTGGTCAGGCAGCATCTGTGGAAGGAATGGACAGGTGATATTCCGGTCGTGACCGTTCTTCAATCTGTAATAGTTAGTTATTGCCTTACAGTACCAGAGACCTGGCTCGATCATGAATACAGGTGTTGTCTGTACAGAGTTTGTACGTTCCATCTGTGACCGCATGTTTTTTCTCTGGGTGCTCCCACATTCCAAAGACGTGCAGGTTTGTAGGTTAATTGGCTTCTGTAAATTGCCCTTAGCATGTAGAATAAAACTAATGTACAGTGATCGTTAATTAGTGCAGACTTGAACTTGGTGGGCCGAATGGCCTGCTTCCCTGCTGTATCTCTAAACAAAACTAAACTAAACTATAATTGTAGGAAGGAACTGCAGATGCTGGTTTAAACTGTAGTAAAACGTTAGGTTTAAAACCAAATTAAGCTAGGCAAGTCATTTAAAAAAATTGTCAAACATGCTTTGTTTACAACATACACACAAATTCACAATGTACTCTTTAACATTGTATGGCCCTTTCATTCCTTCTCTTCATCTCATTATACTATATTCTTCTCTCTTACAGGAGTTTCCTTTCTCATGTTGCCTTTGTTATCCTTAATCCATTTCTCATTATCTATCATCCTCTATCACACCCACATTCCTTTCTTGTCTTATTCCATTTAACCTTCAGCATGTTCTCTCCATTCACTCTTTCAGCAGGGTTACAACTGAAGTTTCACATCAAGTGTACTCGTCCATTGAATCACCACATTCCCTGATTCCCCTGGTGCCCAAAAATTAATTAATTTATGTTTTGAATTATATTGAGCATTCACAGATGTAGAGAATTCCAAATACTTGCAAGTTTCTGAGAGAGAATAGCTCTTGAGTAAACTCGCCAATTCTTCTTTCTACAATCAAATCTATAGGCATGAACCCGATTTTAACAATATTATTTCACTTCCAAGCTCTACAGCAGATAGGGGTATTCTACTCAATCCCAGAACAGAACAACCCTTTCAATCCACAATGAATATAACGGTCCTTTGTTTCAATTTATCATTCATAGATACATAGATACATAGACATTAGGTGCAGGAGTAGGCCATTTGGCCCTTCGAGCCAGCACCGCCATTCAATGTGATCATGGCTGATCATCCACAATCAGTATCCCGTTCCTGCCTTCTCCCCATACCTCTTGATTCCGCAAGCCCGGAGAGCTCTATCTCACTCTCTTTCGAATGCATCCAGTGAATCGGCCTCCACTGCCTTCTGAGTCAGAGAATTCCACAAATTCACAACTCTCTGTGTGAAAAAGTTTTTCCTCATCTCAGTTCTAAATGGCCTACCCCTTATTCTTAAACTGTGGCCCCTCGTTCTGGACTCCCCCAACATCGGGAACATATTTCCTGCATCTAGCATGTCCAATCCTTTAATAATTTTATACGTTTAAGATCCCCTCTCATCCTTCTAAATTCCAGTGAATACAAGCCCAGTCGCTCCATTCTTTCATCATATGGCAGTCCCCCCATCCTGGGAATTAACCTTGAGAACCTACGCTGCACTCCCTCAATAGCCAGAATGTCATTCCTCAAATTAGGAGATGGAAACTGCACACAATACTACAGGTGTGGTCTCACCAGGGTCTTGTACAACTACAGAAGGACCTCCTTGCTCCTAAACTCAAATCCACTCGTAAAAAGACAATACTATGCAAAGTATTCCATGGTTTTACCATAGCCTTATTTAATTTCCAGCCACTTTATTACATGAACAATAGAACATTACAGCACAGGAACAGACCCTTCGGCCCACAATGTCCATGCCGAACATGAATGCCAAGTTAAACTAATCGCCCCTCTGCCTTCATACCATTCCAAGACTTACAGCTTAAATACAATTTGGAAAACAACCAATATTTTAGATACTTACAAACCCGAGATTATCTGAAAAAACACTCACAAGATTATCAAAACATGAAGTTGGACCTTCTAGAGCAAGGCTTGAATAGACAGGTAGAATTGGATCATTTAACATCATATTTTTATAATACTTCTAAATATAGATATACCTTCGACAGAAGGTATAAGAAAAGAATGGGAACGAGAATTGGCTACAGAAATTCTCAAGGACAGATGGGAAGATTATATGTCATATGTACATAATGTTCGATTCACGTTAGACATACACTGATCCAATTTAAAATTGTACACAGATTATATTACTCAAAAACAAAACAAAATAAAATCTTTCCAAACGTCTCTCCCTTCTGTGATAAGTGCCTAACTAAAGAGGCAACAATAGCACACTCATTTGTTTCCAGTGCGTAACTTCAGAATTTTTGGAAGGACATTTTTGAAAGCTTTTCAAAAATATTTAAATTAAGACTGGACCCAAACACAGAATTGATTATCTTCGGAGCAAGGGAAGCCTGTTCTGAACTAACATTTCAAAGATGTTTCCTAAACTATGGTTTGATAACGGCAAAAAAACTGACACTTAAATTCTGGAAAAACGCTCGAATCCCAACGTTTAAAATGTGATCACAAATGTCGGAAATATTACATCTCGAGGAAATGAGGCTCGTTCTAGCAGTAAAACAAGAACAATTCTTAAGAATATAGTCACCTTTTATTGATTTGTTACAAGTATAATATGGTGCAGCATAACCCTAGTAAGTTCTTGTTTTAGAACTAGGTGATGGGTGTGAATCGTTATGAGTTAGGCACATTCCCTTTCTTTTTTGTTTAGCTCTACCTTCTTTGGATTTTTTACTTATTTCCTTTCCCTTCTTAAGGCCCTCTTCTCTTTGGGGCCTTGTTTTCTTTTCTTTTTTCTTTCCTTTCTTTTTGTTTTTCACATTCTCAAGCACGCAGTCTACTTAACCATCATCACTCATCTAACGCCAGCCACTGCAGACTACACTTCACCACTACCCTCATTCTTCTCTTCTTTCTCTTTTCTTTTTTTCTATTATAGGTTAAAGTGTATAAAATAAAAAAAAAAGATAAGTTGTACACAAAATGTATTATGTTGCATATCATGATTAAGATGTATGTACAATGCTTCTAATAATAACAAAATAATTAAAAAAATAAAATAAAATAAAGACTGCGTCCAAATCCTCTCTGCTCTTTACAAGATTCAAGTTAGGAGTGTAATGGAACATTCTCCAAAAACTTGTAACGATGCATCTGCAAAAGGCAAAAAACAATAGACAATAGACAATAGACAATAGACAATAGGTGCAGGAGTAGGCCATTCGCCCCTTCGAGCCAGCACCGCCATTCAATGTGATCATGGCTGATCATCCCCAATCAGTACCCCGTTCCTGCCTTCTCTCCATATCCCCTGACTCTGCTATTTTTAAGAGTCCTATCTAGCTCACTCTTGAACGCATCCAGAGAACCTGCCTCCACCACCCTCTGAGGCAGAGAATTCCACAGACTCACCACTCTCTGTGAGAAAAAGTGTTTCCTCGTCTCCGTTCTGAGTGGCTTACTCCTTATTCTTAAACTGTGGCCCCTGGTTCTGGACTCCCCCAACATCGGGAACATGTTTCCTGCTTCTAGCGCGTCCAAGCCCTTAACAATCTTATATTGGACATAGACATTAAGAGAAACAGGCCCTTTGGTTCATCGAGTGCCATGATCATATTGAATGGCGGTGCAGGCTCGAAGGGCTGAATGGCCTACTCCTGCACCTATTTTCTATGTTTTCTATGAGTGTGTGCTTATCATCGACCACTTATTTTAAAGTAATCCTGCATTATTCCCAATCTTTATTCTTTGCACATTCTCTTTAAAACGACAGATTATACCATCCACCTACTGTACATGCAAGGGGCAATTTACATTGGCCAATTAATTTACCAATGTGATCATTCACACTAGTTCTATATTATCCCACTTACTCATCCACTCCTTACACTCTACACTCTATGGGCAATTTACATAGACTAATTCATATACAGATTTGCACGTCTTTGGGTTGCAGGAGGAAACTGGAGCACCCGGAGGAAACCCACGCTGTCACAATGTGCAGAATGTGCAAACTCCACATATGCAGCGCCCGAGGTCAGGATTGAACCTGTGACTCTGGCATTGTGAGGCAGCAGCTCTACCAGCTGCCCAAAATGGGGAGGCTACAGGCATTGATTCCATTACCTCCTGCATGCTAAGCAAGTGCTGTACTATTTGAGCTAATCTCCTGGCTGTGATTCTTTGCTCCTTTGCTCAGCATATTTGTGTCTTTTCTCACAAGAATCATGTCCAGGAGCCCGATTTTGGAAGAAAGGAGCACCTATTGCAACAAGGAAACTAATATTTTTTTAAAAATGTCACTTCTTATTTAATGCATTCATATTAGATCCAATTGCATTTTAATGTGCAAGCAAGTGCCTTAAGTTTTGTATTAGTTTGGAACAAATATTGTCAGAATGGTGGAAGCTCTGAATGGATCTCCACCACATGATTGACGGAGTGGCAGGAATGTATAGGTTGTAGTTGTTACATTCCCGTTAACAACCAGTGAACTTTGGAATGCTCAGATCACAGTTCCAGATTTGCAGGACATAAAACTTGCTTCAAGATGTGACATGCAATGTATTTTTACAGAATTTAAATCCTCAATGCTTGACATTCTCTTTGGTAAATTTGCAGTGCACACCCTAAGGGATCTCGCTCAGTTAAAATCATTATCCCTGACCCATGACTGAAGAGAATATAATCTCTGCAGCTCCAACAGTATATGTGTCACATACATACCAAACAAAGAAAGAGAGTTAAGATACCTGTGCTGGGCCAAAGGGCATGCTAATTTGTTTTGAGATAAAGCAGGATAAGCAAGGAAGAAGAAATAATTGTAACTGCTTCCTGCCATCAGTAAATGTCTTTGATGAGCTGTCCTTCCAATCATTCTCATCACTCAGCCCCTCATCAGGAACAAATCTTGCCAATACCAGAAGACAATGCACACTAAAACTTCCAGAGTGCCTCAGGTTCCCTGAATTAAAAAAAAACACACAGAATAAATGTGGACTAGCTTCATCACCTTCATCTTTAAACCTAAAGCATTTCAATAGAAACAAAGAACCATAGATGCTGGCATACCAAATATAGGCACGAAGTGCTGGAGTAACTCAGCAGGTCAGGCAGCATCTCTGGAGAAAAAGAAAGAGTGGTCTTTCAGGTCGATACTCTTCTTCATACTCAGTACCTCTTAATGCTGCAACTCATGTAAGATAGTAATTTGTTTCCATGTAGACCTCCGAACATTCAGGTTCTCTAGAGTACAGCTCTGCGACAGAAAATTAAACATAGATTAAGCAGATTGTGCGTTCAGACTAATGTCCTACCTTTCTGATGATCACCTCAGAATTGACCCTTTCCAAAAAATATTAA
Organism: Okamejei kenojei; assembly: GCA_035221665.1. Lineage (NCBI taxonomy): Eukaryota > Metazoa > Chordata > Chondrichthyes > Rajiformes > Rajidae > Okamejei > Okamejei kenojei. Next base: position 43,771,436 of record CM069135.1, on the reverse strand, counting down.
AATAGTTCAAAAGAGAGCACTGTGCTTCTAGACCACTCTTTGATGGCAAGCTATAAAAACAGGAAGATTGGGTTTACACTAATCTAATTTCACTGACCTCATCGAAACTTACCGAATTGTGAAATGCCTGAAGAGAGTGGATGTGTAGAGGATGTTTCCACTAATGGGAGAGTCCTTGATTATGCTGGTGGCCTTGCCGAGGCAGCATAAAATCTGAAATATCTAACAGAGCTTGTCTGAAGAAGGGTCTCGACCTGAAACGTCACCCATTCCTTCTCTCCAGAGATGCTGCCTGCCCTGCTGAGTTACTACAGCATTTTGTTTCTCCCTTTGGATAATGTCACCAACATATAGAGAAGGCTCAGTGAAGTATTTGAATTTTCAGAAAACATTGAATAAGATAAGGCACAGAAATGTTTCAATTTAAGTGAGGGGTCAAGATGTTGGGAGCAATATATATTAGCATGGATAAAGAATTGGTTAAAAGACTGACGAGAGAGAACAGTAAAATGTGTGTAGGAAGGAACTGCAGATGCTGGTTTAAACCAAAGATAGACACAAAAAGCTGGAGTTACTCAGCGGGACAGGCAGCATCTCTGGAGAGTAGGAATGGGTGACGTTTTGGGTCGAGACCCTTCGTCAGTAGTTAGGGATAAGGGAAACAAGAGATATAGACATAGAGAGTAAACAAGTAGTAGAGAAGTAAAGAACAATAAATGTAAGATATGCAAAACAGTAACGGCGATAAAGGAAACAGGCCATTGTTAGCTGTTTGTTGGGTGAAAATGAGAAGCTGGTGTGGACTTGGGTGGGGGAGGGATAGAGTGAGGGGGAATGCCGGGGTTACTTGATGTTTGGGAAAGAGGGAATGTGTGTCTTTTTTAGTTAGCAGAAGTGCTGCCATAATACCGGACCTTAAAGTGAGAATATAATAAATTGCATATCTTCTCAGGCCAAGATCAGACTCTTCAGAGACTTGTAAATTGCAACATGGTGCCAGAATGTGGCGACTCTCAGAGTGCTGTTCTGAAGAGGGTCTATTGTACTTACGTATGTTAGTATAATTAGATGAATAGCATGCAGAACAAGTATTCCACTGTATCTCGGTCCACGTGACAATAATAAACTAAAATAAAAATAGGTTAACAATGAATTACTTTGCAAAGGGTTTTCAGAAGATTTAAGACAAGTTACGTGCGAGGGCCAGAAGGTGGCAGAAGCAGTTTAATGTGAAAAAATATATGGTTTTAACTTTGGTAGGAAGATTAGAAAACAGAAGTACAGAATCAATGGTAATGTAGTGAGGGATCTTGGTGCAGTGCTTCCTAAAATGCAAACATATGGGATCAGGCCCAATGTAGTGTTGAGATTTTTTAATGTTTGGTCATGATCTAATTAAGTGACGGAGCAGGATTTGTGAGGTCTACTCCCGCTTTCAATGTCTTTACTCTTAAGCTGCAGGGTCTGCACTGAGTTTTAATACCATCTGTATGCCTTCTGTGTCAAGATAATGTCAAAAACTGAAAGGTGCAAAAGTTCTGAAGTTTCACTGTAACTCCACATCATATTCAAAGAGAGTTATGCACTTACCATAGAAAAAACAGAAGCAGTGCAAGAAGCATGTTATTTTCTCTCAAAAGCCTAAGCATTAATGTGAGTCTGAAAATGGGCCCTGACTCAAACCATCACCTATTCATGTTCTCCAGAGAGGCTGCCTGACCCACTGAATTACTCCAGCACTTTGTATATTTTATTCTTGTAATCCAGTGTCTGCAATTCCTTGTTTCTATATCGTGTGCAGTATATCGGGCTCCTTCTATGTAAGGCTAAGGCAGGTTTAATCGGGGGTAAAAATTATTTTCCCTTTTATTGTTAGAACTAAAAATTATTAACAGCATCAACAGGACCTTGCTTCTCTATTGCCACAAATAAAAATATTTTTTCATTAGTGTAGTCACATAGTGGAACGATGATAAAAAATGTTTTTACCACGTTGTAAAGGTGGGACAACATTACTGGAAACAATTTCTAATAACTAAGAGGGCCTTAAACAAGAGGGGCCCTGACCTGAACTGTCACCATGTTCTCCAAAGATGCTGCCCGATCTGCTGAGTTATTCTTTTTTTTTTGTAAACCAGCATCTGCAGCTCCTTTTTTCTATATTGTGTGGATATGTGACGTTTCGGGTATTTGGCTGCAAAATCATGAGTGTATCAGACTGCACAGTCATAAGTATACTGTCTATGGCTGCACAGTTGTGAGTGTATGTAAGCTGAACACTGGCATGGACTAAATGTCTCCATGATGTAATTTATACTATTTCTTGTAATACTGCACAGGTTTTGATTAATGGGGAAAAACATTGAAATACATTCCCAAGTTTATGAAGAACAGGTCAATATTTGCAGATGTTTCCATCGTTTTATGTATAGGAATGAACTGAAGATAGACTGCTGGAGTAACTCAACGGGACAGGCAACATCTCTGGGTAGAGGTTTCGGGTCGAGACCCCTCTTCAGACATTTTAGTTTGTCCTCTGGTGAGAACACGAATGATTTCAAGTATAGTAATGTCCTGTCTGATTTCGAGCAGACAAATATAGTGGTTTGCCATTTTGCAGCAAATTATCTCTCTATATTAATAATTGCATGGATTTTGGTGTGAGCTTCATGTTCCCTGATAAATTGAGGATCACGTTCCATGGTCGCTCACAATGGCACTTACCAGGGAACAATTCACTAGACCTCTTCACCCCGGAGACCAGTGACCAGGAATGGAGAGCTGTGGTGTCTTGGCTTGTGTAGAGTGAAGATTGTACCCTGAACACCTTCTGACAGTAAATAAAGAAAGTTGCCGATCTTTGCCAGTTGCATGGTGAGCGGCACTGTGGGGCAGAGGTAGAGTTGCTGCTTTACAGCGATTTCAGCGCCAGAGACCGGGGTTCGATCCTGACGGGGGCTGTCTGTACGGAATTTGTACGTTTTCCCTGTGACCATGTGGGAACATTTTTGCTTTCCTCCTACACTCCAAAGACTTACAGTTTTATAGGTTGATTGGTTTGGTATAAATGTAAATGATCCCTAGTGTGTGTAGGACAGTTGGTGCGGACCTGATGGGCCGAAGGGCCTATTTCCTTGTTTTAGCTCTAAACGAAACTAAACTAAAAAGTTGGCAATGATTTTAATAATTTTTACATTATGACATTCAGATACATTTGGATTAATAAAATTGAATCAGGCATGAAGATAAAAAACAAACAATCTGGCTTAAAAAAAAAAAAAATGTTTGAACATTCTTACTGCTTCCTTAATGTTTGGCCTGGATTTGAAATCTATGTGGTGTCTGATCCCGTGGAAGATCTGACTTAGCAGAGGATCCAAGAGACAGTTTACCCAAGGTACACAATAATGCTGGAGAAACTCGGCGGGTGCAGCAGCATCTATGGAGCGAAGGAAATAGGCAATGTTTCGGGCCGAAACCCTTCTTCAGACAGTTTCACAGGCAGTTTACCCAGTACAGTGAAGATAGACACAAAATGCTGGAGTAACAGCGGGTCAGGCAGCATTTCTGGAGAAAAGGGTGATGTTTTGGGTCGAGACCCTTCTTCAGAGTGGAGAGGGAAACTAGATGTATGATAGGTACAGAGCAAATGATCCATTGTTGGCTGTGGAAGGGGTGATAATGAAGGGATACAAACAGTAAAACTGGTGTGATGACTAGGGTGGGGGAGGGATGGAGATAGAGGCAATGCAAGGGTTACTTGAAATTAGAAAAATGAATATTTATACCACTGGATTGTAGCTGGTTTCCCTCTTCCCTGACTCTCAGTCTAAAGAAGGATTTCGACCCAAAACATCTCCTATTCCTTTTCTCCGGTAATGTTGCCTGATCCACTGAGTTACTCCAGCATTTTGTGTATATCTTTAGTGTAAACCAGCATCTGCAGTCCCTTCCTACACATTTACACAGTACTGCCTGGGAAGAGCACAAGTAGTTCCTTATTCTGTGTGTACTCTGAAGTTCCTTATTCTGTGTGTACTCTTTTTCAACAGCCACTCTGAACCATCAGCATTATCATATGTAGCCAACCAGTTCAAACAGTAGTAAAATCAACAACTTAAATTATCACACATTTTATACAAAAGAGTTATATAATTCTTGGCAACCTATGCATCATTTGTTACTGACTGTTCCCAATCAATTATTTCCCACAATCAAATGTAGGCCAAGGTGGGCAATACAATCTGGAAAGAGAAGTAATGTAAGAAACTGTTATGTTTTCATATATTACATCTTGGTGATGTACACTTATAGCAAGTTCATAAGTTCTAAGAACAGAATTAGGGAATAAGGTCCACTAAGTCTACTCCGTTATTCAATCACCGTATAACAATTACAGCACAGAAACAGGCCCTCTCGGCCCTTCCAGACTGTGATCAGTCACGGCTGATCTCTCTTTCCCTCTCAACTCCATTCTTCTGCTTTCTTCCCCTAACCCCTGATATCCTAAAAGCCCTGTCATAGAAACATAGAAACATAGAAAGTAGGTGCAGTAGTAGGCCATTCAGCCCTTTGAGCCTGCACCGCCATTCAATATGGTCATGGCTGATCATCCAACTCAGTATCCTGTACCTGCCTTCTCTCCATACCCTCTGATCCCTTTAGCCACAAGAGCCACATCTAACTCCCTCTTAAATATAGCCAATTAACTGGCCCCAACTACCTTCTGTGGCAGAGAATTCCAGAGATTCACCACTCTCTGTGAAAAATGTTTTTCTCATCTCGGTCCTAAAAGGTTTCCCCCTTATTCTTAAACTGTGACCCCTTGTCCTGGACTTCCCCAACATCGGGAACAATCTTCCTGCATCTAGCCTGTCCAACCCCTTAAGAATTTTGTAAGTTTCTATAAGATCCCCCCTCAATCTTCTAAATTCTAGCGAGTACAAGCCGAGTCTATCCAGTCTTTCTTCATATGAAAGTCCTGACATCCGAGGAATCAGTCTGGTGAACCTTCTCGGTACTCCCTCTATGGCAAGAATGTCTTTCCTCAGATTTGGAGACCAAATCTGTCCCACTGTACGTGTTCATTCAAGAGCTCTCCCAAGTTTAAAAAAAAAATCAAACTCGTGGAAGCACGTAGAATGTACGTAGCGGGTATGTCGGATCTCGGGGGCGTCTCTTAGCGGCTCATAACGTTAACGGCAGGTATACGGGAAATACGGTAAGCTCGGGAAGACTTGTGAAGATTTTTCAACATGTTGAAAAATGTCCACGAGAGCCCCGAGTACCTACGAGCGGCCATTACCGTAAATCTCCGAGTTCTCCGGCAAACTCGGGAGAACTCTTGAATAAACTTGTACAGTGGGACAGGGCTTTAACTAATCTGTCAATCTCCACCTTAAAAATATCCATTGACTTGGCCTCCACAGCCAATGAATTCCACAGGTTCACCATTCTCTGACCAAATAAATTTTTCATCATCTCCTTTCTAAAGGTACATCCTTTTATTCTGGGGCTATGACCTCTGGTCCCAGACTCTCCCACGTTCACTCTATGCAGGCCTTTCACTATTCACTATAGACAGTATAATATTGTCAGCACGGTGTTATAAAACAAGTTTTTGTGTTGTTGATTTATCCTTGTTGTGGTTGTGATGACATTGCAAGCACCATACAGTATTCCTCCAGTTGACTTTTGTAGTTGATGTGTTTCTTATTAATTGGGGACACAAGGAAACGCAGATGCTGGAATATTGAGCAAAACACAAACTGTTGGAATCACACAGTGGGCCAGGCAGCATCGGGGGAGGGAACGGATGGGCAATGTTTCAGGTTGGGACCATTCTTCCGTTTGAAAGCTTGAAAAGAGCTTACTTCCCACCCACATAAAAGCAATCTGAAGGAAGGTCTCAACATGAAATCTTGTCAATCCAATCCCCCCGCAGATATTGCCTGACCTTGAGTTACTCTAGCACTTTACATTTTGCTTTAAAATTACTTGTCTAATGTTGTTGATAAGAATGTCTTGAACCTTAATTTTGCAATACAACTGAGATATTGTCTGGTAGGCCTTTTTATGTGTGTGCCTGTGATTGTTTTGAGTTAGATAAAGGAATTTGCTGGTCTCAAAGTGATACTGTTTGAAGGTAGCTGGTTTCTCCTAATGATACGTTTGTGTTTCCTTGATGTTGTTTTACAGAATATGAGAAAAAATCTTTGTTTGCTGAGGTAACTTTCCTCCACGCTATGCTGAAGTTGAATGGTTGTTGCAGATAGTTTTCCTACCTCGATGCTGGCCTGTTGAATGGTGCATGAGATCATCTCCATGTTTTGCATTTCTTATTTGAAAATGTTTCTGCAATCCTGGAATAGCTGATGTTCTGATTCAATGACAATACCTGAGCTGCAAGGAAACAATTGCCTGAATTATCCTGAGTGGGGCAATGTTACTGCACATTTACTGTTAAATATGTTTCCTTCAGCACTTCCAGTCATTGCAATGTTTATTTAATGAACAAAAACAGCCTTATGTAATTATCTGTGAACGTGTTCTTCAGAACAGTATCAAATTCTAAGCATTCTTACCTGCTTTTGCTGTTGAGTTTAGTTTATTATTACCTGTACCAAAGTATAGTGAAAAGCTTTTGTTGCGTGTTAACCAGCCAGTGGAAAATCAATACATGATTACAATCGAGCTATGTTGTATCTGAAACATATGTTGCCAATCTTTATAACCACTGATTGGGAGGCAGCTTTATGCCCCTGTCCCACTTAGACAATGTTTTAAGCGACTGCAGGCAACTAGGCTGTCACCACATGGTCGCTGGGGGGTCGCCTGTATGGTCGCGAGCAGTCTCCTCAGTCGTCCAAAGAATCGTAGCGTTTTTCTGGTCGTCGCTGGATTTTGAAATGTTCAAAACTTTTCGGCGACAGGTGGCTTGTCGTAGGTTGTCGCCAGGATGACTGGTGAATTCCATTGGCGACTACCTACGTCAACTGGTGACAGGTGCCGGTGACTGAATTGTCTTAAGTTGGCTTCAGTTCTCGCCGACAGGGTCATATCTTGTCGTAGCTTGTCGCGGGTGGACGTAGGTTGTCGTAGGTGTGGTCTTAGGTGGACGTCCTAATGGGTCGCCTGTTGTCGGTAGCCTGCTTGACGTCGACTAGGTGGTAGGTTGTTGTAGACATTGTCATAGACATTTTCGTGGGGGTGTCCAGTCATCAGTTTTTCGGCGACCTGCTATGACTATGACACTCGCCGGCAGTCGCCAAAAAAATCGCCTAAGTGGGACAGGCCCATTAATCTCTGCTCTTTCAATGACACCCAAGTGCACTCAAGAACTCAAGAGACATCATTTCTAAAAGGTTTTGCCCTGAGATCAGGACTCATGGATTACGATGTTGCTGAGAAGCTGTAAAAAAAGGTGTACAAAGGTGGATCGTGACAGGAGATGGGATTTAAACCAAGCAAATGTGAGGTGTTGTATTTTGGGAGATCAAATGCAAGGCAAAAGTATATCGCTTCGCCGAACACCTCCGCTCGGTCCGCAATAACCAACCCGACCTCCCGGTGGCTTAGCACTTCAACTCCCCCTCCCATTCCGCATCCGACCCTCTCTCTCCTGGGCCTCCTCCACGGCCAGAGTGAGCAACACCGCAAGCTGGAGGAACAGCACCTCATATTCCGCTTGGGGAGTCTGCATCCTTTGGGCCTGAACATTGAATTTTCTCAATTCTGTTAACCCTTGCTGTCTCCCCCCCTTCCCACCTCTCCCTCAGCCCTCGGGCCCTGGCATTCCCTCTATCTCTATCTCCCTCCCCCACCCCAGTCGCACCAGCTTCTCATTTTCACACCACAAACAGCTTACAATGGCTTGTTCCCTTTATCATCGATACTTTTTTGCATATCTTTCACTCATTGTTCCTTATCTCTCCACATCACCGTCTATATCTCTCGTTTCCCTGATCCCTGACCAGTCTGATGAAGGGTCTCGACCCGAAACGTCGCCTATCTCCTTCGCTCCTTAGATGCTGCTGCACCCGCTGAGTTTCTCCAGCTTTTTGTGTAACCCTCGATTCTCCAGCATCTGCAGTTCCTTCTTTAACAAAAGTATATACTTAGTGGCATGACCCTTAATAGTATTGATGTACAGATCCCTATCATGGGGACCAAGTCCATAACACCCTGAAAGTGGCAACACAAGTAGATGAAAAAGGTGTATGGTATCCTTGTCTTCATTAGCCGATGCATTACAGGAAGGATGTAGAGAGGGTGCAGAACATGTTTACCTGAATGCTGCCTGTAAGAGAGGGTATTATCTATAAGGAGAGGTTGGACAAACTTGGATTGTTTTCTCTGGAGCATTGGAGGTTGAGCTGATAGAAGTAGATACAATTTTGAGATGCGTAAATAAAATAGGGTAGACAGAAATAACCTTTCTCATCAGGTGGAAATGAAAAAGACTTGATGCACCGCTTTAAGGTTATAGGTTATAGTTTTAAGGAGATGTGGGGGGCATGTTTTTTAAACAGATAGCGGTGGGTACCTAGGATGCACTGCCAACAGTGATTCAGATACGATAATGGTATTTAAGTTCGGAGTCACGTGAGTGACTACGTGAATAGAAGCCCGTACAGCCGTTGGTGCGTCATGACGTCAGACGCTGGTGCAGTCGGCCGGTTGGAGCAGCAGCGCTCCTCCGAGCGGTAAGTGTAAAACCGCGGGTTATTCGAAGAGCTGGAGAATTCGGCGGGTGCAGCAGCATCTAAGGAGCGAAGGAGATGGGCGACGTTGCGGGTCGAGACCCTTCTTCATACTTCACCCTCGATTCTCCAGCATTTGCAGTTCTTCGTTAAACAAGTTTAAGAGGTAAGGTTTTTTAAAAAAAATTTTACCGCATGTTCAATTTCTGCGACGGTTTGGGTAGAGAATGTTGCAGAAAGGGAAGAAGGTGTCGGCGAGGCGCTCCGGGGGTAGAAAGGAAAAAGTGGCAGGAGAGTGTTGAGAATGGAGGCCCGTCTGGTACACCTGGTCCGGTGCTGGCTACACAGCCAGTGGTTGCGGACCCACTGCCGGGGGGCAGTGGAGGCTTGTCAGTAGGGTTGAAGGCCATGGCAAGTCTCTGTGGCCCGTAAATGAGTCGGGCCTGGAGGTTATACCCTCCATAGGAGAGTCCGTTTGCTCACGGCTCTCCCCACGTCGAGATTCTATTACAAAAGAATGCTCGACAGGGACCAGCTCCGTGGGGAGGAGTGGTGCCCAAGCCAGACTGATGGAGAGCTTGTGCTAGCAGCACCTGTTTCAGGGCTGCAGAACTATCCTGCCTGTGAGGAGGATGTTCCAGCTCCGTGAGGAGGAGTGGTGCCCAAGCCAGGCTGATGGAGAGCTTGTGCTAGCAGCACCTGTTTCAGGGCTGCAGAACTATCCTGCCTGTGAGGAGGATGTTCTATCAGGGCAGTTTGCTGACACTGTTTCTATGCTGGGGGAGAGCAGTAAAGGTGTTCGGTTGGAGGTAATTCCGAACATTGCTGGGAAGTTTGCTGAGTGTAGAGGCAGGAAAGGCGATTGATGTAGAATTGGCCGAAGCCATTCAGTATATGCTCTCCCATCAGTTACAGGAGCTAGCTATGGATGAAGTAGCAAAGAACTATAAAGCTCCTGTTAATTGTGATCTCCTGAAGGTACCGGTGGTTAATCACCAAATTTGCATAGATGGGTTTGCCTGCTAGGGCCCAGGAGATGAAGTTTTAAAAAAGTGCTTAAACTGTTGTCAGCAGGTATTACAGCTGTGGTGAAAGTTATTGATACAAATGATATGGTTGAAGCACACCAGGATGAACTGGGACTCCTTTGTAATGCATTTTGAAATTAATAATATCGGGAGGGCCACTATTAGGCCAGTGCTAACCCGAATTTAGCGAGTTGTGCAAACCGACCAGTGTACCACCACGAAATCTGTTGTTTGGTGGTAACCTTGCAAAAAGGGTCAAAGACTATTATGAGGTTGTTATAACCATGGCCCTCATTAACCCAGCTGGAAGCAAGGCAAAAAAAGGTTCTCTACAAGAAGTCGAGGACAACAAGGCCGCAAGGAAAGATGCTGGTAAGGAATATAACATTGACAGACGATGAATTAACTGATGTTCCTGTTCAAATTGGGGAAGGTTAAAATTGTTCTCAAACAATGGCAGCAGTTGACATCAGATTTGTTCATACTTAGTGTATTGAAGGGGTGAAAAATTGGATTTTACTATAAGGACAGTCTACCTAATCAACATTTTCCTAGTCATAAACTTATTTTTTCAGATGAGGAAAATGTGCTTATTCAAGCAGAGATTCAGTCGTTACATAAGATGGGGTAATTGAGTCTTCTGTCTATCAAAGTCAACAATTTCTGTCAAGTATATTTCCCAGATCTAAAAAGACTGGGGGATGTACAATTATTCTGGATTTATCGAACAAATTTGTTTGTTATAGGCATTTCAAAATGGAGACCTTTACCACGGGGAACCATTGATTTAAAGAATGCGTATTACGCAGTGTCTATTCATGGTGATGATAGAAGATATTTGAAATTTATTTGGATGACTGAGCTGTGGCAATTCAGGACATTGCCGAATGGATTAACTTCAGCTCCTAGGTTATTTACTAAATTGGTAAAACCTGTGTTAGCATTACTTAGAGCTCAGGGGCATGTGGTAATGGCCTATTTAGATGATATTCTGATTGTTGGAAAGACTCACGCTGAAACTCAATCATCAGTTTCAGTTGTTAAAATCACTTTTGAACAAATGGGATTTGTTATTCACCCAGATAAATCTAAATTATCACCAGTCCAAATTATTGATTATCTGGGATTTTACCATTAATTCCAATCACATGTTGGTAACTTTGCCCAGGGATAAATTGAATCAGTTAATTGAGGACTGTGTTAATCTCGTTGGAGAACAACGGCCTGCGATTAGACAAGTAGCCAGTTATATTGGGAAGTTGTTGCAGCCTTTCCCAGCTGTGCAGTATGGTCCTCTGCATTATCAACAATTACAACCATCAAAGGAACAGGCACTGAGAATACAAAGGGGCCATTTTTGATAGGCCTATGCAGTTGTCAGCTGGGGCGATTGCTGACATACAATGGTGGATAGTACATGTTTCAAAAAATTTAAAGAAGGTTTGGTGGGAATCACCGTCACTGATATTACAGACTGATGTAAGTGCACTGGGTTGGGGTGCAACAGATATGTCTTCTAGTTGTGGATGCAGATGGAATGTGGATGAGACATCGCTTCCTCAATTAAGAGGGATTAATTATTTAGAGTTGTTGGGCAACTGGTATGGGCTCAAAGCTTATTGTTCTACAAGGAGGGATCTGCATGTGCAGGTCAGATTGACAACACCATAGCAGTGGCATATGTAAACCACATGGGTGGAGTTAAGTCACAGTCTTGTGATAGACTGGCTAACCAGACTTGGAGCTGGTGTATTGACCAAAATATCTGGCTTTCAGCACTTTATTTGCCAGGAAGAGGTCACGTCAGTTTAATGACAACATTGAATGGATGTTAAATCAGGATGTATTTAACCAAATGATTGATCAGTATGCATTGCCAGATATTGACTTGTTTGCATCTCGATTAAATCATCAGTTACCTAGATATGTTTCATGGTAACCAGATCCTGGGGCAGTAGCAGTGGATGCATTTTCGCTGCATTGGGGGAGGAATGTTTGTGTATGTATTTTCCTTCATTCTGTCTCATCAGCAGATGTTTGCAAAAGATCAAGGAGGACTCCACTTCAGGGGTATTGGTAGTGCCAGATTGGCCTACACGAGCATGGTTTCCCGTTGTATTACAAATGGCTAGGGAGCCTTACATGCTTATGCCCAAGAATAAAAATCTACTGGTAAAATCCAGTCACTGGGGATCAACATCCTTTATAGGATCGTATTGATCTGTTAATTTGCAGATTTTAAGGAGGCCATACCTGGGGAGAGGACTGTCTCATCGGACGGTGGATGTTCTCACGTCGGCCTGCAGGGATAGTACACAGCAGCAATATATCACCTATATAAGGAAGTGGGAGCAATTCTGCCTACAGCAGGAGATTGTATATCACACTGCAGGGATCACGGATGTATTGGAGTTTGTCAACTCTTTATTTTGACCAAAAAATTAAGTTACAGTGCGATTAATTCAGCCAGAAGTGCTCTGTCTTCTTATTTACCTATGAATGCAGAATTGCATACAGTAGGGACACATCCGTTAGTTCACAATTTCATGAAGGGAGTTTTCAATTCTAATCCTCCTAAACCCAGGTATGCCGGGATTTGGAATGTGAGTGAGGTTCTTATGGTTCTTCGCCAGTGGGCTCCGGTTACAAGCCTATCTATAGCCAAATTAACTATGAAGGTGGTCATCCTTATGGTGTTGGTTTCAGCCCAACGTGTACAAACATTGCAAAAGCTACGGCTAGATAGAATGCATGTGTCGGCTGATGCCATTATATTTTATGTCTATGATTTGCTTAAACATAATAAAAGAGGCATGACAGGATGTAAGATTGTGTTTTCAGCATACCCGCAGATGATCGCTTCTGTTAGTCTCACATTTATCTCATTACATTGAGATTACTAAACCTCTGAGAGGAACAGAGTTGGCTTTTGTTTATTAGTCACAAAAAACCACACAGTAAGGTGCCGGTGCAAACGATTTCAAGGTCCTCGCGGCCGCAGGATGATCCAGTGAGCTAACTTTTCAGAGGTTTTATTACAAGCCGATTTCAAGGCTCGGGGTGTTTGCTGATTCTGGTGTCAGTACTGTTACATTTTTCCCCTGAGTTAGAGGGGTTTGTTATGATTTGTTTTGTAAATAAACTGTTATTTCATTTAACAAATGTATTACTGATGCATAATTGATTGTTAACGACTTTTGAGTCAATCCAGGCAGTGTGAACGTCGGATTTGAGTCAGCGGCGTGAATTCACAGTGCTTTGAAGTCTTCACGTAGTCACTCACGTGACTCCGAAGTAAAATAGTAAGATTAAACGAGAACTTACCAATTTGAAGTTTGATCTTTATTTTATGAGGAGTCGAGTTGAGGGACTACGTGCCCTCCGCTCCCACCCTCATAGATCTCATCTGGTAGTTCTAGTTTTATCATCTTACCGTTATACTTCGGTCATTGTTAGCTGTGAATTCATTCCGCTGCTTTGAAGATTGACGCACCAACGGCTGTACGGGCTTCTATTCACGTAGTCCCTCAACTCGACTCCTCATAAAATAAAGATCAAACTTCAAACTGGTAAGTTTCTCGTTTAATCTTACTATTTAAGATGCTTTTAGATAGATACGTGGTGCAGGGACTGAGGAGATGTGGATCATGTGATAACACAGGAGGTTAATTGAATTTGACACCATGTTTGGCATGGATATTGTGAGCCAAAGGGTCTGTTCCTATGCTGTATTGTTCTGTTCCATGTGAGGGGTCTCCAAACTATGGCCCGCGGGACACATCCGTCCCGCCACAAGATTTTATCCGGCCCACTGCAAGCTCTTAACACTTTCTGTGCGGCAGGCTGTTTCACGGGTTCTGTAGTAGCGCAGCTTTAGAGATACAGCGCAGAAACACGCCCTTCGGCCCTTCGAAGTGATGCCCGTACATACTAGCACTCCTACACACACTCGGGCCAAATTCAATGAACCTGCAAATGTGCAGTGTGTGGAGGAAACCAGAGCACCTGGGGAAAACCCACACAGGTACAAACTCCGTACAGACAGCACCCATTATCAGGATGGAACCCGGGTCACTGGCACGGTGAGGCAGCAACCGCTGTGCCACTGTTCCTGTGTTGCAAAGGCAAGTTGTGCGGGGTGGTAGCGTAGGGTGGGGTAGGGAGTGGAGTGAGGTGGCGGGGGGGAGCTAGTTGGCGGCAGGGTCGGTGTGTAGCGGTCTCTCTCTCTCTCTCTCTCTCTCCCCCCCCCCCTCCTGTAAGCAGTGCAACAGATAAGCAAGTTTAGCAATTCAATACTAATTTCTTAGTGTCAGTTAATGTCAATTAGTGTGTGCGTGCATATTGGTCATTCACCGCCTCTCAGGTTATGGCATTCTGTTACGTATTGTGCACCAAGATGTGCCGTATTTCCTTCACCAAGGATTATTCTTAGTTTTGATGTATCATCTAGATCTTTAAAATCTTTTTGTCAAATTTTTTGCATTTTAGGAAGAAGTGCACCTCTGTTTCAACCTCATCTGTCAAACAGTGGCCACATATTCTATTATCTCTTGGTTGCCAGAATCTGCCTTCCTTTTTCAACTGCCAAATAGTGGTCACTTAATCTGTATTTGGTGAGTGTCTGTCTCTACTTTATATCTCTAACAGTTGAGAGATGGTCTGCCAATTTATAATCTCTTTTTAGGGCACGGTAACATTCTAATCTGCTTTGGCTTTTGGTTTCTTTATCCCAATGTTCCAAATACGTTTCTTTACAGTGTTTGATAATTTGGTTCACTCTAACTAGTGATTGGGGATCAGTATTGATCTGAGGCTGGTCAGGGTTTAACTGGATAGGGTTTAACTGGATAGGGGTAGTTAGTCTCAGTGCCAAGTGACACAGGGAACTTTTTCTGGGCTCCACTCTTGTGTTTTAAGGGCTTTAAACTGGAGGATATCTGGGGGGCTAGATTTAAGGTGATTCCAAAAATGTAGTGCTCTTTTCTGGATATTTATTATCAGTGGGTATCTGCCTAATTCCGCCCTACATGCGTTTGTTGGTGTTTTCCTTTGGATACGGAGGATGTTCCGACAAGATTCCACATGCAGGGCCTCCGTTGTATGTTTTTCCCATTTACTGAGCGGACCCAATACTTCACTACCATAAAGCGCAATAGGCTGGATTACACTGTCAAATATTTTAAGCCAGATTTTAATTGGAATTTGGATGTTGTAGAATCTTCTTTTTATTGCGTACAGAGCTCTTCGAGCTTTCTCTTTTAGTGCATTCACTGCCATATTGAAGCTCCCTGATGCTGCAACAGTTAGACCAAGGTAGGTATAGCTCATAGTATGTTCGATAATGATACCATTGAGAGTAAATTTGTATTTATCTTCCTGACATCTGGGTCTTTTCTGAAAAATCATGATGTTGGTTTTCTTTAGATTTACTGCCAGGGCCCAATTTTGGCAGTACTCATCAAGTAGGTCCAACTGTTGCTGCAGTCCATGTTCTGTGGGGGACAGCAGAACCAAGTCATCCGTATAAAACAGGGATTTTACCTCTCCATCCAGAAGACAGAGGCCCGGCGCTGTGCTGTGATCCAACTTTACTGCCAAATCGTTGATATATACATTAAACAGTGTCAGGCTCAGATTGCAGCCTTGTCGGACGCCTCTTCTCTGGGCGAAGAGATCAGTGCATTTGTCCCCAATTTTAACGCCACATTTATTATTCAGATACATTGATTTGATAAGGTCATATACCTTTCCTCCTATACCACAGCAGAGGAGTTTGTAATAGAGCCCTTTGTGCCAAATGGAGTCAAATGCTATCTCAAAGTCAATAAAACAGGCAAATATTTTTCCATTTTTTGCTTGGTGTATATGTTTTTCAATGAGAGTGGAGGGTATAAATGCGGTCAGTGGTATGGTGTTTTGGGAAGAAGCCAATTTGGTTTTTACTGAGAATGTTGTATTTGTTAAGGAAATCCTGCATTCTGTTATTTATGATTGCAGAATAACCTCCCTCGGCAGCTACTGACACAGATGCCACGATAGTTATTTGGGTCTAATTTGTTTTCACTCTTATAAATGGGTGAAATAAGCCCTTGGCACCAAATATCAGGGACATTTTCATTATATCTAATACGTAAGTCTGAATTGTTTGGTTGACGGTGTTTTTGGTTCGATATTTTCCTCAGGTCTTTTCTGACATTTTTACACTCATGGTCGAACCATTTTTCATGGTTGTGTTTTTTGATAATTTTTCTCTTCTGTTTCACAAGGTCAGCTTTGATAGCTACCTTGTGAAATATCATATTAATGTCATTTATAGCCATGTTTACACCATCTCTAGTAGTCTCATATGGGTTTGTCTTAAATTTCAATATTTTATTTGTGAGATCAGGTGAATTCAGGGCCATGATGAATTTATCTCCACTATCTGAAGCCCATCTGTAAGTCTGATTTAGTTTATACAGCTGACAGGGTTCCTTTTTTTAGCCACAACATCACAGGTTTTTCACTGCAGTCGAATCTTTCAATTGTCTAAACACCTGTGGCCCAACCCTTCTCAGAGCAAGGAACTGGGGAGGGGGAACAAACTTACGGGTGGGGGGTGGGGGGGAGGGAGACATTTATGCCTGCCACAAACTTCAAAGACACTTGTCCACAATATGGGCAACCTTGATTTCATCGTAGAACAGTCTATTCAGGCCAACCTCGCTGTCATCCCGAAATAGAAAAGGTCATAACCTAACATAAATGCAGTACATGACCCATGACCTATGATCCCAACTGAAATCTAAATGACAGCATTTCAGTTGATAGTTGGTGTGGATATGTTTTGCTGAAGGGCCTGTTTCCACACTATATGACTCAATAATGGGCCTGTCCCACAGGCGATTTTTTTAGGGGACTACAGGTGACTAGGCTGTTGCCGCATGGTTGCCGGGGTGCCGGCTGTATGGTCATGAGTAGTCTCCTCAGTCGCCCAAAGAGTTGTAGCGTCTTTCAGTTTGCCGCTGGATTTTCAACATGTTGAAACATTTTTGGCGACAGTGGGGACCTTGGGTTTGATGCCAATGAGCGTAGCTTGACGCAGGTGCTGTGGTAGGTTGTTGCCAGGTTAACGCAGGTGCTGACCTCAGTAAATTCCATTGTCGGCAGTTGCCTAAAAAATCGCCGAAGTAGGAAGGCATCAGAGGATGTTAGAGATGCTGCAATTGTTACCATTTATAAGAAAGGAATCTGGTCTGCCCAGTGGTAGACTCTTCACGAGGAGCAAAAGGAGTGGACCACTTCAGAAAATATGCACTCCATCTTCTCCTTTGCTACCACCTTGAAGCTCTACTTGTGGAAAAGTCTGTGTTTTCTGCATTGGCCACTTCAGCCATGTCAGAACCTGTAAAATAAGAGTCAAGAGTGTTTAATTGTCATGCATACTGAAAATGGAACAATCAAATTCTTACTTATGATACTACATATGGCTACATAAAGTAGTAACATAAATTGGCCCCTTCACAATGTGCCCTCCCACTTATTTTAATATCATCGGCAAACTTGAAACTTTGTTTTCACCTCAAGGGTATTAATGCAAATAATGAACAATTGAGACCCAACCCAAAATGTAGTTTGTATATTCCCTCTACAAATGCTGCCTGGCCTGCTTATTTCCTCCAGCATTTTGGCCCCTGCCTCAGTTCATCTGCCCTCATCACTGTCTTTGTTACCTTTACACTTGACTATTGCATTCTAGCCTGCCTCCCTCCACAGCCTTAATAACAGGCCTTTCAGCCCTCAATGTCCATGCCGAACATAATGCCAAGATAAACTAATCTCATCTGCATAGGAAGGAACTGCAGATGCTGGTTTAAACCGAAGATAGGCATAAAAGTCTGGAGTAACTCAACGGGAGAGGCAGCATCCCTGGAAAGAAGGAATGGGTGACCTTTCAGGTCGAGACCCTTCCTCAGACTGATCATCAGTCTGAGGGAGGGTCTCGACCCAAAATGACACCCATTCCTAATCTCATCTGCATACAGGTCCGTTTTCCTCCATTCCTAGCATACCTATGTGCCTATCTGAAAGGCTCTTATAGCCACAATGGCGTCTACCTCCATCACTACCCGTGACAGCACAAGGCACACACCACACTTTGTGTAAAAATGTGTCCTGCATATCTATATAACTAAAAGTCTCATCTTGACCATTTCCTGCCTGCGCTGTATATTAATTTTAGACAAATGCTACCCTATATCGCTATGATTTTTGGCCATCTTACTCACAATCCTCCTCCGCTGAGGCAGCCCGAGGGTTTTTCCGATCAATGAAAAATAAAAAAGTTATAGGTGTTTAAAAAACCTTGAGATCAGCTGATTGGTCCTCTCGCCTGGCAATCACCATGATGCCCCTTCCGGGGGAGGCAGGACTATAAAACCCCGGATACCTGGACGTGAGTCAGTCACTCTGGAATATGGCGAGTGAGAGATCATAACTGTGATTCTAAGCTGTGAATCAATTGAACTGTGAGTCTGCAATGTACTTGCAATAAATGATTTGTTAGCCCTTAATGAAAATGCAATAAGTTGTTTGGCCTGCCCTGTGCTTGAAACTGCAATGGAAATGGAAATGAAATAAAAATGCAATAAGCTGTTTGGCCTGCCCTGTGCTTGAGACTGCAATGGAAATGGAAATGAAATGAAAATGCAATGAACGGTTTGCCTGCCCTGTGCTTGAAACTGCAATGGAAATGGAAATTAAATGAAAATGCAATGAGTTGTTCGGGCTGCTCTGTGCTTGAAACTGCAATGGATATGGAAAGCAAATGAAAACGCAATGAGTTGTTTTGCCTGCCCTGTGCTTGAAACTGCAATGGAAATGGAAATGGAAATGGAAATGCAATGAGTTGTTTGGCCTGCCCTGTGCTTGAAATTTAAATGGAAATGAAATGAAATGAGTTGTTTGGCCTGCCTGAAACCACTAATTTTGGCCCACTACTTTTTGCCCATATTAGCACTGGAAGAGTATTTTGGCCCAAAAGGTCCGTGCCAGGCCAGGAAATGTCCAGAAAAAGTGCCTTTCACTGTTGTTTCATTCCGATTTTTTTAAAAGAGCTCTTTTGGCCTATCGGGCCTGTGCTAGCTCAGGAAGAGTCCCTTTGGCCCATCAGTAAGTATTCCCCCTGCAAGTATTAAACCTCACCCCAGTATTTTTCTCTCTCTCTCCATTGGCTCCCTGTGAGATCCAGGCCTGGATAAACTTTCCTCCTTCATTGCTGTGATCTGCAGAAAAGGATGAAAAATGTCTAAAATTGATTCTCCACCCTCTTCCCTTCTCTCTCATAGAGTCTCTCACCTGTTTTGTGCAGAATTTCTGGCAGTTTCTGAGCAGTTAGCCCACCAGGCCTGATTGACTGCCAGCCCACCAGGCTTGAGTGACTGAGCTGCCAGCCCGCCAGGCCTGAGTGACTGAGTTGCCAGCCCACCAGGCCTGAGTGACTGATCTGCCAGCCCAAGAATCCATTTGGCCCACAATGTCCATACTAGCCCTCTGGAAGCCAGTCCCATCGGCCCACAACACCCATACTAACATTCCAGAACCCCCCCCCCCCCCCTCCACTGGCCACCAATATTGGAATTGGTGGAGTGGTGGAAAATTGTGTTGGGGGACCTGCCCTCCCGTGTGAACATGGGACCTAATGGGTCTCACTTAGTCTAGTCTCTTTTAAACTTTGCCCCTTTCATCTTAAATATTTGCCATCTAGTCTTTGACATTCACACTGCTGGCAAAATGTTCTGATAGGGGTGACGTTATCCTTGCACTATGTGTAATGCGTCCGCTGCTAATAATGGAACATTTTCAATTGCATTATTTAATGTATTCTAATAAAGTTAACTATAAAGTGTTTGAAATGTCTTTGAAAAGTGTCAATAACTATCTCTACCCTTCGAGTGGAGACACAAGAAACCGCAGATGCTGGAATCTTGAGCAAATAGCAAACTGCTGGAGGAACTCAGCAGGTCAGGCAGTGTCTGTGGAGGGAGGGAATGGACAAGTGATGTTTTGTGTTGAGACCCTTCAGGTTGATGGAGAGAGAAAGCTGGAAAAGAAAGGTGGAAGTGGTGCAAAATCGGGCAATTAAATGTTGGATGGATACAAGTGAGGGTGGGGGGAGGGAGACAATCAGCAGATGGGTAAAGTTAGTGACAAAGGCTAGAGGTGAAAAGGGAACAAAAAAAGATGTAAAATAAGGAAAGAAGAGGAGTGAAATTTAAAGCTGGGTGGGATATGGATGGAATGGGACAGGGAGGGGGGGGATCATATAGAAATATGGGACTAGTAGGGGATGGGAGATAAACATATGCCGGCTGTGGAGGCCAAGTCAATGGATATTTTTAAGGCAGAGATAGATATATTCTTCATTGGTATGGGTGTTAGGGGTTATGGGGAGAAGGCAGGAGACTGGGATTAAGAGGGAAGGATAGATCAGCCAGGATTGAATGGCGGAGTAGATTTGATGGACCGAATGGCCTAATTCTGCTCACATAATTTATGAACATGAACTTACACAGAGGAGGGGAAAAGAACAGCATGACTAGGGTGCTGGGAGATGATGGGAGAAATGTGTGGGGTGGAGGCAAGAGAAAGAGATGAGGGTTGGAGAGGTATTTTTTTGAAATTGTAGAATTCACTGTTTATACCATTTGGCGTCATTTGTGCGTCACGCAGATGGCGCGCAAAGATGTTTTACATACAAAAATCCTGGGGAGTCGTGCGTGACCGCGTACAATGCGCACGTCATGTGTCGTGACGCGTAAATTATGACGCGTAAATTACGTGCAAATGAAGCCCAAGTGGGACAGGCCCTCAAGTTACAAAAGCGGAATATGAGGTGCTGTTCTTCCAGTTTGTAGGTGGCCTCACACTGGCTTTGGTGAAGGTCCAGGACAGAAAGATTAGAATAGAATAGGGAAGGGGAGTTAGAATGGTTGACCACTGGGAGAAACCGCAGAAATCGATGGACCAAGGGCAAGTGTTCAGCGAAACGGTCAACAAGTTCGTTGACGATTGGTCTCGTCGATATAAAGGAAGTTACAGTGGGAACACCGAATGCAGCAGATGAGATTGGAAGAGGCGCACATGAACCCCTGTCTCGCCTGGAATGGCCGCTGTGATCCCTGGATGGAAGTGAGAGAGGTCTAGGGATAGTGGACGTCACGGTGGCGTAGCGGGAGCGGCACGGTGGTGCAGATGTAGAGTTGCTGCCTCAGAGCGCCAGAGATCCTGGTTTGATCCTGACTACGGCTGCTGTCTGTATGGAGTTTCCCTGCAACCGCGCGGGCTTCCTCCGAAGGCACCGGTATCCTCCCACATCCCAAAGAAGTCGTTTGTAGGTTAATTGGCTTCTGTACATTATCCCTAGTGTAGGATAGAACTAGTGTACTGGTGATCTATGGTCAGTGTGGACTCGGTGGGCATGTTTCCATGCTGTATCTCTAAAACTATGATGTCACACCATGCGATTGTAGGGGAAAGTGCTTAGAAAATGCCAAGGAGGTGATCTGGGTGGGAAGAGATGAAACCATGGAGAGAGTGGTGCTGTGGCAGGTGGAAAGGGGTAGAGATGGGAATATGTGACTGGTGGTGGGATTATGTTGAAGGTGACAGAAATTGCAGTGTGATGTATTGGATGCGGAGGCTCCTGGGTGAAAGATGTGAACCTGGGTAATTCTATCCTTGTCTGTCCCGTTTAGGGGAAGGGGCTTGGAAGAGTAGAATTGCGAGAGGAGACATGTGAGGGCTCCATTCACAACAGCATGGAAATGGTCATAAGGTCATAAGTGATAGGAGCAGAATTTGACCCATCAAGGCTACCCCACCATTCAATCATTGCTGATCTATCTCTCCCTCCTAACCACATTCTCCTGCCTTCTCCCCATAACCCCTGACACCCGTACCAATCAATAATCTATCTATCTCTGCCTTCAAAATATCCATTGAAGCCACATTTATTGAAGAGAGAGGACATCTCAGGAGCAGATACGGCAGAGACAGAGAAATGGACACCTGGAGTATTGTGTGCAGTTTTGGTCCCCTAATTTGAGGAAGGACATTCTTGCTATTGAGGGAGTGCAGTGTAAGTTTACAAGGTTAATTCCCGGGATGGCAGGACTGTCATTTGCTGTGAGAATGGAGCAGCTGGGCTTGACACTTTTGAGTTTAGAAGGATGAGAGGGAATCTCATTGAAACATATAAGATTGTTAAGGGCTTGGACATGCTAGAGGCAGGAAACATGTTCCCGATGTTGGGGGAGTCCAGAACCAGGGGCCACCGATTAAGAATAAGGAGTATGCCATTTAGAACGGAGACGAGGAAACACTTTTTCTCACAGAGAGTGGTGAGTGTGGAATTCTCTGCCTCAAAGGTGGTGGAGGCAGGTTCTCTGGATGCTTTCAAGAGAGAGCTAGATAGGGCTCTTAAAAATAGCGGAGTCAGGGGATATGGGGAGAAGGCAGGAACGGGGTACTGATTGGGGATGATCAGCCATGATCACATTGAATGGTGGTGCTGGCTCGAAGGGCCGAGTGGCCTACTCCTGCAACTATTGTCTATTGTCTATTGTCTAAATGGAGAGTAAGAGATGGCGACCTTGCAAAAGGCAACGTGGGAGGAGGTGTAGTCAAGGTAGCTGTGGAAATCAGTGGGCTTATAGTCAGTCGATAGTCTGTTCCCTGTGATGGAGACCTTGAAGTGAATTGGTTAATTGAATGGATTATTTTACCTTTAGGTATTTTGAGCTACATTCCAGAGGGGGAAATGGGGAGATTTTAGAAATCTCTAAACAAGCACTGCATTAAGCAAAGCTCTGAGAAATGTGCCTAAAGCAAGGAGGGAAGAAACTATATGGTAAGTTGAGACATGTTTAAAGAATTTGGGTTTGAGAGGTAAGTCTTTTAAATACAATTATCTTTGAAGCGAAAAAGATGCATATCAGTCTGCATATGCAAAAATTATACCATGGCCCCAAGACAAGTTTGGCATCTATGTGAGCTTCATACATAATAAATGTGGTTCTTCCCATAAAACAAATGGAAACCTATTATTAACAGATATTTCAAACAATAGCTCATGAAAAGTGAATGACAGTCATCCAGTAACGCGCAATTGATCCACTTTTTGCATATATATAGAGCTCCATGCGTGCACAAACAAGACAAAGGCACAGATTGATTTATGTTTGAATTATGGATTCAATGCGGCTGATTGTCATGCACTTTCTCCAAAGAGCAGAAGAATTTTCTGTGAAATAGAGCAAATGATCTTTTCCTGAACACCACATTGAGAGGCATCAACAATAAGGATTGCTAATTGATTACGAACAACAGCAACTTTTTGGAAGCTGCTGAATGAATCTATTGTGAGACAATTGGGAGATCCGTTTTTCTGGGCATCACGGTGCTCGTCCTGCAGCTAATGAAGCTCCAGTGATCCAGGTTCAATCCTGACTTCTGACACTGTCTGTGTGGAATTTGTACATTCTCCACATGATCATTTATTTTCTCCCCAGGCTCCACTTTCATCCCACTTTCCAAAAGCATGTGAGTAGATAGATTGATCATCTCAAATTGCCCCCAGTGTATAGGTAAGTGATAGAATCTTGGTAGAGTTGGTAGGAATTTGGGGAGAATAAATTGAGTTGTGGGCCTGTCCCACTTACGTGACTTTTTCAGCGACTGCCGGCACCCGTCATAGGTCGCCGAAAATTTTCAACATGTTGAAAATTCAGCGGCGACCAGAAGGATGCTACGACTCTTTGGGCGACTGAGGAGACTACTCACGACCATACTGGCGACACCCTGTATGGTCATGAGTGGTCGCCCTAAGAGTCGTACCTTGTTCTGGTCGCCGCTGCATTTTCAACATGTTGAAAATTTTCGGAGACCTGCGACTAAAGTCGCCGAAAAAATTGTGTAAGTGGGACAGGCCCATTAGTATAGGATTGATAGGATTGCTGTAAGTGGGTGTTTGATTATCACTGTGGATTCAGCGAGCCGATGGGCGTATTTCCTTGCTATATGACTGTGACTATAAATGGGATAGGAATTTATAGTACGGGTGTTATGGTTTATGGGGAGAAGGCAGGAGAATGGAGTTGAGTGGGAAAGATAGATCAGCCATGATTGAATGGTGGAGTAGACGTGATGGGCCGAATGATCTCATTCTGCTCCTAGAATTTATGAACTTATGAACGTATGAATAGTAGGAAGTATCTGGTGGCTGAGATTTGCAATATACTGTAAGAAGCTCTATTCGAGTCTTCTTGGCTTTCTTTTTAAAGTTTCACCCAATTATTTGCCAATTCACAAATTCACACAGCATGGAAACAGGCCCTTCAGCCCAACCCGTCAATGCTGACCAAGATGCCTCATCTAAGCTCGTCCCGTTTGCCAACATTTGGCCCATATCCCTCTAAATCTTTTGTATTCATGTCCCCGTCCAAGTGTCTTATAAATTGTGATATTGTGCCTGCCTCAACTACCTCCTCCGGCAGTTCATTCCATACACCACCCATCTTCTGAGTGAAAATGTTGCTCCTCAGTTTCCTATTAAATCTTGTCATTTTCATTTAAACCTGTTGTCCGGTTCTTGATGCACTGCCATTACCCAATATATTCCCCTCATGATTTTATACACCTCTATTACATCACCTCTCAGCCTCCTTTGCTCCAAGCAATAAAGTCCTAGACTGCCTAATCTCTCTTGACCTCACTCGTGGCAAAATAAGGCTTTGAGCAGAAGATGCATATTGCAATTTAGCTGTGCTCCATTTAAAATGTAACTGTGCTCCATTAAAAAAAAAATAAGGGGTTGGGGTCACAGCATCGGGCCTAAAGTTTAAGTTTATTGTACTCCCTTTACACCCATTAAGGCCACAGTTCCTAAGCTCCCTGAAATTCCTGTATGTCCCCCAAATCCCTATATTGGGATTCCTATATGTTCCCCAAAACTTACTGGGGTCCTAATTCCCATCCTTGTCTATTTGGGGGGCAGGATTAGGAGGGTGGTGGTGAGGTGAAATCTGGTGTTGATAGAGGTAGTTTGTAGTGGTAGCGAAGGAAGTAGGAAGGACTGTGCAAGTAGATGCTTGTTGGAAATGGGAAGTCTTACTTTTTCAGAAAACAAGAGGAAATTGGAATACAGATTGTGCTGGGAGCCAGTTCTAGCTACGGATTGCTAATCATGCACTCACTGCCTGGCTCTATAAGGTGCTGGTCAGGCCGCATTTGGAGTACTGTGACCAAATGTGGGCCCCATGTCGGAAGAAGGATGTGCTGGCTCTGGAGAGGGTCCAGAGGAGGTCTACAAGAATGGTTCCAGGAATGAATGGGTTAGCATATGATGTGCATTTGACAGCACTGGGCCTGTACTCGCTGGAGTTTAGAAGGCTGAGGGGGGACGTATAGAATAATGAAAGGCATAGATAGAGTGGATGTGGAAAGGATGTTTCCACTGGTGGGAGAGTCTAGGAACAGAGGTCATAGCCTCAGAATTAAAGGGGACTCTTTTAGAAATGAGATGAGGAGGAACTTTTTTAGTCAGAGGTTGGTTAATCCGTGGAACTCATTGCTTCAGAGGGCTGTGGAGGCCAAGCCAGTGGATATTTTAAAGTCAGAGATAGACAAATTCTTGATTAGAATGGGTGTCAAGGTTTGTGGCGAGAAGGCAGGAAAATGGGATTAATAGGCAGGGGTTGGGGTCACAGCATCAGCCATGATTGAATGGCGGAGTAGACTCGATGGGCCAAATGGCCATATTCTACTCCTAAACTTGTAAATAGATATGAAAGTGAACCCTATGCAATAGATGTGTAGGAAGGAACTGCAGATGCTGGTTTACACCGAAGAGAGCGACAAAATGCTGGAGTAACTCAGCAGGTTAGGCCGCATCTCTGGAGAAAAGTAATAGGTGACGTTTCAGGTCGAGATCCTAATTCTGACTCAGACTTAGTCTCGACCCAAAGCATCACCAATTATTTTTCTCCAGCGATGCTGCCTGACCCACTGAGCTACTCCAGCAATTTGTGCTTGTGCAATAGATCATGGGATATCTAAAGGCTACTTGCTAAAACTCAAAATTAATAAGAATTTTCTACACAACCTTCTCAATGCAGGTTAATTAATAAGCACAATGTCGTCACTCAGGAAGAATTACAACTGAATATTTTGTTTGCGAAGCAGTCTTTTCACTTCATAGACCTCCACTCTACACATCGTGTAACATCAAAGAGAATACCTCGTTAAACCGTGTTAAAGCCTAACTGCTTTCAACTGGCTAGAGTAAATATTTTATGAAGGCATTCTATAGGATTTCTGACATGCTTGTACTGATGAATGGGCATTGAACTTGTAACATTTTGCACTGTTTGCTTGTTGTGTGGGTGCTGAAGTCATAATAGCCCAACTGTGTAAACAGCCCAGTTCAATTATCTGGGAGATAAGGTTTAGTCCTGAGTAAGGATAAGATTTCTAGGCCTGTGCCTTGGGTTAACCCTCTCAACAAGTGAACCTGCAGGAACTCAGGGGAGACTATTCCCCATGAATTTAACTGCACTGTGTGCCTCTGACAACCAGATGCCCGTATTTTTTTTGCAGAGTGCTTCACCATCTAACTGACCTCGACTCCTGGCATCAGATCTTCAAGACTTCTTGTCAAAGAATTGCCTATCACTCTTCCAAATTGACAGGAATTGCACAAACAATATTTTACATTTGCTCTGAATGCCAGACTCAAAGTTAGAGGTGTGGGCTTTGGAGGCAAGGAAAGGGAAGTGAATTACGTGAAGCAGTGAGATTCCTCAGCCATTGGAAATTCATTAGTAGAGCCAGGATATTTAGGCACTAAAAAACTGAAATAGGAAGGCAAAAAAGGCATAATAAAATTACAAAAAAGGGCACAAAAACAGCATTTTTCCCACCACCAAAATATGGTTAAAAATGATAATATAAAAGTATACTACATTAAGTGACCAAAGTTGCCTCGTTGCACATAATTACTAGCATTTTTTTCAAATTATCTGGTTAAAAACTATGCTGTCTGTCAGACAGAATATGCTTCAGTTGTGAAAAATTTCTGTCTACCTCAGCTGAGGTCACTGGTGCATACCCGAAACAAACTACACTCTATATTCTTGTCGATATCTTGTGCATTACAACTACCTTTGAGAACTTTAGCTATGTTTTTTATTTCTTCAAGATCTTTGTTAGCTAAAATCACTCTCTCACATTTTCCTTGTATGTCTTTACCTACATCGCCAGGAACTTTACAAATATCGTCAGTTACTTTGTTGAAAACCTGCAAGTTATTCACTAATGTTTCGCCAATTTCCTCAAGGGCAGTGATAGCTTGTGGGAAGTTGGCGAAATTGGAAGCAATAAACACAAGATCGTGATGGAGGGACTTTTTCTGCATGATTTCACTGATGATCCTGACTGCAGCAGATTCTTCTTCTTCAAAACAGTTGACGATTTATTTTATCATTTCAAAACTTGCAGCACAGTAGAGTACAGCAGAGATTCATGAACCCCATCTAGTCAAAATGGGCTGAGGAGGGTGCGGAATCTCGGGTGCCATTTCCTTCAGCAAGTGAACACTTGATGGTGCTTTGAGGAAGATTTTCTTGACATTGGAAACTAGGGATCGACATTTGGAAACAAGCTACATATGTGCTTAGCAATTCTATAAAGTCCTTGAGCTAAGCATGTCAAATGCAACATTTTGGGGAATAAACTTTAAGTCACAAACAGAAGAACATTCTTGTGTTTTATACCTTCTGGCCAAAGTGCAGCGTGAAGATGTAAACAACTGAGCAATAGTTGAGCTGTTTGACTTATCCAATACTTCTGATGTCAACAAATATTCCATTGATGGTTGACCTGCCTCCAGTGTACCGATGACCAAATTGGCAACATATCACCCCACAGCATCGGTTGTCTCGTCTATTGAGATCCATATTTTGTTGCATGCAACTTCATCTCTAATTTTCCACACAACAATGTTGATGTTGCTGTCAACAAAATGTTTCCGTAATGATGACTTGCTTGGTATATGTCCCTCTGTGTATTTCTCTAAAAAAACCTCTGAGAGATTTGCTTTACAATTTCCACAGTGGAATTCCAGCATCAATGAATGCCTTACACAGATCACTCGGAAACTCAGATTTGCGACTGGAGCCAGCAGTAAATGTAGTGAGGTGACAAGCTTGGGTATTTCATTTGGCAGTCTACACCCCAGCGGTATCAACATTGACCTCTAATTTTAGATAGCCCGTCTTCTCCCTCCTCCCCCTCCCCTTCCCAGCTCTCCTTCTAGTCCTATTGTTTCTGCCTCTTCCTTTCTTTTTCCCGCCCCCCCCACATCAGTCTGAAGAAAGGTCTCGACCCAAAATGTCGACTATTCCTTCTCTCCATAGATGCTGCCTTACCCGCTGAGTTTCTCCAGCATTTTTTCTCTACCTTCGATTTTGCCCGCATCTACAGTTCTTTCTTAAATAGATCTTGGAGAAGACTGAACCAGCGGGCAGCGGCACGAACAAATGAATGACCGACGGTGGTGCCCCTGGTTTCGCCCTGGTGGTGGGAGTTTTATTGTAAGTTATACTATGTTAACACATTAATAATAACATTAATATTAACGTGTTAATATAGAAAATGTCATTGTAATCATGGTACATCTAGAGAAAATAGCACAACCTTTTAGCAAAATGGCAAAAAAAGGCTGATTTAGGCATCGTGAAAAAGACATTATCCAGGTGAAATCATCAAAATAGGCACGTAAAGGCACATGGCATTTATGGCAAAATCCTGGCTCTATTCATTAGGCACAAATCTAGCTACTTGGTTTTGCGAGGAACTATTTTAGAGCATCGTGCGGCCTCGGAGTTTGGCACAATAAATTATTTACAAAGTATCATTTAAAAATTTATAGCCTACTTCTATCATTGTGTACATTAACATTCTGACAGGGCAGTTAACTGTGTTACAAATAAAATAACCCATGTGTGCTGTTGTTATTGATGTAATCATTGCAGTTTGATCATTAATAAAAAGATTTATTCTTCATTGACTTTCTAGTTGTAAAAGGATAATAAAGGAAATTGCACAATACCTTGACTATATACCAGCATTGTCAGCCTAGCATATGTGAGTACCTATTATGTTCAAGGGCACAGCACGTGGATTTCCCTTTCTACATTATTCAATGTCCAGAATAATCATGTAGAGAGGAAGATGAAAAGGTAATTGTTATTATGCTCCGCTGTAGCCTAGCGGGTAGCATTCTTGCCTCTAAACCCGAAGATCAAAAGTTCAAATTCCACTCTGGAGATTGGGATATGAAAATCTAGCGCAGTACTGAGGGAATGCTGCATTCATGAAAGCCTTGACTTCCAGGTGTGATTTGTATTCTCATGGATGTAAAAGATCCTAATGCGTTATTTTGAAGAGTGATAGAGGGAATAAATAATGACCTGGTCAATATTTATTCTTCAATCAACGGCATTAAAAACAGAATGTTGCTGTTGTGTTTTATAGCAGTCCACTGTGTGCTGACCAGTTATATTATTCTGTGTAAGAAGGAACTGCAGATGCTGGTTTAAACCGACGATAGACACAAAATGCTGGAATAGCTCAGCAGGACAAGCAGCATCTCTGGAGAGAAGGAATGGGTGACGCTTTGGGTCGAGACCCTTCTTCAGGCTTATATTGTTCTGTTTATTACATTACAACAGACACAACATTTCAGTAGAATGTCAATCATTGTAAAGCACCTTGGATTTTTTTTAAATTGTGAGATGTGAAAATCTTTCCTTCTTAAGTAATGGAATTTAATGGTGCGTCGTGTTTCAGGGTGTTAATCGATTTCTCCAGAAAGGCTTTGGAAAGGATTTCCTTTAAACCTGCTGGAAAGCATAAATAAGTTAGGAAAAAAGACAATTTCCATTGATGGGCAAGAATGAAGATATGAGATTAGTGGCCTTGCTTTTAGCTGTTTAAGATACAAGATCCTAAATCTCCTCGCCTCTATCTTTATTTTCTTGAAGTTATCCTTAAAGCTTACCACCTCTTTGAAAAAGCTGCCTGTTCTGATATCTCCCTCTGTGGCTCACTAATCAATTGTATCTGATAACAATCTAGCTGAACCATGGTGGAGGATGTTTAGCTTAATTAAGGCACCATATAAACACAAGTTGTGTGTATTGCTGTTACTGTTATGTAGTTAAGAAGCAAACGTTGATTGCATTTTCTCATACATAGTAAGTAATGAGAAATGTATTAGTCTGTTTCAGTAATTAATCAACACATATCTATTATGTTGGGAAAGTGATGTTGGGGTATTTCTTAATATTAAGCTTTCTGCACATGAACAATAAGATAAAAACTGACATAAACAGTCAAGATGAGGTTTTGGAAACAAGAAACAGAATCATTGAGCTCCACAGTAAAGCTGAGAGAAGAATATAATGTGGAGGCAAAGATATAATAATTTGTTTAAGTAAACCAAGGTCACAATTAAGGTTGGGAAGCATCACCTCTTCGATGATTTTGTACTACAATGTTATGCAGAAATAAATTTTATTATTGAATTATAATTAAGAAGCAGAAACAAAGAAGTGCAGATGTTGGTTAATGCACAAACATTTTGGCTGCATACTGCATCTCCCACTTGCTAACCATCTTAACGCCCCTTCCCATTGCTATGTTGATCTTTCTATCCTGGGCCCCCCGAATTATCAGAGTGAGGCGACATACAAATCTGGTGAAACAACACCTCATATTCCGCTTGGGTAGCTTACAATACAATGATACGAACATTGAATTCTCCTATTTTAGGTAACCTCTAATTAACCCTCCCCCCCCCCCCCCCCTCAACCTCCCCTCCTTTCTCCCCCACACCTGCCCTTCCCTCTCCGGTGCCCTACCTGGACTCCCACCTATTTCTCCCCTCTGCCCCCCCACCCTTCTTGCTACTTTCCTCCCACTGGTTTCACAATCGACAGCTCTGCAAAACAGACTCACATCTTCTGTTCTTATCTGTGGCCTTTGTTGCAACCATCTGCCTATCAGAAATTCCCTCACCTATGTTGACCTTTTACCTGCCATTCTATGTCCTGCTTCTTCCCTTTTCCAGCATTCTCGTCCCACCCCCCCTTCAATCTGTCTGAAGGCTCTCGACCTGAAACGTCTCCTATCCATGCTCGCCAGTGATGCTGTCTGACCCACTGAGTTAGTCCAGCACTTTGTGTCCTTTTGTGAAATAACTAATTAAAAAATATTTCAGTTCAAAATTGTCAGCCCATTTAATGTCCAGAGCCTACAATGGATATTAAAATCAAGAAAGGTTTTAAAGAGGCTATCAATTTGGCTTCACCAGTTTTTCACTGATCAATGAAAGTTAAAATTACACTCTCTAGGTCCTCTCATGCACATTTTGAAACTGATATTTTAATATAAAATCATAGTGAAGTAGTAGTTGGACTTTTGTTTGCTGATTTTCACCTAACATGAGTTCCTTCAAGGACCCCCATGTTAATCTGATCAATTCTCA
The DNA here is from genome assembly GCA_035221665.1 of Okamejei kenojei. Lineage (NCBI taxonomy): Eukaryota > Metazoa > Chordata > Chondrichthyes > Rajiformes > Rajidae > Okamejei > Okamejei kenojei. The sequence goes on along the minus strand of CM069135.1, from coordinate 43,740,120 downwards.
ATCACTGGTATTGGTTCAAAGGGAATAATGCAGGAATGAAATTACAATGACAAAAATTCAGTGATGTGAACCATGGCACTGAGCCACAAATGATGTACCGCATGCTTAGTTGGCATTTTTTTATATGTTTCCTGTCAAGGCGCTGACTGAATAAAATACAACAATAATACTAAAGCAATGTGTGACAAGGATAATGCTTTACAGCAGCACAACTATTTTGACGGCACGTTAAATTTAACAATTAGGGTGGCACAATGGCGCAATGGTAGAGTTGCAGCCTTATAGTGCTTACAGTGCTAGAGACCCGTGTTCGATCCGGACTACGATGCTGTCTCTTTGTCGTTTTTGTACGTTCTCCCCGTGACCACGTGGGTTTTCTCTGAGATCTTTGGTTTCCTCCCACACTCCAAAGATGTACAGGTTTGTATGTTAATTGGCTTAGTATGAATGTAAATTTCCCTAGGGTGTGTAGGATAGTGTTAATGTGCGGGGATCGCTGGTTGGTGCGGACTCGGTGGGCTGAAGGGCCTGTTTCCACACTATATCTCTAAACTAAACTAAACATGAAATAATTTGCAATTACATCTGATCTTGCCTCATTAGACGTTTACTCGAATGCTTTGGAGAAGTTGAAAAAGCATTTCTGCAAAAGTTTCAAAAACTTTTTCAGCTTTTCAAAGAATGTCCTTGAGTTATACAATCTTACATGCAGGTAAAGGTTAATGGAACTTTGCTTGCAAAACATGACAATCGAATTGTGACTGGGAACAACTGATGGCATTGAACCTGTAGAAAGCTTTTCAAGATTGTTTGCAGCTAGGTAATAAATTAAAAATGCAGGGGTAGCTGTCCTTGGATATATCCATTCAAGACAGAATTCATCTTTTGTTCCATAAGAGCACAGTAATAAAACAAATGATGGCCTTGTTCCTTGGCATCAGCGACGAGTGAGCAGGGCTTGTCACACTCCCACATCCTCCTCAGTGGATTCCTTACTGATGTCCCTGTGACACCCCTGTCTCCACCATCTGTTATTGCTCATGAGTCACTAGGTGAAATCCTAACAATGTTCCTTGCATATTCCACCAAAGTTCAGAGGTTCATATGTTATAGGAGCAGAATTATGCCATTCGGACCATCAAGTCTACTCCGCCATTCGGTCATGGATGATCAATCTCTCCCTCTCAACCCCATTCTCCTGCCTTCTCCCCATGACCCCTGACATGCACACTAATCAAGAATCTATCACTCTCCACCTCACAAATATCCATTGACCTGGCCGCCACAGCTGTGGCTATCAATCCCACCGATTCACCACCCTCTGACTGAAGAAATTACTCCTCATCTCCTTTCTAAAGGTACGTCCTTTTATTCTGAGGCTATAGCCTCTGGTCCTAGACTCTCCCATGAGTGGAAACATCCTCTCTACATCCCCTCTATCCACTTTAAGGGCCTGAACTATTGCAAGATCTGCATGGGTCCTGTGTTCGTGCACTCTGAGAATCAATAGTATGCTTTAATTTTGTTGTACTGTCCTACCTCCATTGGGACATGAGGACATTATGGGCAATTGTGCACAATCATATAATCATATAATCATATAACAATTACAGCACGGAGACAGGCCCTCTCGGCCCTTCCAGTCCGTGCCGACCATTTGTTTTCCCCTAGTCCCATCTACCTGCACTCAGACCATACCCCTCCATTCCCTTCACGTCCATATACCTATCCACTTTACTTTTAAATGTTAAAATCGATCCTGCCTCCACCACCTCTGCCGGAAGCTCATTCCACACAGCCACCACCCTCTGAGTAAAGAAGTTCCCCCTCACATTACCCCTAAACTTCTGTCCCTTAATTCTCATGTCATGCCCTCTTGTTTGAATCTTCCCTACCCTCAATGGGAAAAGCTTATCCACGTCAACTCTGTCTATCCCTTTCATCATTTTAAAGACCTCAATCAAGTCCCCCCTTAACCTTCTGCGCTCCAAAGAATAAAGACCTAACTTGTTCAACCTTTCTCTGTAACATAGTTGCTGGAACCCTGGCAACATTCTAGTAAATCTCCTCTGTACTCTCTCTATTTTGTTGACATCCTTCCTATAACTAGGCGACCAAAAATTGTACACCATACTCCAGAATTGGTCTTACCAATGCCTTGTACAATTTTAACATTACTTCCCTACTCCTATATTCAATGCTCTGATTTATAAAGGCCAGCACACCAAAGGCTTTCTTTACCACCCTATCTACATGCGATTCCACCTTCAGGGAACTATGCACAGTTATTCCTAGATCCCTCTGTTCCACAGCATTCCTCAATTCCCTACCATTTACCATGTACGTCCTATTTTGATTTGTCCTGCCAAGATGTAGCACTTCACACTTATCAGCATTAAAACTCCATCTGCCATCTTTCAGCCCACTTTTCCAAATGGCCCAAATCTCTCTGTAGACTTTGAGAATCTACTTCGTTATCCACAATACCACCTATCTTAGTATCATCTGCATACTTACTTATCCAATTTTCCACCCCATCATCCAGATCATTGATGTACATGACAAACAACAGTGGACCCAACACAGATCCCTGAGGCACCCCACTGGTCACCGGCTTCCAACCTGACAAACAGCCATCCACCATTACTCTCTGACATCTCCCATTCAGCCACTGTTGAATCCATCTTGCTACTCCGCCATTAACACCCAAAGATTGAACCTTCTGAACCAACCTTCCATGGGGAACCTTGTCAAAGGCCTTACTGAAATCACAAGGATCGTCAATGTATGCAATTGAGGCAGTGCAGTGTAGGTTCACGAGGTTAATTCCAGGAATGGCGGGACTGTCATATGTTGATAGAATGGAGTGGCTGGGCTTCTGTACTTGTGGCTGGGTTTGTGGGGGGGGGTTCTGGAGTGCTAGTATGGGTGTTGTGCGCTGAAAGGACTGGTTTCCAGAGGGCTAGTATGGACCTTGTGGGCCGAATGGATTCTTGGGCTGGCGGCTCAGTCACTCAAGCCTGTTGTGCTGGCAGCTCACTCACTCATGGCTGGTGGGCTCGCGGTTGACTCACAGCTATTCCTTGAAATTCCATTTCAAGCAGGGTGCAAGGGCACCAAATTCAAGTGCAGTTTCATACCATTTCAAGCAGGGTGCAAGGTCACCAAAGACAGCAAGTCGTGACCTCTCCCTCCCCCATCTTGCAGAGGCTGAGCCACGTTCACACTTCCGGGTTTTATAGTCCCTCCTCCCTCCCACCAGTAGGGGCGTGGCCTTCATGGCATGATTGACAGGAGAGAGAATCTCAACATTTTTTAAATGCTAAAAACGCTTCAAAATCAAAGGCAAGGCAGCTCACTTTAGCACTTTCAAAACTAAAGGCAAGGCAGCTTGCTTTAGCACTTTCAAAACCAAAGTCAAGGCAGCTTACTTTAGCACTTTCAAAACCAAAGTCAAGGCAGCTTGCTTTAGCACTTTCAAAACCAAAGGTAACACATCTTGCTTTAGCACTTTCAAAACCAAAGGCTACACATTTTGCTATAGTACTTTCAAAACCAACGGCAACACAGCTTTGGCACTTTGAAACCAAAACACACTTTTGCATTTTCAAACTACATTTTCAAACTACATTAAGGGCACTGACAGATCAGTAAAACCACTCACAGTTTAGCAGACATGTGTTCAGTGTTATTCACAGCTCAGATTGAGAATAGTGACCTCTCGCTCCCCCATCTTGCAGAGAACTATGGCACCTCCACACTTCCGGGTTTTATAGTCCCTCTGGAAGGGGCGTGGCCTTCAGGAGAGAGAATCTCAACATTTTTTAACCACTAATAACACTTTTATTTTTCATCGATGGGAAAAATCCTCTTGTCCTGCGCAGCAGAGGGGGAGTCTGAGTAAGATGACCATAAATCACAGCCATAAGTGGCAGCGTTTTTTCTAAATTCAATATACAGAACAACAGGAAGTGGTCAAGATCAGACTTTTAGTAATATAGATTAAGGGTTTGGATATGCTAGAGGCAGGAAACATGTTCCCGACGCTGGGGGAGTACAGAACCAGGGGCCACAGTTTAAGAATAAGTGGTTGGCCATTTAGAACGGAGATGAGGAAAAACGTTTTCACCCAGAGAGTTGCGAATCTGTGAAATTCTCTGCCTCAGAAGGCAGTGGAGACCAATTCTCTGGATGGTTTCAAGAAAGAGTTAGATAGAGCTCTTAAAGATAGCAGTCAGGGGATATGGTGAGAAGGCAGGAACGGGGCACTGAATGTGGATGATCAGCCATGATCACAGTGAATGGCGGTGCTGGCTCAAAGGGCCGAATGGCCCACTCCTGCACCTATTGTCCATTGTCTATTGTCTATAGTAAGAATATTTTATTTGAGCACATATTCATTTTTCTCTTGTTCTCAATAAAATCAAAATCAATTTTTTACTATTACAAAAATGTACTAAATGTACCATAGATTCTCTAAATATGAAATACGAACAGACCCTGGTGGAACCACGCAGCATGTTTGGAAAGAGATTCAAAGTTTATGGTTCAGAACACAGAAAAAGGATCGTCCAGCATTTGGCATTCCATTCTGTCAAATAATTGTGTTGTCGATCCAACTCCAGAATCCATCAAATGTAACTTTTGTAACTGGGATGGAAATTGATGCATGGCTGGGTAAAAGGCCATTGAGAGGCACTGTCCACGTGCAAGTGTGCGCGTGGTATATGAACTGGCCTTTGCCATCCACTCCCTACTTATTAAATGTAAAATACAGGTCCTGATATGCCCGGCAATGAATCGGGTCTGAAGAAGGTTCCCAACCCTGAAACGTCACCTTTTTTTCCAGCGATGCTGCCTGACCCATTGAATTATTCCAACACTTAGCGTTCATCCGGCATTATAACCCTGTCCTCATGAAAGAATCATATTTCTCTATTGAATCTGAATGTTATGTGACTCAAAATGGGAATGTAATAGAGCAAAGAAGGAGTTGTGACTTATTGTCCTGCATTAGTGCTGCGTACGTTATCCACATGGCACCAGTCCTCTTCTCTTTGCCCATATCCCTGCAGATATTTCCTCTTCAGTTGCCTATCCAGTTTCATTTTGAATGTTGTTGAATCTGCTGCCTCCAGCCATTCAGCCACATTCAGCATCATTATTTTCCCTAAGCTGCTTTCCCTTAGTTTCCTTTTTCAATTATCTGGTATCTGTTCACTTGAAGAGGGAATCAAAGTTGCTGATCTTCCCATGAAGCTGCTGCTCTTGTCCTGTTATGAGGTAGAGATTGCATGTTTGGGATGCACTGGTGAAGAACTATGTTGTAGAAACATAGAAAGGTGCAGGAGGAGGCCATTCGGCCCTTCAAGCCAGCACCGCCATTCAACATGATCATGGCTGATCATCCAGAATCAGTACCCCGTTCCTGCTTTCTCCCCATATCCCTTGATTCCGTTAGCCCTAAGAGCTAGATCCAACTCTCTCTTTTAAGTTATCACTTCAGATTTTTTTTTAACAAATGTATAACTTCCTTCTCACTATGTAAGATAAATTAAAGAAATAGAAACATTCCTACAAGTAACCTATGCAGGCAAATGTTAGTACAGGTTTTGCCAAACAACAATGTTATTAACTATGAAGCAATTAGCCATCTTCTCCTCCCACCCCTACAATTACGTGTACATGCAAATACATCTAGACACATTTACGCCTATTTATACTGCACACACACATAGGCACATGGGTATTTTCTCTTGCCTTAATCTTAAGTACAGCAATGGACATGTTCTTATTATATAAGATCATCTTTGAAATTATCAAATGCTCTCTCCTTATCCAATGTCTTTACTTCAGCAGCCAGATACCAGATTGAAGATAGTTCATTGATCATTAGCCTGTTATAAATGAACACTTTGCACCACAAGCAACATTTAAAATTGCAATAATTTAATTCTCTAATCATTTGAATTAAAAAGTATTATTGACAAAAGATTACTTAAATCAAAAATACATTTTTTTTTAGAAAGAAGGGTTTTGCAAAGATTTTTTTAATATCTGAAGGATGCTTTGTTATTTAGCAGCAGAACCATTCTGTTTTAAGAATAGTCTGAAGGAGGGTCTCAACCCGAAATATCACCCATTCCTTCTCCCCAGAGATGCTGTTTGTCCCGCTGAGTTACTCCAGCATTTTGTGTCTATCTTCGGTTCAAACCAGCATCTGCAGTTTCTTCCTACATATTCTGTTTTAATTTTGGTTTCCTACAGTGTTATGTTTTTTTGTAAATTACTAGCCAATCCGAATTTGATTTTGTCAGCAACTTCAAGTTAGCTCCCATTGAAAAGGTGCATATGAACTAATGTATGTCTGACCAATAGATAATGAATTTTTAAATTCTCTCCTTGGATTTGGGAAAATATAAATTTTTCACCCTCTGTATATGAACACTTGATACATGCATTCAGATCAACCATAATATTATCAATCAGTTGCAGAGAAAACAATACATTTTCTCACACTTGAAGGTTGGCGGTATCATAGCATATCTTTTTGTGAGCTGCAAACACCCTTTTGACACGGATGTGTACCATTCCTACCAGTTTTTTTTCTAAATTGCTTGAGGCTGATGTGAAGTTAAAAGGTAGATTAATTTATAATGAACTGCTAGACAGTTCTGCAGATTCAGGAACACAGCTGTCATGGAAGTATTAAGCCTTTTATCGGTTTCTTATCCATCTTACTTTGACAGCATGCAATCGGTACTTTCTTATTATTGAAATTCAATGGATAGAATGTCCCTTAAGGATGCATTCATCAACAACGTTTCTGACACTTGTCAATACACCTTAACAGCCATTTAGCCTAAGTGCCAGCTGCTATGACAGTACGAAGAAAATCAGTGGTCCCCCATGTCTTAGCTGCGTAACCTCGGGATTTTTCTTGTTCAATTTTTCCAATTCTTTTCTCCCATCTTTTACAAGTTGGGGCTTATCAAGGATAATGGCTCTAAGGGCTCTGGCTGAATTTGGACATTTTTCCCATGTACTCCTTCATCTGTCTGAGGGTAAATAGCATGTGCTTGCGTATTTTCTTGACTATGAGGAGTGTCACAGTCAACTAAGCTCCGTTGTGTTCGTCACCAACAGATGCACATAGCCAGCAACTGCTGGTGTAGTAGTCAGGACAGGAATAGCCTGTACTTACTTAGGATGTGAAGGAGAGAGCCACGCTTTGCCTGTTATTAAAATATGTCCATGAAAATCTCAAACTGGCAAAGGTCAGCTGCCCATCCGGCAATCAAAAATCCTGGTTTCCAAAACTCTCCATCCGCATGCAGTCATGGAGATCTACAGCATGGAAACAAGTTCTTCAGCCCATTGAGTCAATGCCAAACATCAACCAAATGTTTACAATAATCCTGCATTTTATGTTTTCAAAGTCTCTCTGCATACAGTTCGCAACTGGAGACAAGAACGGCAAGTCACTTTTATGACAAAAAGACGTTTGAAAGAGCAGCACCGTGATGCAGCAGTAGAGTCGCTGCCTTACAGCGACAGGGATCTAGGTTCGATCCTGACTACGGGTACTGTCAGTACGGAGCTTGTACATTCCCCCCCGTGACCTGTGTGGGTTTTCGCTGAGATCTTTGGTTTCCTCCCACATTCCAAAGACTTACAAGTATGTAGATTAATTGGCTTGGTATAAATGTAAATTGTCCCTAGTGTGTGTAGGATAGTGTTAATATGCGGGGATAGCTGGTCGGCGCAGATTCGCTGGGCTGAAGGGCCTGTTTCTGCGCTGTATCTCTAAACTAAAATAAACTAAAATTTGACACAAAGTGCTGGATTAAACAGGTCTGTCAGCATCTCTGGAGTACATGGATAGATTTGAAGATTTTCCTCTGGTCCGTGAAGGTGATCAACATTAGTGACCATAAGCACATCTGGTAACATCCCACCCATATCTGATGCACAGTGATATCAGGCACACACTGGTCAAATCTATTTTCAAATGCAGTGAAAGGGCACTTACTAATGCTATGGATAGTGTTTAATTCCAACCTGGGATCATCACTTTTGCTGCCTCAGGAACTTCAAAATCTGTGGATGGTTACCGAGTTTATGAACATTTGCATTTTTGCTCATTCTACTGTCTTTAGGGCCAAGAAGCTACCTCATGAATACCACAAGTCTTTAGAATTGAGACCATGATAAATATAAATCAGCTGATGGAATTGCAATTGAACTGCAGGCAAAATGGCCTGAAGCCAACAAGATACAGTTGCCAATTTGCCCACTCGGCCAATGGCACTAACCTCTGTCATTATTATGTTTGCCTTGTTTGCTTTGAGTTTAGTTTATTGTCACGTATACCAAGGCACAGTGAAAAGATTTTGTTACGTGCTAACCAGTCAGCGGAAAGACAATACATGATTACAATCGAGCCATCCACAGTGTACAGATAACGGAATCATTGCTACTACTTTCCCGGCACAAACTTTCCAGTTAAACAGCAGCTTTAAATTGTCTTTTGCAATGATGTCCTCCAATCAGTTCCTATCAATCCCTTCAGATTTTTGGATAATGTATTCACTGAGCACAATGTAGCAAATAGTGACATTAACCTTTTGCCACATCATCCGACTGTGAGTGAAAATGGTCTCAGCTGGGCTATTAGTCTGGAGGAGGGAACTATAAATATTCATAGTGTTGCTAGCATATTGAGCAACTTTGTACTTGCCTTATTGGGAATTGGATTAACTTGCCTGTGATTGTAATGGGTTTGTAGCCAGCAGCAACAAACAGGTTCACATGCGGGCAATGGCCCTTGAGCCAAGGTACTAGAGACGGCTGGCTGCTTTAAAACCACGAAGATAGACACAAAATGCTGGCGTAACTCATCTGGAGAGAAGGAATGGGTGAAGTTTTGGGTTGAGGGTGTCAGGGAAAGGGAAACGAGAGATATAGTCGGCAATATAGAGAGATATGGAACAAATTAAAAAAAGCTCTATATCGCCGCCTATATCTCTCGTTTCCCTTCTCTCCAGAGATGCTGCCTGTTCCATTGAGTTACGCCAGCATTTTGTGTCTATCTTCAGTGTAAACCAGCATCCACAGTACTACACATTTCTTAAAACCACCATTGGCAGAGAAAGGTTAAGAACGGGAAGGGAAGAGATGACTGGAATTCAGCTTTGATAGCTGACAACTTAAAAAAAATGTACAGATTACAAATTTCTTGGCCCACTCAAATGATTTTTGTGTTATGATGTAATGATGTAATTGGATTTGTGATTTATGCAAACATATTAGTCCTTGTTAATTCTTCAATAGAGTTAACGTAAGTTTGAAAATCATCAGTGATTTGTGACTAATGTAGATGGGACACGTTGGCCAGAGTGGGCAAGTTGGGCAAGCTGTTTCCACGCTGTAAGACTATAACTGCAACTCTATGACCAGCAGATAGACAAAAAATGCTTCAATAACTTAGCGGGATAGGCAACATCTCTGGAGATAAGGCATGGGTAACGTTTTGGTGAATGAAAGAATGGGTGACGTTTGACATTCCCTTCTCTCCAGAGATTCTGCCTGTCTCGCTGAGTAACTCCAGCATTTTGTGTCTATCTTCGGTGTAAACCAGCATCTGCAGTTCCTTTCCACACAACAGATAAACTTTCCCTTTCTAATGAAATCAATCTTGGCCAATATTTAACCTTCAGTGAATATCAGTGAATACATTTATTAGGCCAATTATTATATTGTAATTTGTGAGAACTTGCTTCATCTAAATCACCTGCCTTAATTCATACAGCAACTATCACATTTTAGAAATGTTTCCTTGACTATAAAATGTTTTGGATTGTCATAAGGTTATTAAAGGTACTTTAGAAAATAAAGTGCTTTTACCTTTTCATGTCTATTAGTTGTAAGTTGGTTTACTTTATCCATGCTACTAATTAACCGATAACAATGAATTCTTTAGTTGTTCAGGAACTTATGACAATCTGTTTGATGTGACTCTAGGGTTCAGCATTATTTATTTAAACTCGTTTATGTCAAGATTTCAGTGTCCAATGTGAAGGAAAAGGCTCATTAATCAGTTAAGAAACCTCAGTTGTCAAACTGCATCACGGGAATGAAATTGATCCCAGCAAAATCGAACTAGATTCACATTGTACTTATTACCTATCCAACAGCCTTGAAGATGAGAATGCAGCATCAACTGTCAACCCTTCACCTTGGGGGTATGCTCTGATCTTGTTGCTATGGTATTTGATATTCTAACACCAACTGTACTGTAACTATATAAGAGTTTCAGAATCGTACATCCAACATAAATTAATCAAATTGTTTGATTAAGTTAAACCTAAGTTACATTACAGCATTAATTGGGTTTGATTCATTTAATAGAGAAAATATATAATCTACACTTTTACAGATACTGTTCCTTCTAATCATTGGGTTGCAAAAAATACATTGTTTTAAAAACATTTCTTATGTTTATACCTGCTTGCTTGAACAATGATTAATAGTTGTTAATTTCTAATGAGGCAATGCTATAAATAGTATGTGTGCTGTTGCTTTGGTAACTGAAGTGAATGTAGACTGCATGATTCACTCTTGTTATGTGTAAACGGCCTTTCCATTGAGTTCCTACTTTAACCCCAGTTCCAACCTTTACTCACCAATCTTGTGTCATTGGGAGAAACTGTCCTACGATTGATGGAGTACTCGTACCTTTGACAGGGCACGTTGACACCCTCTGGATGCTTTGTTCTATAAAGCTCATGGAAAACATGCAAAATGAATAGCTGGGAAGGCATCCGCAATCCTTATTGAATGCAGAGAGCAGTGTGCTCCAAAAATATCTGCTTTTGATTAGACTAGCTGTAGAGGAGGCAGCAATTAATGTCTTCTACTCTTGAATAGCTTTTCTGAAAAGACCTCAGTTATGGAACACACTGCTTTTTTGCATCTTCCATCAAATTATTTAATCAAAAGGCAAAAGGTGACTGATCATTCATTGAAGGAATCACATGCGATCTCTCAGCACAAAATTAAACAATATCACTCAGAAGCAAAGAAGGATTCAGGTGTGTGATTAGGTCAGAAGCTTTACATTCACTCTGGTTATGTAACAGATGAGTATAAAACTTTCACGCAAGGCGATCTGAGCATAAATAAAGTGACACTGTTCTTATTGTGTTCGGCAATGCTAGCTTATGAATGTGAAGATTATTCACCCCAATAGATAATGGCTATATAATTATAATTAGTACAGGGCGTATAAAGGTTTTGGAGGAGTGGCTGCACTTCCAGACATACATTAAAGTGGTGAATGCAGCATTCTGTTGTCCCACAATAGCATTGAATGCTTCTGAGTTGGAATGGCCTTTCATATTGTTCCACAGAATGCCTTTGGTTTTTATATCTCAATCCCACTGCAGCTTGATGATCAACTTTATCCTCTAGATGGACCTTTGAATCTAGGTCCATTTCTCTCGATGTGGTCTCCTCTCTGCGTTATTCATGAATAAATCTTCAGGTTCAGGTTTAGGTTCATTGTCGCGTGTTCCAAGTGAATCGCAGTGAAAAGCTTTGCTTTGCATGCTATCCAATCATGATCGGATAATACTATACATAAATACAATCAAGTCAAACTTAAGTGCAATAGGTAGAGCGAAGGGAAAGATACAGAGTGCAGAATATAGTTCTCAGTATTGTAGAATAACAGTCCAAAAGCAAAGTCCAATGTCTGTACTGAGAATTGGACTGCATCCTAGCTTATGGAAGGACCCTTTAGCAGCATGATGACAGAGGGGAAGAAGCTGTTTGTGAATCTGTTCCTGAATGCATTCATGCTTCTGTATCTTCTGCCTGATGAGAGCAGTGAGATGAAGTATCACCAGGGTGAGAAAGGTCTGATTATGTTGCTGGTTTCCTGATGCAGTGTGAAGTAGCAGATTGTGTTAATGGTGGGAGTCCATGTGTGATAGACAGGTCTACATCCACAACTGCAATATTGTCTGGTCTTGGGTGGCACTGATCCCTAACCGAGCTGCAATGTAACCGGACAGTATGCTTTCTGCAGAAGTTTGCGATAGTCATTGGAGATATGCCAAATTTCCTCAGACTCCTGAGGAATTAAAGGCGTTAGTGCGCTTTCTTGGTTGTCAAGAAAGGTTGGTTGCCAGGTGAGAATGGGAACCTGGTGCGACTTGGGTCCGTGGGCAAAGGCGAGGGAGGAGGTATAAGGATAGGTGTTGCATCTCCTGCAGTTGCAGGGGAAGGTACCTGGGGAAGGGGTGGTTTGGTTGGGAAGGGATGAGTTAACCAGCGAGTTACGGAGAGAACGGTCTCTGCGGAAGGCGGAAAGCGGAAAATGATGGAGATGGGAAGATGTGACTCTTGGTGGGATCCCGTTGGAGGTGGCAAAAATGTCGGAGGATTATGTGTTGTAAGCGACGGCTGATGGGGTGAAAGGTCAGGACTGTCCTAGTTGCGTTTAGGGGGAGGGGGGGCAAGGACGGAGCTGCGGGGTACCAAGGAGATCCATGTGAGGACCTCATCTATGATAGGACAGGGGAAACCCTGAGACCCATCTCAGATGTCCTGGTGTGGAACACCTCATATTGGGCACAGATGCGGTGTAGGTGGAGGAATTGGGAGTAGAGGATAGAGTCTTTGCAGGAAGCAGGGTGGGAAGAAGTGTAGACGAGATATTTGTGGGAGTGAGTGGGTTTCTAATGCAGTAGATGTCAGTCGATAATCTATCTCCTGTGGTGGAGACAGTGAGATCAAGGAAGGGGAGGGTCAGAGATGGTCCAAGTGAATTTGAGTGCAGGATGGAAATGCTGCCAAATGCTTTGAGTCCCCTTCCCATTCTCACACTGACCTTTCTGTCCTAGGCCTCCTCCATTATCAGAGTCAGGCTAATTGCAAATTGGAGGACAGTATCTGATATTTTGCTTGGGCAGACTGCAACCCAGTGATATGAATATTGATTTCTCTAACTTCAAGTAACCCCTGCACTCCCACTCTCTCTGTCCCTCCCCCACCCAAGTCCCACCAGGTTCCTGTTTTCACCTAGCAAACAGCTAACAATGGCCTGTTTCTTGTATCATCGTTACTTTTTTGCATATCTTTCATTCATTTGTTCGATACCTATCTACATTACCATCTAAATCTCTTGTTTCCTTTTTTCCCTGACTGGTCTGAAGAAGGGTCTCGACCCGAAACGTCACCCATTCCTTCTCCCCAGAGAAGCTGCATGTCCCGCTGAGTTACTCCAGCATTTTGTGTCCAATCCCCTCTGCCTGCATGTGATCCATATCCCTCCAATACCTTCATATCCGAAAGCCTCTTAAATGCTCCGATCGCATCTGCCTCCAACACCACCATGGCAGCAAGTTCCATGTCCCCACCACTCATGTATAAAAACATGCTGCACTTCTCCATTAAACTTTGTTCCTCTCACCTTAAAGGTAAGCCCTCTAGCTTTTGACATTTCCTTGCTGGGAAACAGGTTATAAGTCTACCCCGTCTGCACCACAGATTAGGAAAAAAGGAAGTGCAACAAGACCTGGGTGTCCTTGTACACCAGTCACTGAAAGTAAATATGCAGGTTCAGCAGGCAGTGAAGAATGCTAATGGCATGTTGGGCTTCATAATGAGAGGATTTGAGTGTAGGAGTAAAGAGGTCCTTCTGCAGTTGTACAGGTCACTGGTGGGACCGCATCTGGAGTATTGTGTGCAGTTTTGGTCTCCTAAATTGAGGAAGGAAATCCTTGCTGTTGAGGCAGTGCAGCGTAGGTTCATGAGGTTAATCCCCGGGATGGTGGAGACTGTCATATGAGGAATGATTGGAAAGACTGGGCTTATATTCACTGGAATTCCGGAGGATGGGCGGGGATCTTATAGAAATGTATAAAATTATAAAAGGACTGGACAAGTTAGATGCAGGAAAAATGTTCCCAATGTTGAGAGAGTCCAAAACCAGTGCCACAGTCTAAGAATAAAGGGAAGGCAATTTAAAACTGAGTTGAAAAAAAAGGTTTTCATGCAGAGAGTTGTGAATGTGTGGAGTTCTCTTCCACAGAAGGCATTAGAGGCCAATTCACTGGATGAATTTAAAAGAGAGTTACAGTAGATAGAGCTCTCAGGGCTAGCTCTCGGGATATGGGGAGAAGGCAGGCACGGGTTACTGATTGTGGATGATCAGCCATGATCATGGCGGTGCTGGCTCGAATAGACAATAGACAATAGACAATAGGTGCAGGAGAAGGCCATTCAGCCCTTCGAGCCAGCACCACCATTCAATATGATCATGGCTGATCATCCCCAATCAGTACCCCGTTCCTGCCTTCTCCCCATATCCCTAGACTCTACTATTTTTAAGAGCCCTATCTAGCTCTCTCTTGAAAGCATCCAGAGAACCTGCCTCCACCGCCCTCTGAGGCAAAGAATTCCATAGACTCACCACTCTCTGTGAGAAAAAGCGTTTCCTCATCTCCATTCTAAATGGCTTTCTCCTTATTCTTAAACTGTGGCCCCTGGTTCTGGACTCCCCCAACATCGGGAACATGTTTTCTGCCTCTAGCGTGTCCAAACCCTTAACAATCTTATATGTTTCAATGAGATCCCCTCTCATCCTTCTAAACTCCAGAGTGTACAAGACCAGCTGCTCCATTCTCTCAGCATATGACCATCCCGGGAATTAACCTTGTAAAACCTAAGCTGCACTTCCTCTGTACCAAGAATGTCCTTCCTCAAATTAGGGGACCAAAACTGCAAACAATACTCCAGGTGTGGTCTCACTAGGGCTCTGTACAACTGCAGAAGGACCTCTTTGCTCCTATATTCGATTCCTCTTGTTATAAACGCCAACATGCCATTCGCTTTCTTCACTGCCTGCTGTACCTGCATGCTTATTTTCATAGACTGATGAACAAGGACCCCCAGATCCCGTTGTACTTCCCCTTTTCCCAACTTGACGCCATTTAGTTAGTAATCTGCCTTCCTGTTTTTGCTACCAATGTGGATAACCTCAAATGTATCTGCATTAAACTTCATCTGCCATGTATCTGCCCACTCCTGCAACCTGTCCAAGTCACCCTGCATTCTCATAGAATACTCCTCACAGTTCACACTGCCCCCCAGCTTTGTGTCATCTGCAAACTTGCTAATGTTAATTTAAATCTCTTCATCCAAATCTTTGATGTATATTGTAAATAGCTGCGGTCCCAGCACCGAGCCTTGCGGTACCCCACTAGTCACTGCCTGCCATTCTGAAAGGGACCTGTTAATCCCTACTCTTTGTTTGCTGTCTGCCAACCACTTCTCTATCCATGACAGCACTCTACCCCCAATACCATGTGCCCTAACTTTGCCCACTAATCTCCTATGTGGGACCTTATCAAATGCTTTCCGGAAGTCCAGGTACACTACATCCACTGGCTCTCCCTTGAACATTTTCCTAGTTACATCTTCAAAAATTCCAGAAGATTAGTCAAGCATGATTTCCCCTTCGTAAATCCATGCTGACTCAGACCGATCCTGTTACTGCTCTCTAAATGTTCGGCTATTTCATCTTTTATAATTGACACCAGCTTCTTCCCCACCACTGATGTCAGGCTAAATTCCTTGTTTTCTCTCTCCCGCCTTTCTTACAAAGTGGGATAACATTAGTGTAAATAAGCAATTCACATACTTAGAGTGTATAGCATCCTTTAATGATAGCACAGGGTATAACACACGTCAGCAAGCACTGGTTACATTTTTCTACTGAACTATACCCAGGGAGGGGAAAGCGTTATGATCGATGTTAACTAAGGCGGGGTTATAGGTACTGAGGTAGCTATATTATTGGTTGCATGCATAAACCATCTACATCCTTCCCCTTAGAAAATCAAAACAGTTTAGAAGTCATGACAACAGAATTAAGCAAAATCGCCATAACGAACAGGTGGCTTACAAATCCGGTCCGAGCACGTACGGATGTCTCCCCCTTCCCCCGAAAGATCAGAAGAAACAGGAGGCCGCGAAACAGCTGGGGAACCAGAGAAGGGCGGTGGGGTGGGAGAAGCAGGAGAGTCAGAACCACGACCGGCAACAGGTGACCCGTGCAGAGGGGAACAGGGCGCGCGAGATGGGGACCGAGGCATGCAGGGAACACAAACTGGGACCGCAGCCGGCTGTTGGTATGAGAGTGGCGGGGCATAGGGACCCGGAGGCTGCGGCTTTGGCTCATTCACGGCAAGCATGTGTTGACGGCTTCTTCAGTAAATGGTTCCCTAAAAGTTTACCAGGTACGAACGAGGTGAATCGGCCACCCTAACTACGGTAGCCGGATGGGAGTAACCACTGGCGGTCTGCAGCTGAACAACCTGTCCAGGCAACAGAGGATCGAGTGGTCTGCACGACTGATCGTGGGAACGCTGCTGGCTGTCATGTTTCTCTTGAATACGCCTCTGCACGGAGGCAGGCTCCAGCACCCTAGGATGCAGCTGGCGCTGAGCAATCGGGATGGTAGATCTGGTAGTTCTGGACATCAGTCGCTGAGCAGGGGACCCCATGGCCGGATCCCTGGAAACGTTCCTGAGGTTCAGGAGATCCAAATACAAATCAGAGTTAGACAGTCTCGCCTGTTCCATCAGAAGCTTGGCGCTGCGAACGGCCCGTTCAGCAAGGCCGTTGCTCTGTGGGTACTCTGGCTGCTTGTCAGATGCACGAAATTCCACTTGTCGGCAAAACCTTTTAACTCTCGGCTGTTAAACTGCCTTCCATTGTCAGTCTGCAACCGGACAGGAGACCCAAAAGTGGAGAAGTGTCTCCGCAGCTTACGGATTACCATCTCCGAGGTGAGGGATGTCAGCAAATCCACCTCGAACCAGTTTGAGTACGAGTCGACCAGGACAAGGTAGTGGTTACCACGCCACTCGAAAATGTCGGCAGCCAGCGAGGACCAGGCCAAGGCAGGAGCAGGTTGTTGCAGCAGGGGCTGTCGCTGCTGGTGTGGTGCAAGACTGTTGCACGTGGAGCAGGCAGAAACGCGGTCCCGGATATACTTGGCCATTCCAGGCCAGTAGAATTGGCATTGAGCGTGGGCGAGTGTCGCATCGACCCCGGGGTGTCCGCTATGGGCTGCGCAGTAGTACGAATCAAACAGGGAAGACGGGACTACATCTTTGTGTCCCTTGACGATAACGCCATTCGTAGCACCAGTTCGTCGCGGACCAGGAAGAAAGGCTGTGTTTCAGTCGGCGCGCTGGATTGCTTTGTCGGCCACCCCGATTTAATCACAGAGGCAAGCCGCTGCAAAACTGGATCGGCAGCGGTGTGCTCAGCCAGAAGCTGTAACTGCTTGGTGGGAATAAAGTCAACGCCCAGTATGGGCAAGTCTTCTGTTTCGTAGGGGTGGCGGGCACAGGAGGTTCACGGGGCGCGGGATAGGGTGTCTGCCAAAACGTGTTCTTAGCGTCTAGGACCAAAAAGACAATGGCCTGCCCGACCCGAGCCGCCACGTCCTCAACAGACCGCATAGGGTAGTGGGGTCGCCTGATGGCAAGGTTTAAGTCCTTCGGGTTGATGCACTCGCGTATTTCATTCTTATCTTTCTTTAGCGTGGCAACCATGGTGGAGACCCACTCGGTGGGCTTGCTAACCGCTTCCAGCACCCCCAATTTGACCATGTTGTTCAGCATCGCCTCGACCTTGTCTTTCATGGCATGAGACACCCTGTGACGTGCGTGAACCATGGGCAACTTTTGGGTCAATGGAAATATAGTAAGTCAGTGGTAACTTTCCCAGGTCATCGTTGAACAGGTCTGGGTATCCTGCTACTGGGTCAAACGACATTTGCACTTTGTGGACCGTGCGGTCGAAGAACACCATGTAAATAAGCAATTCACATACTCTTAGAGTGTATAGCATCCTTTAATGATAGCACAGGGTATAACACACATCAGCAAGCACTGGTTACATTCTTCTACTGAACTATACCCAGGGAGGGGAAAGCGTTATGATTGATGTTAACTAAGGCGGGGTTATAGGTACTGAGGTAGCTATATTATTGGTTGCATGCATAAACCATCTACAATTAGCTACCCTCCAATCCACAGGAACTGATCCTGAGTCTATAGAACATTGGAAAATTATCACCAATGCATCCACGATTTCTAGAGCCACTTCCTTAAGTACCCTGGGATGCAGACCATCAGGCCCTGAGGATTTATCAGTCTTCAGTCCCATCAGTCTATCCAACACCATTTCCTGCCTAATGTGGATTTCCTTCAGTTCCTCCGTCACCCCAGATCCTCTGGTCACTACTATATCAGGAAGATTGTTTGTGTCCACTTTGGTGAAGACAGATCCAAAGTATCTGTTCAACATCTGCCATTTCCTTGTCCGCCATAATAAATTCACCTTTTTCGGTCTTCAAGGGTCCAACTGGCCTTAACTAATTTTTTTCCTCTTCACATACCTAAAGAAGCTTTTACTATCCTGCTTTATATTCTTGGCTAGCTTACCTTCGTACCTCATCTTTTCACCCCGTATTTTCTTTTTGGTTATCTTCTGTTGTTCTTTAAACATTACCCAATCCTCTTGCTTCCCGCTAATCTTTGCTACGTTGTACTTCTTCGAAGGGCCAAAAGACCTCCTCCTGCACCTATTTTCAATGTTTCTATAATTTTATACACTTCTATCAGGTCTCCCAACAACCTCCAGCTGTAGCAGCTGCTCATTTTCTTTTTTTTTTCGCAAGTGGCTAAGTCGACCTGGGGATGATCTCGGATAATTCAAGGTTGACCAAGTTTCCGAGAAAGTTTGAAACCCAGAGCTTCCACAGTCTTGGCACGTTCCCGCAGCAGAATGTGGCATGTGATATCAGTAATCAAAGGACTGCAAATCTTTGTATACAAAATCTGGAATAAGTATGAAAAAATGATTGTGGCACGATCATGCAGTGGTAGATTTGCTGCCTTACACTGCCAAAGACCCAGGTCCAATCCTGACTACGGGTGCTGTCAATACGGAGTTTGTACGTTCTCCCCGTGACCTGTATGGGTTTTCTCCGGGACCTCTGGTTTCCTCTTACACTCGGACGTACGGGTGTGTAGACTAATTGGTTTGGTAAAATTGTAAGTTCTCCCTAGTGTGTGTAAGGTGGTGTTGGTGTTAGTGTGCGGGAATCACTGGTCTGTGCGCACTCGGTGGGCCAAAGGGACTGATTCCGTGCTGTATCTCTAAACTAAAACAGAAAACTAAACTGTTGTTGACCATTTGTAAATGGTAAGAATGCCAAGATCCTTATATGCTCCTTATATACACAATAAAAGACAATTAATCTGTGTAACAGGCCCAATGTTTGATATTCTGGTTAGAATGCAAGTGAAACCTCCCCTGCTCCTCTTTGTAATGATGTCATGGAATCTCTCTGATCCTCCTGAAAGAGCATTCTGATCAAAACACATCATCTCTGCCAGTTTAGTAATTAACAGATGTTGATAGTTTTCTCACTAAGCAGCTTGCCCCTGCAGAGAAGTCCTTCCATGTTATATTAATATAACATGTCTGAAGAAATGTCTCGATCCAAAACGTCATCCATCCCTTCTCTCCAGAGATGCTCCTGTCCCGCTGAGTTACTCCAGCTTTTTGAGTCCTTCCATGTTAACTAGCTCTCCGCAATGCTCTCTCCTTCAATGTTCCAAGGCAGATATTATCAGGCATAGGAAATATTTCCTAATAATACCGGCATGGTGGCAGAGTGGTACAGTTGCCTTACCGTGCCTGAGACCTGGCTTCAAACCTGACTGCAGATATTGTCTGTATGGAATTTGTGTGTTCTCCCCATGACCTGCGTGAGTTTTTCCCGGGTGTTCTCATTTCCTCTCACACTCCAGAGATGTATAGGTTTTATAGGTTAATTGTAAATGTGTAGGATAGTGCTACTGTATGGGCATCGCTGGTCGGCGTGAACTCAGTGGGGCCTGTTTCCACGCTGTATCTCTAAAACTAAATAAAACCCACAATTTCTTTGAATCCCCCAATCTTCTCAGAGAATATTGGGAATAGTGACTGAGATTAATTCTCAGGTTCTGGAGATGCCTGAACAATCCAGAACACGAGTTATGGCTGAACTCAAAATTACACTATCTCTGCTGATCATAGGTTCCTTAGCCCACAGGGTCCATGCCAACCATCACTCCTAACTATACTAACCCCAGTTGCCTGCATTAATTCCACATCCCTCTATGCCCTCTATGTCTGTTTTAAAGTTTGTTTCTGGAGATCTTTTAGTCTTTTTTATGTGGGGGGGGGGGGGGGGGGGGGAGGTGGGGGGGAAGGGGAAAACAGTTTTTTTGTTTTTCCGAGTCGCACTCTCGGCCTACCACTGATAGGCGCGGCCATTCCTGCTGGAGACCGTCCAGAGCCTCAGCTTCAGCAGCGGTGGCACAGCACTGGATTCCTTACCAGGGTCGCCGTGATGGAGCTCCGGAGTGCGGGGACTGCCGACTTTGACACCGTGGAGCTGTGGTCTGTGGATTTTCCAGCCACGGGCGGCGCTGACTTTCCAGCCGCGGGCGGCGTTGACGCTGACTTTAACATCGCGGAGCCCTGGGATCTCTTGCTGAGGTTGCCAGCATTGAATCTCCGCCCAGCTCCGCCTGTGGACTTCGGAAGCCGCGGTCTCCAATAGGAAGCGGCTGATTAGGAGGCTCCGGGCCGCTGAGAGTGTTCGAGGGCCTGAAACATCGGGCCCGTAGCGGCGACTGCGGAGGCCTCAATAGGCCCCGACCACGGGTGAACTGAGGAAGAGGACTGAACTTTGGTGCCTTCCCTCACAGTGGGAAACATTGATTCCACTGTGGAGGGATGTTTTTTATGTTTTATGTTAAATTCTAAAGTGTTGTATTTATCTTATTTGTGTGCTGCATGGTAACTCAAATTTCACTGCACCAATTGGTGTATGTGACAATAAATGTCCTTTGTCTTTTGTCCTTTGCCGCACTCATTTAGCTACCTGTCCAGATTCCACTTAAAGGTTATTATAGTTCCTGCCTCCACTGTCTCCTCTGGCAGCTCATTCCAGATGTCTGTGTGGAGTTTGCATGTTCTCCCTGTGACAGCATGGGTTTCCTCTGGGTGCTCCGGTTTCCTCCCTCATCCCAAAGACATGTGGGTTTGTAGGTTAATAGTAAGATTAAACGAGAACTTACCTGTTTGAAGTTTGATCTTTATTTTATGAGGAGTTACGATGAGGGATTACGTGAAGAGCCAATCTTCAAAGCAGCGGTGTGAAATCACAGGTAACAGTTGTTGAACTGAATATAGTAAGATTCGAGAAACTAGAACTACCAAATGACCTTTATGAGAAAGGGTTGGAAGCGGAGGGCACGTAATCCCTCATCGTAACTCCTCATAAAATAAAGATCAAACTTCAAACTGGTAAGTCTTCGTTTAATCTTACTATCACGTCCAAAGTTCGCTCCGACAGTCCGAGCCCCAGAAAAGGTTTCCTCAGAGTCTGCAAATCAATAAATATATGCATTCATGTAATGGGTGGCTCTCCCCTGTTACAGGATGAACCAGCAGATAACTGCGTTTGGGAATGGTCATACTAGGCTCTGATATCATTCCCAGAATCAATGGGAACCATGGCTGTGTAGGCCAGTCAGGTACTACCAAAATGCCTGACGCGGAGTCTTGTTGGATTTTTTGTAAGACCCAACTGATGAGGAAAAAGGGGGGAAAAGCATCGAAGAATATTCCTCCCCAGTGTAGCGAGAATGCATCCATCACCACTGCTCCTGCTTCTGGCTCCCATGCAACATACTTTGGCAATTGGTGATTAAGCCTGGATGCGAATAAATTGATATCCGGCGTTCCATTCCGAGCAACAATGTCGGTGAACACTTTATGGTCCAACATCCATTCGGTGTTGTCGTTAAATTTCCATGACCTGGTATCCGCCACTGTATTGAGCCTACCTGGTAGGTAGGTAGCTGAAATCCAAATGCTTCTTACAATACACCAGTGCCAAATAAGGTTAGCCAAATTGTCACAGGATACTGACTTGATTCCACCCATGTGATTGACATATGCCACCGCTGTGGTGTTGTCAATCTGAAGTCGAAAATGCCGATGATGCATATTTGCACAATAAGCCCTCAGCCCATAGAATGCACCCAACATCTCCAAATAATTAATACCACGTGACTGAAGCAACACAGACTCATGCACATCCCATCTGCCACCGCAACTAGAGATGGTATTAGTAGCACCCCAACATTGAGAGCCCCAACTCTGGCCCGAGCCGCCGGCCTGAGTCCCCCAATGCCATCTTGGCCATGAGGAGCGCCTCCAGGACTCACCAGGACGCTGCCTTCACCGACCTCCACACCGATGCTGCCGCCGACCTCCACCTGCCTACCGATGACACCCAGCCCTGCTGCCTGCCCAGTAACTCTGTTTATCTCCCCTTCCCTGATTCCACCGCCCATCACCAGCACAACGTGACCGCCGAACCTTGCCGTCCCCCGGGACCACCTAACCTCCATCGCCGCACCGGGCCCATCCAGCATCGCAGTTGTACTGGGCCCGCCGAAGACCACAGCCGCCGCACCGGGCCCATCCATCATCGCCGTTGTACTGGGCCCGCCGAAGACCACAGCCGCACCCGCCTGACCTTGCATCGCCGCCGGACCGGGGCTCCCCGAACATGGCCACCGCACTGCACCCCACTCATCTCGCCGCCTCACCGGTCGGACTGACCACCCGCCCACCGGGACCTCCTACGCATCGCCCGCCGACCCCGACTCCACTGCCCGTGGACTCCTACCTTTCGGGTCCGCCAACCCACGAAACTCCACCGCCCTCCAGCAGCCCGCAGCCGTCGCCTCACCTGCAGACTGGACTCTGCAGTGGACCTGAAGCCTCCACGTTGCTAACTCCTCCCACCACTCTGATTTTAACGGCACTGGGTCCTAGTGCCCGTCTCCCAAGGCCAGTAACCTTAGTGGCTATTCCACTGGGTCTTCCCCATCCCCCCCTACTATGTAACCCCTGGTCTTCCCTACCCACACCACAGCCCCCATACCCCCTCCACCCACTGACCACCCTCCCCCCCCACCACACAATGCTCTGTCCTCAGTGCACTCACCTGCCTTCCTCCGGCCACAACCCCCATCCTTGCCACATGTACACAATCCCCCCGGACCTCCCCCTCTCCGACACTGAAATGTCGGTCCTCAGCAGAGGTCTTACCTTTGTCCCCCTCCGTCCCCACCTCAATGTTGTTTCGCGCCCACCACGACTTGGAGCTCTTCTACTGTCACCACCACCTCACAGCGTTCTTCCACGGGAAGAAGTCCTCGCCCCCCACTGATGATCCCTTTTCCTGTCTCTAAAGTACCCCCCTCCACTTGGACCCCCCCCTCGTAGCCTTCCGGCTCTAGAACTATTTATCCAGAACTGCCGTCGGGACATCAACCGCCTCGACTTCTCCACTCCCCTATCTCATTCCAATCTCTCCCCCCCCGAACGTACTGCCATCGACTCACTCCGTAACAACCCAGACTGGGTTATCAAACCCGCCGACAAGGGAGGTGCTGTGGTAGTCTGGCGCGTCGATCTCTACAAAGCGGAGGCCGTGCGCCAACTCTTGGACACCTCCTCGTACTTACCCCTGGACCATGACCCCACTGACGAACACCAGGCCACCATCTCGAGCACCATAATCGACTTCATCAGCTCCGGCTCCCTACCCTCCCGAGCCTCCAACCTCATCGTTTCCCAGCCCCGCACGGCCCGATTTTACCTTCTCCCCAAAATCCACAAACCCGACTGCCCTGGCAGACCCATTGTCTCTGCCTGTTCGTGCCCCACCGAACACATTTCCACATACCTTGACTCCATCCTATCCCCCTTTGTTAAATCCCTCCCCACCTATGTTCAGGACACCTCAGACACTCTCCGTCGGCTCCGCGCATTCCATTCTCCAGGCCCCCATCCTCTCATCTTTACCATGGACGCCCAGTCACTCTACACCTCCATCCCCCACCAGGACGATCTCAAAGCCCTCCGGTTCTTCCTCGACCAGAGGAGCAACCCATACCCGTCCACTGACAGCCTCCTCCGCCTAGCGGAGTTGGTCCTTACCCTCAATAACTTCTCTTTTGACTCCTCCCATTTCCTCCAAACACAATGCATAGCTATGGGCACACGCATGGGCCCCAGCTACGCTTGCCTCTTTGTCATGCACATCGAACAATCCTTGTTCTTAGCGTACCAGGGCCCCATCCCCGACCTCTACCTCCGTTACATCGACAAATGCTTTGGTGTCACCTCCTACACCCACACACAACTGACTGACTTCATCCATTTCACCACCAACTTCCATCCGGCACTCAAATACACTTGGACCATTTCCGACATTTCCCTACCATTCCTTGACCTCACCATCTCTATTGCAGGTGATACACTCCTGACCGACATCCACTACAAACCAACTGACTCCCACAGCAACCTGGACTACACTTCCTCCCATCCTGCTTCCTGTAAGGACTCCATCCCCTATTCCCAATTCCTCCGTCTACACCACATCTGCTCCCAGGATGAGGTGTTCCACACCAGGTCATCACAAATGTCCTCATTCTTCAGAGAACGGGGATTCCCCTCCCCCACTATAGATGAGGCTCGCACCAGGGTCTCCTCCATACCCCACAACACTGCCCTCTCTCCCCATTCCCCCACTCGCAAAAAGGGCAGAGTCCCCCTCTCACCCCACCAGCCGGCAAATACAACATATAGTCCTCCGCCAGTTTCGCCACCTCTAACGTGACCCCTCCACTCGCCACATCTTCACATCTTCCCCCCTGTCTGCCTTCCGCAAAGACCGCTCCCTCCGCAACTCCCTTATCAATTCTTCCCTTCCCTCCCACCCTTCCCCTTCCCCGGGCACTTTCCCTTGCAACCGCAAGAAATGCTACACTTGTCTCTTCACCTCCCCCCTCCACTCCTTTCAGGGACCCAAGCAGTCCTTCCAGGTCCGACAGAGGTTCACCTGCACCTCCTCCAAACTCATCTATTGCATCCGCTGCTCCAGATGCCAGATGATCTATATCGGTGAGACCAAGCGGAGGCTTGGCGATCGTTTCGCCGAACACCTCTGCTCGGTCTGCATTAACCAACCCAACCTCCCGGTGGCTCAGCACTTCAACTCCCCCTCCCATTCCGTATCCGACCTCTCGGTCCTGGGCCTCCTCCACGGCCAGAGTGAGCAACACCGCAAGTTGGAGGAACAGCACCTCATATTCCGCTTGGGGAGTCTGCAACCTCTGGGCTTGAACATTAAATTTTCTCAATTCAGTTAACGCATGCTGTCTCCTCCCCTTCCCACCTCTCCCTCAGCCCTCGGGCCCTGGCATTCCCTCTCTCTCTATCTCTCCTCCACCCTAGTCGCACTAGCTTCTCATTTTTACACTACAAACAGCTTACAATGGCTTGTTCCCTTTATCATCGATACTTTTTTGCATATCTTTCATTCATTGTTCTTTATCTCTCCACATCACCATCTATATCTCTCGTTTCCCTGATCCCAGACCAGTCTGAAGAAGGGTCTCGATCCGAAACGTCGCCTATCTCCTTCGCTCCTTAGATGCTGCTGCACCCGCTGAGTTTCTCCAGCCTTTTGTGGAATTGGCAAATTAGTGGCTGCATTTCCAACTGCACAGTTTGGACCGTTGCACTATCAAAATTTACAACATGCAAAGGAGCAAGCACCCTTGAGTGCTAGCATCAGTCTGTAATATAACTGAAGGTCTGCTGACTAAAATGGTATTGGAGCAATGCCGAATGTTGGTTGTCCACCATTGTAATTCAGAAATAGCATCGGCTGGTAATCTCATAGGTCCTTTAAAATTACCTGCATGATCTTTGAGTGCTTGCTCCTTTGCACGTTGTAAATTCTGATAGTGCAAAGGTCCAAACTGTGCAGTTGGAAATGCAGCCACTAATTTGCCAATTCAACTTGTCGAATAGGCGGTTGCTCAACAACAACAAGGTTGTTACAGTCTTCTATTAATTCTAATCTCTTGCCCCAGGACAGAGTCACAAACATGTGAACAGAGTTAATAGTAAACCCTAAATAATCAATAATTGTGGATGGTATCAACTTAGATTTATCTGGATGGATGAGAAACCCCAATCTCTCAAACAAGAGTTTAGTGGCTAAAACAGCTAATTTCAGAGTTTTCCCTATGATTAGGATATCATCCAAATATACCATAACAACATAGTTTTGAACTCTGAGAAGTGCAAGTGCCGATTTTAATAATTTGGTAAATAATCTGGGGGCTGATGTTAACCCAGATTAGGCAATGCCTTAAACTGCCAAAGTTGCCCCATCCAGTTAAACTTCAAATACCTCTGAATGGTAACCGAATAGTATGCATCTTTGAGATCGATGCATGTCATAAAGCATCCTTTGGAAATCAGTAAAAAAGGATTCAATTTTTAAATGTTTATACTGCACAAAAGTATTAAGCTGAGTCAAATCAAGGTTGATATGGCATCCTCCATCTTTCTTTTTCCTTGTAAATATATTAGAGACAAATTCGTGAGGTTCATGCCTTGACCTCTCAATTGCCCCTTTTGAATGTAACTTCTGTATTTCTGCTTGCACATCCAAACCTTCCTGTTGTGAAAGAAAAAATGTCCCATCAACTTGTAAATGGTGCACAAACCCAATGTTCCGGAAGGAACCAGACCCACCTACCTCCATGGTTACCAGTAGTTTTGTGGTTATTGCTTCCGCCCCTGAGTTTTGGAACGTAGGGGTGCTGGAGGGTATGAATGACGCATCTTCCAAGAAGGCCGGCCAGGGCCTTGGCCTAAAAAAACCTCTGGCCAGAATATACGGTCTTCGAGCTTTCACCAGCTTCAGGAAACTGCTTTCTGCTGGTGGATGCGTAAGGGTGCTGCCGCCAGAATTGAGAGGTTTTGCTGGTTGACGGTGCCTTTATCAGCCCGACTGCCTTCGCCTCTTCATCAAGGTCCTTGACCTGTTTTGGTAGGTTTTCTCCGAAGAGGAGATTCGGCAGCTGTACGTTGCCGGCTCTGCACAACCCCGCAAATTTGGGGTTCAGGGCAGGTCGGATGGCACTTTTGCGGAAGCAATTGATCTCAAAATGTGCATTGCACATCGGTGCCAGGGCATCCTGTTGCTCATCCGACAATGGCCCTCCATTCACGGACCTGGAAAACGCCGTTATGCCAGCAATTTGAGGATTTTCTGGATTTTTACTTCTTGGGCCCTGATGCCCCCTCCAATATATACCCAAATCGAGTTGTTCACGGCCGGTACATTTAACGAAGCACAGTTTGCAGGTGCCTTGTATTTGGCAGATGTATCTGTCATCACCTGCTCCTGCAGCTGGTGGGTGGTGAGGTAGTTAATACTTGCAGCCAGCTCCTCCTGTAACGGCTCCCCTGTTTGCGAGGATATCGCAAATTTGGAAGCTATGGCAGGCAAATCCTGTGCTTCGTGCCCCCCACGCATACTGGAATGTTCTTCAGCCATTCCACCGAATTCGGAGTCAGCCCAGTACTGACTCCGTACGCTCCCCTCCGTGGTGAGGGAGACATTGTGCAGCCCTGAACCAGATGCCGCCGCGGGCCTCCGAGGAGATCCGCGCTGATATAACTCCGCTCGTTGGAGCATATCATGATGGAGCATCTTTTCGATTCGATGCTCCATCCGGGATAAACATCCGAGGACGCTATCCACTGAAGGAGGTGAGTCATCCTGGCCTGACTCATCCAAGTCTACAGGCCTGCCCGACTTACTTTTGGCTTTACCCCCTTTCTGGGGAACCACAGCGGATTCAAGAGGCACTGGGTCGGAAGCTGCTGACCGCACTGTCAGCGACTCGTGTGGACCAGGAAATGGAACTAACAGAAGCAGAAATACGATTAGTTGCTTTCAAAGCTTGGAGATGATTTTATTTGATATGCACTGCCAGAGGTGATCATGTCCTCTTCCTTACCTCCGATGCAAAGGGAAATGACAGACAGTTTCCTGTTATCTGTGTCCACTGAGCAGCTCGCACCTCAGAAGTGCAAACTTGAAACCCAATCTCTGTTTTCCAACATTTTGTCTTCTTCAAGTGAAAGTGAGTCCTGTCCTTTAACCTGTTCAATGGGAAAGGGAAAACAAAAGTGTTCTGAACACCTCAGATGGGCTTTGCAAAGGGCCAGGTTTTAGCAATTTACTATATTATTTTACAAACATCACCTCAGCATGATTCACACATGGAGAATACCTATTAGGAGTTTGAGTAAATACTCTACGCTTTACAAAACTTTGGGAAGCCTGACTACACAGTACAGTTTACCTTTGTTATTATGTACCTCTCAATAAATTATTTTGATTACAGTGGACAAAGTGCCTCCACAATAATCAGGCACCACTTTCTCTTTAAGAACTCAGGCTGTTAGTTACACTATTAGGCCATCAAAATTGACAACCAATTGTTTTGATCAACGCTTAACTCTATTAAACGATGTAACAAACAGCCTTCAGTATTTACAGCTTGCAGGAATAAAAGTACCTTTTTAGCTGTTAAAAAGAACTTTGTACACTCAGCAGGTTAGGCAGGTTAGTGTCTTTGGAGGGAGAAATGGAGTTAATGTTTAAGGTCAATGTCCTTTCACCCTGAACTCAGGGTGAGCTGTTGGTCGTGGGAATCTCACTTAGAGCGGGACAGGGTTTCCTCACCCCACCGCACCACCACTCCCAACCCCCCAGTCCTCCCATTTTGCTCTCAATCTTTAAACTTGGGTATCACACTGCAATAAAGCAAAAATAATATTCAATTTCTCTGGTACCGGCTTTGTCACTTCCATGGGTTCCAATACACAGTGGATTAACTTTTGATGTGTAATGAAGACTAGCCCAACAAGCAGTAAAAGAATACCAAGCTCTTTCACACAGCAAAGGGATTATGACTAATTAATACATGTTTGTAATGTTGATCAAGAAATAAATGTGGTCAAGACATTAGGGAGAATTCTCCGTTTTTTTTAAAAGACACAAGGTGCTAGAGTAACTCAATGGGTCAGGCGGCTTCTCTGGAGAACATGGGTAGGCGATGTTTCAGGTCAGGAACCTTCTTCAGATTTATTTTCTTTGTAGGATTGGTCTGAGTCATACGAAAGGACAGATATTTATTTCTTTACTTTAGTGATAAAGCATGGCAAAAGACACTTAGGCCCACAGTGTCCATTCCGACCAGCGATCATCTCATACCCTAGCACTATATTACACACTAGGGACAATTTGCAATTTGTAGAGGCCAACTAACATCTTTGGAGCATGGGAGGAAACCCTGGCACCTAGAGAAAACCCACACAATCACAGGAGGTATGTATTAACTCCGTACACACAGCACCCGTAGTTAGGATCGAACCCGGGTCTCTGGTGCTGTAAGGCAGGAGCTCTACTTCTACGCTATTGTGATACACAAATATCTCGCAGAGAAATACCTGATCCAAATACCTGATCCTCCGCAGCTTTAGCATCCCCTAAATATTTATTTATCTATTTGTACATTAAACTCAAAATGAGAAATAAAACTGCATTTTCTAAGACAGGGGCAAGGGCATTAATAATTAAGCTTATGGTGGGTAGGAACGACTGCAGAAATTCAAATTTACCAGTGTTTTATAGGGCACAAGTGGAATAAACCTGAGGAAAAAAAACTGAGGATACAAGGAACTGCAGATGCTAGAACCTTCAGCAAAACACAAAGTGCAAGAGAAGCTCAGTGAGTCAGGCGGCATTTGTGGAGGGAATGGACAGATAATGTCTCGGGTTTTGACATGTCTTTAGACTCAAAGAAACTGTGGGTCATTGTGACCCAGCACACTGATGCAATCATAAAGAAGGCACATCAGCGCCTCTACTTCCTGAGAAGATTGCGGAGAGTCGACATGTCAAGGAGGATTCTCTTGAACTTCTACAGGTGCACAGAAGAGAGCATATTGACTGGTTTTATTGTGACTTGGTTCGGCAATTTGAACGTCCAGGAGCAGAAAAGACTGCAGAACGTTGTGACCAAGTGCAGACCATCACCAGCTCTAACCTCCCCACCATCAAAGGGAACTATCGAAGTCGCTGCAGCAAAAAGGCGGTTAACATCATCAAAGACCCACACTATCCTGGCCACACAATCATTTCACCATTGCCATCGGGAAGAAGGTACAGAAGCTTGAAAACTGTAACGGCCAGGTTCAGGAACAGTTTCTTTCCGACGGCCATCAGGCTATTAAACACGACAGCAAATACACTCTGAACTCTAACAGACTATTATTATTATTGCACTATATTTGTTTATTTATTGAGTATGTGTGAATGTATATATATACACACTGAACTTTTTTTTCTCCCTTTGCGTACTATGTTTACATGTTCTGTTGTGCTGCAGCAAGAATGTAATTGTCCTATCTGGGATATGTGACAATAAAGCACTCTTGACGCTTGTCCTCTTGACCTTCATGGGCCTGTCCCACGTAGGCGATTTTTCAGCGGACTGCCGGCGAACTGGAACGGTGACTGTCAGAGTGGAACACATACACACATACACAAACACATCGCAAATGTGGGGGCCAGGGCAAGCAGGGGAGCGCTGTCTGAAATTCACACGCTACAAAGCCAACACCGCGATGGACAGGAAGGTTGGCGCTGTAATTAAGACAATGTAAGGTAAGTCCTTTAAAAGAGGGGAGAAGGGGGGAGAGGGGTGGAAAAAGGGGGGAGAAGGGGGAGAAGGGGGGAGAAAGGGGAGAAGGGGGGAGAAGGGGGGAGAAGGAGTGGAGACAACTTTTAAGAAGCCAGACAACTTTCAATAAACCAGAGATATACAGCTGTGAAATCTGGCGACCATACTGAGGCCGCGACTAATTCCCAGAATGTGGGAACTCCTCGCGACCATGAAGGAGACTCACCAGCGACCATCAGCGAACATGTGGCGACCATGTGGCGAGCGCAGAGACTCCTGCTCTCGCCTAAAATGTTGCCTAAGTGGGACAAGCCCATTACTGTCACAAGAATAGTGGTACATACACAGATTTGTGGATGAAACTTTGTTTGAAATATGCAACAAATATCAGTGAATGACTTGCAGCAGAGCCTATTGATGCATTGATCTGTCAAATATCTTCTCTGCGAATATTCTTGAAAGAAACGTTCCCTTGGTTAGAGTAGTCCTGTGTTTAGGATGTCACCCCCTTCTTCTTCTCTTTTTGCTACCAAATGCCTTATTTCTTCCACACAGATTAACTTGTACCACAGCATCAAAGACATATAAACCACCCGCAACATCAATTATCTCAAACTTGGAAAACATTTAACCAGTCCTGCAACGAGGCTACATGAAATGATGGAAGTGTTGGCGGTGGAGTTTGGTGAGCACTCTCCCTGCTGCAAAGACCAAATTTCCTTAACTTGGCAAAAAACAAAGCACTGGAGGAACTCATCGGGTCAGGCGACATCTGTGGAGAGAGTGGACAGGCAATATTTTGTGTCGGGATCTTTATTCAGACTGATGCATCATAACATGATCAGTCTGAATAAGGGTTTAGTTTAGTTTTAGAGAGATACAGTTTGGAATCAGGCACATTCGCACACCATGTCCGTGCCAACCAGCAATCGCCTATGCAAAAGTTCTATCCTTACAAACTGGGGACAATTTTACAGAAACCAATTAACTTACTAACCGGCATGTCTTTGGAATGTGGGAGGTAACCGGAGCACCCGGAGTAACCTCACGTGGTTACAGGGAGAACATACAAACTCCGTACAAACAGCACCCGTAGTCAGGATTGAACCTGGGTCTCTGGCAACGACTCTGCCACTGTGCCACTGTGCCGCTCCTAATCACCCCTGTCTCAAACTGAATCCTTGTCTGTCCATTCCCTCCACAGAGGCTCCCTGAGCAGTTGAGTTCCTCCAGAACTTTGTGTTTTGCTCAAGCTTCCAGCATCTGCAGTTTAGTTTGTCATCCCCAACATGGCAGCAGGTTATAGTTAGCTGTCTCAGCACAGACAGCTTTGGTGGGATTGGTGTCAAATCAGTGCCGTGTGAAGATCGGTGTAACCAGATGCCTTCCCTGCCTGCCTCCAGTCTGCAGATGTAAAGTGTGTGCTGTTGCATTATTCCCAGGGAGCATGTTTTCACCTGATGATGTGCCTTCTCATTTGTGAGCAAACATACCTACGAATTGGTATCTGTATCACAGGAAACACGATAGCTCCACAAGCCAGGTCCCTGTCTGCAACTTTTAAGTAGAACTTACTGACCCGGGGGGGGGGGGGGGGGGGGGGAGGAGAGAAACAAAGATGCAGTTGAGCTGTCTGTGAGATCATTGTGTTTAAAGTTTACCATTTTTAATGCCACAAGGACTGAACGGATTTGATCATTTCCTGCAGGAGACAATAACAGGCAAATACATGTAAGCTGAACATTTGATAATATGATCAGCAAAGGGCATGTGTGCAGATTGTATGCAAATCTCAACTGTAATGGAAATGCCTGAAGTGACATGGTCCTTGGATTTGCTGTGGTAATGTAATTTGACTGCAATGTGTAGACTAATTAGATTAGTGAAGTTGTTGATAGCACAGAATTAATTTACTTCTCACAGAAAAGACAGTTGGTGTCAGGAGCAGTAGCAGGTAAATTATTTTGAATTATTTCAGCTGGCTGTGCCAACTGTCAACAGACCTGCCTTGCATGTCTGTCTAGCAAAACTGAAAAAAAAAAATATGTTGATCAGATCAGTAAAAACTAATAATTTAAAGTGCTCATCATTAGATCTACTGTACAGTCCATTCTTCATTTTAAATTAGAAAGCCCAGTTTTATTAAATTTATTTCCTTATTTTCATTTTTTTTAATTCATAGATGACTTTGCAATCTTCTTTCAATAATTTGAGGCCCACAGGAGCCGTTGGAAGAAGAGGAGGGGGAGGAGCGACACCCGACTGGTAAGGTTTAAAATCAAGCGCGGGGCTTGTTTTTACCTAAATCCATAACATTCCATTTGGAGAAGTGTTTTTTTTTTTTTGAGGAAGCCGCTGATTGGTGGGAAGTGGACTAGGGTAAGCAGCTCATTGGCAGTCAGATTCCAGCAGTTTGTTGTGTACTTTATATTGTATCCTGTGTAAGGGGGGAGTATGAAGGCAAGGGCAGTGTACTGTTCTGGATGTCAGATGTGGGAGGTCAGGGAATCTGATAGCCCTCCAGACATCCACATCTGCACCAGGTGTGTAGAGATGGTGCTCCTAAAGGACTGTGTTAGGAACCTGGAGCAGCAGCTCGATGACCTCCGTCTGGTCAGGGAGAGTGATAAGGTAATAGAGAGGAGCTACAGGGAGGTAGTCACTCCCCAGACCACAGGAGGCAGACAAGTGGGTCACAGTTAGGAAGGGCAAGAGGCAGAGCAGGGGGCTAGAGAGTACCCCTGTGACCGTACACCTGGAAAATAGGTACTCGGGTTTGAGTACGATTGGAGGGGACAGCCTAGCTGGGGGCAGCAACAGCGGCCGGGCCTCCAGCACAGAGACCGGCCCTGATGCTCAGAAGGGTAGCAAAAAGAGGAGGGCAATTGTAATAGGGGACTCTATAGTTAGGGGTTCGGATAGGCGATTCTGTGGACGCAGTCGGGAGACCCGGATGATAGTTTGCCTCACTAGTGCCAGGGGCTCGCATGTGTCAGAACGTGTCCAAAAGATTCTGATAAGGGAGGGAGAGAAGCCTGATGTTGTGGTACACATAGGTACCAATGACATAGGCAGAAAAGGTGACGAGGTCCTGAAGGGAGAATTTAGGGAGTTGGGGGGAAAGTTAAGGAGAAGGACCAAAAGGGTAACGATTTCAGGATTACTGCCTGTGCCGCGTGACAGTGAGAGTAGGAATGAAATGAGGTGGAGGATAAATGCGTGGCTGAGGGACTGGTGCAGTGGGCAGGGATTCAAGTTTCTTGATCACTGGGACCTCTTTTGGGGAAGGCATGATCTGTACACAAAGGACGGGTTGCACTTAAACCCGAGGGGGACCGATATCCTGGCAGGGAGATTTGCAAAGGCTACTGGGGAGACTTTAAACTAGAAAGGCTGGGGGGAGGGACTCGGGTAGAGGGGCTAGGGGTCAGGGTGTGGGCAAGAGGCAGAGAAGGGAAGCACTCGGACCCAAAATGTAGGCGAGAAAGATGAAAAAGATAATAGACAGAGAATAAGGGACGGTGGGTTTCTAAATTGTGTATATTTTAATGCTAGGAGCATTGTAAGTAAGGTGGATGTACTTAGAGCCTGGATTGACACCTGGAAATATGATGTTGTGGCAATCAGTGAAACATGGTTGTAAGACGGCTGTGATTGGAAACTAAATATTCCAGGATTTCGTTGCTTCAGGTGTGATAGAATTGGAGGGACCAGAGGGGGAGGTGTTGCATTGCTTGTCAGAGAAGATATTACAGCAGTGCTTTGGCAGGATAGATTAGAGGCTCGTCTAGGGAGGCTATTTGGGTGGAACTGAGAAGTGGGAACGGTGTAGCAACACTTTTAGGGGTGTATTATAGACCGCCAAATGGGGAGCGAGAATTGGAAGAGCAAATATGTAAGGAGATAGCAGATATTAGTAGTAAGCACAAGGTAGTGATTGTGGGAGATTTCAATTTTCCAAAAATAGACTGGGAAACACATTCTGTAAATGGGCTGGATGGTTTGGAGTTTGTTAAATGTGTGCAGGATAGTTTTTTGCAGCAGTACATAGAGGTATCGACCAGAGAAGGGCAGTGCTGGACCTCCTGTTAGGAAATGAGGCAGGTCAGGTGACGGAGGTATGTGTTGGTGAGCACTTCGGGACCAGTGATCACAATACCATTAGTTTCAATATAATTATGGAGAGAGTCAGAACTGGACCTAGGGTGGAGATTTTTGATTGGAGGAAGGCTAACTTTGAGGGAATGCGTAAGGATTTTAAAGGAGTGAATTGGGACACTTTGTTTCATGGGAAGGATGTAGAAGAGAAATGGAGGACATTTAAAGGGGAAATTGTAAGAGTACAGAATCTTTATGTCCCTGTTAGGTTGAAAGGAAATAGTAAAAATTGGAAAGAGCCACGGTTTTCAAGGGAAATTGGACATATGTTTCGAAAAAAGAGAGATATCTACAATAATTATAGGAGGCATGGAGTAAATGAGGTGCTAGAGGAGTATAAAGATTGTAAAAAGAATCTTAAGAAAGAAATTAGGAAGGCTAAAAGAAGATATGAGGTTTATTTGGCAAGAAAGGTGAAAGTAAACCCAAAGGGTTTCTACAGCTATATTAATAGCAAAAGGATAACGAGGGATAAAATTTGACCATTAGAGAACCAGAATGGACAGCTATCTGCAGAGCCAAAAGAGATGGGGGAGATATTGAACAATTTATTTTCTTCGGTATTCACCAAGGAGAAGGATATTGAACTCTGTGAGTTAAGGGGAAAAGTAGAGTAGCTATGGAAACTATGAGATTCAAAGAGGAGGAAGTACTGACACTTTTGAAAAATATAAAAGTGGATAAGTCTCCAGGTCCTGACAGGATATTCCCTAGGGACATTGAGGAAGTTAGTGTAGAAATAGCAGGAGCTATGACAGAAATATTTCAAATGTCATTAGAAACGGGAATAGTGCCGGAGGATTGACGTACTGCGCATGTTGTTCCATTGTTTATAAAGGGTTCAAAGAATAAACCTAGCAATTATAGACCTATTAGTTTGTCGTCAGTGGTGGGCAAATTAATGGAAAGGATACTTAGAGATAATATATATAAGCATCTGGATAAACAGGGTCTGATCAGGAACAGTCAACATGGATTTGTGCCTGGAAGGTCATGTTTGACAAACCTTGAATTTTTTGAAGCGGTAACTAGGGAAATTGATGAGGGTAAAGCAGTGGATGTTGTCTATATGGATTTCAGTAAGGCCTTTGACAAGGTTCCCCATGGAAGGTTGGTTAAGAAGGTTCAATCTTTGGGTGTTAGTGGCGGAGTAGCAAGATGGATTCAACAGTGGCTGAATGGGAGTTGTCAGAGAGTAATGGTGGATGGCTGTTTTGTCAGGTTGGAAGCCGGTGACCAGTGGGGTGCCTCAGGGATCTGTGTTGGGTCCACTGTTGTTTGTCATGTACATCAATGATCTGGATGATGGGTGGAAAATTGGATAAGTAAGTATGCAGATGATACTAAGATAGGTGGTGTTGTGGATAATGAAGTAGATTTTCAAAGTCTACAGAGAGATTTGGGCCATTTGGAAAAGTGGGCTGAAAGATGGCAGATGGAGGTTAATGCTGTTAAGTGTGAAGTGCTACATCTTGGCAGGACAAATCAAAATAGGACGTACATGGTAAATGGTAGGGAATTGAGGAATGCTGTGGAACAGAGGGATCGAGGAATAACTGTGCATAGTTCCCTGAAGGTGGAATCGCATGTAGATAGGGTGGTAAAGAAAGCCTTTGGTGTGCTGGCCTTTATAAATCAGAGCATTGAATATAGGAGTAGGGAAGTAATGTTAAAATTGTACAAGGCATTGGTAAGACCAATTTTGGAGTATGGTGTACAATTTTGGTCGCCTAATTATAGGAAGGATGTCAGCAAAATAGAGAGAGTACAGAGGAGATTTACTAGAATGTTGCCAGGGTTCCAGCAACTATGTTACAGAGAAAGGTTGAACAAGTTAGGTCTTTATCCTTTGGAGCGCAGAAGGTTAAGGCGGGACTTGATTGAGGTCTTTAAAATGATGAAAGGGATAGACAGAGTTGACGTGGATACGTTTTTGCCATTTGAGGGTAGGGAAGATTCAAACAAGAGGGCATGACATGAGAATTAAGGGACAGAAGTTTAGGGGTAACGTGAGGGGGAACTTCTTTACTCAGAGGGTGGTGGCTGTGTGGAATGAGCTTCCAGCAGAAGTGGTGGAGGCAGGATCGATTTTAACATTTAAAAGTAAAGTGGATAGGTATATGGACGTGAAGGGAATGGAGGGGTATGGTCTGAGTGCAAGTAGATGGGACTAGGGGAAAACAAATGGTCGGCACGGACTGGAAGGGCTGAAAGGGCCTGTTTCCGTGCTGTAATTGTTATATGGTTATATGGTTATATGGTTACCTTGTCGAAAGCCTTCTGGAAGTCCAGATACACCACATCCACTGGTTCTCCCTTATCCACTCTACTAGTTACATCCTCGGAAAATTCCACAAGATTCGTCAAACATGATTTACCTTTCGTAAATCCATGCTGACTTTGTCCAATGATTTCACCACTTTCCAAATGTGCTGCTATCCCATCTTTAATATCTGACT
Source organism: Okamejei kenojei (assembly GCA_035221665.1). Lineage (NCBI taxonomy): Eukaryota > Metazoa > Chordata > Chondrichthyes > Rajiformes > Rajidae > Okamejei > Okamejei kenojei. The sequence continues at coordinate 43,702,724 of CM069135.1, read as the reverse complement.
TTAGCAGTTTCCCCACTACCGATGTTAGACTAACTGGTCTGTAATTCCCCGCTTTCTCTCTCCCTCCCTTCTTAAAAAGAGGGGTTACGTTTGCTACCCGCCAATCCTCAGGAACTACTCCAGAATCTAAAGAGTTTTGAAAGATTATCACTAATGCATCCACTATTTCCGGACCTACTTCCTTAAGTACTCTGGGATGCAGCCTATCTGGCCCTGGGGATTTATCGGCCTTTAATCCATTCAATTTACCCAACACCACTTCCCGACTAACCTGGATTTCACTCAATTCCTCCTTTGACCCGCGGTCCCCTGCTATTTCTGGCAGATTATTTATGTCTTCCTTAGTGAAGACGGAATCAAAGTAGTTATTCAATTGGTCCGCCATATCCTTGTTCCCCATGATCAACTCACCTGTTTCTGACTGCAAGGGACCTACATTTGTTTTAACTAATCTATTTCTCTTCACATATCTATAAAAACTTTTGCAGTCAGTTTTTATGTTCCCTGCCAGTTTTCTTTCATAATCTATTTTTCCTTTCCTAATTAAGCCCTTTGTCCTCCTCTGCTGGTCTCTGAATTTCTCCCAGTCCTCTGGTATGCTGCTTTTTCTGGCTACTTTGTACGCATCATCCTTTGCTTTGATACTATCCCTGATTTCCCTTGTTATCCACGGATGCACTACCTTCCCTGATTTATTATTTTGCCAAACTGGGATGAACATTTTTTGTAGTTCATCCATGCAGTCTTTAAATGTCTTCCATTGCATATCCACCGTTAACCCTTTTAGAATTAATTGCCAGTCAATCTTGGCCAATTCATGTCTCATACCCTCAAAGTTACCTTTCTTTAAGTTTAGAACCATTGTTTCTGAATTAACAATGTCACTCTCCATCCTAATGAAGAACTCAACCAGATTATGGTCACTCTTGCCCAAGAGGGCACGTACAACATGACTGCTAACTACCCCTTCCTCATTACTCAAAACCCAGTCTAAAATAGCCTGTTCTCTCGTTCGTTCCTCTACATGTTGATTTAGATAACTATCCCGCATACATTCCAAGAAATCCTCTTCCTCAGCACCCCTGCCAATTTGATTCACCCAATCTATATGTAGATTGAAGTCACCCATTATAACTGTTTTGCCTTTGTTGCACGCATTTCTAATTTCCTGTTTGATACCATCCCCAACTTCACTACTACTGTTAGGTGGCCTGTACACAACACCCACCAGCGTTTTCTGCTCCTTAGTGTTTCGCAGCTCTACCCATACCGATTCCATATCCTCCAAGCAAATGTCCTTCCTTTCCATTGCGTTAATCTCCTCTCTAACCAGCAACGCTACCCCACCTCCTTTTCCTTTCTCTCTATCCCCCCTGAATATTGAATATCCTTGGATGTTCAGCTCCCAGCCTACGTCACCCTGGAGCCATGTCTCCGTGATCCCAACTCTATCATAATCATTAATAGCTATCTCCACGTTCAACTCATCCACCTTATTACGAATACTCCTTGCATTGAGACACAAAGCCTTCAGGCTTGTTTTTACAACACTCTTACCCCATATACAATTATGTTGAAAAGTGGCCCTTTTTGATTTTTGCCCTGGTTTTGTCTGCCTGCCACTTTTACTTTTCACCTTGCTCCCTATTGCTTCTATCCTCATTTTACACCCACCTGTCTCTCTGCACTTGTACCCATCCCCCTGCTTCAGAACGCCTAGACTACAGTCTAGTCTAGTCCTTTCCTTAACTCAGTTCATACTTGGTTCAAACCAGTCAGTAATTCTGAAACTAATAGGACATTTGAAGGCACTGTACTCTTCCTCAAATGTGCACTGTCTCACCTTTTCCAGCAGTATTGTGTTTGCAGACTCAATTATCCCCAGATCGCAGAGTGAAGGAGGAACTCAACAGGTCAGGCATCACCTGTGGAGGAAATGGACAGATGATGTTTCGGGAGCTGGGACCCTTCTTCAGACAGATCGCTCCATTCTATGATTTCAACTGAGCCCACATCCGTGCAGTACCTTGCACTTTTACCTTTCACTTCACAGTCATAGAACCATAAAGCATGGATACAGGCACTTCAGCACAACTTGCCCACACTGACCAACATGTCCCATCTACACTAATCCTACCTGCCTGCGCTTGGCCCATAGCCCTCATAACCTGTCTTATCCATGTACCTGTCTAATTGTTTCTGAAACATTGCAATAGACATTACTTCAACTCCACCTTCGGGCAGCTCTTCCATATAACCATCACCCTTTGTGCAAAAAAGTTACCTCTCAGATTCCTATTAAATCTTTTCACCTTAACCTTAAACCTATGTCATTTGGTTCACAATTCACCTACTCTGGGCAAGAGACTCAATGTCTACCTGATCTATTCCTCTCAGATTGCAACCTTCACGTGGTCCACCCTGTTTCAACTATTGCAATCAAGATCATGCACAAACAAGATCAAATAGAACAAGTTGACCTACAACTTTGGGGGGAGGGGGAGGGGGAGGGGGAGGAGGAGGAGGAGGAGGAGGAGGAGGAGGAGGGGGAGGAGGAGGAGGAGGAGGAGGAGGCGGGGGAGGAGGGGGAGGAGGAGGAGGCGGGGGAGGAGGGGGAGGAGGTGGAGGAGGAGGAGGAGGAGGAGGAGGAGGAGGAGGAGGAGGAGGAGGAGGAGGAGGAGGAGGAGGAGGAGGAGGAGGAGGAGGAGAAGAATCCTCTCATTATTTTATACACAACTATAAGATCACCCCTCTTCCTCCTGCGCTCCAAGGAATAGAGCCCCAGCTTACTCAACCTCCCGATAGCTCAGATCCTCAACTCCCTGCAACATCCTCGTAAACCACTTACTGAAACTTGTGGAAATCATGTCCCTGTCCTGAAACTCTGGTGAACGGGTCTTCTCACACTTTAGAAACACAAAATGCACCATTCCACTGAACTACTTGCCTACTGAACGTGCAGCAGGATGGGCAGCATCTGTAGAAAGAGAAGTAGTCAATGTTTTAGCTCTGAGATCCTTCATCAGAACTGGGAAAAGGGGAGAACAACTGTTTTTTAGCAGAAGAGGAGAGAAGAATAGGTGGAACAAAATAAATAATCTTGGATGGTGAGACTAAAGGCGGCAGTTAGAATCAGACTATGCTTATTGTGCTTCTGGCTGGTGCTATGTGTTGCTAATAGCCAGTCTGATAGTACATATCCAGCTCACCATACTACACTAATAGAGAGATAACATGGCTGGACACTTATAGGTTTTTGATAATATTCGTTGCCATCTTGAGCATTGGACGTAGGCAGTGGATTGAAAGCCTGTCATCTTTATCACCTCGACAATACACATCACTCAGAAGGAACAAAAAAGAGTGAAATCTTTGGTCACAGGCTGCTTGGACAAGTGATAAAAGTCTCTTTCAATATTTCTTACTGTTCTAATTAGTACTGCAAGCAGTCTAACTTTGGATTGGTAATAAAATGATAGGTAACAAATTAATCCTTTGGTACTGGCGATATAATACCCAGACGTTGTTTATCGTGTGGAGTGATATAACTTATAAGACATTGTAAATAAAAGGAATACAGGCACAAGGGGCTGCAGATGCTGGTTTACAAAAAGGGACACAAAGTGCTGGAGAAACTCAGGCAACATTGCTGGTGGACATGAATAGGTGACATTTCGGGTCAGAACCATTCTTCAGATTTTTTAGACTTCTTCAGAATGTTTCCGACCCGAAAGGTTGCCTATCCATGTAAATATTTTCCTGTCAATGTTTTTTATTGTATTTACACAGAATATTTGATCACTAAAACTAAAATGCATCACCAGAAAAATGTAACCTCAGCATCAGAGATCCAATTTGAAATTAACTTTAGGACAGCTATACAAAAATATTTTACTTAATTTTGTCTGTCAGAGTGCTTTTAAGGTAAAGCACATGGCAGTGACAGTGCACATAAGAATGAGCCTATATTCTGTACCAATGCTGCATGTGGCCGGCCAGTAGAGAATGCTAGAGTGCTATGCAAGGTGAAACCCTTGTCTTATCATCCAAGCACATTGCCTGCTTTGCTTGCTGCTCCACTGTGTTTGTTAAACCAACCCTGCCTGGCACTTTGCCATCTGGACAATGCCCATCTGGACAATGCCCAAGTGTGAATGGCAACCAAGCTTCTGGGATACAAAACTGGGACTTCCAGCCCATGGTGGCACACCACAGGACCATTCAATCATTCTTTTTAAGAAATTATTTCTGCCTCACTGAATTTATCAGTTTGCATATAAAAATATGGAAGAACTCAAGCACATACAAAGGGAGTGGCATTAAGTGACATGTTGTGGACAGTCCCAGATGGGTCAGCAGAAGTATAAAATCTGAAGTGAATGTTTTATGGTCTTGCCAAGTATGATAATGGCCTTTGTGGAACATGAATCTGGATTAGTTCCAATCTCGGATCTACCTTGTTGTCTTTTTTTTCCACTTTGAAAGGAGAAAAATGTTTCCTCTTCTGCATTTCAAAAATATATTCCAACTTTCTTTATTCCTCTCAAAAATCATCTTTGTGAATCATTTTTTTCTCTGATTGAATGAGGATGTCCTTCATAATGTCCTTCCTTTATTCACGGGCCTACATTCCTAATCTCGCCACCTGTGCAAATATATCCAGCTATTGCAAGAACATAACATCATAGATATTATAGAATCGTACAGCACAGAAATGAAGCCCTTCGGCTCACCACGTCCATTGCCAATTGTGATGGCTAACTATGCTAACCCCATGTGCCTAGATAAGGCCTGCACGTCTTTCCCATCCAAGTATGTGTCCAAATGCTCCTATTATATCTGTCTCCACCATCTCCTCTGGCAGCTTGTTCCAAACGTATGAGAAACATACCTCTCAGATCTCCTTTAAATTCCTTTCCACATAACGTAAACCTGCGCTGTCTAATTCTAGACTAAATTTCTGTCGGAAAAAAAGACTTCTCTGTCTATCCGATCTATGCCCCTCCTAATTGTATAAACCTTTGTAAGTTCACAACTTAGCCTCCTACCATCCAGTGAGAATTAATTCAGCTTAAAATGGCATGGTGACACAGCGGTAGAGTTGCTGCCTACAGTGCTTGCGGTGCCAGAGACCTGCGTTCGATCCCGACTAAGGGTGCTGTGTGTATGGAGTACATTCTCTTTTGCATTTCTCTTCATGGCACAATCACACAAATGTCACAGAATCACATTTTATAATTTCCAAATAATAAGCTTATTATAATATTGATACAAGACTTATGTCACATGTAAATAAAGGATCTCAAAGTCCCTCACATTTACAAGGAAAATGTAATGGATGGTATGAAGTCAAAATTAAAGCTGGCAAATGGATCTCATACAATGTACGTTTCTTTCATTTCCATGTATCCTGGAACATGGAGAGAAAACGTGTGCTATGAACTAGCTCCCAATTAGGGTTTGGAAACCTTTGAGGCAACACAAAACCAACCTCTGCTGAAGCCACAGCAACCGTGCACGCAATACGTTACAAAACTGTTTCTCGCACTTGACCATTTGAACCCTTAAGGGCCTGTCCCACTTGGACGTCCTAATCCATTAGTTTAGAAGACCCTAGACGAGTTGAAAAAAATATCAAGGTCGTGTTGACTCACCGAAGTAAAAGACCTCCTACGACCTCCTACAAGTATGTCTACGACCTCCTACAACTATGTCTACGACCTCCTACGACTCCCCTCGACCTCCGTCTTCCACACCAAGACCAACTACGACTAGCTACGAGTGGAAAATGATCACATGATAAAAAGATGTAATGTTTGCATTTTTTTTCTCGGGCCAGTAACTTACCTACGACGACCTATGACTACCTACTATCTATGACTACATACGACTACCATAACGAAGTACTACGACCTACCTACGACCTACCTACCAGTAAAAAGTATCAATTTTTACCATGCCAATCTTTTTTTTACTCATGGACTTTTTTTTATCAGGATGGAAAAAACGCCGCAACCTACTTGAGGCCACGAGTACGCGGAGACCACTCACGAGCATGTAAGGCTGTCACTGTGGAGGGATTGGACGGATTATGTTTCTTGTCAGGACCTTTCGGTATGAAGAAGAGTCCTGACCTGAAATGTCGCCTGTCCATTCCCTCCACAGTTACTGCCTGATCCGATTAATTCATGTTTAATTGTGACCTTCTAATATTCAACTTTGCTACACATTTGCCACATTACAAAAGTGACGCAGCACGACATGATGCTGCGTCACATCAGTCGGGTGCGTCACAGCACCACATTGCTCACTAAGTACAGAGAGTACAGCCATATACATGCTTTCTCTTCTTTCTTTCTCTAGAAAGATTCTGTGACTTTACTTTAGATCTTAAAGATACAGAGGAGAAACAGGCACTTCAGCCCATCGTGTGTGGGCTGACCAGCAATCACCCCATACACTAGCACTATCCTTTACACTTGGGACAATTTTACAGAAGCTGATTATCCTTTTGTTTTCACTCTTAACATCAGAATGATAATGACACTTCCAGTATTCATGAATAGATTATTATAAAATGCAAGAATGGCATAACTGCATGGTACTTCTTGGAATCTAAAGCTGCCCTAGCGCATACAAATGGTGATGTTTGCCTTTGCCCTTGATGAAGCAGCTTGACTCGTAAGCTTTCGTTTAAGTTTCTTGATTACAGAACTGGCTGTAGGGCAGACTTTGAGGTTCTGCCGGATTGGAACATGTCAAAGTGCATCTTGCATTGGTTAAAAATTCATACCTTGTCAAGGGGCCAGTGCTTGTACTTTTCACTGCTACATGTTGCAGAGTAATATCAAGTACCCTGTGTCGGAGGGCACAAATAATAATCTGAGGTCATGGAACAGAAAGATTATGTCTTTCATTTAATACACTGTTTATTCCATAAGGTCCATGATGAAACATTTGCTGCAAAATAAATGCACACACAATGTCGTACCCACATAGTTTCTTTTATGCAACCTTTTACCCCTCTGCTGAATAGAGTCCTGCATTCAATCTGTTGATTATTTGGCAAATAGATAATCTGAAAAAAATAATCTTAAACTGTAATCCTATCTCTTTAACACATTGATTACTGAGTTTTGCTGGTATGAATGAATGAATTTAAAGAATTGTTTGTTCCAAAATATCCTGGCCTTCAAAACATTCAAAGAAATATAATCCTGGATCCTGGAAAGATTATCACATTACAAATAATTTTATTATGTGTGAATGTGAGGAGTTCAACTTCAATGAAAACATTTTCAGAAAGTGCTGCTTGAAGTTTCCTCAACAATTTGAAATATTCTTAGCAGTCCGAAGACTTGTCAGAAAGAACGCTGGGCATTCAGCAATTCAACTCACACTCCTCCCGCTTCTTTGCTTCAACGGAATGGTGGGTGAGAAAGGAACTTACTCCACGAGGGCTGCCAGGCTGTCAGTCACACTGTAGCTGTTCTTTTATTTTTAAGCCTTATTAACCTACATGCTGAATTTGACTGATGACAGGCCATTGCCAACAAAGGAAATCCACACTTGGGTTTCAAATCCTGTCATCTGCATTCTTGGGGTCTCGGAGGCCCCCTTGAAGAGATGAAAAGATCAGTCGAATGCACGATCCAGTGGCATGAGAAGCCCCAATGAGCACCAGCAGTGAAGGTCTGCATCATCCCCCGCTGATTGAGATGTCTTTCACACACCTCAGATTCGATCCAGGCGCAGAAGTCGGGCACCTCCTCCTTTGGGTCTCGTTGGGTGGTATCTCAGGCACGCTGGGCACACAGTGTGCAAGCACTATATATGACATGGTCTTGGCACTGGTGCCTGGATTCAAGCTATTATCTGCCAAGGTTACCCAGTTACCAGTTGAAAGGGAACATGTTGCCGTTACTGAATTTTTCAAAGAGCCAGCAGCAGTGGCAGCTGTACAGGTCCTACAGCAGCTTCTGAGCTTACGAGTTTGGCTCGTATCCATCATAAGAAATGGTGTTTGGGTTCAACGATATTCAAATATAATAAATATAAAATGATTCAAATACAATCCAAAGAAGGTGCCCATTATTATCGAAATATATTGGTATTTATAGTTTTATTTCTTACTTCCACCTTTAATCAATATTATTTTTCATCCGTCCTTTCACCGTAAACGAGACCTGACACACCATACCCTGAAGAAGGGTCTCGACTTGACATTGTCCCCTATTCTTTTCCTCCAGGGATGCTGCCTGATCCGCTGTGTTACTCCAGCCTTTCGTGTCTGTCTCCAGCTTTTTGTGTATGTCTTCAGTTTAAACCAGCATCTGCAGTTCCTTCCGACAAATCACACATGTTCCTGGGTTTCTATCTTGTGTTCTGCAGTCAGCTACTGTAGAGTTAAAAGAGAGTGCCTTCCAAATTTGCTTTCCAAATGTTTCTCTGCCTTGTGACTTAACTTCCCTTCCAATCCCGTTATGATGATGATTATATGCTCAAATTCTTAATTGGAGACCCATTTAGCATCCTTAAAATGCTTACGTTGTGGGCCCTATTGGTTTAAGAGTCAAGATATTAAAAATAATTATAATGCAGTATAACGTGCCCTCCTGAATAGTATACAGTTCTGCTGCATTTTAATATTGACTAACATTGAAGAGATATGTCACTGTAACATTTGCCAGGTGACTGTAGTGAAACACTTTTCCCACCATTTGTCATTTTCAGTCTATTCACTGTAAAATCAGATGATTAGCTCTCCACACTAATTATACTTCAGCGTTCCTCAGTGTAAGAAGTGCTCAGAGATATTTGTGTCAAGGCCCTTTTTTCATACAAGCATTATCTATTACTTGTTGATAAGCACTTTGAGAATGTGAAAATAATGTGCTGTCACTTTACAATAGTTGAAAGCTGGTCTAAGCATTGCATTATCACAAACTATCCCTAAATAGAAACCCTAAAAAGTTCCATATGGCTTATTTTTTACCTTTTCAAAAATAATTTTAATTCTTTACCCTTTCAAATGGTTACCTTACACTCTTCCTGAATAAAACAATTGACATAAACATTACACTATTAAAAAATATCCCTAAACAGAAACAAAAAGATCCCATATGAATTCCTTGATTCTTTTGTTTTTTTACCTTTTTAAAAATAATTTTAATTCTTTACCCTTCCAAATAGCTATTTTGCACTCCTTTTATAAAAAAGAATTGACTTAAACAGCTAGTAGACCTGAGAGGCTAGAAATGTGATGGTCTTTTGGGGGGATGGTTTGTTCATGGGGCATAATATCATGCTTTTAAAATTTTAGCAATAACTCAGCACTAAATATGCCTCTCTCCCTGACATTTAGCTTTCAGAAGCGACAATGACCTCGACTACATATTGATGCACACCTCTAGTAAAATGCCAAAGATAGACACAAAATGCTTGCGTAACTCAGTGGGACAGGCAGCATCTCTGCATCGAAGGAATGGTAACGTTTCGGGGTCAAGACCCTTTTTCAGAAGTCCCTTCTTCAGAAGAAGGGTCTCATCCCGAAACATCACCTGTTCCTTCTCTCCAGAGATGCTGCCTGTTCCGCTGTGTTACTGTAGCATTTTGTGCCTACCTTCGGTGTAAACCAGCATCTGCAGTTCCTTCCTACACATGTAGTAAAATGCCTCTGAAGTAGGATGTTGTCAGGACTCAAAAGCTTGAGCCATAGGGAGAGGTTGGGCAGGCTAGGACTTTATTCCTTCCAGCGCATGAAGCGCAGGGGTGATCTTATGGAGGTGTATAAGATCATGAGGGGATAGATAGGGTGAACATTCAGAGTCTTTTACCCACAGTAGGGGAATCAAGAAGCAGAGGACATAGGTTTAAGTTGAAAGGGAAAAGACTCCTATAGGAACCTGAGGTACAACATTTTCCACATGGAGGGTAGTGGGTAAATGAATGGACACCAATTACAAACAAGTAATGGTTGAATGGATAATAATTACAAATATCTAATATATTTATTTTAAATAGCAAACTGTTCCATCTGAAACGGGAATTTGTGCACTCCACACGTCCGTTCCTAAATATTCCAAACCGTTTTACAAGTTAAAATACTTCTCGAGTGAAGACTGTGTTGCAGGTAGCAGCAACTTTCCATAATCCGCAAGTAAGTAAGTAAGTAGGTTTATTGGCCAAGTATTCACATACAAGGAATTTGCCTTGGTGCTCTGCCCACAACATGACATACAGTGACAGTTACGAATGAGTCAGAAAACACTTGTAATAATAAGACATTAATGATAACACACCCTTGATCAAGCATGTGAACCAACAAAATAACAATCAGATAATGTGTTTTAGTAACGTTGGGGGGTGGGGTGAATATTGGCTAAATAAAACACTGGGGTTGACTCTTATGCTCAGAGTGCCACAAGTTTATATGTCCAACTGAGAGGGCAGAATGGACCTGAGCATAAACTTTCAGCAGAAAGACATCAATTCTGATTAGGGGGTCTGAAGAAGGGTTTCGGCCCGAAACGTTACCTATCTCCTTCACTCCATAGATGCTGCTGCACCCGCTGAGTTTCTCCAGCATTTTGTGTACCCTCAATTCTGACGACACAGGACTCTGGAGTGACAACCTAATGTGCTCAAGTGTCGGCAGTGGATGTGAACCTGGAACCTTTTGATTCACACATCGATGTACCAAATTTACTATACAAATAAAGATGGAAAATACCTTACAAAAACATTGAAAAGACAAGCCTAAATGTTATTTTTCTATGAGATCATTATAAAAAAGCTCATCATAACTTGGACTTAGAAATATAAACACAGTTAAATTTGAGATGTACAATAGCTTATTTGAGCTCATGATGAATTTATCCACATTCCATCTCTCCAAATCAACCACGGAAAGAAAAGCAACTTTCAGTTCACAGCCAATAGTATTTATTTAGTTAGTTGTCTCCAAGGATCTTGCTTTTCGGAGTGATAGCAATGATATTCTGGTCTTACTAATTCATCTTGCCAACGACTTCCAGCAATTGAACCAGAAATGGTTTAGATCATTGACTATTGTTGAAAGAAAACTATATTTCATGAAAATGGGAAAAAAGGCACAAAGTTCTGGAGTAACTCAATGGGTCAGGCAGCATCTCTGGAGAACATGGATAAGTAATGTTTTGAGTAGGGACCTTTATTTAGACTCAATGAAAAATTAATGAAAATGGATTTGGACTAAAATAATTTCTGACAATAATATGTGTGATAAAAAAAAACTTCCATTAAATTCATATATTTTGTAAGGACAATATTTTCACCTTGCATTTTTGCTTCAGTTTGGCATCAGAATAAAAGAACATACCTTTAGAAAGGAGATGAGGAGGAATTTTTTTAGTCAGAGTGGTGAATCTGTGAAATTCATGGCCACAGACGGCCGTGGAGGCCAAGTCATTGGGTATTTTTAAGGTGGAAATTGACAGATTCTCGATTAGTAAGGGTGTCAAAGGTTATGGGGAGAAGGCCAAAGAATGGGGTTGAAAGGGAAAGATAGATCAGCCATGATTGAATGGAGGAGTTGACGATGGGCCAAATGGCCTAATTGAATTGCTATGACATATGAACTTACGAAATTTTTATGGACAAGACAAGACAAGTATATTCAAGATAGACACAAAACGTTGTAGTAACTCAACAGATCACGCAACATCTCTGGAGAAAATGGATAGGTGATGTTTCTAATACTTTAACTGAAAAGTTTGGCTTGCGCTATTATGTAATGCTACAAATTTCAGGTACATGGAATTTTCTTCATTGCAATTTTGTCTGATCGTAGTATATATTTTAATGTAAGTGAAACTGCATTGACAATAGATGACTCAACATCAGAGAAGTGGAGGCACAAATGAATTTAGAATCTGAAAACTGTAGTGAAGATGAAATTGCTGAAAGAAATCAATGGGTCAGGCAGCATCTTCAGAGATAATGAGGTTTACAACAATTCTGATCGCGACCATGCATCAGGACAAACAAGATCTCAAACTGAAAGAGGATTAGTTCTAATTTTTGGCAGATACTTTCCTGACGTCCTTGTGCATCCCAAGCCACAGAAAAAGGGCACAGCAGGGTTTTTATCTTACATATCCTTGCCAGTATAGCAGCTGTTAGATTTTATTTTAGCGTATGAATGTGTTATATGTGCAAAATCAAGTTGGCAGCCACTTATTTCCTTTCCATTCACTTCAATGAGACCAAAACTGGAGAGCAACATATACTGAGCAATAGACACAAAATGCTGGAGTAACTCGGCGGGTCAGGCAGCATCTCTGAAGAAAAGAAATTCAGTCTGAAGAAGGGTCTCGACCTGAAACGTCACCTATTCCCTTTCTCCAGAGATGCCACCTGACCCGCAGAGTTACTCCAGCATTTTGTATCGATCTTTAGTGTAAACCCGCATCTGCAATTCCTTCTTACACATGTACTGAGTGAATGGCTGGGCTATCCAATCTCACCTATTCTGCACAATAACCCAAATAGGAAGAAATTACTTTTCAATTTTGAAAACTAAAGCGTTGGTTGTGAGTCCAGTCACTTGTGAGTTACAACTGGGACAAGTGTTTAGGAGGAGCACAACCGGTCCTGTGTATTCTACTTTCATTGAGGGTGTCACAAGATTTACTGGTCAGATAACACGTTTATGCCCTATTTATAAAAACTAACAGAGGCCTTTCAGATTTGAATCAGCAAGGATGATGACAAAACACTTGCCCTAGTTATGATGGCAGGGATATAAATGAGATGAAAGCCCCGTTTTGCCCTTTTGTGTGGGGTGCATTGCTCAAGGAGGTCAGGGAAAGTATCTTTGCAGAGACACCATGCAGCATATTATGAACTGCCTAGTGGGAGGAGCACAGTGGTGCTGCCCTTTGCAGGATACATGGGGCCATCCATGAAAAACGATAGTCCAAATCTATTTTCATGAAACATGGTTTTCTTTCAACAAAAGTCAGTCATCTAAACCTCTTCTGGTTCAACTGCTGCAAGTTGTTGGCACCTATTCAAGGTGCCCTTTCACAACCCTAGGAACATGACACCATGATCCCTTACGAGGCTCCATAAATCATGCTACACGGGCAGTGGGAATCGAACTGCTGTTGAAAGAAGTTCCATGTAATCAACCAAAGAAAAGAGGCCAACGTGAGAGCAGGAGCAACACACATACAGGAACCTTGAAGTACTTGTTCTCAAGCACAATGCATTTCCCACATTCTTACACGATAAAAGGAGCAACCAGGGGAACTGATTAGCTTAAAACTTAATTACAGGGAAGAAAGCTGGGGGAAAAAAAATGCACTTCCAGATAAATTTCACCTTTGGCCACAAGACATTTGTGTAAACATTGGTTCCCTGCATGCCTGCGCAGAGAGGACTAGTTTCCAGTTACTTTCAATTAGGTGGTAATGAGCTTTTCATAAAGCAGTCAGAAAATGTGTGATTTGTGATGGAAAATGGGAAGTTAAACATTAACCATTTACACTAGTTTGATATGCCCGTTGTGAGGATGTCAATGTTTAGTAAATTTATTGGCTGTGAGCCAGGGTCATACCTTCATCTGTTGGAATTATTAGTCCTCAATATGCTCACAGCATTTTCACATTTGTGATCCTTTGATCAATTTTCTTTTCTCTGTCATTACAAGTATACGTTTTACACTGAAGGAAACCTAAAAAGGGTCAACGGTGGATAGAAACCGTGCCAGGTGCCAACATTACTGCGGTCAACCTTGCTTCAGTGCAGCTGCCTCATCATTTCTCTTGAGTGGTGCAACATCGAGAGGGATGGCAAGAGCTTCTGTATTTCTGCAGGGTTTAACTACGTGCATAAGGAGACCAGAACTCACCAAAATGCATTTGATTTGTTCTGTACCTTTTCGTGCCTCTAGTTTCCTTCTCCCCTGACTCTCAATCTGAGGAAGGGTCTCAACCCAAAACATCACCCGTTCCTTCTCTCCATATGCTGCCTGTCCTGCTGAGCTACCAATCAACATGCATCAAGACCTTGCTTGGCTGGCGGTGATAGGGGCCCTCCCAGTCAGATCCTTCCTGTACGATTGGAATCTTACTACCGATGCATGCTCCTCTCGGGAGGACTGCCACGGAGCGGAGACAGTTGCTCACCTCTTAGCAGTGTGTGGAGTTGGGAAGAGGGTCTGAAGAATGATGCATGGGTCTTGGTCACAGTTCACCCCGAGCACCTTCGTAACTGAGGACTCACTGATTTATGAGGTATTCCCAGGGACACATTCAGAGGTGAACATCAAGTGCTACTGGAAGATCATCATCTGGGTGAAAGACGCTCTTTGGTTTGCCCGCAACTTGTTAGCCTCCCGGCACATCGAGGTGTCTGCCAGGGAATTTTGACGACTGGCCCATTCCAGGCTGCAGGAAAACGTGCTGAAGGACTAACTGAAGGTTGGTGCAGCCAACACCAAGATCTGTGTGGGTGATCCATTGCCCAGGGTCCTTCTGCTGCTGAGCAATGAGGGACAGAGTACATCCCTCAAACAGGGGAAGGAATAACATCCCAGGCTGCGACATGAGTAGCAAAGATGTTTTGTTTTAAGATAGGCGCAAACACTACTGAGTATGACACTAATGAATTTGTTGACGCTGAGAATGTCTGGAGAGAGTTTGCACAGAATTTATTTCTAAATATTTGTATGCTGAATAAAGTTTATTTTCGGTAATTAAAAAATTCTAACATTAGGAGATGATTATGAGGAAAATTGTTTCAAATGTAGTAACAAAATATTTGCTGGAGGAACTCAACGGGTCAGGCAGCATCGTTTTAGGGAAATAGACAGTCGACATTTTGGACCAGGTCCCTTCATCTGGGCTGGAAGAACCCAGTGGTACCATCTGTGGAGGGAATGGAGGGAATGGATAGACTACGTTTTGGGTCAGGACTCTTCTTCTGCTCATAGATAAGAGACTGCAGGTTCTCGTATCTGAAGCAACAGCCAATCTTCTGGAGGAACCCAATGGGTCAGGTAGCATCAGTGAAGGGAAATAGCATATAAATATTCATATGTCCCATCAGAGATGTTGCCTGACCTGCCGAGTTCCTCCAGCAGATTGTTTGTTGCTCCATTGCCTAAAACCTATTGCCTTTTGTTGCTCTTTGGAAGGGTCCCGACCAAAAACATCACCTATTCCTTTTCTGCAGAGATGCTGCCTGACCTACTGAGTTACTCCAGCTTTTTGTGTCTCGTTAAGGTGTAAACCAGCATCTGCATTTCCTTCCTACACGCCTTTTGTTGCTTGTCAGTCTTGCCCAACCCTACCACTTTACCTCTTTAAATAGAACAGCTCCACTTTAATCTTTCAGTTGAGATAAAGAGTCCCGGCCTGGAAACATTATCTGACCATTTCCCTCCATAGATGCTGCCTGACTCATTGAGTTCCTCCATCAGATTGTTTGTTCATCCAGATCCCAGCATTTCCATACTCTTGTGTCTCCATTTCAAATGCAACATCCTCCTTTGACCTAATGAAAACTTTCTGGTATTTAAAAATTGTCATATGAAATGGTCCTCTCAAGTTTTAGGCAATTACTGTCAATTTGATTAGTACGGGTGTCAGGGGTAAGGGGAGAAGGCAGGAGAATGGGGTCGAGTGGGAAAGAGAGACCGAATGGCCTAATTCTGCTCATAAAACTTATGAACATGAATCGGTGCTGGCCATAATGCGAAGCAAGAAAACGGCACTGGGCATGGTCCGAGGAATGACCTTATACAACCATGGGTTACACAAAAAGCTGGAGAAACTCAGCAGGTGCAGCAGCATCTAAGGAGCGAAGGAGATAGGCGACGTTTCGGGTCGAGAACCTTCTTCAGACTGGTCAGGGATCAGGGAAACGAGAGATATAGACGGTGATGTGGAGAGATAAAGAACAATGAATGAAAGATATGCAAAAAAGTATCGATGATAAAGCGAACAAGCCATTGTAAGTTACACAAAAAGCTGGAGAAACTCAGCGGGTGCAGCAGCATCTAAGAGGCGAAGGAGATAGGCGACGTTTCGGGTCGAGACCCTTCTTCAGACTGCCATTGTAAGCTGTTTGTGGTGTGAAAATGAGAAGCTAGTGCGACTAGGGTGGGGGAGGGAGATAGAGACAGAGGGAATACCAGGGCCCGAGGGCTGAGGGAGAGGTGGGAAGGGGAGGAGACAGCAAGGGTTAACAGAATTGAGAAAATTCAATGTTCAAGCCCAAAGGATGCAGACTCCCCAAGCGGAATATGAGGTGCTGTTCCTCCAACTTGCGGTGTTGCTCACTCTGGCCGTGGAGGAGGCCCAGGACCGAGAGGTGCATGTGCCTCGAAAATACAACCATGCATGTGCCTCGAAAAGTGCAATGGCACCAGTTGCTCCTTCAAGGTAAAACAAGACATCTTCTTAAAATGCTTCACACCAAGTACCAACTACCTTTATGTAGCCTCCGCACGTACTGTATGTAATGAAAAGGTTAGGATGTTAATCAATTCTCTGGAGGAAGCTGATTCCTTGTGCTATTCATGTCATTCTATCCTCCACCATACCACACACCTCACCATCAACACTCCCCTATGTTTTCACCTGGAAGGCTGATTTCACTCACAGCCTTTTATTGACTTGTTCTTGATCAGAGGGAAATGTAACAATTAAAAGCATTGGGCGAATGTTTAAGTCAACTCTGTGTAATGCAAAATGGATGAAAGCAAATATTGAGCTGGTTTTCCATTGACTCTGATGGGTATTTACACAAGCTGAGCCGCTGGGCAGGCAGGAGGAGAGGTTTCTCTCATTCCCAGTCCCCTGGGGCCATAGAGGCCAGAACACACACACTCAGTGGCCTCCAGAGTAAAATTGCCTCTCAATCCCTGCCACTGGGTAACATATCTGGTTGGAAATGTTGAAATGTCCTACCTATCCATTATTGTCCAAGATGAGTTTCTGCCTCATTGCTTGTTCAAACAGATGGAGCAGTTAACAGCATTGAATGTTTATTCATCAAGGGCATGAACTATAAGTGTCAAGTTAAAACTGTGCAAAACATGCAGCTCATGTTGGCTACTCAAATGTATCACCCGGCATCAAATCTGTCTCGGCTCACAGTCAGGCCCTCACTAGAGAGGAGTTTTCATGTCTGAATGATTCACCTAGAAGTGTGGGAGAAAGTTATCTGGGAAGAGATCTCTCCCTCCATGCTGTTCAAAGCATCCACTAACAACCTGAATAAGACTGATGGCACAACTCAGTGGGATGGCTGCCAAGTTAGCCTCCCCGTATGCTCCTGATCCACAAGGCAGCAACACTGCAAGGACTAGCCACTCACAAAAGGAAACCCTAAGTTTTATTCCAACAGTGAGGACTCTGATGCTTTCAGTAGGGATGAGTGATGGCATAGTCACAACGGATCAGTTTGTTGTAATTGGTTGAATGCAACATAATAAGTTAACTATAGTTTTCTTATCTTAAAATAGATTCTCTAATTGCACTGTAGATTTTCAGTTACAATTCTAAAGTGGAATATTATTCTATTAAATATAATTTTTAACTAATTGCTTTAGATGGAATCTCCATAACAGAAGGACAGATTTTTTTTTAATTTATCATTGAGGATATGGTTAGATCACCATCTGTTGACTCACTTTAGTTTAGTTTAGTTTTGATTATTGTCAAGTGTATCAAGGCACAGTGAAAAGCTTTAGTTGCATGCTGATCAATCAACAGAAAGACAGTACATGATTACAATTGAGCCATCCACAGTGTACAGATACATGATAAAGTGAATAACATTTAGTGCAAGATAAAGTCAAGTAAGGTTTGATTAAAGAGTGTCCGAGGGTCTCCAATGAGGTTGATAGTAGATCAGGACTGCTTTCTGCTCTAGTTGGTGGTAGGATGGTTCAGTTGCCTGGTAACAGCTTATCCTAACAGCTTATCCTACCTGCCTGTGAAGGTGGTGGTGATATGTCCTCTTGAAATACTGTTGTTGGCTACGGAGTTCCCGGATATTCACTGGAATGATGTTAAAAGAATGTTAGTTCCTTTCCATTTCAGGAGTGTTCATAATATAGAGAAGAACCTGGAGGTAATGGTATTATCAAGGACCTGGGATCAAGACAATATTTGTGAGGTTGTTACTGAAACATCACAATCTACTCTGCAGCCAAGTCGAGTTGGTAAGTGTTCATGGTAACATTTTTTTTTAAGTTTTCCACCTTTAAAACAAAATCCGTTCACTTTTCTCTCCACTAACTTAATCAGCTGAATCGTGCTAGAATATTCAACCATTCAGATTGAAGTAAGTTTCAGACTTCCATGAATTTGTCAGTCCAACTGGTCACTTTATTCCGTGGAATTCAGCTGAAATTCCCCAGCATTACTCTGGGATTTTGCCAGTTGGATTCTGTGCAGAATTATGTATAGCTCCGGATCATAAAATCCATATCATTGGAGATTCAAAGTCCACAGGTTTGTAAGAGAGAGGAAAACCAAACTATTATTTTAATGTAATTTTGCTGAAAAAATTAATGTGTCTGGTTATTTCTAAGAGCTCTTAGTTAACTTTATTTTTTTAAATTTCTTTTTACTTTGTTCAATTATCTGTAAGTGCCCCTGGAGTCAATGCTACTCACCAGCCCTGCAGGTTGTCAGGTACTGCTTGTCATTGTGATCTGTCTGTTAGCTGCCAGATTTGCCTTTACCATTCAAACCAAGCCAACAAGCCAGGTCCTCCATAGAGTCATACAGTGTGGAAATGGGCCCCTCGGCCCAACATGCCAACACCAGCCAATATGTCCCATCTACACTAGTCCCACCTGCCTGCAATTGGCCCATATCCCTGTAAACCTATTCTATCCATGTACCTGTCTAAATGTTTCTTAAATGTTATGGTAGCACCTGCCTCAACTATGTCCTTCGACAGCTCGTTCAATACACCCACCACCCTTTTTGTGAAAAAGTTGCCTCTCAGATTCCTATGAAATCTTTCCCCCCTCACCTTAAACCTATGTCCTCTGGTTTTCGATTCTCCTACTCTGGGCAAGAGACTCTGTGCATCTACCCAATCTATTCCTCTCATGATTTTATACACCTTTATACGATCACCTTTCATCCAGGGAATAGCGTCCTAGCCTGCTCAACCTCTCCATGTAGCTCAGGGCCTTGAGTCCAGGCAACATCCTCATAAATTTTCTCTGCACCCTTTCCAGCTTGACATCTTTCCTGTAACATGGTGCCCAAAACTAAAACTAAACTAAATGCGGCCTCACTAACGTTTTATATATCTGCAGCATGACCGCCCCACTTTCAGTCCAGGCACAAGGAGATTGTGATGTTCATTCAAGGTAGTGGTTTAGCATGATCCAGCCCAAATGTTTACAGCATCTCAAGCCTGTGGAACTCCCAATCTCCTTCAGCCTGAAGAAGGGTCTCGACCCGAAACGTCACCCATTCCTTCTCTCCAGAGAGGCTGCCTGACCATTGAGTTACTCCAGCATTTTGTGTCCACCTTCGATTTAAACCAGCATCTGCAGTTCTTTTCTACACTTCTTCAGCCTTATTTCCCTTTGGATTATAAAAGCGAAGTTTAATATCACCATATCACCATTGGTTGATTTACCTATTTTTTACATTTCCTAACCCTGGTGATTCTCTGGCTGCACTTTAAACTACAGCCTTTCAGTTGGGTATTTCATTTAACAAAACATTGTCATCAAATTATTCTACTATAAATTATAGATTTCAATCTAACACTGTAGAAATGCCTTTACAGACAAGAGGGTGCCAAGCTTCTCGGTAAAACAATATAGCAAAGCAAATCTCATTTTTAATACAATATATTAAAACATTAGCCTATTTTTTCGTGGAATCTGGACTAATATTTATCAGATAAGTTCTTTTCATATCAATCTAAGATTTTATCAAGATAATTAATAGCATAAATTGTACAATTTCTTCAGGGTGTTTGACAGTGTTTCTTCAGAAGATTCCTAATGAACTTACCTCTGTCTAATCAACTGCATTACCTCAGGGAATTTTAAAATGTCTTTTATAGGTTTAAGTCTTCTGCAATTCAGAAAATCCTGTCTGTATTGATGCACAAGTTTGCTAAGTGGACTGAGTTCAAGGGAATATCATATCACCTTCAAGCCTGAGGAAGTAAAGCAAGATGAGTGAAACCATTAATGGACGAATCCATACAATAGCAAACTCTGTCGGAGTTCTGAGTTCACCTGTGTCAGATTTTAGTGCGGATAGACAGCTGCGGCTTTGTGGATCATTTTGGAGTGGACGGTGTCAACAGAAGGCCAGGGCTTGATTCTGGGATGTCCCTGGGCTGTTTGGCTTGGCTGCTCATTGCCTTAACAAGCCTGAAAGGCTTTACGACCATGTTTCTGTCAGCTAATATCACAATAGATTCAGCAGCTGCACGGCCCTAGTATTTGTCAAGATATGGGGTGCAGTTTTGGAGTAAAGACAACCCTTAAATCTGAAGATAGACTCAAAATGCTGGAGTAACTCAACAGGAAAGGCAGCAACTCTGGAGAGAAGATAAAGGTGACGTTTTGGGTCGAGAACCTTCTTCTGACTTAAAACTTCACCCATTCCTTCTCTCCAGAGATGCGGCTTGTCCAATTGAGTTACTCCAGCATTTTGTGTCTATCTTTGGTGTAAACCAGCATCTGTAGTTCCTTCCTACACCTTAAATTGGAAGGAACTGCAAGGTATGCGAATTTGTGCTAACTGATGAGCTTAGCGAATTGGCGTCAGTGCTTTGAGCACTAAGACATAGCACAGTCATACAGATTGCTGTAACTCAGACATTCTCAATGCAAGGAATGGAGACAAGGGCTACTGCAGTTCTGGGCACCGTGTCACAGATACAGGGTGCTGCATACAGTTGCTCCCGACTGCCTCAGGGACACCTGTACTCACAGTCACATGTTTCAGATCTTTCAGATCAGCCTTCCTGAGCATGAACCCACAGAAAGCGTCTGGTCCATAGGAATTCCCCGTCCGTGTCTACAGAAACACAGCTCCATGGTTTGGGAAACACAGCTCCATCCAGGGCTGCACGAAATATCAGAGAATTGTGGACGCAGCCCAGATCATCACATCAACCAACCTCCCTCCCTTTAGATCAGTCTGAAGAAGGTTCTCGACCCGAAATGTTGCCTATTCCTTCTCTCCGTAGATGCTGCCTCACCCGCTGAGTTCCTCCAGCGTTTTGGTCTCCATTCCATTGAATCCATTTACACCTCAGGCTACCTCGGCAAGACCAGCAGCACAATCAATGATGAGTTGCACCCTGATCACTCCCTCTTCTCCCCTCTCCCATCGGGCAAAGGGTATAGAAGTATGAAAATGCACACCTTCAGATTCTGGGACAGTTTCTTCCCAGCTGTTATCAGGTAACTGAACCATCCTACCAACAACTAGAGAACGGCCCTAAACTACTACAGGTTTGTAGATGACCCCACTATAGTGGACTAGATCATAAATAATGGGGAAGCAGAATACAGGAAGGAGATGGAGAGTTTAGTAACATGGTGTCAAGACAATAAACTTCTACCACAGTGTCAGCCGAATGAAGAAGTAGGGTTATCGGCTGCAGGAAATGGGGTGAAGTACACGGCTCAGTTTGTATCTATGGAGCTGAAGTGGAGATATTCGAGTTTCAAGTTTCCAGGTGTAAATGTCACCAACAATTTGTCCTGGTCCAACCATATTGATGCCATGGCCAAGAAATCACCCCAATGCCTCTTGTACTACATAAGGCTAAGCAAATTTGGCATGTCTCTAAAGGCACATTCATTTCTACAATTAGAAAGCATCCTTTTCGAGTGCATCTCAGCTCTCTTGCACTGCCAACATGTATTTATGTAGTCACAGCAACAGCAAATTTTGGTTTACAAAAAAAAAAGGAGAACTCGAACATTTTCATGTTATTTGGCTAAATAAGGCTATATGGAATGAGCTGCCAGAGGAGTTTGAGGAAAGAACTGCAGATAGACACAAAATGCTGGAGTAACTCAGCTGGGTCGCATTTTTGGAGAGAAGGAATGGGTGACATTTCGGGTCAAGAATCTTCTTCAGACTGAAAGTCAGGGGAATAGGCAACACAGAGATAATGAAGGGTACGGTGTGAAAACAAGACATCAAAAGATATAATGGTCAAGGAAAATGTAGAATAGATTCGCTAGGAGAATCAATCAATCAATCAATGAATCAATCAGATTTATTCATCACATACACAATAAAGTGCAGTGAAATGAACTTTCCAGCAGCGGTACAATAAAAAAGAACACACAATACAAACACTTAATATAAAATTTAACTTGTACATCCACCACAGCATTCTTCACTGTGGTGGAAGGCACAAAGTACAGTCAGTCCTCCTCCATTGTTCCCCTGTGGTCGGGGCCATAAACCTCCGCAGTCGCCGCTGTGGGCGGCCAGATGTACAGGCCCTCTCATCGGGACGGTAAGTCCTGAATCGATGCTTCCCTACTGGAGACCGCGGCTTCAAGATGATGTAGACCACAAGCCAACGGTCGGAGCTCTTCTCCGGTGAGGGATCCCACTCCGGATGGTACGTCTACACTGCGCCTGCGGCTAGAAGCTCCGTAGACCGCGGCTCCAGGCTGAACAGTCCCCGGGCCAGCGGTCAGAAAAAGTCCACGCTGCGCTCGTCGCTGACGCTCCGGGCACGACTCCGGACTCCTTGATGTTATGTAATGGAAAAAGTTGCTTCTCCGTGGAGGAGGCGACTGAAAACGGTTCCCCCCTTAGCCCCCCTCACCACAAGACATACTGAGAGACACTAAAACAAACATTTGGACATACTAAAAAAAACAAAAAAAGTAGAAATGACTAACACGCTTCTGGCAGGGCAGCCGTCCCGCAGCGCCCCCACCCGACATTGACCACAAAGCAAACAGAGATAAGATGTAATCGGGGACATTTAGACTGGTTCGAGAACTGGGAAGGAGGAGGGATGGAGAGAGAGGGAACTGCAGATGCTGGTTTAAACCAAAGATAGATGCAAAAGCTGGAGTACCTCAGCGGGTCAGACAGCATCTCTGGAGAAAAGGAATAGATGACCCGAAACGTCACCTATTCCTTTTCTCCAGAGATGCTGTCTAACCCACTGAGTTACTCCAGCTTTTTGTGCCAGAGGAGGTAGTTGAGGCATGTACTATACCAACATTTAAAATATTTTTGTACAGGAACATGGATATGAAATGTTTAGAGGGATAGGAGCAAATTAGTTTAGTTTAGAGATACAGCATGGAAACAGACCCTTCAGCCCACCTAGTCTGATCACCCCATACAGTAGCATTATCAAATACACTAGGGACAATTTACAGTTTTACCAAAGCCAATTAACCTACAAATCTGAAGGTTTTTGTAATATGGGAGGAAACCAGTGAAAACCCACTCGATCACGAGGAGAACGTACAAACTCCATACAGACAGCACCTGTAGTCAGGATTGAACCCGGATCTCATGCACTGTAAGGCAGCAACTCTACCATTGCACCACCAGCATAAACCAATAAACTGACAGCATAAACCAATAAACTGACCACATCTACATGACTGCCTGTTAAAGAGATAACAGCAGAGCAATAAAAAAAGGTTGATGCAAAAGCCTGTAGATGCTGGAATCTGGAGCAAGAATCAAACTGCTGGAGGAACTTCACAGGTTTGGCAGAATCTCTGGAGGCTGCCCATAGCTGTGAAAATGTTCAGCTTCCAGCTGAGAAATCACTCACAATTTCAGCCGCAAACTTAGCTCAGCATTCATTAAGTCTCAATTTTCAGCATACGTCGGGCAAGCAGATGGCCCTAACCGTCCAACTGCCTTGATCTTCTGTAGTGGCCGTGCCACTAATGGACAATTTACAGGTCAATTAACCTACAAACCTGCACATCTCTGAAATGTGAGAGAAAACCAGAGCAGAGCACCCAATGGAAACCCATGCGGTCATAGGGAGAATGAACAAATTCCGCATGGACACGACTGAAGTCATGACTCAGGAGCTGTGACATAGCTGTTTTACCGCTGTTATAATTTACTGCAATTAAAATTTGCAGATGATTTTCCAGCAAAGTCTCCTCTTGGAATCAGATCCAGAGGAAGACCCTACTGCACGCATTATTTCCAAGTGGCAGTAGGAAGGGAAAAGTGAAATTACATCAATGCAGAGAACACAAAATACATGTAAATAGCAACAGTATTGCTTCCCGGCACTATTTTCCTTGCATACATCTGCCAGAAATTTGTTTTACCCCTGCAAAACTACCATCTTCTTGAACCTCAGGAATGTGCACACATTAAATCATAGGGTCCCTTCTATGATCAGTCCGCTCTTTCAAACGCACTCAATAAAAACATGAACAATAAAGATTACACCAACAATGACCTTTGCAGAATGCACTGCCCCATCAATTCAATGGCTCCTTTGTCACCTCATCTGCATATTGCACTGAAAGTAGTTGTATTACTGATTTAAACAAAAGATTGTAATGAACTTAATCCCCGCAACATCAATGACAATACCATGATATAGCCTAATTAACCTTGTCTTCCCTTTCCGATGGGTTCACAACTGTGTTTGTAGGACCTACTACTTCTACACAGTGTCCCCCATTGTGACTGTCAGCATGGTGCTGCTTTTCAATGGTGAACTACCGGTTGCAGTGATGAACGAATACAAAGCAGTTTAGGACCTGGAAGGACAAGCTCATGACTGGAGTGTCTCCAAAGCTGCAGCCAGGGCCAGCTGACTGTGAGGCACACAGCTTAGGGCCATAGTTGGGGCTGGGAGGTTCAGGACAGGAAAGGGTTTAGAGGGATATGGGCCATATGTTGGCTGGTGCGGTAAGTGTAGATGGGGCATCTTGATTGGCATGGGCATGGTGGACCCAAAGGGCCTGTTAATTTGCTATAAGACTCTGCTATAAGACCTTTATAATGGGTTTCTAATTCGAGTCCAAAAAACTGACACTGTTCAAAAATCCCGTGTGGCACCGGCCTGTCGGCCCGCAGCCGCATTGAGGACGTACACAGCACCTCGACGGGCGTACGCAGCGTCTTGACGCCGTATGCAATGTCTGGACACCGTACGCAGCATTTTGACGGTGTACGCCTAGCGTGTGGCGTTGCGCGATGACGTCACCGCCCGGCATGCCATTGCGTGATGACGTCACCGCCCGACGCCGTGCGACGTCCAAATTCAGTTGGCCCGCCTCCTGCCCAGCTGATTGGTGAGTATGATGTCGGGACCAGCCTCATACGGCTCCGCGGTTGGAAGTGGGACCGGCCCCGCGAGGCTGTACGCCTCAAGCCACCACGTTTGGTCGCGCTGGTGAGACAGGCCCTTAAGGACAAGGTTGTTCTCCGCCTGTGTCTCCTTGGAAGCAGACAGTACTAACATCACCCGGCACTGAAGTGTACTCTACCCCCTTATTGGAATTGATGCCAGGACGGCACGGTGGCGCAGAGGTGGAGTTACTGACTTACAGCGGAAAACATCCAGGATCAATCTTGATTATGGGTGCTGTCTGCATGGAGTTTATATGTTCTTCGTGACCACGTGCGTTTTCTCCGGGTGCTCTGGTTTCTTCCCTCACTCTAAAGACGTGCAGATTTGTAGGTTAATTTGTGTCAGTAAAAACAAATAGTAAAATTGTCCCTAGTGTGTAGAATACTCTTCGGGTGATTGCTAGGTGAATCAGCGCAGATTTGGTGGGTTGAAGCGCCTGTTTACACACTGTGTCTTGAAAGTCTAAAGTCTACAGTCTTCTAGCTTTATTAAATCCCATGCCATTGAAGATATGAACACAATCTTGTTCTTGCATTTTCCGGCCAGGCAATGTATCGATCATTTCCATGTGCATCCACAATGGTGTTCCCAGATGTACCTGATGTGGCAGCCCTCATCCAAACCCTCTGGAACATGACTGAAGTGCAACTGCTGCCCACGGTAGCTTCCCTCTCCTTTTCTGTTGATCTCTAGAGGCACGTGTATCTCCATGTGAAGCTACGGCACCTCCAGACTGTTTGAACCTTAGAATGACAGTATTCTGTGCTGTCAGACACGCTGAAGTGCTATCATGCTCCTTCTCTGTAGAATGCTGCTCTTACAGAGGCGGGGCAGGGTGGGCATTATCTCTTAAGGCAAAAATGAAGCCAAAGGAAGAGTGAGGCAGTGGTGAGTGCATGGTGCTGTCAGGTGGAGCAATCAGAAGATGTAGGAATATATATTGTACAGGTAGATATAATATTAATTGCTATCATGGAAGGTGACATGATAAAAGCCTGGTAACATTTTTCATTCATTCAATAGCTATTACTCAAGTAGTTACTACATGTGTGGGCAGGAACTGCAGATGCTGGTTTAAACTGAAGATAGACACAAAAAGCTGGAGTAATTCAGCAGGACAGGCAGCATCTCTGGAAAGAAGGAATGGGTGACGTTTCGGGTCGAGACCCTTCTTTAGACCCTTCTCAGTCTGAAGAAGGGTCTTGACTCAAAACATCACCTGTTCCTTCTCTCCAGAGATTCTGCCTGTCCCACTCTAGTAGTTATCACAGTCTCTGAGACCCCAATGTCCACCAGGCAAAGGACCTTGACTGACACTGGGATTGGAACGGTTTTCCTCCAGTTTGTGTAGACAGGCTCGAGTCGCAGGGCCCTTTATCCTGGAAAACAGAGGGGGAAGTTAATTTCCTGGTGTGATAATGATATGGTTGTCATGGTTCAATTGCTGCGATTGTGTGTGGGTATTCTGTGCTTTAATTGGAGTGAGCCGTGGTGAAGACTCAGACAGCGAGGAGCATAATAGGGCCAGTGGAGAAATGGCTGTCATGGTGGACGGGTGTTTATGTGTGAGCTCAGATCTAAAGGGTAGAGTTTCATCTGGTTGAAGACAGAATAAAAGAGGTTCTCTTTTTCAACTCACAAAGCACTAATCTTGGCATATTTTAAATTTCAAAGGCTCATGGTCATAAGTAATAGGAGCAGAATTAGTCCATTCAGCCCATCAAGTCTACTCCATCATTCAACCATGCCTGATCTATCTCTCCCTCCTAACCCCATTCTCTTGCCTTCTCCCCATAACCCCTGACACCATACTAATCAAGATTTTCTTGCAAGGATGCTCCCATGTGAAGGCAAACTAGCCAAGGGGATCTCACAGGCTTCCTCTTGCCACTTGTAGTTCATAGGCACACCAAGCCTCTCTTAGGACTGGGAATTTTAGGTTGTTTTTTTATCATGCAGTCTTTTTGCCGAATTTATGTGCAATTCATGTACAATTGATGTTTTTGTGTTGTCTGAAATCATGTGCTTGTGGATTTACATTGCCCTTGTGCGTGATCGTACTTGGACATTGGATAATAAAATTGATTTTGACCTGACTTGGCAAACGATATATCTCCCATTCTCCACCTGAAACATCACATCAAACTGCTGAGATCCCAGTCAGAGAAGCACTCTCTCATTTGCTAAGCCACCTTTGCAGTCATCAGGATTTATTGAAAAGCAAATACTCAGTACACATTCTTCCACTAATTCTGCGTTTTAGTGGTGAATATCTTTAAGGGTACTCATAGTTATAAAGAATGGAAATGGGCCCTTCAGCCCAACTTGTCCATGATCACGATGTCCATCTGAGCTCGTCCCATTGGCTCTCATTTGTCCCGTATTACTCTAAATCATTGGGAAGGAACTGCAGATGCTGGTTTATACTGAAGATAGACACAAAATGCTGGAGTAACTCAGCGGGGCAGGCAGCATCTCTGGATAGAAGGAATGGGCGATGTTTCAGGTCACCCATTCCTTCTATCCGGAGATGCTGCCTGTCCCGCTGAGTTACTCCAGCATTTTGTGTCAATCTTCCCTATAAATCTCTGCTATCCATGCATCTCTCCAAATGTCTCTTAAGTGATGTTACTATATCTGGCTCAACCACATCCTCTGGCAGCTCTTCATATACACACTACCCTCTGTGTAAAGATGTTGCCCCTCAGGTCCCTATTAAATATTTTCTTTCTAACTTTGAACCTGTCCCTTCTAATTTTTGATTCTTTTTCTCTGGGAAATGTACTAAGCGCATTCATCTGACCCCTCATGATTTTATACATTTCCATAAAGTCATCCATCAGTCTCCTACACTCCAAGAAATAAAATCCTCATCCGGGAATATTCTCGTAAAACTTCTCATTCTTTCCGGCTTGATGATGTATTTCTTATCACAGGATAACTTAAATTCTACACTACACTCTATGTGCGGCCTCACCGATATTATGTACAACTGCAACGTAATGTCCCTACTCCTATACTCAATGCCATGACAGATGAATGCCAACGTGACAACTAGTGTAGGGATAGGTCGGCAATACTAGTCATGACCTGGGCACTAATAACCTCTCTATCTCTCTATAATCACCATCTACAGTATATATCTTCTTTCCCTTCCCAGTCTGAAGAAGGATCTCCACCCAAAACGTCACCTATTCCTTTTCTTTAGAGATGCTGTCTCAGCCACTGTGTTACTGCAGCCTTTTGTGTCTGTCTTCAGCTTTTTGTGTCTGACTTTCATTTAAACCAGCATTGGCTGTTCCTTCCTACACATTTATCCTATAAGGTGTGCTGCTTGCAGGTTTAGAAGCTCTGTGTAGGAATAATTCAATATCCAGGTGAAATAGGATTGCTGGATCTACACAGAAGAAACTTTTGAGGTTAAAAACTGTTTTACATATTATGTTAAATATTTCCAGTTATTCATCTGGAGTCAAGCTTGCTGTATGGCTTGCAGTATACAGTATAGCTTATATGTGATGCAAAAATGTTGCAGTCTTCCAAAGATTGACTTAGAATCATTATCAGATATAATTACACCTCTAAAGATATAAGTAGACACAAGCGACTGCAGATACTGGTTTACAAAAAAAAGACAAAGTGCTGGAGTAACTCATTGTGGTGAGGCAGCATATTTTGTGTCTTAAAATGTATCACCCAATGAAATATTGAAATGTATTATGTTAGATGTTTTTTTTTCAAATGTGAATAACATTTAGTCCAAGATAAAGTCCATTAAAGTCCAATCAAAGATAGTCTGAGGGTCTCCAATGAGGCCCTAAATAAAGGGCCTGTCCCACTTAGGCGATTTTTTTAGGCGACTGCCGACGACTGCCATAGTCGTAGCAGGTGGCCGAAAAACCGGCGACTGGACCCCCCCATGACAATGTCTACAACTAGCTACAACAACCTACCACCTAGTCGACGTCAAGCTACCGACAACCGGCGACCCATTAGGACGTCCACCTACAAACACACCTATGACAACCTACAACCACATAGGCGACAACCTATGACAACCAAAATCCACCTGCAACAAGCTACGACAAGCTACAACCTTGTCAGCGACAACGGAAGACATTTCAGTAGGTAATTTAGGTAGTCGCCAATGGAATTCACCAAAGTCAGCACCGGCAACAACCTACATCACCTGGCGACAACCTACGACTCATTGGTGTAAACCCACCGTCGCCGACTATCGGCAAAAAATTTTGAACATGTTGAAAATCCAGCGGCAACCAGAAAGACGTTACGACCCTTTGGGTGACTGAAGAGACTACTCATACCATACAGGCAACACCCCGGCGACCATGTGGCAACAGCCTAGTCGCCTGTAGTGTCCTAAAAAATAGCCTATGTTGGACAGGCTCTTAAAGCACTAAAAAAAGTTATTTATTTAGATCCTATTGTCCATTTCTACACATGAAATATACCTTCCAGAGTAACCATCCAGAGTAATTAAACAACCGGAAAGGAAAACACGTTCCATTGAATTTTGAATCAGTTTCCAATTACATATTGATGCAAACCAATTCTAAATTTTAAAAAAATATTTAAGGAAATTGGATAAATCGATTAAAAAAATCTGCAGTGAACTATTTCCTGGATTATAGTTCCTCTCCAGAATTGTTATGTGGACTGATGGTGGTTGTGGGCCCTTGGAACAATCATTTCAGTGTTTCCATCGTGGTCTTGCAGTCAAGGGTTTTCCAAGAGTCTCTGTGCTTCTACCATGCTCTAATCTGCCACAGATATTCATGCATGTCCAAACAAAAGGAGACTTAACCTGAATGGGAAGCCTAAAATAATCAATGCAAGAGCTTGCCACTTATATTTTTCTAAAGGCACTTTGTCTACAGAAATTATCTTTGATGTGTGTGTACAAAAGAAGGAAGTACTGCACTACTTTGAACATTGTAATGGAGACATCATCATTTCAAACAATTTAGCCACTAACATTTTTTTGAGTAGTAATACAATGCCTCTTTGAGATCTGCGAGTGACATTAATGAGCAGAGGAAAGGAAGGATTTTTTTTCTTTACAACAAAAGATTTCATTATCCATGATGATACTAATGCATCACACTATTTGTTGGTGCCAGTGACTATATTTTTGCATTCCTCCATAGGACTAACAATTGAAACCATATATTATCGAATTGTGCCACAAAAGTGCAAATTACACGTTCAAAGTCTATCTCCTACTTTAGACAAGAGAAACTGCACAGAAACAGGCTTTTCATCCCACCGAGTTCACGCCAGGCAACAATCACCCCGTACACTTGCACTATCCTACACACAAGGGACTATTTACAATTTTACCTAAGCCAATTAAAATACAAACCTGTATTTGGAGTGTGGGAGGAAACCAGAGGACCAGGAGAAAACCCATGTGGTCGCAGGGGGAACATGCAAACTCTGTACAGACAGCACCCATAATATATCCATGGATATATTAGCAACATGACCTTTTCCATGAGTCCTTCTGTGATATATACTAAATGGGCTTTTTGGCATTTTTGGCATTTACATTTATATTTTACTGACAAAAATATTAATGGATTAAGATGCCAGTCAGGGTGCAAAAATAATGGTGTTACTTTTGATACCTGTTATGTGTAAGAAGGAACTGCAGATGCTGGTTTAAACCGAAGATAGACACAAAAAGCTGAAGAAGGTCTCGACCCGAAACGTCACCCATTCCTTCTCTTCAGAGATGCTGCCTGTCCCGCTGAGTTACTCCAGCTTTTTGATACCTGTTAGTTAATTTCAGTTTACAATCCTTATATCCAGCATAATGGCTATGCTGCTAGAGGGAGCGAGGCTTTGTCAAGGAGATAAGAAATTAGTAGTTTGGTGATTAGGCTATAGATCCAAAGACGGTAATTTGGAGATAAGAGCTCAAGCCCCAAGATAGTAATTTGTTAATTAAATAATGTACAATTTAAACATTGGTCAGTGATAGTGAGTGTGAAACAATTAAACTTTTGTAAATAATCTATCTGATTCAATAATGCCTTTCAACACATGGGAAGCTGCTGTAAGTCTACACTCCCTTCTTCGATTTTGAATCTGCAAGACTTCAGAAACAGCATTGCATTCTAGAAAATGCACTGCCACATCACTATAATAAAATAAGACATGACTTTAAAGTTTAGAGATACGGCGTGGAAACAGGCCCTTCAGCCCACCGAGTCCGCGCCAACCAGCGATCAACCTGTTCACTAGCTCTAACATACGAAGGGACAATTTACAATTTTTATAGAAGCCAATTAACCTACAAACCTGTACATCTTTGGAGTGTGAGAGGAAACTGGAACACCTGAAGGAAACCCACATGGTTGCAGGGGAAACGTACAAACTCTGCGGAGACAGCACCCTTGGCAGGATTTTGTTTTTTTAGTTTTAGAGATACAGCATGGAAACAGGCCCTTCGGCCCACCGAGTCCATGCTGACAAGGATCCCTGCACATTAATGCTATCCTACATGCACGAGGGACAATTTACAACTATATTGAAGCCAATTATACCTCAGACCCGTACGTCTTTGCAGTGGGGGAGGAAACCGGAGACGCTGGAGAAAACCCACGCAGGTCACGGGGAGAATGTGCAAACTCCATACAGTCAGCACCCATAGTCAGGATCGAACACAGGTCTCTGGCACTGTAAGGTAGCAACTCTTCGGCTGCGCCAGCATGCCGCCCTACAGTGTGTGCATGAATAACTCTGACCCCAGTGAAGTACTGGCTGGTGAGCGCTCTCATGAAACCAAAGCACTGTCAGGGAGTCAATGTGTTCGAAAAGAAGGGACAATGATATGTTAGAATAAATAAATAGATAGCATTTTGAAAAAAAAAACAATTTTTATTCTTCATCTCAGATGATAGAAGTGCAAGAATAACAAATAATAAATATTATGTAACTGATACTGACTGCATATTCAGCATACATCTAATTGATTGTTTGAGGTTCACACAGTGGCACGCTTCTGCGTGGACTCAGTGGGCCGAAGGGCCTGTTTTCAGCCTGTATCTTTTAAGTCTAAAGTCTATATTTGATAAAACAAAAAAGGCACAAAATGCTGGAGTATGTCAGTGGGTCAAGAAGCCACTCTGGACAACCAAGGAACTGTAGATGCTGGTTTACACAAAAAGACACAAAGTTCCTTTTTGGAGTACCTCGGTGAGCCAGGCATCATCTCTGGAGAACATGGGTAGGTGATGCTTTGGGTCGGGACCCTTCCTTGGACCTAACCTTTTGCCAGATCCGTTGAGGTACTCCAGCACTTTGTGTCTTTTTTGGGAGACCAACATCTGCAGTTCCTTGTGCCTACATCTTTGATTAAAACAGTGCTGGTGAGCTTTGGTTGCAGCTGGCACAAGGACTGGAGGATTTGTTGAACATGTTACACATTAGGGCCGATGTTGTTAGGGTAGGCTGAAACCATTCATGAAGCCTTTCTCATATAACGTTCAGTTTAAAGATATTCAGCACTGTAACTTGCTGGATTTGTAAGCAGTTCAGGGAACAAAACCTCTGGGACCTCAGTGAATGATATGCCCCAAAGGCGTAATCTCCTTAAACAGTAAAATGGAGAATGAAATAGAAACAATGGAGAAGAAGGGTAAATTAGAGTTTAATTAGGTACTGACAAAGAGACAAAGACTGGATTAAGTGAGGGAAAATATGTTTTTTTTAAAAATAAATTTGACTGTGTTAAAATCTCTGAACAAGTTAGCAATTGAAAGGATGAAAGTCACCAATTTACCTTGTTCAACATCTCCGTTAGGAGCGATTACCATGCTTGTGAATCTTCATCACTACTTTCTGTGGCATGTTTAGCAGGCCATGGATCCACAAATACAATTAAAAAATATGAGGACACAAAGGAGCAAACAGCAGAGCAGTTTGCAAGTTTTAAGAACTTGGGAACCATACAGTATCTCAGCCATCTTTCGCACTTACATTAACACATGTATATCCTTTTGCAGGCTTTTTGTGTCCTTTTTCTCTGGAATTTCCTGTCTCTGGAATTCTCTGCCACAGAAGGTCGTTGAAGCCAGTTCATTGGCTATATTCAAGAGGGAGTTGGATGTGGCTCTTGTGGCTAAAGGGATCAGTGGGTATGGAGAGAAAGCAGGTACGGGATGCTGAGTTGGATGATCAGCCATGATCATATTGAATGGCGGTGCAGGCTCGAAAGGGCCGAATGGCCTACTCCTGCACCTATTTTTCAATGTTTTCTATGTTTCTATGTTTTTATAATTAACTTTCCAATCAATCTTTGCATCATCAGCAAATCTGTATGCATTCCACTCAATTATTTAAACTAAGAAACTGAGACCTTGGTGTTGCCTCCTGACACATCCCACTGGTTAAAGTTTGCCTTGTTGATAATGGCTCATTTACTTTTGTTTACAGTCTGATAGTCTATCCTTGATATCTTTTTATCCTCAACCTCACAGGCGCTTTTCTGGTGTCATAATCTTTTAGGCAGCCCGTTATTGAATACCTTTCTGAAATATAAATACACCATATCCGTTGGCCCTCCCATTATTATTATCATTGCGTTATTGATCGTAGATAGAGCTGGAACTGTCAATGGCATCAGAATTGTTTTACGTGAAATGGAAATATCGACTGCAATCCACCAATATTGTCTGACAGTTACTTCAATACAAGTTGCTTCAATTATACAAATCTAAGATCACCATACGGAAGGAAATTCCCAATCCAGCTAATTGTTTAATATGACTAAGTCTGAGGAGATATTTGAAACAAATGCAAAGTCTACTTTGCTCCTATGAGTTTGTACCCTACAATTATTTCAATTATCTTTATTCCTATTAATTGAGCAACATTTTGAAGCATATATGATAGTGATCCACCTTTATTGCACATGGTATTCTTATTTTCTAAATAGTTAATTTATTTAATTCTATTTTGAGAAATTTGTCTTATGTCTACTTCAATGTTGGTTGATTTGTTTCTAAACATATTGTTAAGGAATATTATTCACAAGTTTTGGGCTAAATATTATAATATATAGGAACTACTGATGTTGGTTTACACAAAAATACACAAAATGCTGGAGTAACTCAGCAGGTCAGGCAGCATCTCTGGAGAACATGGATAGGTGACTTTTCAGACCTGGTTGATAAAGGATCCTGACCTGAAACATCACCTATCCATATTTTCCAGAGATGTTGCCAGATTTGCGGTGTTACTTCAGCACTTTGTGACCTTTTGTGACATCCATTTGTGGTTTGATGACGGAAGTTTATAGATAGAGGACTTTAAAGCTCTGCCTAAACATTAGTGAGGAAAAGTACAAAACAATGTCCTTCTGCTTTACTAAATGCACTTTAAGCAATCTGATGGTTAAACTGTGGTTGATATCCTCAAAGGGTTTATAGGCGGATTTGGGCTATGATAATATCTTATTCGAAATTGGATGGGATTGCAGGGAAAAGATGGCAGAATCAGGCTGAGTCGGTTGCTTCCACTGGATTTGACTTCCTTCCATCTTTTCTCCGGCTGCTCCTCTCTGGCAGGTCATGTGAAACACTTGGTGGCAGGTCTGCATGACCAAACTCTTCATGTACTCTGGGTGCTGCAGAAAGCCTTGGCCTAGGAGGCCCTCTGTCTGCTTGCAATCCTTCCCAATTTATGGGGGCAGGTGATAATTCCCCAAATCGAGACCCCAGTGCAAACACTGCACAAAGGTTTGGGCCTAATTATTCCTGTTGTGGTCTGATTCATTCGAATATTGGGAATGGACTAAGTGCATTCAGCCCCTCAGGCCTGCCTAAAGGGGCTGTCCCACTTGGGCGACCTAATCCATGAGTTCTGGTGAGTTTGCCCTCGACTCATACTCGCAGCATGGTCGACACGAGGTCGTAGGAGGTCTTTGTAACTCTCCTTCATGCTCGAAATACATTGCTTCTGAATTTACCTTTAACTAATTGTCTGGCTTTCATCCTAATTACTTCATGTCATTAATTTAAAAAAAAACATTCATCTGTCTTGAATGCTGCAATTAATGAAACGACAATAGCATTTGGGAGAGAAAATTCCATATTATTGTGTAGAAGTGCTTTCTTTCTGATTTTACTTCCAAAGATTTTAAGTTTAAAACGTTTAGCCAAAATACTATCTGCAAATCTTCCCGCCTATCCTTTTCAATTTGTTGCGATCACCTCAATTTCAAAAATGGAAAGGGACATAAGGCCTTTTGTTAGACTCCCAGATGACATGGAAAGAGTGCTCCAGATTCCAGATTCAAGATGGGAGATTGAGATCCGTTTTGCTATTATGATCTCTTGATGCCAACTGGTTTGACCTGGCCTAACTATGGCAATATCAAAAGTCAATCACCCCAGCACATTTTGTGGACTTGAAATTGGTCCATTTGTGCCAATTGCTCATGTGCAAATTGTGAATTAAAGTCTGCTTACCTGGATTAAATTGCACCAGTGATGATTTCCAGAACTTCTCTGATTAATTTATCTTGGTTCATCTGAAGTTTTCCAGCATCTGTTGAGTATCTAGATTCCTCCATCATTCCTCCATGGCCGATATATTTCACATTTTTGGATGCCACCTATATTCTCTATTGAATACTCACAAAGCACATCACCCTAAAATCAACAACAAGACATATTATCTTTCAATACTCAGCCTGGTGGAAGCTGCATCATTGGTCATATCTTCACTGATCATAGCTTTTTTTATATATACAAAGCTCATCAGAGTAGCGCACTGCAAACTCTGCCACTAGATCAGCCTGCACGTTGGAGTGACATGTCTCCCTAATTCCCTTATGTTTTTTCTCATCTCCATGACAATATTTTTATACAACCGTATTGTGGCTACACAAGAGATGGCTTCAGAGGTCTGCCCTCTTCCAAATGATCAGTGTGACAATAACATGGGAGCTCCAGGTTTTGCGGGAAGCTTCTGACTTGATCCACATTGATCTGCTTTTGCACATCCCAAAAACTGCTCATACAGTTTTTGCCCAAATTTCACAAATTTTCAAATGGATCATTTTTAATGTAAAATAGATTGGAATCCCACATATTTTGCTTTAACAAGGGATGAACTTAGCTTTGTTAAAGTAATTCCGGATTAAATGACATTTTAAATGATAACATTCTAAATTTAAATGCAGGAATGAGCAAACCATCGGGCAAGTTAATCTTTACTGGCACAGGAAGCTATTAAAGTTCTACCAGGACAGCAGGATCTGAGTGGAGAGAACAGAAGACTCCAAGCAATTTTATTTAACTGCTTAATCCTCCCACACACTGACACAAAGTCGACAAAAAGAACTAAATTACCCAGCTCCACTTCGATAGATTTACCCATTGTCAGTAGGCCAGCAACTAATTCCCTAATATTCTTGTTTATCACCGGGTGAAACACAGGTCTGCACTAAGCCAGGTTTTTGGAGTAAATCTGCCAAACTTAAATGAAGCATGCCATGATAAAAGAAATAAAATGAAGATGATGGGGCGGGATGGTGAAGGTGGAGGGAAACAAGCAACCAAATGCTTTGCATTCAATCCCTGACAAAACTGAATGGAGGTCACATGTTCTCACAGGATAGTAGAGAATATTCCACAAAGACAAAACAGAGGGCTAGATACCAAGGAACTTCAACCAGATTAACAAACATACACTTTACATGGATTAAAATCTCTTTCAATTTACCGAGCCTTGGAGCCACAATTCTGAATCGAATTTAGAACCCTTTACTTTAATGAGTGTATTGTATCAGAGTGGAAAAAGTGTTAATTTTATTCAGAAAACTAAAGCACAAATTTGGATTGGTTTACATTCACTGAAGGCAAGATTGCATCCCAATTCTCTTAGTTGGATTTGAAATGTTACCTTTGTTCCAGTTTTGTTAGACCCAGGAAACAAATGTGAATGCTTTGTTGTATACTGTAACAGCAAAGTGGTTGTGGCAGTTAAGGGACTGAATTAAAACAGGGACCAATTTACAGAGCAGTGGTTCCTTGGTCCAGGATGCGCCAACCCATGCTGATAATTGTAAAAAAGGAGATTCTAAGTCTTTGACAGGATATTGAAATCAGACAATATTTAAATTATTTGACACAGAAGGGGGACATTCAGTCCATCATGTCTATGCTGACTGAAACAGAGTTATGATGTCTGGTTGCATTACCAGCACTCAGACTGCAGCCCTCCAGGATACATCTCTTCAAGTACCTATCCTTCTTTGGCCCTCTTCGATCATGGCTGAGGGTGTTATTCCCTACATGGAGGACACCTGGGGCATGACTTTGCTAAATGTGGGGAGACTGGTGCACAGACAGCCACCTCACAGTCCTTGACAGATCTGGGTCAGGATCCAGTGGCATGGAGTCCAAGACGACCGGAGACCCTTTTCTGCTGCAGCCTTCATCCGCCTTCCCAGCCATTGTGATGCTCCACTATGGTCAGCCATCATCCTCTGCCTGTTCCACCGTTGAGATCTTGGTTGGATTGCTCTTTGTCAGAGGCCTCCCCCTCTACCTTACCGCCATGGGTGTCCCTACCAGGTGCATAGCTCCAGATGGCATCGCTCTCAGGATCTCAGTTCCACACAAGCTTCTCCACCATGACCTATCCAGGCACTTGTTTATCTATCCAGGCATCACTATCAGACATTGAGGTCCAGATCCCAACCATTATGGCTGAAAATAATTATTTCTCTCTAATTCTTTAAATCTATGCTTTTTGTTTTCTGACTCTGTCAAGTGAAGTAGACTCTCATATCAATTCTCTTCTCAGCTCCTTTTGTTCCAAAGAATATAAAACAAATATTGAATGGAAACACAAGGAACTGCTGATAATGGAATCTTGAGTGTTGAAGTGATTCAGTGGATCAGAGGCTTTTCACTGTATCTTGGTATTCGTGATGATAAACTAACAAACTAAATAAACTCATGTGGAGGGAATGACTAGATGGAATTCCAGGTTGGGACACTTTTTTCCGAAGTCCTGACTCGAAATGTCGCCTATTCATTCATCCACAGAAAACAACACAAATTGCTGAAGTATCTTAACAGGTCAGGCAGCATCTCTGGATATGTAACATTTTGGGTCGGGCCCCTTCTTCAGAGTGAAGTTGTTCCAGCACCTTGTGCATGTTCTCCAGAGTTACTGCCAGCCTGCCAGAGTTACTCCAGCACTTTGTCTTTAACTTAACATTGAATCTTTCATCAGAGCCACTGTTTTCCAGTCTGAAAATGACTTAGATTACTGTATGTCCTCAGCACCCTCTCCAGTGTAAATGCAGTTATCTAGTAATTTTGTGTACAGAAGTGAGTGCGGTGTTCAAACTGTAATCGTGCAAGTGCTATACACACTTCCAGCCTACCTCCAAGCTCCTTCTTTCTCTATGCCTTGACTAATAAAGAAAACCCCACATGACTTTTGAACCTAAACTAACCAGGAACTGCAGATAAAATGTAGAAGCAAAAAAATGTAGATGCTGGCTTATACCAAAGATAGACACAAAGTGGTGGAATAACTCAGCGGGTCAGGCAGCATCTCTGGAAAAAAAGGATAAGTGACGTGTCGGGTCGGGACCATTCTTCAGACCCGAAACATTACTCATCCTTTTTCTCCAGAGATGCTGCCTGACTCACTCCGGCACTTTGCGTCTATCTTTGATATGAACCAGCAACTAAGAAACCGCAGACGTTGGTTTACAAAAAAGAACACACAGAGCTCTGGGATAACAGAGTATACTAGGCAGCATTCCTGGTGAACATGGATAGGTGATGTTTTGGGTTGGGACCCTTCTTCACTCGACTTCTGCCATTTTAATCTGCCCTGTTTTCAGACTCTGTGAACTAACATTTAACTGCAGGAGTGGGGCGCCGTTGTGTATGGCTGCTCTGCCTGCAGACCGCCCTTTCACCCTTTTTAAAACATTTTTTAGTCCTGTCAAAAAACAAAAGTTGGAGGTCTTTTATGTGGGGGGTGGGGGAGGGGGAGGGGAAGCGGGGAAACTTTATTTCCTAGTCCCTACCTGGTCGGAGAGGCGGCTTCCCTCCGAGCTGCTTTTTCGCCCCTTCCTCGCGGCCTACCATCGAAACTGGAACGGCGTTTCCTGTCGGGACCGGCCGGGACTACAGCTTTGACGGCGGCACAGCACTGGGATACCAACACGGAGCGGGCGATGCCTTACCTGGTCGCCGTGCGGTAAGCTACGGATTGCGGTGACCGCCGATTCCAACATCCAAGGAACTGTGGCTGCGGACGTCCAGCCGCGGGCGGAGCTGGATTAAAACACCGCGGAGCCTGGGATCCGAGATCGCCAGAGTCGGAGCTCCAACTGAGGACTTTGGGTGCCGCTGTCTCCAGGGAGGAAGCGTCTGCTTCAGACATGTTCCAAGCCTCTGAGGAGTGTTCACCCGACGCCGGAGTTCCAGCTTTCCGGCAAAGAGGGCCAGAAAACATCGGACTGGCTGCGGAGGCCACAAATAGGCCCTGACCTCGGGTGTTTCACAGAGGAAGAGGACTTAACTTTTTGATGCCTTTCTCCACAGTGGAGAAATTTATGATTCTGTTGTGGGGGGACGTTCATGTTGAATTCTATAATGTGTTATGTCATTTTTCTTATTTTTAATTTTTCTATGGATGTACGGAAACATTATTATTTATTTAATTATTTATTTTATGTAAAGCACTTTGGTTTCAACGCGAGTTGGTTTAAACGTGTTATATAAATAAAATTCACTTACTTACTTACTTACTTAAAGATCTCTCTCCTCCACATCCCTCAATATCCTGTTTTTAAAAAAATATATAATTCCTCACCTTGTTACTCCACCTCTCCAAATGCTCACCTCACACTTCTCTGGATTAATTTTAATTAT
Source organism: Okamejei kenojei (assembly GCA_035221665.1). Lineage (NCBI taxonomy): Eukaryota > Metazoa > Chordata > Chondrichthyes > Rajiformes > Rajidae > Okamejei > Okamejei kenojei. Next base: position 43,662,417 of record CM069135.1, on the reverse strand, counting down.
CAGATGCTTTTGAAAAAACGATGTATATATCATAATGTACGAAAGAATGAGACAAATTATTCTTCAAACTAACACCTAATTTCGGAGCATCCTGGGAATATCTGGACAGTCTTTTGGGAGCAAGAGAGAACATGGATAGGTGACTCAAAAACGTTACTTAAAATGTATTTTTTTGAAGAGGGTTCCTAAAGGCTAGTTCATTACACTTTTATCTCACTTAAGAGGTTGAGTGTAGAGATGATGAGCACATGGGACTGGAGCTTCAGCCCAGTGCTCTGAGAAATGAGTCAGTAGCCTCCTCTTTGGTGGGCTTTAATATACTGACCATTTGTTATCATTGCTGCCATGATAATGACAATGGCTATTGGAGCCAGTGCTACTGACCAGAGCAGTGAGCCAGCAACAGCTGCCAACTCCTGAAGAAAGATCCTTCTTAAGTAGTAAGTAGTAAGGACTATGACTGCTTACCCATATCTCCAAAAATCCAGACAGGAATGCTACTGTTCCCAATCCAGATTCCTGACAACCCACCACCCCCACACTGCCTCAATTGCAATTCGCTGATAACACCCATCCACTTGTCACTGAAGCCTCCCTAAATTCTTATAATTAAACTGCCAATGCTGGAAATCTATAACGAGAAACAGAAAATGCTGGAATTACGCAGCAAGTCACCTAACATCCATAGGTGGAGGAACATAGTCAACGTTTCAGGTAAGAGCCAAAGTGTACTGATGAAGGGTCTCTGAGCTAAAGAAAAAATAACTAAGTTTCTATTCCCACGGATGTGTCCTAACAAGCTGAATTATTCCCAAGCAGTGTGTTCTATTATTTTTTGTAGAAATGTCAATCAATCAATCAAGATTTATTCGTCATAAGTGCAAGTGAAATGAATTTGCCAGCAGCGGTACAATAAAAACGGACACACAATACACAATAAAAAAATGTACACAAACATCCACCACCGCATGTCAGTGGAAGGCACAACATTTGGCCAGTCCTCCTCCATTTCCCCCCGTGGTTGGGACCCAACCCTCTGCAGTCGCCGGTGCAGGCGTCCAGATGTACAGACAAGGTAAGTCCAGGTAAGTCCTGAATAAGTCCTGAATCGGTGCCTCACCACCGGAGACCGCGGCTTCAAGATGGTGCAGGCCGCAGGCCGGCGGTCAAAGATTTAAAGTCCCCACCACAGCCAGAAGCACCGCAGACTGCAGGGCCGGGGGTCAGAGCTGCTTTCCAGGGATCCCTAGCGAGGGATCCCGCGAGGGATGGTAAGTCTCCGCTGCGCCCGCGGTAGAAGTTGGCCGCGGGCCGGCGGTCGGAGCTCTTCTCCTCCGGGGGTCCCCAACAAGGGATCCCAGGCTGCGGACGCTGCGCCCAGCTGGAGTTCCGCAGACCACGGCTTCAGGCTGCCGCGGGCCCGCGAACAGAGCGCTCCCCTCCAGCTACCCCCGGCGAGGGCTTGTCCGCTCGCGATGAAAGTTCGCACTGTGCCCACTGCTGAAGCCCCGGGCACGTCTCCGGGAAGAGCCGCACCGATCCTTGATGTTAGGCCACGGGGGAGGCGACATAGAAAAGGTTGACTCTTCAGGAGGCGACCAAAGCGATTTCCCCCTTACCCCCCCACACCACCCCCCACACAAGACACACAAAAAACATTAAAAACAATAGACAATAGACAATAGACAATATACAATAGGTGCAGGAGTAGGCCATTTGGCCCTTCGAGCCAGCACCGCCATTCAATGTGATCATGGCTGATCATCCCCAATCAGTACGCTGTTCCTGCCTTTTCCCCATATCCCCTGACTCCGCTATTTTTAAGAGCCCTATGCAGCTCTCTCTTGAAAGCATCCAGAGAACCTGCCTCCACCGCCCTTTGAGGCAGAGAATTCCACAGACTCACCACTCTCTGTGAGAAAAAGTGTTTCCTCGTCTCCGTGCTAAATGGCTTACCCCTTATTCTTAAACTGTGCCCCCTGGTTCTGGACTCCCCCAACATCGGGAACATGTTTCCAGCATGTCCAAATGCTTAATAATCTTATGTTTCAATAAGATTCCCTCACATCTTTCTAACCTCCAGAGTGTACAAGCCCAGCTGCTTAATTCTCTCAGCATATGACAGTCCCGCCATCCCGGGAATTAACCTTATAAACCTACGCTGCACTCCCTCAATAGCAAGAATGTCCTTCATCAAATTAGGGGACCAAAGCTGCACACAATACTCCAGGTGTGGTCTCACTAGGGCTCTGTACAACTGCAGAAGGAACACCGACAAAAACATACATTAAGACACACTAAAATAACAAAAAAAGTTGAAAAAACTAACACGCTGCTGGCAAGGCTGCCGGCTTGCAGCGCCCCCACCGATCAAGGCACTTGGTTCTACTGGCAAGACATCTCATAATATGGGATGTGCCTGCCCTGCGTAACTTGCCTGGACCATGGGCTAGACTAGTCGTAAGAAGTGTGGTGTCCATGCTCATTGGTGGCCTGCATGTTAACAATGGACCCACTCTACTAACAAGAATGCTAATGACCTGCTTCTCACTGCACTAGGACTGAAAGTCCAGTCTAAGGTAGTAATTACATCCTCACCTATCCCCCCTACATGATACAGCAACATCTTTGATGTAACGCCATCACATACAAACCTTATCCACAAAACCGGTGCAAAATATTACCATTACTTCATTATCAATCAGGCCATCCACCCAGAACCATTGTGAGAGGTCATCACCAAGATGTGTAGCAGTTTAATAGACTGTTCATTACCATCTTCTCAAGGGCAATTAGAGTTGAACCATAAATCCTCATCCTTTCATTGACAGCTCAGAATTGACAGGCAAGTGAAAAACAGTCCTGGCTTAGCCATTTATCCACATTTTCAAAGGCTCTGAATGATCGTGCTTGTCCCTGACATTCAGAAACATTCATATAACCATTGAAAATCAAAACAAAACTTCTTGCATGCCCACAAACAATTACGTAACATGTAAGGGCACTGACTTTAGTTCAGTGATAATTACCTGAGATAATTGCAAACCATTATTGGAAAAACACTCAGAAGGGAATGTAAAGCTCCTTCCCATTTAAAGGCAGCTATTATGTCTTTCCTACGAGTTTGAAAATTTAAAACGATCACTGTTTTGTGAATTAAAAAAGATAGCTGCCAGTTACTCTGTCATTCAGTCATGAATTACCTGGAGGTCACATGCGCCACGAGGTGCAGGTATCCTGAGGAACTGCAAAATTAGACCTGAGATTGAAAGGGACTTTCTTGGCTTGATATGGGATTTGGGCAGCTCGGTGGTGCAGCAGTAGAGTTGCTGCCTTACAGCGCTTATAGCGTCAGAGACCCGGGTTCGATCCCGACTATGGGTTCTGTCCGAATGGAGTTTGTACTTTCACCCCGTGACCACGTGGGTTGTCTCCGAGATCTTCGGTTTCCTTCCACACTCTAAAGACGTACAGGTATGTAGGTAAATTGGCTTGGTAAATGTAAATAATTGTCCCTAGTGTGTGTAGGATAGTTAATGTGTGGGGATCGCTGGTTTGCACGGACCCGAAGCGCCTGTTTGCATGCTGTATCTCTAAACTAAACACCTTGATGTTTATTAATACACCTAGATCTGCACATTTATGGGAAGTGTCTTCAGTCTCTCCATTTCTGCCAGAGTTCTCCATCAGCTGTGGATGGCAACATTGGTGTGCCAGGGTGAATGAATGGTTAACAAGGCTCAAGGGTGGAGAAGAGGTGTCTCAGGGGTTAGCTGCTTTCTGAATGTTCTTCCTCCATTTTTGTTGAGGAGCAGACTGTCAGAGAACTTTGAGCCAGATCCTTCGTCTAACTGTGTAGGAAGGAACTGCAGAAGCTGGTTTAAACCGAAGATAGACACAAAAAGCAGGAGTAACTCAGCGGGACAGGCAGCATCTCTGGAGAGAAGGAATGGGTGACGTTTCGGTTTGAGACCCTACTTCTTCCTTGGTCTAACTGATGTTGAGAAAAAGGTTGTTCTTGCACCATCCAATCAGATGATCGATCTCCCTCCGATAGTCTTATCGTTACCTGTAATTTGTTCAACAATGGTGGTGTGTTGGCAAATTTAAAGATGGAGTTGGAACTGTGCCTGACTGCACTGTAATGGGCATAGCATGAGTAGAGCAGGGCACTGAGCACCTGCTGTGTCTGAAGAAGGGTCACGACCCGAAACGTCACCCATTCCTTTTCTCAAGAGATGCTGCCTGTCCCGCTGAGTTACTCCAGCTTTTTATGTCTATCTTCAACTGAGCACACAACCTTGAGGAGCCCCTGTGCTGATGATTATGAAGGACAAAGTGTGAGATAAGCAAATATCTGAGGACTACCCCAGATATTTTCTCCTCCGTCAGTTTTAAGCAAGCTACTCAGCCAGCCACATCTCTGTAGACATGATCCATTTTGTCTCCTAATGATTCCTCAAAACTGCTCTCATAGAAGCGATCTCAAGCCAAGGTATGGGACCAACAGCAGAAGTCCTCATATTTGAACAATAGCGCCACTGTTAGGTGAAGACCAGCTGATTTGTGTATCAAAGCACATCACGTCAAATCAAGCTATTTTTTGAAATACAAACTGTGATGCGTTATTGGATTTTATATTCAGACAGAACTTTCATATCTGAATGGTCCTTCCCACCGTAAGTCAGTTCACTTAATTTCTTTCACAAGAGCACGTGGACTTTTGACTTAATTAAAAAGTTGCAACTCTGACGTGTCACATCTTGTGTATTACAGTGAAGAGACAAGCTGGATATTTGTACTCAAGTCTTTGGAGGGGGATTTTAACCCAGAACAATTAACACAGAGGTAAGAGTATTACCAACTCAGCCACAGATGACAATGGGTCTTTTCTAAAATAAAAACATGCATAAATATTTTTATTGCTCACATCGTTTGGCGCTCCAAGAAACCCTTTTGTTTTATTTTTAGATCTTTATAATAATATCCTGTTCCCCCCAAAAAAGATCATAAAACAACAGCAGAAATATTTCAACAGTTTTGAGTTTGGAAACAGAAGCCGTTGTTTGTTAGCTTTATTTAACCCACTGGGCTTTTAGGCACTCCACACAATGCTACCCATAGAATTTCATCTGCTGAATTTATTTCAGTAACAAGTGTGAAATATTGCTAGGGCAAATGGACTATAAAATATTCCCTCTCAACAGGATGCTGCAAGGATAAAAGCAAGCAAATGGAGCAAACAGGAGTTCATGAGATCTTTCAGCAGTCTAATTAAAAAAATCTTGCAATATAATGGCCAAAGATTTGTCCTGCAGAGCTTCAGAAACAAAAGGATATTACAGTACTTTCATTGAAAAATAGTAACACCTCCATCTAATGTTTCCTTAATGAAGGTCTCTTGACTTTTGCATAGTCCTATTTCAGTTACTGGGGTGGCCCAATTCTTAAACTTACTGCTGTTTACTGAACAAGCCACCTCCTTAACTGCACTAAAGGTAGGTGTCACCCACTATCACCCAGCTGAATACTTGGAATACAATTTGCCAAGTTTTGGAAAAGGATGCAATGGGGGTCTTTGTCAAAGTCTATCCCAAACCATTGTATAATGCAGGACTCTGCACTGTTCACTTCCCAGGCACATACTGTAAACTGTAACAAACAATGATGGTTGCTGGAAGCATATCTGCTGCCGCACACAGCAGAAGGCACCCACAGGGCGCCGTGGCCTTCAGGGCAGCCGAGGCGGAGTGGCGAGGGAAGGTCCCGGTGGGCAGGCCCAGCTTGCTGCCGTGTGGACCAACGACGGAGGTCCCACAGGTAGGACTGGTAGGCCCGCACACCACGGACTGAGAACTCGGGCCCGAGCCATCAGCATTGACCAAGAACGAGGAGGGACATGGAACATATCAGAGTCCCTGGGGGCTGAGATTGCGAAAAATAAAGGGGACCCGGCATGGGAGGAGCTGGGGGGCGGGGCGCCAAGAAAAAAGCGTAAGCCCGGGGGTGGAATGTATCCTTGACGAGGATTGTAACATGTGTAGGCAGGAACTGCAGATGCTGGGTTAAACCGAAGATAGACACAAAAAGCTGAAGTAACTCAGCAGAACAGGCAGCATCTCTGGAGACAAGGAATGGGTGACGTTTCGGGTCAAGACCCTTCTTCAGGCTGGTTAGGGATGAGGGAAACGAACGATATAAACGGTGATGTGGAGAGATAAAGAACAACGAATAAAAGATATGCAAAACAGGCCATTGTAAGCTGTTTGTAAGCTGAAAATGAGAAGTTTGTGCGACTTGGGTGGGGGAGGGATAGAGAAAGAGGGAATGCCGGGACTATCCGAAGTGAGAGAAATCAATATTCATACCACTGGGCTGTAAGCTGCCCAAGCGGAATATGAGCTGCAATTCCTCCAATTTGCGTTTAGCCTCACTCTGCAATGGAGGAGATCTAGGCCAGAAAGGTCTGTACAGGAATGGGAGAAATAAAGTTTCCGGCAACTGGGAGATCAGGTAGGTTCAGGCGGGCTGAGTGAAGGTGTTCCGCGAAATGATCGCCCAGTCTGCATTTGGTCTCGCCGATGTATGAGAGTCCACATCTTGAACAATGGATACAGTAGATGAGGATAGAGGAGATGCAAATGAACCTCTGCCTAACCTGTAAGGATTGTCAGGGTCCCTGGACACAGTCGAGGGAGGAGGTATAGCGACAGGTGTTGCATACCTGTGGTTGCAGGGGGAGGTACCGAGGGGGTGGTTTGGACTAAGTGTTGTATCCAGAGATGTGCAAATGAAAAAAAACAGATTTGAAGACTCAGTGGGTCAGGCAGCATCTCTGGAGAAAAAGGATAGTTGACGTTTCAGGTCGGGACCTTTCTTCAGAATCTGTTTGGTTGGGATGTGAAAAGCTGGCGGTGAAAAAAAGACTGGTAACAAATGACAAGGAGGTGCTCTGGTAGGGCTATTGTTGGCTAGAGAAGGTGTGATCTCAAGAAGGATACATGTGGTGAACTTTGAAACTGGTTTAGCACCTAGGGTGGAGGAAGTGGACAAGAGGGGTGGAGAGGGGATTGTTGGTAGAAGTTACTTTAAATTAGAGAATTCAATGTTCCTGCTGCTGGGTTGTAAGCTACCCAGGGAAATTTGAGGAGCTACTCCTCCAATTTACGTCTGGCCTCACTGTGGCAATGTAGGAGGCTCGGGACAGAGAGGTCAGTACAGGAGCCCACATCAGGAACACCGGATGCAGTGGTTGAGGTTAGAGGAGGTACATGTGAACCTCCCTCCATGGAGTTAAGTGAGGATGTATAAGGATAGGTGTTGCATCTCTTGCTGTTGAAGGGGAAAATACCTCGGGAGACAATGGTTTGGTGGGAAGGGAAGAGTGAACCAAGGAGTTGCGGAATTACTCCAGCACTTTGTGCCTATCTTTGATATAAACCAGCATCTGCCGTCCTTTGGGTCGTTAGCGTTGTACTTTGAGGAGCTGGAATCTATTCAAAGTCCCCCACCCCCAAAATGTTTCACTCCATGAAATTCAATTTCATGTTGATGTTAATTAATTGGAATAACATGGCTCTTGCTGAAACTGTCAACTTGAATGTTGTGTTACATGCATTTGCATTTTACACTGATAAAATGTATTGTCCAAATAAAATAAAACACCTTATTCAATACTATGTTTCAGAATCTTTGTGGGATGCTTCTCATACTCTATTTCAGCTGAAGCCAGTTTAGTCTAATGAGATACCACATTAGTGAAGAAAAGACATTAGAAGCTGCATACTGATATAGAATCCACAGTATGGAAATGAGTCATCTGGCCCATCTGATCTCTGCCTCTGTTTACAAGCTTCCTTCCACTTTAATTACCTCTTACCACCCTTCCCCCACCCAGTCTCCTCGATAGCCTTTTCACTCATGTGTACATGAAGCCTCTCCGACAGTGCTATCTGCTTTAACCACTCCTGGTGGCTGCGATGTGGGATGTTTCTCAGCTTGACCTTTCATTTACAGCTTTTGAATGGACAGAGGGCCGTGGAATTCCACAGAGAAAGTCACCACTGCAACAGACGCAGTGAACAAGATTGACCCGAACCATTTGTTAAAGGGGTGCTGACCGCAGTATGGCTTGAGTGTGAAGAAGTTAAAATAAGCGTTAGAGTTAGAGGTGGCATTTGGGATAATATATTCATACCACGGTTATCACTTGTCTGTAAATTATTCTAAGACTGAGATATAAAGACCAAAGGGTAAGGCATTCATATGACAATAGAAGCATTTAACACTAACATTTAGGTTACATTGCATTTAATGGAATGCATACGGTAACTATTGATATACGAGGTATATATAAATATTAACGTTAATGCAAAAGTGCTTTTTAATTCGAATAGAATAAAATGTGATTGGTGGAAAAGTGTGATAAATATTGAGCTTAAATATACATTAGTTTATTGCATCCACATACTTCATAATTTTATTTGTAGGAAACAAATGCTTTAAAAAAATGTTTTACAATGTAGACGAAAATGGATTGTTTATTGATTATTTTTACTCTAGCTTTGCAAGATATTCAGTTGTTGAAACAGTTACAACAGACAGCACAAGATGAGTAAGATGGATTAAAGTGACTTGTGCTTAAAGAGACAAATAGGAGAGTCCTTAAAGTGTAACATGGCTCAGGAGTGAGTGTCATTAGCAACTCGGTCTAATAAATGGAGAGCTCCGCTGAATCAAATGTATAGCGATCGGATTGCTGTGTCCAGTGAAGGGAATCAGCATAAACAGTGCGTTAGAGTTCACGTGACTCAGAGACCATCTGGCTAGGGTCAGGAATTGATTTATCTCTCTCATTCTCTCAGCAGCAAACCAGTGAATCCTATTTGAACCTGTAGTAAGATCCTGTCTAACGCACTCCCAAAAAGTGATTGTTAAAAGAGGCATTCACTGCCAGTAGCACAATGATCCCAGGCGCCATTTGTTACTTGAATATCATTAGCTGACCAATGCTAAAGCACAATGAGAAGGATAATGAGCATGGGTACTTAGCATTCATGAAAGTTAGATGTCTTCCAAGAGGTTTTATGGGGAAAATCCACGCAGGAATGTGTTTGTCACCATATTATTCTATTAGTGAAGGAAATTAAATAATTCATCACCAAGAAAGAAAGTTAAGTAAAAGTGAAGCCATCCAACATTCATTTTACACTGAAGATAGACAAAAAATGGGGGAGTAACTCAGTGGGACAGGCACCATCTCTGGAGAGAAGGAATGTGTGAAGTTACGGGTCAAGCCCTTCTTCATTTTACACCAACTGCTGGGGTAAGTCACAACAGGTCAAGCGGCATCTCTGGTGAACATGGATCGGTGATGGTTCGGGCCGGGACCCTTCTTCAGACTGAAGAAGGGACCCAACCTGAAACGTCACCTATCCATGTTCTCCAGAGATGCTGCCTGACCCACTGAGTTACTCCAGCACTTTGTGTCTTTTTTTTTGTAAACCATCATCCTTGTTTCTTGTTTCGACTATTTTTTTTAAAACTCCTTTTCAAATTCAGTGAGATTCATTTAGGTTGTTCCCCCAGTTATTCCTGGACAATTTAATGCCTTCTGCTTCTGCTGAAATTAACCCATGCTTGGGCACAGGCCCATGGCTGCCAGCAGTTTATCAGCATGTAATTTGTACAGCCATTCTATAAAGCTGAGCCGAGCAATGAGTATTGGTAGGGCTACTGACTCACGCTAGGCACCAAAGGTCAGTCAGTAGCTTTCTAATTTGACCATCACCCATGTATTTCCCAATGTCAGAACATGGCCAGTGAGAACATATCCTTCCCAATTCAAGGCATTACGGTTAAATTGTATTGGATCAACTATCAATACTGACATAACTTTTAACCAGAACATACCAGGATGCTGGGACTACTGACCTCCTCCCTTGGTCTGCATAGAACAAAGTGCTGAACTAACTCAAAGGATCAGGCAGCATCTCTGGAAGACATGCATAGGTCATGATTGAGTCTGAACCCTTTATCAGATGTCCCAATCCAAAGGTTTGTCATTCCATATGCTCCAGAGATGCTGCCGGATCTGCTGAGCTACTCCAGTACTAAGCAAGATACCAACGATTGCAGTTACTTGAGTCTTCATCCCTTGGTTTCCCCATCTTTGCTGTGCATCATGTCCCAGTTGACATGCATTTGCACAGCGGGTTATTGGGATCCCAACTCGTTGCCATGTATGCGATGAGATGTTACAAACTGGTAATTGAAAACAGCGTTAGGCTGGCTTGAGATCATTGTTGAATTTCAAATTGTACTTCTTCAAAAGTTTGAATGATGAAGATTTTCCTACTCTAACCCTCTGTCTTGGGGTGGCACAATGACACAGTGGTAGAGTTGTTGCTTTACAGTGACAGAGACCCGAGTTTGATCCTGACTATGGGTGCTGTCTGTACGGAGTTTGAACGTTCTCCCTGTGGGTTTGTCTGGGTGCTCCAATTTTCTTCCACGCTCCAAAGACATGCGTTAATTGTAGGTTAATTGAATTGTAAATTGTCCCTTGTGTGTTGGACAGTGTAACTGAATGGGATGATCACTGGTTGGTGCAGACTCGGTGGACCGAAGGGCCTGTTTCTGCGCTGTACCTCTAAAGTCTAAAGTAAAGTCCAAACACCCCTATGAGCAACATTGTGCTCAGCGCCGGAGACCCAGGTTCGATCCTGACTACGAATGCTGTCTGTACGGAGTTTGTATGTTCTCCCTGTGACTGCGTGGGTTTTCTCCGAGTTCTTCGTTTTCCTCCAACACTCCAAAGACGTGCAAGTATGTAGGTTAATTGGTGAATGTGTAAATTGTCCATAGTATGTGTAGGAATGTGTGAATGTGCGGGGATCGCTGGTCGGCGCGGACTCGATGGGTGAAGGGCCTGTTTCTGTGCTGCAAAAACTAAAACAGCAGATTATGAGAAACATACCAGACCTTCGGTATGCAGAATGCATTTCAATTTATGCCCATCAGTAGCCTTTTTGGGGAGGGAGGGATGCCAACTCCACAACCATTGGCACCCCTCCCCTTCTCTGCATGAGGAGATAATTTCTAGCAAGCAAACTCAAGCAATGAAGAAACAACAAAGATGTTTCAATAAGAGGTTATTTGGCTATGTTGACAGCAGACAGACTGAAATATTAACTTTATATATTGAACCCGAGACTTTCTGGAATACCTGGTTAGACGAGTGGCTGTGGATGTGGAATGGTGTGCCTGGGAAGTACCGGTATTTAAAAAAAAAACACCATGTCAATATTTAAGGGACACCTCAGATAAATAATTGATGAAAACCAATATAATAAAAATGAGTTTGATCAATCAAATGAAAGATACAGCATGGAAATAAGCCCTTCTGCCCACACTGACCATTGATCACCCGCTCATACTAGTTCTACTTGATCCCACTTTTGCGTCCACTCTCTGTGTGGCAGATACAATTTACAGAGGACAATTAATTTACAAACCAGCACGTCTTTGGGGTGTGGAAGGAAACCGGAGCACCCAGAGGAAACCCACGTGATCACAGGGGAGAACATGCAAATTCCACGCAGACAACACCTGAGGTCAGGATCAAACCCAGGTCTCTGGCAATGTGAGGCAGCAGCTCCACCAACTGCGACACTGTACCGGAATAGACGATGGAAGTGGAACTACTTCTTATGTGGAGGATGATAATCTAGCAGGTGGTAAAGTTAAATGGCCTGATCCTATTCTGTAAATTTAAGCTATCTACTACACATTAATCACAAAGCACATGGTAATTCAATTTTAGCCTTTTAAAATCACTAAACCTAAATATTATTACAAAATGTTTTGTTCAGAGTAGACAGATAACTATTCGGTTCTATGGTACTGGGGAATTCGACAGTTTACTTTCTTCGAAATGAGTTAACACCACCACAAAACTTGCATTGACAAATATCACTGTGAAAAATATGAACATCTGAAAGCTTTGCTTGAAGACTTCAGTAAGATGGGTTAAATTCCAATTATATGGTGCATTGAATTACTTTCACAATCTTGACACTCTTGTTTTGAAAGAATCATAGCGTCAGCTTATCTCGCTGGGTCTAACTGCTATGCTGTGATTAGACAGAGAATGTTATACTGGCAAAATATGCCCTTGTTGCAAAAGCCCATCAAAATCATTTTACCAAGAAAGGGGGCTCAAAAATTGAATGCACAAGGGACTGCTTTATTTTTTTTGCAGATGAAATCTGACGACATGTCAAAAGAGGAGGACAAATTATTCATTTTTCTAATGACATGAAAGAAGTGCAAGTGAGATTTGAAAGGACGCTACCTTCAGGACCAAACTGTCAAAGAACGTGGGAAAACAGCCCTCCTGCATTCTTGTTTCAGGTCCGTTGATCAGAAGATTGAAAGGCCCACTCTACCTACAGGGGTTCTCTGTTCAAGGCTCGTGGTGCAATTATAATCTATCTTCACCTCCTCCAGAATGAGAGCCTCAAAAACAAAGCTCACAACCTCTATGCAGCTTAACATTCCTCATGCACCAACCTTCTTTATGCTTTTTGTTCTGTTGGGATCCAGGACTGCATTATCCAATGTTGACAGACAAAAAGAAAGCCCTTTAAATTATCTGATGCTTTAGGGCAAATTTCCGACAGGAATTGCATAGGTAATGGCCATTAATTGCGCTGAGAGGAACACAGAGGAATTTGTCAGGTCAATAAATTGTGACAAAAATTAACTCAAGGTTTCTCAGAGCTTGTCCAGAGAATGGTGAGGATAGGGAGAATGTTGTAAAATGTTTATTTTCACCAGGCAGTACAACAATCTGTCCTCATTACATTCGGAGCCATGTCAATACAGACTGCTTTAGTTTAGTTTAGTTTAGAGATACAGAGTGGAAACAGGCCCTTCGGCCCAACACATTAACACACGCCTACGCACGCTAGGGGACAATTTTACATTTATATCAAGTATACAAACCCAAGCCAATTGACCTACAAACCTGTACATCCTTTGAGTGTGGGAGGAAACCGAATATTTCAGACAGCACCCGTAGCCAGGATCGAACCCGGGTATCTGGCGCTGCAAGGGCTGTAAGGCAGCAACTCTCCCGCTGTGCCACTATGCCGCCCTACCAGTCTTATGTTAGTTCTATATAATGTCAGATCTACACACCTAAACGAAATCTGACATCCAGGTTTCCGACTCCTCACTCCTCCACCTCCACTTCTTCCTCATCCTCATCCTCCTCCCCACCACGATCAAAACACAGGGAAACTACTCACCTTAAAATAACTTATTTCTCTTTAGCTGTAGGCAGCAAATGTTTATTTACCTGCATTCATGTATGGAGATAGCAAATAATGTCTGCAATCAGAGGCATCATATAAGCCTTCATTCTTGAGAAATTCACTAAACTGTCCATGCAAAAATAACCACAAATTCTATGTAGGACTCATTTAAATAAAGGACACATTGATGTATATCTTGAGGATAGATTTAGATGTCTGCATGAACCATAATGCAGTTGCATTCCTGGTCTTGGATACATCACTGCATGGATAGACTAAGGTTGATGTAATGTTTTCTTAGCAAGAGGGAGGTCAAGAGAGAGAGAGAGATCAATCTTGGCCATCCCCAATGCACCATGCTGCGAGTAGCACCAGCATTACCAAGGTGTTGCTAAGTCACATACGGTGAAACCTGATTTTGCTCAGGGGCATTACTTTATTAGTGTCCTGGCAAGTCACCCAAGAACCTTCAGCTCAGAGTCTTTACCATTCTCCCTATCAAAGACAAGAAGAGCTACCTGGATTGGTGTATCCCTGATATCATGCTGGAAATGCTGCAGGAGAGACCATACCCACAAACGTATTCTTGCAAATGTATTCCCAATCTCCCTGTCTTTGTGGCCCATGTATTCTTTTATCTGCACATTCTTGGTAACAGTAATGGGGCGGCACAGTGGCTGCCTTACAGAACCAGAGAACCGGGTGTGATCCTGACCATGGGTGCTATCTGTACGAAGTTTGTACATTCTCCCTGTGACCATGTGGGTTTCCTCTGGGTGCTTCAGATTCCTCCCACATTCCAAAGACGTGCAGGTTTATAGGTTGATTGGCTTAGGTAAAATGGTAAATTGTCCCTAGTGTAGGATACTGTTAGTGTACAGGTGGTCACTGATTTGCGCTGACTCAGTGGGCCAAAGGGGCTGTTTCTATGCTGTATCTCCAAACTAAACTAATTAACATTGTATTCGGCATGATTTGGTTGTATTCATGCATGCATGTTTTAGCTGGTTAGCACCAAAAACATTTTTTTCACTGTACCTCAGTACACATGATAATAATAATAATAGTGATAATAATCCAATAAACCAGGTGAATTTTGGTGAAACTGCTCCTTGTGCCCATTGCAAGAGGATCAAAATGGGTTAAAAACAAGCAAACATTTCCTAGTTCATTTGTTTATATGGAGAAATATAGGCACAAAATGTTGGAGTAACTCAGCGGGATAGGCAGCATCTCTGGAGAAAAGGAATTGGTGACGTTTCAGGTCGAGACCCTTAAGGGCCTGTCCCACCAGCATGCGACTCCATGTGGTGAGCGCGACCAAACTGGAAGCGGGGGCCGCGTGGAGGTCGGGTGATGCCCATACTGTGCCGGTCCCACCAACATGCGCCTGCATGCGATGAGCGCGACCAAACCGGCAGCGGGGGCCGCGTGGAGGTCGGGTGAGTGGCGCGAAGTTGGAGCGAAGTCCGCAGTAAGTTCGCAAGGACAGAGAGGGACACACAGAGAGGGGCACGGAGGCACATAGAAAGGGACACGGAGGCACACAGAGAGAGGGCCACAGAGGCACATATAGAGAGGGTCACGGAGGCACAGAGAGAGGGTCACAGAGACACAAAGAGAGGGTCACGGAGGCACACAGAGAGAGGGTCACGGAGGCACATATAGAGAGGGACACGGAGGCACGACGTGAGGTGGTGCGTAATGCGTTGAGGCGGCTGCGGGCCGACAGGCCGTCGCCGCGCGGAATTTTTGTACGGTCAGTTTTTCCCGACATCGCGTATTGCCCCACGAGGCCGGACGGCTCAAGCGACCATGTTAGGTCGCGCTCACCGCATGGAGTCGCATGCTGATGGGACAGGCCCTTTAGAGATCCAGATAGATTCCACTTCGTTCCTCGCCACAGATTCTCTCTTTAAATCCCGTAGCAAGTGATGCTCAAGACTGAGGGTACAGAAGCTTTGATGATTGCAATCCCTGCTTTTGTTTAGCATGACCCTACATCAATAGCTGCTTTTGTTAAAGGTGGAAGCTCTGTCAAATGTGAACGATCTGTGAAAGTTCAACAGAAGACTGTAATCCAGTATTGCTAATTTCCAGACCGCATGATTACATTGGAAGTATGTCAGATTTCCGGGGCCCATTGTAAATCTAATATCGAAATGAATTTAAAAAATCTAAATGTTTTCCAAGTTAAAAACAAAAATTAAAATGTCGTTTTTAAAACATTTTACGAACATTTTGAACATTTTAACCAATAAAAACAAATTATTAACATAGAAATTAGGTGCAGGAGCAGGCCATTCGGCCCTTTGAGCCTGCACCGCCATTCAATATGATCATGGCTGATCATCCAACTCAGTATCCTGTACCTGCCTTCTCTCCATACCCCCTGATCCCTTCAGCCACAAGGGCCACATCCAACTCCCTCTTAAATATGGCCAACAAACTGGCCTCAACTACCTTCTGTGGCAGAGAATTCCACAGATTCACCACTCTCTGTGTGAAAAACGATTTTCTCATCTCGGTCCTAAAAGACTTCCCCCTTATCCTTAACGAGAAGAAACAAATAAATGAGAAGGCTAGAAATATCCAATAGGTCAGGCAGTATTTGTGGATAGATAGACAAGAGTTAATGTTTCAGAATGGTGACCCTTGATCAGAATTTTAATTTGCAATCACAATTTTCTAGCATATGCAATTTTTCACTTTTTGATCAAAGAGGACAAATTTTAAAAAGAGTCAAAATGTAGGGGTAACACAAAATTCAATACAAATAAATATTACCATGTTTAGTTTTATTCTACCTCTGTCATTTTTTTAAAAATCCCAGTACAAAATAGCAGGTAATGAGCCATACAGAAACATTGATGAAACAGTGTGGTTCACTTTCTCATTCATCTTCCATCCTTTCTATTGGTATTAGTTCAATATCTCTGAGACGGTTACAGTTAAGAATTCTTTATAATTTACTCATTCATAAGGTGTATGCATCACTGTCCAAGATACTGTTTATCATCTATCCATTTCTGCCAGTGGATTGTGCAAGTGAGAACCAAATATGTTGTCTGATTGATTCAAAGATACAGCAAGGAAACAGGTGCCCTTCAGCCCATGCCGACCATCGATCACCCATTCACACTTGTTCTATGATATCCCACTTTTGCACCCCTATATACTAAAGCAAATTTACATAAGCAAATTAACCTACACACCCGTACGTCTTTGGGATGTGGGTGGAAACCGGAGCACCTAGAGGAAACCCATGCGTTCACAGGGAGAAGTTGCAAACTCCACACAAACAGCACCCAATGTCAGGATTTAACTCAGGTCTCCAGAGTCCTGTTCTCCAACCACAGGACTGTGACACCTCTAATAATCTATATTACTAAAAGTCTGATCTTGACCATTTTCTGTTGTTCTGTATATTGATTTTAGAAAAAACGTTGCAACTTGCGGCTGTGATTTTTGGCCATCTTACTCAGAGTCCCCCTCCTCTGCGCAGGACAAGAGGATTTTTCCCATTGATGAAAAATAAAAGAGTTATTAGTGTTTTAAAAATATTGAGATTCTCTCTCCTGAAAGGCACACCCCTTCCGGAGGGACTATAAAACCCAGAAGTGTCGAGTGCCTCAGTCAGTCTCTGCAAGATGGGGGAGAGAGAGGGTCACATCTCTCAGTCTGAGCTGTAAATAACACTGAACACATGTCTACTAAACTGTGAGTGGTTTTACTGATCTGTCAGTGCCCTTAATGTGGTTTGAAAATATAGTTTGGAAATGCTAAAGCTGTGTTGACTTTGGTTTGGAAATGCTAAAGCTATGTTGCCTTTGGTTTGGAAATGTTAAAGCTGTGTTGGCTTTGGTTTGGAAATGCTGAAGCTGTGTTGCCTTTGGTTTGGAAATGCAAAAGCTGTGTTGCCTAATTAAAGTTGCCTTGCCTAATTAAAGTTGCCTTGCCTAATTAAAGTTGCCTTGACTAATTAAAGTTGCCATGCCTAATTAAAGTTGCCTTGCCTAATTAAAGTTGCCTTGCATAATCAAAGTTGCCTTGCCTAATTAAAGTTGCCTTTCCTTCTATATAATTAAAAGTCTTATCTTGACCACTTCCTGTTTGTGTTTATATTGATTTTTTTAAAACACTACCACGTATGGCTGTGATTTTTGGCTATCTTACTCAGAGTCCCCCTCCGCTCATCCGGTGCTGAGGATTTTTCTCATCGATGAAAAATAAAAGAGTTATTAGTGTTTACAAAATGTTGAGATTCTCTCTCCTGTCAATCACGCCATGAAACCATGCCCCTTCTGGTGGGAGGGGGAGAGGGACTATAAAACCCAGAAGTGTGGGCATTGCAAGATGGGGGAGGGAGAGGCCACAACTCACTGTCTTTAGTGTCCTTGCACCCTGCTTGAAGTGGTATGAAACTGCACTTGAATTTGGTGGCCTTGCACCCTGCTTGAAGTGGTATGAAACTGCACTTGAATTTGGTGGCCTTGCACCCTGCTTGAAGTAGTAAGAAACTGCACTTGAATTTGGTGGCCTTGCACCCTGCTTGAAATGGAATTTCAAGGAATTGCCGTGAGTCAACTGCTAGCCCACCAGCCGTGAGTGAGTGAGCTGCCAGCACAACAGGCTTGAGTGACTGAGCCGCCAGTCCAAGAATCCATTTGGCCCACAATGCCCATACTAACCCTCTGGAAACCAGTCCCTTCAGCCCACAACACCCATATTAGCGTTTCACACCCGTACAAAGTTTCAAACATGTCTTTGGATCAATGGTCTAGAATTCTGGCTGCTTGATACTGTGTCTACACCCATGAGCTCAACTAGTCAATCATTGTTTTCAGAGCAAATAGCCAACAGGCCTTTCAGAATGAGCAGTCTCAAGAAGGGTTCCCATCTGAAACATAACCTATCCATATTCTTCCCCTCATCTGTGTCCATCTCTCACCCCACAATCAATCTGAAGGTCTCGACCCATATCGTCACCTATTCATGTACTCCAGAGATGCTGCCTGACCTGCTGAATTACTCCAGGGCTTTCTGTCCTCAAGAATATCAGCCAATAATTCATCCTTTTTCGGAGCTTTAAGTGGTCCGTCCACTATGCCAAATCAGGTGTTATGCAATGACACGCAAATGCCAGGGATCAAATGACCCCCCCTGTCAAACCTTTGGTCTTACGAAGGGGTGGAGCGAACAGCTCACATATCATAGAAGAGAGACCACAAACTTTGATAGTCCATGAAATTGGTAAATAGTTTCATGCATATTTTCATTTTAAAATATGAAATATCTAGCCTGATTTGCATTTACTTTGACTGTCCTCCAAAAATGAAAGCAATCCCCCTGCCTCCAACTGAGATGTTTGGTGAATGCATAAAATCTATAATGAGTGACTGAGTTGTCGCCTGCTCTGTCGCATGCCTTTCCTGAAGCTAGAAGAAGCTTATGCTGTTCACTGCTAAATATCATTAAAAAAGCCTGTAAAGGTAAAAGCCATTTAGTGCTTAACATCTATTTCTTCCAAAGACTGTGTATATTGACCCAACCCACACGTCTTTGGGATGTGGGAGGAAATCTGAGCACCATATGGTCACAAGGAGAACGTGCAAACTCCACACAGGCAGCACCCGAGGGCAGCTTTGAAACCGGGTTTGTGGCGCTCTGAGGCAGTAGCTCTACCAGATCATTTGTTGAAAGAGTTTCACATCAACATGTCCTATTTCTTGCTTTCATTTAAACATGTTAGTTTTCCCTCAAAACCCCATCATTCATTCTTGCTCTGCATTTACTATTGTTCTTACAACACATAGGTTTATTTTGAAAGTGCAGTGGAAGTAGTTAGCGTTATTTATTCATTGTTGAATTTGGCTCAGCTGCTGGCCAGACTCAGCGCAGTCTGAAGAGGAGTCTCGACTCGAAACGTCACCCATTCCTTCTCTCCAGAGATGTTGCCTGTCCCGCTGAGTTATTCCAGCATTTTGTGTCTACCTTCAGTTTAAACCAGCATCTGCAATTTCATCCTGCACATCAGCGTAGTTACTATTGGGTGCATTAACATCCACTCCACCTCGTCATTGCTTTCAATGTACAGCAATACAATGAGGCTACGATACAGTGAAACATTTACCCTGAGTAACAAGCTTGTGTTTTAAATGAGACCTTTGACATATGGTTTATAATTAAAAAGGACAGTGTTTTTCTCCTGTGCGGCTCTAATTTGTGTCAGTGCTTTGGATATGATTGGACTTTAATTTGGTCTGGTGTATTTGCAGACTATTCTGTAAACCAAACATGACAGAGTTCTGAATTGAATGATGTTTTAAATGTAAATGCATGCAATGGAATGAACGTGCACGTTTCAAAACAGTTCAATTAGATATTTTAATGTAAATATCCTAAAGACCTTAAATAAAATTGTTTTAAAATGGCCTAAGATGAGAGTCAACACAGCTTAACGGTGTGCAATGTCAAGTCCCCTCCCCCCCACCCCTCTACCCCAACATATATTGTTACTGCTCAGTGAACCAAATTTTCCCAAACAGTAATACCTCATTTTCATCTCAACTAGGATTGCCCATTCTTTGCTGTGGAGCTGCACTAATCCCTCATTCACGTTGCCTCCTCCCTCTGGTTCCACTCTGGGTTCTCCTTTTCTCCCCCTCATTGTATTCTTTATCAAGCCTTCTGCTTCCAATAGTGCTCCTTGAAAGCTCTTTCACAGACAAGAAAGGACCTGCTCCTTAATGGCCGACCTGGCCCTTTCTTTCTTGCTTCCGACTGAGCTTTGCTATTTAATCTTCAGAGGCTTTCAAGATGTCACTCTCGTCTGATGACTGTGGACAAAAGCGAAATCAAGCGATCCTGAATGCTGCGAACTTTCAAATACATCAGAACACTTTGAAGAAAGGTCCTTGAAGTCACCAGGCACAGCAGATCATACACAGCGATGGTGGCCTCATTCAGAACTTTTCCAGACTGGTTTCTGCTTCACACACTATGCTATCCGCGGTTAGCTTCCTTACCCATTAAAACATATAGGGCTACATTTCACTTTTATTGGCCTGCTGAGTATTTTGTTTTACAGCCAGGAACACATGTGCCTCATTCTATTAAAGCCTGAATAAATAAGTCGCCACAACGTTACTCCATGTATCATGAAGGGCAAGATTCATCTGAAGGCTTTTAACCCGGTAAAGCATACTATAGAACTTAATCTAAAAAACAAAACCACTTTCACGGTTTGATTCAGCAAAATACAGCTTGTGCTAAAAATTGCATAATTAATTCTAAAAGTGTTTATTTTTAAGCATGAGATTGAGTGAAATTAGGTTCATGAACAAACTGAGCAGAATGCAAGGGGGAAATAAAGATAGTAGGTGTATCTTTCTTACTGGTATGGTGCAAAATGACCTAGTACCTCACAATATTTTAAGCCCACACAACCTGACTTTTTTCCAAAACATGAATGACTGAGTTAGTGTGGAACTCAATGAACAAAATGGGACCTGAGAAGTGGAGAATTCCAAATACCTTTGGCAATTATCAGGAATATTCTGAAAGAGTTACATGAAATAACCTAAAGATACCACGCTCAGAGATTGAAAGTCGACTTAAATTTTAGAGCAACAGCTACTTTTGGAAGAGAACCATCCACATGAAAACACAATTTTTATTTGTTAATAAGCACAGCATTCGTGGGTTAATTAAAATGAATCATTTCACATCGCTTCTTGTGGTGCTGCAGTTCCTCTTTTGCTTCCGCTGCGGTGAAGATGGGAGCTGCCTGTGGGTGATTTGCGTTAATGTGGGGTGACTGTTTATACTCCAGCAACAATCTTGAGAGTGCCGGATCTTGGTGCAATGGCAAGTAGGTCCAGGATGATTGAAGGCCGGGCCCACCCATGTGAGTTTAACACACACCCCCATACCTATCCACATTCTAATCACTTGCAATTGCACTCCACACACATACACACACACACACACACACACACACACACACACACACACAGCACACACACACACACAGCACACACACACACACACACACACACACACACACCACACACACACACACACGACTTTAGTGAAGCAGCATGGAAACAGGCCGTTTGGCCCACTGGGTGTACATCGATCAATGTTCACCCCTAGACTTACACTATCCAACACACAACTTTTTCACCAAAGCCAATTAGCCTACAAACTAGTATGTTTTTGGAGTGTGGGAGGGACCAGGATCACCTGGAGGAAACCCCCACACATACACATTTTCTTTATTTTATTTAAGTCTACAGCATGGAAATAGGCCCAAGATAGATGCAAAATGCTGGAGTAACCTAGCGGGACAGGCAGCATCTCTGGAGACAAGGAATGGGCGATGTTTCAGATCGAGACCCTCCTTCAGACTGACAGTCAGAGGAGGGGGAGATACAGTGATAAGGAAGTGTAAGGTGTGGGAACGAGACATCAAAGGGGGTGAAGTTCAAGAAAAATGTAGAATAGATCATTGTTAGCTAGGAGAAGGTAACCACAAATGAAACAGAGCTAAAATATAATCAGGGACAGTCAGACTGGTCGGTGAACTGGGAAGGGGGAGGAATGGAGAGAGTGCGAAAGCAAGGGTTACTTGAAGTTAGATGTCAATATTCATACTGTTGTGATGTAAGGTGCCCAAGCGAAATATGAGTTGTTGTTCCTCCAATTTGAGCTGGTCCTCACTCTGACAATGGAGGAGGCCCAGGATAGAAAGGTCAGTGTGGGAATGGGAGAGGGAGTTAAAGTGTCCAACAACCGGGAGATCAGGTAGGATTAGGCGGTCTTAGCGGAGGTGTTCTGTGAAGCCATTGCCGAGCCTGTGCTGGGCCTCACCAATATATAGGAAGAGTTATAGTAGATGTGGTTGGAGGAGGGGCAAGTAAACCTCTGCTTCACCTAAACAGACTGTTGGGGTCCTCGGATGGAATCGAGGGAGGAGATGTGTTGGTCATGTGTTGCATCTCCTGCGGTTGCAGGAGAAAGTAACTGGAGAGGGTTTGGTTTAGGTTTTGAAGGGAAGAGTTAACCAGGAAGTTTTGGAGGGAAGGTTCTCTGCAGAAAGCGGAAAGAGGTGGAGATGGGAAGATGTGGCCGCGTCTCCACAGATGCAGCCCGGCCTGCTGAGTTACTCCAGCATTTTGTGTCTATCTTCGGTTTAAACCAGCATCTGCAGTTCCTGCCAACACATGGAAATTGGCCCTTTTGGCCCAACCAGTCCACACCGATCATCAATCACCTGTTCACTCTCGTTCAATTTTGCATCCACTACTTACACAGTACGGGTAATTTTACAGAGGCCAATTAACCTAGAAACCCGTATGCCTTTGGGATGTGGCAGGAAACCGGAGCACCAGGAGGAAACCCATGTGGTCACAGGAAGAATGTGCAAACTCCACATAGACAGCACTCAAGGACAGGATTGAACTCGGGTCTCTGGCTCTGTCAGGCAGCAGCTCTGCCACCAATGTGTAAATATATATAAATATAAAAAATATATATAGTTTAAATTAATTTGGTGTGTCATCAAATATTCTAACAAACCTCTGCAGATGTACTGTGTAAGTATCTATATGATTGCATCGTGGTGCTGTGCAACTAGGTACTGAACCATTCAATGTCTCAGACTCATATAGAAACATCATACCAACACCTCCAAGCAAGGAAAAGCTTTGGTGGTTTTATTGAAGAAAGGGATGCCCCTTTAAACATTATTGTCCAGTGCAGTCTCCCTGCAACCTCCTGTACGTGGGTATCTAAATCAAAAAAGTGGAGACATCCAATTAGCAGGTTTAATTACTGAATTGCTTAATTGCTGAATTGTGAGCATAGCTGCGTTTTGCCCAATTGTGGGTTAATTATTCCATCAACATTCTGCTGCACAATAATCTGTAAGTCCATCAAACAGGGGTCAGGGGTGAAGACCAGGAAATGTATGTGCAGTTTCTGTCTGTAAATATATAACTCTGAGATTGAGGAGGCTGGTTTTAAAGGCTTTGCCCTTGCTGAAAGTTCACTGAATAGCCCGTCATCCCGTTTGAACTCTTTTTTTCAGGTGAGGAACAAATAATTAATTTGAAAAGTGGCGAAAAGTTCTGATGAATTTGTCTTTTAACCTATTGCTAAGGTTTTTACTCAATTACACAATTAAGACAAAGAACCTTTGGAATATAACATAATTACCACAGCGGAACCAATGAATGAAAAAAGCATTCAATGCCAAAACTGTGCTTTCATTGTTTCTGTCCAACTGTCATGTACCTGCACTGCAAAGACAGGAAGTTGGCGAAATGCCATAGTCATTGGGTTCAAGATTGCTGCAGAGTGATCTAGTCTTGAGCAGCACTGATCCATCACAGCCACACGTCAACTTTACATAAAAAGATAAATTCCTCTCAGATTAATGAGATATTAATGAGCAGAAACTATCCTCAACCGTTTTCCTGTTTACATTGTAGCTCAGCCACCATTCATATGCTACAGAAAAATATGAATTATGGCACTCATGGGCATAGTGAGGAAATTGCCATATTCAAAATGTCTGCATTCGTCTTATTGCATAGAACACACACATTGTGTACGTATGTGCATGATTCCACCTCATGAAGTATGAGGATGAAACGACATTGAAAATATATCATAATAATGAATATAATGAATTTTACCTTCCATTGATTATGGCTATTTTTCCAGGAATTCTTAGATAGTGCTGGTGACAACGAAAAAATGATGAAAATGCAGTTTGTTCTGTAAAATGTTAGTTCCAAATTTCAGGTCCTGAATAGATATTCTCATTAGGTCATGGGTCCTAAGAGAGCCTGGAATCCCATAGGAGCTAAAGATCTATTTACTGTACCTACTATTGCTAACTGGGAGCAAGCTACAAAAAAACTACTTAAGGGCCTAGCAATCCAACTGTGCTGTGCGGATTTCTATGGTGTTAGGTTGCCTCCTGACAACTCCATACGCTTATTGTAATCTGATTGAACACTGCCTGCTTTGTCTGTTAAATGATGGAAAACCTCTTGGGATCCAATAGCCCCTTCATGCATATTCCTGACGTACTCCCAGCTGGTGAAGCTTCAGGCCAGCATTCCTTATCCCGTGAAAGCTATCCACATATTCAGATGAGGAACAGTTTGAGCAGTTTTGTCGATGATTGAAAAGCTTGGTGGAGGGCCAGTGCCCTTACAGCAAAAACCACAGGGGCGAGAGGAAAGTTACGCAGGCGAGGAGTTGCACAGTTTTGAGATTGAGGAAGGGAGTGTGATTCCAAATCATCTTTGAATCATTCACTAAAGCCTAGGAGAGAAATGGTGTTAAGCTTGAGCGTTCACAAGTCCTCTATCAACCTGACCATGCAGAACATCATTTTATTCCAACAGGAAAGGTCCATGACAAGATCCTGGGAAAAGTAGACCACTTTCCACATCTGAGGAGCCATCACTGAGTGATGGTTGATGTCGATGTCAATGATTGAATTCACCATCACACTCACTGCATCAACATTCCTCTTGGTCATCTGAGGGAAAGAGCGTTGAGAGATCAAGACCTCAAATGCAATGATAGAGACACATGGACTACCTACAGTAAGCATCTCAAAGCACCGGTGACGTACAATATCACAAATATGTTCACAATATCTTCATACCCACTGGCATACTGAAGAAAACAACATGAGTATCTTCTTCCAGGCCAAGATCATCATTAGTCATCCCATTCTGATGGATATGTTTGGTTTAATTTAGGGCTAAAGCGTGATGACAGGCTCTTTAGTCCACCGTGCCCACACAAACCAATAATCACCCTATACTCTAGGGACCTAAAAATCTGCAAGTATTTGGAATGTGGGAAGAAACTGGAGCACCTGGAGAAAAGCATGTGATCTCAGGGAGAATGTGCAAAATCTCTACAGACAGTACCAGAATCAGAATTGAACCTGGGTGTCTGGTGCTATAAGGCAGCAACTCTACCACTGCACCACTGTGCCACACATGTCATCATTAAGATGCCCAATGCCAGACCCCTGAAACAAGCAAAAATCCACAAAACTACCAAGTGGACAGAGGTAATGTCACAAAGATGCTCTCAAATCCTCCCAGAAATGTAATATCCTCTGACTCCTAGGAATGTTCGATTACTGAACACTTAAACTGGAGAAGGAACATCTGGGATGCCAACGAGAACCTTGAGTCGACTCATCAGGAGCATGTGGCAGCCCAATGTAAATGTTGGAAGAGAAGGACCATGTTTTTTTTTTATAACCATCCACCCAACCTGCCAACCTGATAGCAAAGACTGCAGGACCCACAATGACCTCACCACTCATCTCAGAACCCACAGAGTAGAAATAAATCATCCACAATCCCAAGGCAAGGAGCAAATTTGGGCAGATGGGACTAGTGTATATGGGGCATGTTGTTGGCATGGGCAAGTTAAACCAAAGGGCCTGTTTCCATGCTGTATGGCTATGACTCTATTATCAACAGGAATCCAAATCTAAATTATGGTTTAGTTGAGCAATACCTCAAAAACAAACCTGACTAAAAAAAACCTCTCTCAATTGCCTTTCGCCTTATTATTGTTGTCAATGATCCCAGCAGTGTAACCTGTTGAAATATCTCTGCTCCTCCAGTTTTGACTTGTTTATTTCCAAATTCAATTAATTCACCAGCGGCCACTGCATCTTTATTTCGAATGGTCCTAAACTCAGGAAAATCTTCCCCAAAACCTATACCTGTCACCATCCTGTAAGGCATTCCTCAAAATCTATTTTTTTTAGTCACCTGCCCTCATTTATCCATACATAGCTTGACATACAGTTTGATTTCTTTTTATAGTCAAGAACCAGGGAACATAGGTTTAAGGCCAGAGGAGAGAAATTGAGTAGGAACCTGAGGGGCAACTTTTTCACACAAAAAAACTAATGATGATGTGGAACGAGCTACCAGAGGAGGTAGTTGAGCCAGGTATTATAACAATATTTAAAATACATTTGGACGAGCACATGGATAGGAAAGAGGGATATGGGCCAAACGTAGTTAGGTGGGACTAGTGTAGATGGAGCATCAAAGGTCGGCATGGGCAAATTGGGCCAAAGGGCCTATTTTCATTCTATATGAGTCTTTGACTCTATAGTACTAGAGATGCATCTTCGGATGTTAATCAGGCAAATGAATCACCCTACCACAACCAGAGAGCAGTATTGAAGTACTATCTACCTCTTTGGTGAACCTCGGACTATCCTTGATTGGACTTTGCTGGCTTTATCATGCACTAAACATTATTCCCTTATCATGTATCTATCCATACACTATAAATGGATCGATTGTAATCATGTATTGTTTTTCTGCTGACTGGATTGCACGCAACAAAATCCTTTCACTGTACCTCGGTACACGTGACAATAAACTAAACTAATCTAAACTAAAATGTTGTTCATGGCACTAGACAATGGAAGGTGTTGGTTGGCTGTGTTCGATGTTTGACCGAGGATCAAAATAGTAAGATTAAACGAGAACTCACCTGTTCGAAGTTTGATCGTTATTTTACGAGGAGTTACGATGAGGGATTACGTGAAGAAGAGCCCGCCTCACGCTGGTAACGGCATACTTCAAAGCAACGGCATGAAAAACACAGAACACCAAAGCCGGAGTAACATAGTAAGGCTCATAAAAAGACTTAGAACCACCATTTGATCATTTATTTTACGAGGGTGGGAGTGGAGGGCACGTAATCCCTCATCGTAACTCCTCGTAAAATAACGATCAAACTTCGAACAGGTGAGTTCTCGTTTAATCTTACTATTTTACTTCGGAGTCACGTGAGTGACTACGTGAAGAGTTTTAAAGCTTTCTGTGTTTTTTATGTCGTAGAATTAATCCGTACGACAGTCCGGCTAAGTAAACACATACATGAGAAAGCACACAAATGTTAGATCTTTTCATAATTAAGTTTTTTAAATGGCTGAAAAACCATATAATACCCTCCTTATATTTGAGGGAAAAATGATTACAAGTGACAAAAGATATCAGTGACTACACAACTGATTATAGCAATTAATAGCAAACAAAGCAGGTGATTATAGTGCTCCCAACACCGCGTGTCCAAAGCTTGTCATAGTGTGAACAGGTTTGTTGTAGAACTTTGAAAAAGTTTCTTCTTTACTCCACCCTGCGATTTTTAAAAATATGCTCGAGAGGTACGTCCCGCCCCTTCGCCGCGGACGTAGCTGCCGCCCTGGTGGAGTGAGATTTGAAGACATCAGTGTCTACTCCCGCTAAAACCAACACCTGTTTCAACCATTTTGAGATAGTTTGAACTGAAGCTTTTGTGTGTGGCTTTTTGTGCGTAAGCAGCAATGTCTTTTCGTTTCCTCGAAAAGTGTCCGTCACTTTAATACATTGGTTCAAATGTCTAACCACACACAAAGCAAGCTCAATATGAAAAGCTTGAAAGGTTACCTTTGTTCCAGATCTCCCTGGTCTACTTTGTTTGATCAGATCGTAAACATAGAATACAACGTTATCTGTAGTCACATGCATACAGTCTAAACGCAACATTTGTAAAGTTTGCACTCTTTGGGCTGAGACCAGTGACATTAACATGACCAATTTCAATGTTAACCTATCCAATGACAACCCTTCAATTGGCGTCCATTCTCTAAGTAGAGCAAGTACTATGCTCACATCCCAAATCTCTGTATATCTAGGTTTTGGCGGATTCATGTGAAAAATTCCTTTCATGAATCGTGATATTAATGGATGCGACCCAATTGATTTCTCACCAGTCATAAGTCCTAAATAGGACGACAAGGCACTGCGTGCAGTGTTAATGGCACTGTAACTTAAATGTTGGCCAAAGCGCAAATTGGCAAGGAATTCCAAAACATGAGTAACATTCACATAATCATCAGAAATATTTTGACTGTGTGCAAAATTCTTCCCATTTCTTAATATGTGTCATATATTGTTTCTGTGTGCTATCTCGCCATGATGCGCCAATAACTGTCAAGTTTGGTCCGACAATCCCAGTTCCTGTAGTGGTCTGGTCAAAACCTGCAGATTAACAAATTCATATATGCATATAATGGGTAATCTTTATTTGTTACTGGATTAGTCAAGATATCACTACAGTTAAGAATCTGCATATACGGTTCTTTAATCATATTCAGCATAACTGGGAACCAAGGTTGAGTTGGCCAATTTGGCACTACCAACAATCCGGAAGCTGAATCTTGCTCTATTTTCTTCAAGCATCTCTGGATCAGAGCAAATGGTGGAAAAGCATAAAAGAACATTTTTCCCCAGTGTAATAAAAAATGCATCTACTGCAACTGCGTCCGGATCGTGTTCCCAAGATACATAATGAGGCAAGTGATGATTAAGCCTGGATGCAAACAAATCAATTTCTGGCAACCCAAATCGTCGAACAATATTCTTAAATATTGCTGGCTTAAATATCCATTCCGTATTATCTTTAAAAATCCTGGACCTTTCATCTGCTACCACATTGTCTTTACCTGGAGTATAGCTTACTGCAATCCATATCTGCCGACCAATACACCATTGCCATATCTCATTGACCAGACAATCACATGATACTGATCCAACTCTCCCCATGTGATTAATGTAAACCACAGCTGTTTTATTGTGTAATTGTATTAACACATGCAGACCTTGTTTAGCACAACAATATGCTTTAAGCCCATAAAAGGCCCCCAATAACTCCAAATAGTTAATACCATACTCTTGGAGAAACACTTGTTCTTCAGTTTTCCATCTACCTCCACAACTGGAGGATAAATCTGTGGCCCCCCATCCGAGAGCACTAGCATCTGTATGTAAAACCATTTCAGGCTGTTTGATCATAATATTTATTAGCAGCTTGTGGGACATTTTCCTTTTTTAACCCACCATTGTAAATTCCAATACAGCTTCTTTTGTTAATTACATAGGCCTGTCAAATGGCCTGCCTTCTCTTTGAGAGCTTGTATCTTGTACCTTCGAAGATATCAATAAATGTAATGAACCAAATTCTACTGCAGGAAATGCTGCTAGCAGTTCACCAATGGTTGTCACCATTTCTCGGATGGAAGGATAAGGTTTTGAATGAGATAATGACAAGTTACCAAAATATCATCGACTTTAACTGTTGGTAAAGGTATTAACATAGTCACTGAGTTAATTACAAACCCCAAAAGTAAATTGTTTGTGCTGGCTGCAGCTGGGGCTTAATTAGATGAATTAAGAACTTTAGCTTACCACAAAGCTTTAGTAACTGAAACTGAGTCCTCAGCTGACTCCTGATAATCACTAATGACCAGAATGTCATTGAGATAAGCCATAATGATGTGCATTTTGTGCTCTAATTGGGCTAAACTGGTTTCAACAGTTTCGTAAAGAGTAAAAAGCTGAACTCAGTCCATTTGGCAAAGCTTAACTGCCATAATTGTCACAACCAATTAAAATTTAAGTACCACCGAAACCTGATGCATAGGTACAGAATAATAGGCGTCTTTTCATCAATCTTAGCCATATAACAACCTGCTGAATTAAATATTTTGCAGTATTCAATGTCTCCATTTGAACATGTTTGTATTCTACAAACTTATTTAGACCTGTAAGGTCCAGAATACTTCTGCAACCATCATCTGTAATGCCTTCTAACATTAAAGACAAATTTATGCTCGTGTTCAAAATCTTTTCCATTACCTCTTTTCCAGATAATTAGGCAATGTGAACATAAATCTCTGCTTTTTTCAATTGCAGAAAACACGAAAACATAAGCAGGTTTATTCTGTACAGGAGGATTAACCTCTTTTTTTTAAAAGTAATAGTAGTTAATGAAACTGCTCGTAATATACTGATCAAAAATAATAGTAAGCCAGTCTTAATAAACTTTTTGTAATCTCCCTCTAACTGGAGATTAATCCGCAGTTTCTTTAAGCAGGGAACAAGTCTTTAATTCCTCTGCATATGAGCGTGGTGGTCTCCTTATCCCCTGAATTCGGGTAAGTATTTGGTTGTGCAATACAATAAAACTTCCTTGACATATTTCTGCCTCTTATTTGCAATATCAAATCCCCTTCTGGGCGAAAATACCTTTTCGTCCAAAGACGAAGGTTTCATGCAGCTAAAATATTTAGCTTTTCATCCAATTTCAATAAGTTAGGCAGATTATTCCAAACAGATAACCAAGAGCTTAAACACCACTTGCTCGACACAGGTATGCAACCTTGGGTGAAAAATGGGCCAAATAGCCATTTATATTATATAAAATTTCATAGAAAGAATTGCACAATAGCGTCTTTATTTTATGTTTTCCTTTCATCTGCCCAAAAGCCATAATAGCAGCAGAATAATTTGTGAGGATTTTTAAACCTCACTATTTGACGCTCTCATATTTGGAGTCATGGATGCCCATATTAACGGATAAACCGTAGGCTCTTCCAATGAGGCACAATTTCCTGTGCTGTGCAATTTTAATATTTCAATCATCACAAAATCATGAAGTTGGTGAGATACCATATATATATGTTGGCAGCTAGGATTTCTTCCATAGCCTCACCACTTCCTTCATATATAGCAAAACCTTTTGCTATTCCAGGCATCTTTGGCCTCTTTTCATATTTTTTCATTTTATTTTTATTTTTATTTTGTGGTGTGCTTTCAAAATGCAAATCACCATCAACAGGGTCTGCACTCTGCAGCCCTAAATCAATTGGGATTTCATCCCATGAGACTTCTTCCGGCCCAAATCCTGGGTCCGGAGTTCCAACTTCCAATTAGGCCCATGGCCATATTCAGAATAATTAAACCCCTCAGGGCTAATTTTAGGAACCTTCAGGGTACTTTGACCCTAGTCTCATAATTATTTGGAGAACTTTCTCCATATGCTCCATAATCAGTTCCACATAGTTTACTTATCTGGAGGACTTTTCAATGTCAGAGTCATCAGAACCACGGCCTCTCAGATTTTTTATTTTATTTTATTTTCCATTTTTCATATTCGGGAGCATTTCTCTCCGTGGTTATCATTTTGTAAACTAATTCGCTAACGGGTATATCTGCGGCCACCGGTATCGGAACCGGCTCCGCACTAGCTTTCCCGTATATTTATTTTTCACCCCAGGAAGCATTTAACCCGCGAATATAAGTTTACTTCATCATCTGTGCTTAACCAGCACTAATATGACTCTGACCTGATTTAATATATTTCCTATACTGCTGGACCTACCCAGCGCCCGCTAAGAAATCCCAACTTTACTGTTCTTACCTGCGGGCCGTTCCGACCGCTGCGAGGAGCTGCTCCTTACTGCAGCTCCACCTTCTGCCGTCAGCGTCGACGTCATGCCGTTACCAGCGTGAGGCGGGCTCTTCTTCACGTAGTCACTCACGTGACTCCGAAGTAAAATCTGTGATCAGATTGTAATCAACATTTCTCTTCTCTCAAATACTGTATTTGAATCAAGAGGGACAACATTTCCCTTGCAGAATCACTTCAGCATGGGAATTAGTTAAAATCTCCTCATGGGCTTTGGCTTATAGCACAAACGGTCAGATAGTAGCTCTGTCTTCTCTGAGGCAGGGCATTATTGGTTCCAGCCCCACTGCAGGTCTTGAGGACATAATCAAGGCTGACCATCTGCAACAGATTGAGCTCCTGCTGCAACTACATGTCAAAATACCATATGAAGCCCCTCTCGGTCAGAGTCGAGAGGAAATAACCATGCAGGAGCAGCTGTGTCTATGAGAATGCTCTCTATGTTAACTGTGAGGAATCAAGGAATGGAATTGCCTCAAAGTCTGAAATTAATTGGAATGTTATCCAGTTTGATGAAGGGTTATGCCCCCACAATAATCTAATTTTGTAAATGTATTCTGATGGAGAATCTCACCCTCTAGGAGAGCATAACAGGAAATCACTGGCACAACCCATGTAAACCTTCCAATCCTGAGGGGTAAAAATGGAATATATCATGACTGCGACTTCTCTCAGTACATTTCTGGCAGCTGTATGCATCCTAAAGCTGGTCAGAAAATATTAACCTATCACTCCTTCCCAGATATTGAACAAAGATCCTGCATAATTCTGAAAGTTTCTGCTTTTAGTTCAGATTTCCAGCACTTTGCAAACGTTTTATCTGTTTGATACAATGAAAATTTTGCAAAGCACTTTTCTCAAACCTTCCCAGCGATGCTAATGCATTTACCACGATGGCAATGGCACTTTTTTTGTTAGTAGCAAAAATCCCAAAGTAGCATAATATTTACAGTCAATAACTAGTTTATTTGGGATTCTTCCCGATCCACCTCCCCCACCTTCCCACCTTTCTCATGAAGTAAAAGCTTATTGCAGCAAGTCATAAAATGAGGATATATGTATGTTAAAATGTCATGAACCTTAGGAATTAATAAGCAGTTCACATCTGTTGGCCTTTTATCAGTTTGCTATTCCTAAAAAGAACAACTATCTTAAGCAGCTTTTGCTGAAGCATCATCCACTTGGAAGTGAACCTGGTTCTATTAATCAAAAGAATGCTTGACTTCCACCCAGAGTGCAGTGAACAACTTACGGGGTAGAAACTGGACTTTGAGGATTAGATTTCAGCCTCAGCATCCCATCCCCCAAAGGCATCTGAATGATGTTTGACCTGACATTGAGCAAGATCTTTTTTAAATAAGCCTTTGGTCTTAACGTCCATCATTGGAGGGGTGCACGACTGCTTAAACACAGCTATTCCTCCCACTATACCCCAGCCTTTCCTCTCCTCTACGCTGAATTACGTTAGGATGAGTGG
Organism: Okamejei kenojei; assembly: GCA_035221665.1. Lineage (NCBI taxonomy): Eukaryota > Metazoa > Chordata > Chondrichthyes > Rajiformes > Rajidae > Okamejei > Okamejei kenojei. The sequence goes on along the minus strand of CM069135.1, from coordinate 43,629,258 downwards.
GGCAGTATTTGGATTCTTCAGGGGTTGCTATGGTTGGGAAATTGACCACAGTTAACAGATTGTTGCTGATCGAGGTGACGCAGGAGTTTTCATTTTGTCCCCATGATAATTGTGATTACTCTTTTACCATAATTCATTCAACCACTGGATTTACCTTGCACTGCAGATAGCAAAGCATTTAACCCTCAATTTCATCCACTTAAAATGGTGGAAATTCAGATGGTAGCATAATATTTTAGGAACATAGAAACATAAAAAAAATAGGTGCAGGAGTAAGCCATCCAGTGCCAGCACTGCCATATGATCATGGCTGATCATCTAAAATCAGTACCCAGATCCTGCTCTTTCCCCATCCCTTGATTCCTTTAGCCCTTAGAGCTAAACCAAACTCTCTCTTGAAAACATCCAGTGAATTGGCCTCCACTGCCTTCTGTGGCAAACAATTCCACAGATTCACAACTCTCTGGGTGAAGAAGTTTTTCCTCATCTTAGTCCTAAACGACCCTCCCCTTATTCTTACGTAATGTGCATTGGGGCCATGGCTGATTATTGGGCTTGAATTGTTGATCTCTGATGTACAACAATGGCACATCACTGATTATGTCCCAACAATAAGATATAATAGTACGATTAAACGAGAACTTACCAAGTTCGAAGGTTGATCTTTGTTTTATTAAGAGTCGCGGTGAGGGATTTCGTGAAGACCCCGCCAGCACGCAAACGCGACATACTTCAAAGCAGCGGTGTGGAATCACAGATCGCACCATGACTGGAAATAGTAAGATTAAGAACGTAGAACATATCAGTTGACCTTATGATAGAGGGTGGGAGCGGAGGGCACGAAATTCCTCACAACTCCTCATAAAATAAAGATCAACCTTCGAACTTGGTAAGTTCTCGTTTAATCTTACTATTTTACTTCGGAGTCACGTGAGTGACTTCGTGAAGATTTCAAAGCTCTGTGATTTCACGCCCTGGACATCGTCCATGCTATCACACTGCCACAATACTGATGGAGGAAGGTAGTTAATGCATTCCAGACTGAACAGGCTGAAAAATAATGCACAGTTATTAACACAAATAATAACAAAGCAAAAGACCCCTAATTCTGGGACAAATCAGTCACGGAGCGGCTCCCAGCACGGCTTCCGCGAATGTTGCGGGGGCAATCAGCGGCTTATTGTAGAACCGCTGGAAGGTTGCTTCACTGGCCCAGCCTGTGGTGGCGAGGATGTGGTCCATGGGCACCTCCATGGCCCCGCCGCTGATGTGGATGCAGCCCTGGTAGAGTGAGATTTAAAAATGTTAGTACCTATTCCTGCTGCACCCAACACCGCCCTGAGCCACCAGGCGAAAGTCTGCACAGTCACCCGGTGATGTGGAGAGTTGTGGCTGATGAGGAGCCCTGCTCCATCTTCCGGATGGTTCCTGTAGTGCGGATGTAGAGGCGGAGATGGGTGACTATGCAGAGGGTGGCATTAGTGCGGTACGCCCAAAACTCCAACTGTAGCCCACGATCCCCAGGTCTGTGCTGCTTCAATAGGTCCTGGACAAAGAAATTCACATGTGCAGGGGTGGAGACCATGCTATCCAGCCACAGCTTTTGTAATGCCTGGACTCGTTGAGCTGTAGTCAGTGCCATCAGCATCACCACGTTAAGAGTGACCTTTTTGAGTGTCCCCGAATTAGGGGTCTTATGCTTTGTTATTATTTGTGTTAATAACTGTGCATTATTTTTAGCCTGTTCAGTCTGGAATGCATTAACTACCTTCCTTTTTGAGTGGTAACTCTGTCATAGGAGACCAGCTCCTCAGTAGGGTCAGAACGATCCCTACGTCCCAGGTGAGGTTGTATCTGGGCCGTGGAGGGTTGGTGTTAAACACTACCCTCATGAATTTAGACACCAGGTGGATGTAGCCTATACCAATGTCTAGGTATGAGGACAATGCACTCCTGGCACTGTAGATGGCACTGGAGCGAAGACCTGCATCGTAATGAAGGCCCGCTAGGAATTCCAGGACATCAGGGATCGTAGCCGAGTTGTAGGTCGTGTTGGTACGGGAGCAGAATGCCTCCCATTTCCTGACCGGGATGAGGTACTGCCTCCTGGTTGATGCTCGGCATGACGTTGAGATGAGGTCCATGGCTCTTGGTGATATGCCGGCCTTGACGAGGATGCATCTTTTAAATTGATGCAAGCCATAAAGTACCCCGGGTAAAGCAGCTGCTTAGCTGTTTCGAAGGTATCCATGGGAAAATGGGTATATGGTACAAAAGTGTTCAACATGGTTAGGTCTATGATAATCCGACTCTCCCCATCTTTTTTGGTTTTTGTAAAGATGTTAGACACAAACTCAAGGGGTTCGTGTGTCGTTTTGCCAATCACCCCTTTGGCTGCTAGCCGTAAGATTTCAGCATGTCCCTCCTTTATCGCAGTCTGAGAGGGCGTAAAAATGCGCCGAGGTTCATGCTGTGTAGGGGGAAGTTTACCATCAATAAATCCTATGACATAACCGTGAACACTTTGTAGGATAAACGTGGCTGTGGTGATTGCATCCCAAGCACCACGAAATGCCCGTAACCGACCCCCGACTTGTGCGGGTAGAAGTGCTACTGCCTTAGAGGAACCAGACCCCCTTGCCTCCATGGTTAACGGCGGGTCTTGGCGTATGGCGTTGTGGGGGATCGTTGCGGTGCTGTCGTGGCGGTGGCCGCATCTTCTGATATGGGTGAACTTTAGCCGGTGGAGGTTTCATAAGGCCCACGGTCTTGGCCTCCTCGTCGAGTTCTGTGACTTGCTTGGAGAGATCTTCCCCAAACAGCTAATGAGGTGGTGGTGTGGTGGAGGGATGACACAACCCTGCAAATGACGGGTTGAGTGTCGGCCGGATGGAGCTCTTACGAAGGCAGTTAATTTTGAACTGCACATTGCAGAGAAGTGCCAGGGCATCCTGCGGCTCGCTGGGCACATCATCCCCATCGAGGGTGCAGGCAAATGCTGTAATACCCGTCGATAGAAGTTTGAGGATGCGCTGTAGGCGGACGTCCTGCATCTTGGTGGTAGTACTCAAATTCCCCCAAATGTGAGCATTCCCCGTGGGCACACTTAAAGTGATGCAGGTGTCGGGCGGTTTGAATGCGTACATGGTGTCAGTAACTACCTGACCCAGGGGCTGGTGAGTGATCAGATAGTCAATGGTGCCCGCCAGTTTGGGGTGCAGCGGCTCCCCATTGTGGGTAGCTGTGGCAAAATTTTCCCACGACATCCAGCAGGTCCGCACCTAGGACTGGCTCTACGGCCGCCGGCATCCCTGGTTCGTCATCGAAGTCAGCGTCCAGCAACTTCTGGTACGGCTGGCTGGAGAAGACGCTATGCTGGGCGGTCTCCTGGCGTGGCTTGTGGAGGCCCGAGACTCCCGTTCATCCCGGGCCATATCCCGTCGGACTAGTTGCTCCACCAAGAGCTCCAACCTGGCAATGCGACCGTCCCCGCTACTCGTGGCGGACAAGCTGACTTCCCCAGGCTCTGCAATTGCTCTGGGGCTTCTACCAGCGGACCACACCTCCATAAGATGCAGACTAGGGTCCAAAGGTAGGTTGTCGTGAGCTACTGCTCCTGCAGGCCCATACGACTCCCGCACTGACTTTCCGCTAGTCGGCCTTCGAGCGGACTGTGGCGGTCCACCTGCCTGGTAGAAAGGCAGTGGAGATGAGTCGGCGCCGGTCCCCGATACCTGGCTCCCCGAAGTCCGTGCAGGCTTACCTCCACTATTGCCCAATCTTCTTCGTGGAGGCGCATGGTCGGCAGCTGCCAGAGCTAAGCTAACCGACCGTCTACTGCTGCCACCAGCGCCCTTGACCGCAGCCTGACGAGGTGTTATGCCGGCAATGCCTGCTCCTGCAAGGCTGCTCGACGCAGCAGTAGCTCTGCCAGACTGCCCTACGGCAGATATCCCCGGCAGCTGTACGTGGCGTGCTGCGGCTGCGGGGCTCCCTGTAACTCAGCCGTTCCCCGGCCCGGCCCCCGTGGATCCACAGCAACACGGGGTGATGCCGCTGACGGTGAGCGAGGCTCTTTTCCACGTACCTGGTTTCTCCCCTGCGTCACAAAGGCTGGGTCCGGAATTCCCAGCTCCAGTGAGGGCATCCATTCGGGAGATAAGTCGTGCGCTGGTGGAACTAAAGCGCCCGACTTCCGCACATTTACCCCCGGCCGTCCGGATGCTGCCGGTTCTCGCAGCTCCGGGGAAAGTGGCCGCTGGCCTGTCGGCGTCCTGCGGCTCTTGGGAAGTCTTCCTTCCCTCCCGTTGCCTTCCATCCTGCAACCAACAAAAGGTTAGTGTACTTACCTTTGCCGGTCTTGTTGAAGGAGCTGGTGGAGAGAGCGCACTCCCCCCCCCCCACCCGCCAGCTTGTCGTTGCAAATGCGCGTGACTCCAAAGTAAAATCAATTTCTAGATCTGTGTAAGTTCCTAAGCATTACCTCTGGGTATATGAACTACCAATATCTTAGAACATAGAACTAGAAAGAGGCCCTTCAGCCCACAATATCTGCACCTAACATAATGGTAAGTTAAACTAGCCTCCTCTGCCTGCAAGCAATCCATATCCCTTCATTCCCTTCAGTTAAAGAAGATTTGTGTTTTACATGTATTTCCTTTTCAGATCCTTCTGTTGGCTCACTTATTCCACTCCTTCTGTCCCTGTAATTTCTTCCATGCTTACAAACTTCCAAAGGACTATCCGAGCCTACCTAATATCTATCATAATCGAACAATTTAAGGTTTTAATTTCAAAGAGATTCACTGTAACTTGTAAAGATTCTGCTTCTTAAGGGATTCATGGGAAATGGGTAAGTGCAAGAAGATAAAAGATCCACCATTGTCTTCCTGAACGGCCGAACAGGCATGAAGGGCTGAAGATAGACACAAAATGCTGGAATAACTCAGTGGGACAGGCAGCATCTCTGGATGGAAGGAATAGGTGATGTTTCTGGTCGAGACCCTTCTTCAGACTGAGTCAGGGGAGAGGGAGATACAGAGATAAGGAAGGTAAGGTGCAAAAATGAGACAAAGGAGATGGGGGATCAAGCTAAATGTAAATTGATCATTGTTACCTAGGAGAAGGTAACAACAAAGCAAACAGATAAAACGCAATCAAGGACAGTCAGACTAGTCGGAAAACTGGGAAGGGCAAGGGATGGAGAGAGAGGGAAAGCAAGGGTTACTGAAAGTTAAAGTCCATATTCATACCACTGGGGTGTAAGCTGCCCAAGCGAAATATGATGTGCTGTTCCTCCAATTTGCGCTGGGCCTCACTCTGACAATGGTGGAGGCCCAGGACAGAAAGGTCAGTGTGGGAGTTAAAGTGTTTAGCAACCGGGAGATCAGGTAGGTTTAGGTAGACTGAGTCGAGGTTTTCAGCGAAACTATTCGTTTTTCACCGAAACTATTATCTCACCGATATATAGGAGTTCGCACCTGGAACAGCGGTTACAGTAGATGATCTTAGAGGAAGTACAAGTAAACCTCTGCCTCATCTGAACAGACTGTCGAGGTCCTCGGATGGAGATAAAATATTTTTCTTTCATGCTGAGTTTTTAATAGAGAGATAAATTTTAAGTACCAGTAATGCCAGATTGCACTTAACTGCAATAATTCACAGTTACCTCACCCAGGAGTGTCAGCGAACAATGAAGTGACTGAACATGACTTTGGCACTTGGACTTTTCTTTTATTCAGTATTATTCATAAGTAACAGGAAAAGGGATGTGGAAAGGGATGCATTTTAACAGTCAATTAGCCAGTCAAACTGTTGCATGATAAGCACATATATGATGCTGTAAGTCACATATAATTTTCTTTGCTTATTGTGTAAGTTTAAAGGGGGTGTACAATTTATGAGTGGTTTACTTATGCTCTTTATTTTAGATGACTACATTTATGAATGGTTTACTTCTGCTCTTTATTTTAGATGACTACATTTAATGCAAACTGTGGTTAAGTTATCTTCAGGTAAAGTAAGAACAGGTTATTTATATTTATTCTGAGCAGCTGCAATTGTTCTCTTTAAAATCCATTAGTGGGCAGTTCTTATTTTGGCAATAATTGGAGAGTGCATAGGAAAACTAAACAGGGTGTTCTTGTAAATTGCTCGTTCTAAGTTTCCCCCCCAGTCTAGTTTCAGTCAAAAATCACTGAATCAAGCACTTGAAACAACTAATTTTTATTTTGACAAAACACATTTACAGTTCCTACTACTGTGCCTATCCCACCGCGGGTTCGATCCTCGTATCTGCCTGATCAAGCCCTCCAGGCCTCGCTCGAACAGAGACACTCCAGAAGGTCACGCAGTCCCAAACGTTCTCCCAGAAGATCGACGCTCGACCTCGTGGCAGCGGACTTTTATAGGTCAATAGTAAATAGTCAATAGGAAGATCTATTCGTCACGTGCACAATAAAGTGCAGTGAAATGAACTTGCCAGCAGCGGTAAAATAATAAAGAACACACAATACACAATAAAAATGTAACACAATCATCCACCAAAGCTTTCATCACTGTGGTGGAAAGCACAAAGTTTAGTCAGTCCTCCTCCATTTTCCCCCGTGGTCGGGACCACAACCCTCCGCAGTCGCCGCTGTGGATGGCCAGATATGCAGACAAGATAAGTCCTGAATCGATGCTTCCCTACTGGAGACAGCGACTTCAAGATGGTGTAGGCCGCAGGCCGGTGGTCGAAGATCAAAAGTCCCCGCCACGCCGCAGTTAGAAGCACTGCAGACCGCAGGGCCGGCGGTCGGAGCTCTTCTCCAGGGATCCCCGGCAAGGGATCCAGCTCCGGAAGGTAAGTCCCCGCTCCGCCCACAGTTAGAAGTAGGCCATGGGCCGGCGGTCGGAGCTCTTCTCCTCCGTGGTCCTCAACGAGGGATCGCAGGCTCCGGACGCCGCGCCAGCTGGAGCTCCGCATACCGCGGCTTCGGGCAGCCGCGGGCCAGCGAATGGAGTGCTCCCTCCTGGCGACCCCCGGCGAGGGCTTGCCCGCTCCGCGATAGAAAAAGTCTATGCTGCGCCCGATGCTGAAGCCCCGGGAGCATCTCCGAGAAAGGCCACACCGATCCTTTGTGTTAGGCCGCGAGGGAGGCAACATGGAAAAAGTCACCTCTCCATGGAGGAGGCAACCAGAGTGGTCTCGCCCTTAACACCCCCCCCCCCCCACACCACCCCCCACACAAAACAAACCGAGAAATATTAAAAACACACATTGGGACATACAAAAAAAACATAAAAATTTGAAAAAGCTAACACGCTGCTGGCAGGGCAGCCGGCTCGAAACGCCCCCACTGACTTGGGACCTTGAGGGGCCAAACCACATGGGGCTGGTCTCTGAACAACCCAATTACAGATATTGATTAACCCCATACATAACAGACATTTCCCTATCCAAATAATACAGCAGCTTAATACATTGTATTCAAACGGGACTTCTCAAGGAAGCCAACTTAGAAACATTTACCCTGATCTGCAAGAAACCCAGACAAGGCTCAATGCCTCATCCAATCAACACTCGGCAAAGTAGAACTCTGCAACATTATTTACAATTATTTACAAGGTTTATGTCTGGTTTGCAGCCATCCAATCCATTCTATGCATTTTGCACCTAATTGACAGGGTCTGCAGATGTTCTTATTGTTTTCTTGCAACTTGTATCTAGGCTCTAGACACACTGGCACCACTCCACAGCTTGTCCCAGTTCTGCAAGGAGCACTTCCAAATTGACCAAATCTCCCAGCAGCGCTGAAGCTTTTACCCCATTTTAAAGTCCTAGCCTCTCCAATTTGGCCAGGATTAACATTCTTTCACTATGTGGAAGGGATGGTGAACTTTATGAAGACTCAATCAGTTCAAGCATTGACGGTAAAGGATGTATTGGGTTTGTGTCATTAAAATCCATCTGCTGCCTTAAAAATTAGACCACTCATTTTTTAAAGCATCTCCAGCATGTGGACATGATGGGGTTCAGATGGCAGATTTGAGGCACAGATCTTATTCAATAGAGTAAGCTCAAGTGGCTATATAACCTATCCCTGCTCCTGCTCCTCTTTCTAATGTATGCACTTGTGTTGAGAAAATATGTCAAACTGCATTCATTGTTAAATCACCAACTGTAATGCATACTGCAGTGCTCAACTATTTCCTGAAGAAACAAACTGGAAAGCCTTATCTTGCCTGACCTTATCAGATTATTAACATTCTTACTGCTCCTTATGTTCCTCTAAGATTTTTGTGGCCTAAGCAGATAGACTAACCTGAACTAGAATGTACAATAGAGAGGAAGTGATTAGTCTATGGTGGTCATCTAGTCTTAGAGACATAGTCATATGGCATGGAAACAGACACTTCACCCAACTCGTTGATGCTAGCCAAGATCATTTAGCCGGTCCCTTTTCGCCAATATCACTCTAAACCTTCCCTATACATGTACCTGTCCAAATTATTTTTAAATGTTGTTACTGTAATTGTAACATGATGTCCAAATTAGCTAATGGAATACCGAATTTCCTGACTGATGAACGCCAACATGCCAAAAGCATTCTTCACCATCGTATCTACATGTGACATCACTTACTATGTACTTGTACTCATCGATCCCTCTGCTTTGCAACACTCTTTTGGGCCTTACCATTCACTGTGAACATCCTGCCCTGGTTTGACATAGTCACATTTTCCCATCTGCACCCATTTCTGCCTTCCGCAGAGACAGTTCCCTTCACAATTCCCTGGTTAACATCCATTCCCACCCAAACCACCCCCTCCCCTGGTACCTTCCCCAGCAACTGCAGAAGATGCAACACATGTCGCTATACCTCCTCCCTGACAGTCCTTTCAGTTTAGGCAGAAGTTCACTTGCACTTCCTCCAACCTCATCTACTGTATCAGTTGTTTAAGATGTGGACTCGTATACATCGGCAAGACCAAACGCAGACTGGGCGATTGTTTCGCGGAACACCTTCGCTCAGCCCACCTGAACCTACCTGATCTCCCGGTTGCCGGACACATTAATTCTCCTTTCCATTCATCCACAGTCCTTTTGGTCCTAGGTCTCCTCCGTTGTCAGGGTGAGGCTAAATGTAAATTGGAGGAACAGCATCTCATATTTTGTTTGGGCAGCTTACAGCCCAATGGCAGGAATAATGATTTCTCTCACTTCAGCTAGCCCCCACCCAAGTCACACTAGCTTCTCATTTCCACCCTACAAACAGCTAACAATGGCATGTTTCCTTTATCATCGTAACTTTTTTGCATATCTTTAATTCATAGTTCGGTATCTCTCCACATCACCATCTCTCTCCCCCCCAGTCTGCCTTCCGCAAAGACCGCTCCCTCTGCAACTCCCTTGTCAATTCTTCCCTTCCCTCCCGCTCTACCCCTTCCCCCGGCACTTTCCCTTGCAACCACAAGAAATGCTACACTTGTCCCTTCACCTCCCCCCTCCACTCCTTTCAGGGACCCAAGCAGTCCTTCCAGATCTGACAGAGGTTCACCTGCACCTCCTCCAACCTCATCTACTGCATCCGCTGCTCCAGATGCCAGATGATCTATATCGGTGAGACCAAGCGGAGGCTTGTCGATCGTTTCGCCGAACACCTCCGCTCGGTCCGCATTTTTTTTTTTTTTTAAATTTCAAAATATACTTTATTCGAATGATAAATATATACAATACATTAACCTTGCGGAAAATCCATCCGACATTTTCGGAGGCTGTACAATAGATCAATACAGGTTAGACATTTCTTTCCCCCAAATTTCCACAAATCAGTCCCCCACTCGTGCTACAGTGGCGTTGGATACCTTCCCTTATATTGAGGGGCGTCTCCACCATACCGTACCCCCCATGTCCAGCAGCGGAAGGGCGTCAGACTGTGGCCCTCCCCCACCGAGCCTTGGCGTTGGCTGCACCGAGCTTCAGTGTGTCCCTCAGCACGTACTCCTGCAGTCTGCAGCGGGCCAGTCGGCAACATTCCCTGACGGACATCTCGCTCTGCTGGGTGGTGAACAATGCTCGGGCAGACCAAAGGGCGTCTTTTACCGAGTTGATGACCCTCCAGCAGCACTCGATGTCAGCCTCTGAATGTGTCCCTGGGAACAGTCCGTAAATCACAGAGTCCTCTGTGACGGAGCTGTTCGGGATAAAGCGTACCAGGGACCCTTGCATTTTTCTCCAGACTCTTTTAGCAAACCCACACTCTGTAACCAACTCGACCTCCCGGTGGCTCAGCACTTCAACTCCCCCTCCCATTCCGTATCCGACCTCTCGGTCCTGGGCCTCCTCCACGGCCAGAGTGAGCAACACTGCAAGTTGGAGGAACAGCACCTCATATTCCGCTTGGGGAGTCTGCATCCTTTGGGCTTGAACATTGAATTTTCTCAATTCTGTTAACCCTTGCTGTCTCCTCCCCTTCCCACCTCTCCCTCAGCCCTCGGGCCCTGGCATTCCCTCTCTCTCTATCTCCCTCCCCCACCCTAGTCGCACCAGCTTCTCATTTTCACACCACAAACAGCTTACAATGGCTTGTTCCCTTTATCATCGATACTTTTTTGCATATCTTTCATTCATTGTTCTTTATCTCTCCACATCACCGTCTATATCTCTCGTTTCCCTGATCCCTGACCAGTCTGAAGAAGGGTCTCGACCCGAAACGTTGCCTATCTCCTTCGCTCCTTAGATGCTGCTGCACCCGCTGAGTTTCTCCAGCCTTTTGTGTACCCTCACCGTCTATATCTCTCGTTTCCCTTATCCCTATCCAGTCTAAAGAAGGGTCTCGACCCAAAATGTCATCCATTCCTTCTCTCCAGAGATGCTGCCTGTCCCGCTGAGTTAATCCAGCTTTTTGTGTCTATCTTTGACATTGTTTTAGTTTAGTTTAGTTTAGAGATACAACGTGGAAACCGGCCCTTCTGCCTACCGAGTCTGCATCGACCATCGATCCCCGCACACTAACACTGTCTACACACACCAAGGACCTTTTACATATATACCAAAGCTAATTAACCTATAACCTGTAAGTCTTTTGAGTGTGGGAGGAAACCCAAAGATTTAAGAATAAGGGGTAAACCATTTAGAACGGAGACGAGGATACACGTTTTCACACAGAGAGTTGTGAGTCTGTATAATTCTTTGCCTCAGAGGGTGGTGGAGGCCAGGTCTCTGGATACTTTCAAGAGAGAGCTATATAGGGCTCTTAAAATAGCGGAGTCAGGGGATATGGGGAGTAGGCAGGAAGGGGGTACTGATTGGGGATGATCAGCCATGATCACATTGAATGGCGGTGCTGGCTCGAAGGGCCGAATGGCCGAATGGCCTACTCCTGCATCTATTGTATATTGTGTATTGTCTAAGATCTCAATGAAACCTCTGCAGGTCACGGGGAGAATGTACAAACTCCGTACAGACAAGCACCCATAGTCAGGATTGAACCCAGGACCCGGGACTCTGGCGCTGTAAGGCAGCAACTCTACCATGGCGCCATTGTCCCACCCAATTTCCATTCACCCACCTTGGCCCACTTGCCCAGCTGATCAAGATCATGTTCTTTCCTTTTGTCTCTTTTCACCTCTATCCCTTGTCACTTACTCCACCCTTCTGCCAATCACCCCCTCACCATTATCCACCCATCACTTGCCAGGCTTTGCCCTTCCCACCTCTCCTTTACAGCTTTCCTCCCTCATTCCATCAGTCTGAAGAATGGTTGCAACCCAAAACACAATTCCCTCCACAGATGCTGCCTGATGCATTGAGTTCCATCAGCACTTTGTTTTATACTCAATGTTCTGTAGTTTCTTGTATCTTGATGTTAAGGTTACTGTACCAGTTTCATAATAGAGGCTAGAATGCTGTTTAAAACTTATAGACCAATTATCCTTAACATGATGCTGATGGCTGCCATGCAGCCTATTCTTGTTCAATCTTAAAAAAACCCAATGGGATAAATACCACTATAATAAGCAATATAAGTAGATATAATATGGTTACCAAGGTAACGGATATAATGACAGGATGAAAGGTAAAATTAAGGTTTAAATGGATGTTTCAGACATTTGAGATTTGCTTTCTGCTGAGATTAGCATTTGTTAAAATATTGTTTTGAGACCATCACTTAAATCATGTAAAATTGGGAAGATTAACAATTCTATGTGGTTGAATTCAGTGATTCTGAAGACCACTGACAGTGTCAAACATAAGTGCTTAACAAAAATAATGTTGAACTGTCAATACAAATTGATTCCTTCATAACTCTAAGATCACCTTTAGAGTACCTCTTTATAAAAGCACTCCCACTAAGTTTACATGTGATTTATTTTTTAAACATTTCAATTGTTCTCCAAATTCCACTCTGGGTTTAACCTCTTTCTGTTTCATTTTATAGACAGCAGCCCCAAAGCATGAACACAAGGGATTTATCCTAAATCTTTACAAAACACTTGTTTGGCATCACTTCATGCTTGTGGCCAATTCTGGGCACTAAATCATAGGAAAGATGTAGCAGCCTTGGCGAAGCTGAGGATACGATTTACTGGAATGACACCAGGGATTTCAAGCATATATTGTGTGACAGGCTTGGGGAAGCAAGGATTATCCTCTTCAACCATGAGATGGATAAAAGGAGATTTTATAAGGCCATCCTTGTTCCCTAAAGGTTCTGATAGTGCAAATAAGGTGGACTCTGCAATAGCACAAGGATCACAAGGTAATCAAGGTTTTAATTTGATTGGCACAGCTTGAAAGGCCAGTCGAAGAATCAATAGTAACATAAAAAAGGAATTGGATAAACAATTAATTGAGAAAATTACGGAGGTATGGAGAAGAGCAGGGGTGTGCCTGTAATTGGATAGCTTTTACAAACAGCTGGCTCTGCCACATTGATTCTAATGGACTCCAGTGGGACATAATTCTACGATTGAATGATATAAAAATGCAGTTTAGGATTGAACCCTCCAAATGCAAACCTCTTCGCATATCAGGATTCAAAACTGAGGTAAGTAATTCAAAGAACCTGATCCGGAGATCCTAATATTAGTTCATGTTCAGAAATTATCGGAGCAGAATTAGGCCATTCGGCCCATCACATCCACTCCGCCATTCAATCATGGCTGATCTATCTTTCCCTCTCAACCCTATTCTCCTGCCTTCTCCGCATAACCTGTTTAAATTGCATTTGGCTCCCTGTATTAATTAAGAATCTGTCAATCTCTGCCTTAAAAATATCCATTGATGCCCACAGCTGTCTATGGCAATGAATTCCACAGATTCACCACCCTCTCACTAAAGGAATTCATCCTTATCTCTGGTCCGAGATTCTCCCACTAGTGGAAACATCCTCTCCATATCCACTCTATTCAGGGTTTTCACTATTCGGTATGTTTCAATGAGTTCTCATCTGATTTAAAACATAAAATGCTCGAAGTATTCAGAAAGTCAGACAGAATGTGTAAATGTAACCTGTCAGGTCAATGACCTTGCATCAGAACTGTTCCTGTGAAAGGTCATTTACTCGAAGCATTAAGTGTGTCTCTTCTCTTCTGCTGCCTGACCTAAAGTGTAATCAGTAGTAGCTCAGTTTGAACCCTCTCTGCTGTCACTTGCAGGGCTGTGGGCTCAAGGCTCAGGGTGGAAGCTTAAACATAAACCTCGGCTCCAGTGCAGTTCTGAGGGAATGTGCCTCTATTGGAGGATGCTTCTTTTCGATGAGGTCTTGCCTGTAGTATTGGGTAGATAAGTAACTGAGACCTTGCCTGTTGTATTGGGTAGATGAATATGACCCCATGGCAATATTTTAAAATGGAGAGGTAAATAAACAGTTCCCATTGGAATAGTGGAAAACAGGAATGGTTGATTGCTTGTGATAGTTAAATTCATTGTTGAATCCTAAACACTGAAATGTGATGGTCAGACGATAAGGTGTTCACCGTCCTGTTTACAATGGACATCGGTGGAACATATGCAGTGGAACAACGAGAGAGATGTCAGACACAAGCAACTGCAGATGTTGGGATCTGGTGCAGAACATATAGTGCTGGAGTAACTCAATGGGTCATGCGGCATTTCTAGAGGAGAAACAAGGAACTGCAGGGAATAGTTTACAACAAAAAGACACAAAGTGCTGGAGTAACTCAGTGGGTCACAGGCAGCATTCCTGCAGAACATGGATAGGTGACGTTTCAGGTCTGGATATGTAATGTTTTGGGACATCTCACACTTTAGTGAGAGAGCGTGAGATGTTCACTTTAATTTCACACCCCACTCCCACTCTGACTAGATAAACCAGAGAAATTCTGGGAGCCAAATGCAATTTAAACTTATTTTCAATTTTCTTCTGTACCAAGCCCAAGATAAACCTAATTGTGTCAGGTCTGCCCTTCGAGGTACATGACGGTGGATCAATTGCCGTGCTATTTACATCCAAAAGCTTGGATGGTAATCAGCTGTAAATTCACAACAAATGCAAATGTACAGCTTTAATGTAAACGAGGCTACAGAGAGAGGGCTTGGAGGTCTCAGCTGGAGTCCGCTGCCCACAACAACAAACCCAGGTTCATGTGTCAATTCCTATCCATCACTCTGTGATATGCTGTGAATATTGCCTTTTGTACTTACTCACATTCTTTCACGCATTATGCATTGACTGCTAAGGGATTTAAAGGCTCATTTGCAAAAATCTTTTGTCAGTGTCCTTGGCATAGAATGGGAGTCTGACAGCTCCGATGTCTAGTTAATTCCTGGGAACTCCTGTGGGCAAAACTACATATATAATCTTCTCTATGTTATCATTTCCACATATTGTGGAATGTCAGCAGTAGAGAGAGCCTCCAGCTTTTATTAACCCCTTAGAAAATGAAAAGATAAAAATGTGACCAGTAAATATAGCACATTATTCAGTATATCCCAAAATATATCACATTGTGGTCATTTTCATAAATGTTAATTCCCGCCCATTAATGCCTGTGTGTGTGTGTGTGTGGTGGGTGGGGGGTAGGGGGGGAGAGTGAGAGAGAGATAATATGTGCCTATTTATCTGTGTGTGGTGTGTGTAAGAAAAATACAACGTGTGTGTGTATCTCTGTGTATGGTGTGTGTGTGTGAGTCAGAGAGGGAATGTGTGTGCACATGTATCTTTGTGTGTGGTATCTGTGCGAGAGAGAATATGTGGTGTGTGTGTGTGAGAGGGAATGTGTGTGTGTGTTTCTATGTATGTGGTGTGCGTGAGAGAGAGATAGACTTTAAGTGTGTGCATCTGTGTGTTTGGGTGTGTGTGTGAGAGACAATGTGTGCATGTATCTGCGTGTGGTGTGCGTGAGAGAGAATGTGTGTGTATGAATCTGTGTGTGTAGGTGTGTGTGAGAGAGAGAGAGAGACAAACTAATCTATCAGGAAGACTGCATTGCGACTACATTCAAATAAACCAGATTGAAAAATCTCCTGCAGCACAGGATTACTTTACAAAATATCTCCAGGTCACTACTTAAGAAGGAAGCAGCTGTGAGATATTTGGTACCCAAAGGACGCGGATTTTTTTTATCGGCTGCAGTGTGCCATGCAAGGGCAGTCGCTCTAGATGGCAGACTCTCGTTTGCAATCTCAGCCTTGCAGTGTTGTTCTGGGAAATGTACAAAAAAACACGGTTCACAGAGGGGAATGCTGTACAATAACATGCACGGAATGACTTCTTGAATTAGTTGAAATATTACAGTTTTTTTTAAATTGTCTGTTTTTTCATGGGGAACTACAAACATTCTATAGGGGTAAAATATTGATCGATGTTCAAAGGGGGCCACAACGTAAATTGTACATCTTGCTCTGCGATCCAATGGAGAGTAAAAGGGATGGTGCAACTTAAAAGCTGAATGGCCAGGGGCCTGCTGTGCTGATGCTGGTTCATGACCCTTGTGATTCCCAGTCTCTCTCAGGTTGTTGTGAAGGAAACAAAAGGAGGTGTGTCATTTCCCCAAAGGGTAAAAGATAAAGTGGTGCGTAAATTTCTCTGACCGCTGTTCAGGAGTTTTTAAGGAAAAATAATGCCATCTTGAGTAGGCTAGACTGGACTAGACTACCTGAGAGTGCATTCAAGTGCCACCAACCCCAACACTAAAGGGCCATTCAGATCCTCCCAGCAATTTTGGTAAATTGCACAGTCAAAATGCAAAATTGCGGATGGCACTGCATTTTTGATTTTTGCTATTGATAGATCGCAAAATAAGCAACTGCTTTTAGCCAGAGGCAATACAACATCACCTGAGTTTAAAAGCTGGCAGGCTACATATATCTACACTAAACCTCCATTAATCTTGGAGCAACTTAGGGAAGATAATGCACACAAGAGTACGGTCTAAGCAGGGGTTCCAACCTTTATCGTCCCATTTACCGCTGGCAACTTTAATAGCACATAACAATGTTATTTCACTTATTTATGAGCAACTAATGATGAACAGATACCAGTATATGTTAAATATGTGTTTATTGTGTGTTTTGTTTTTTATTATATGTCATGACTGCAAGGTAACGAATTTTCGTTCAGACCGAAAAGGTCTGAATGACAATAAAGGATAATCTAATCTATACCAGAACCAAACACAGTCAGTCAATGAGAAAAAATATGTACAAATCCAGAATCAACAAATGTATCCACTAGGCAGGTAATATTTACCCCCTGGGTTGGGAACCCTTGGTCGGAGAGGAATAAAAAGCTTAGAATACACAGAGGACTGGAGAGGGTTTAAGTGGTAGGGCAATTCAATGGAGAGAAACAAAAAAATGAGTGAATGTAGAGCCCAGATTATCTTCTCCCATTTCTGTTATACTGGCCACCCTCCCTGTCGGGTGTCTGGAGCGGCCGTCATGCGTGTGCGCTGTGGTGCCCCTCCCTCCCGGAGTGTCCCGTCCTGCCTTGCGAGTCCATTGTGACATCACTCGGGTTTCTTTCCAAAATGGGTGAGTTTTCTGGCTTTTTAAAAAACTTTAAATTATTAACATGTCCGGAGATATTGGTGGAAATGCAATGGGAAGATGTTTATCGCCTCAACGGGAAAAATGTGAGTAGAATGTGTGAAAATGTGAAGGCTGTGGCCTAGCGTTTGGAAGAAAATAAGAAAATAGAAATTGACACACACACACACAAACAAGTCGAAGAGTTTTATAGATAGAGAGAGATAGAGATAGATAGATAGAGAGAGATAGATAGAGATATAGAGAGAGAAGAGTGAGGAAAGAGTGTAAGAGAGATGGAGAAGAAAAGAGTGAGAGGAGAAAAGTAGAGAGAGAGACGTGAGAGAGAAGAGAGAGAAAGAAAAGAGAGAAAGAGAGAGAGATAGAGATGAGAGGAGAGAAAAGAAGAGAGAGAAAGAGAGAGAGAAAGATAGAGAGAGAGAGAGAAAGAGAGAGAGGAGAGAGAGAGGAAGGAGAAAGAGAGAGAAAGAGAGAGAGAAAGAGAGAGAGGAGAGAGAAAGATGAGTGAGAAAGAGAGTGAGAAAGAGAGTGAGAAAGAGAGAGAGAAAGAGAGAGAGAAGAGAGAGAGAGAAAGAGAGAGAGAGAAGAGAGTGAGAGAGAGGGTGAGAGGAGAGAGAGGAGAGAGAGAGAGAGAGAGATGTAGAGAGAGATAGAGAGAGAGAGAGATAGATAGAGAGAGAGAGAGAGAGAGAGAGAGAGAGAGAGAGAGAGGGAGAGAGAGAGAGAGAGGGAGAGATACCGATTACAGAACAATTACATTTTTACTTATTGCATCACAACAGACCCACAAACTAAAATAAAATATTATAAGCAAAGATTGAATAAATTTATTTGAATAAATACGAGTGCAAATATAAGCCCCAAAATTCTTAGTGCAACCAAAGACAGTCCATAGTTCATAGTTGATGTTAGTGTTGCATAGTGTTCAAGAGGCTATTGTTTTTTGGGAAGAAACTATTCTTGAACCTGGTCGTCACGGTTTTTCTGATTCCTCTGTCTTCGTTCCGATAGTAGGAGTGAATTGAGAGTGTGGCCAAGGTGGTGTGGGATCTTTGATGATGCTGGCTGTCTTTTTGAGGCAGCCTCTCCTATAGATCCCTCCAATGGGGAGGTCAGTACCTGTGATGTATGGGGCAGTTCCATATACTTGCTAATCTCCTACATTCCTGGGCATTCGAGTTGCCAGACTAGGCCGTGATGCAACCAGTCAAAATAGTAAGATTAAATGAGAACTTACCAAGTTTGAAGTTTGATCTGTATTTTACGAGGAGTCGCGGTGAGGGATTACGTGAAGAACCTGCCAGCACGCTTGCGCAGCATCCTTCAAAGCAGCGGTGTGGAATCACAGAACCAACCATGACTGAAAATAGTAAGATGAAAACCGTAGAACTACCTGTTTGACCTGTTGATAGAGGGTGGGAGCGGTGGGCACGAAATCCCTCACCGCACTCCTCGTAAAATACAGATCAAACTTCAACTTGGTAAGTTCTCGTTTAATCTTACTATTTTACTTCGGAGTTACGTGAGTGACTTCGTGAAGATTTCAAAGCTCTGTGATTTCACGCCCTGAACAACGTCCATGCTTTATCACACTGCCGCCATTTTCTGATGAGTAAGACTGTTAATGGAGTTCAGTTGACAGCGCTGAAAAATCAACACAATTTATTAATCAACTAAACAACAACCCCTAATTCGGGGCCAGACATTTACTGAGCGGTACCCAGGATAGCTTCTGCGAATGTCGCAGGAAAACGGCCAGAGACTTGTTATAGAACCGTTGAAAGGTTTTTCCCCCACTGGCCCAGCCCGCAGTGGCGAAAA
Source organism: Okamejei kenojei (assembly GCA_035221665.1). Lineage (NCBI taxonomy): Eukaryota > Metazoa > Chordata > Chondrichthyes > Rajiformes > Rajidae > Okamejei > Okamejei kenojei. The sequence goes on along the minus strand of CM069135.1, from coordinate 43,610,438 downwards.
TGTGGTTCCTTGGGCACTCCATGGCTCTCGCTGCAGCCCTGGTTGGAATAAGACTTAAAAACGTTAGTAGCAACTCCTGTTTTAATAACTCTTTACCAAAGAATTTTATTTGACCAGGGTTGGCCACCATGGTGTCCAGTCGCATTTTTTTGTAACATCTGGGCTCGTTGGGCTGTCGCCAGTGCCATGAGCATCACCACCTTAAGGGTGAGCTGTTTCAAATGGTAGCTCATCTTATTGGAGCCCAGCTCCTCAGTAGGGTCAGCATGGATCCCCACATCCCACGTTACTGTATATTTGGGTTCGTGGAGGGATTGGTATTGAATACTCCCCTCATTAGTTTAGACACCAGGTGGTGGGAGCTGATACTTATATCCAGGTATGAATACAGCGTACTCCTGTCGCTGTTGATGGCACTGTAGCTGAGGCAGCATCAAAATGGAGGCCTGCTAGAACTCCAACACATCCAGATTGTTGCCGAGTTGGAGGACTTGTTGTTCCGGGCACAGAAACCTCCCACTTTCTGATTTGAGTGAGATATTGTTTGCGGGTGGATTCCCGATACGATGCTGCAATAAGGTTCATGGCTCTTGACGAGATGCCTGCCCGGTTGAGCGGTCTTTTAGAACCTGCAAGCCAACAAGTTTATGACCATGGCAAGGATGACTGACCCCCTGTAATGGAGTGAGTAATCAATTTGGGATATTTCCCAATCGCCATCCCATGGTTGTTGTACATTTCTACAACCATCGGTACCATGGTTGTGTAGGCCAGTCGGGTATGATCAATATGTCAGTTGCAGAGTCTAGTTTAATTTTCTGCAATACCCGACTGGTGAGGCAGCATGGGGAAACGCGTAGCAAACCCATTTCCCCCAATTGGATAAAATGCATCCAATGCTATTACCTCAGGGTCTGGTTCCCACAACACATACGTTGGTATTCGATGGTTCAGCCTGGACGCAAAATATGTCAATATCTTGGTGTCCCCAATTTGAGCTATAATATCTCCAAAATCTGGAGTTCAACATCCACTCAATGTTGTCATTGAAGAACGTGACCTGATGTCCGCCACTGAATTAAGCTTCCCAGGCAAATAGGTCGCAGTAATCCAAAATATTTCTTTCAATGCACCAGTGCCAAATTGTATTAGCCAATTCATTGCAAACTAGCGACCTAATACTACCCATATGATTGATGTAAACCATTATTGTAGCTTATCTATTCGAAAGCGGACATGTAATCCATGAATTAGTACAGAAGCCCGCAGTCCATGAAACACCCCCAGCATTTCTATATAGTTTATCCCATGTGACTCCAGGAATGTAGACTCATGAGTGTTCCATCTGCCACCACAACTGGACATCGTACCAGTTGCTCCCCAGCCTGGTGCACTTGCGTCAGTTAGTAGCACAACATCAGGGTTGCTCCATATAATAGGTCAATGACATTCTTTAATATTATCTACCACCAATATAGCTTGTTTCTAGCTTCCGGTGGTAACAAAGTGGCCGATCAAAGCAGCCAGCATTTGTTTTTTAAATGCTGTGATTTGTGACTTTGTGAATTTCGGTAGTGTAGCGGTCCGAATCGTGCAGCTGGGAATGTAGTTACCAATTTAGAGTTACCAATACCAATAACTTTCGCTGTTTGCCACATGGTCGATACCCTGGCGCAAGCAAGATTGTGGCACTCTTTGACTATAGCAGTTAGCTTTTTAGTGGGATGATTTAATCTTCATTAAATTAGTGTCTAAGGTGAACACCAAATCCATAACCGTAGCGGTGCAGTTTTTGATTGTCTGGATGGATTACAATTCCCAGTTTCTCAAGCAGAGCCTTGGTTGCAGCCACTCCTTGAATTGCCAATTGGAGGGTCCTGCCCCATTATAAGGATTTATCCAACATGCCACTATCACTATAATCTTGTTGTCGGAGAAGAGCCAATACAGGTAAATACCCAACTTGGTAACAGCCTAAGCTGTGAGGTTCCATTAGGCAATGCACCCTTCCAGACAACTTCAGAATTCCCTGTGAGCCTCAGCGATGGCACCGTATAGCATGCTTCTTTCAAACTGATACATGCCATAAAGTACCCTGAGTAAAGCATCCACCTAGCTGTTCCAAAAGCATCCATTTTGTCATGGGTATATTGTACAAAAGTGTTCAACTCAAGCAAAATCGATTATAACTCAATATGTCCATGCTTGGTTATGCCAATTACCACTTTTCCCTGCTCGCCATATAATTTCAGCATGCCCTGCCTCCACCTCTTTTCGGAATAGAGTAAATTCCTACGAGGCGAATGCTGGGTATGGGAATCTATACCTCCCACGATTTATATACCCTTGAACACTTTGTAAAATAAACTCATCTGTGGTTACAGTTTTCCCATATGTCCAAGGCCGCCCGCAATTGCCCACTATTCGTACAGGAGGGATACTACGGCGTGAGAGGAGCCAGACCCCCTTACCTCCATAGTGAACGGCGGTTTCCATACATACGGTTGCTTCGGGAGGACGTTTTATTATGGAGGTCGGTAGAATCTTTGTGCCCTATCCGGCAGCCTTGGTTCACCGGTTGTATTAGGCTGTTGCCGGTGATATGGGTGAACTCTGACCGATGGAGTTTCATGAGGCCCACTGTTTTGGCCTCCATTTGTCCAGTCCCTTCACCTGTTTGTACAGGTCCCAAGCAACTGGAGATGCGGCGGGTGGAGCGGTAATGGTCGGCACAACCCCGCGAATTTGGGGTTTAGTGTGGCTATATGGAGCTCTTATGCAGGCAATATATCTCATACTGGGCATTGCATAGGAGTGCTAGCGCATCATGCTATTTAACTGGACGACATTATCCCCGATCAGGGTTTTCCAGAACGCCGTTTTATGCCCGTGGAGAACTTTCTCCAAGGTATTATTGAGAATCTGACTCCAGAGTTGGTGCATACGTAGGCAATCAATGGTGCCCGCCAATTCGTGGTGCAGGGTTCACCTGTCTGGGTAGAAACGGCAAACTTCACTCACCACATCCAACATCCTCCTCATGCTCTGGTTCAGCGGTCACTGGCTGTCCCTGGTCGTCGTCAAACTCAGCAGCTGGGCAATCATTAATGCTTTGGCTGGAGACGATGAGGGAGCTGAGCGGAGTCCTTGCACGGCTAGTGGATGCCGTTCTTCTCGTTTCTTGGTCCCGTGGAGATGTTGGACCATTTGAAGAGCTCCAACCGCAACACTCGACCGTCCCTGCTATATGCAGCGGACAAGCCGACTTCCCCAGGCCTGCGAATCACTGGGGGCTTCCACCATCGGACCTCACCCCCTTAGGGTCTATGGTCCAATGCAGGTCGTCGTGACCTACAGCCCAAGTAGGGTCATACGACTCCCGCACAGACTCTCCGCAAGTCTGTCATCTCCCAGACCCTGTGGCGGCCCACCTGGCTGATAAGAAGGCAGGTGAGTGGACTCGGCGCCGGCCCCCCGGAACCTGGCTCCCCGGAGTCCGTGCAAGCTCCACACTTACACCATTACTTGGCATGGAGGCGCATGGTCGGCCGCTCGCAGCGCTGAGTGATCCGACCGCTTCCTGCTGCCACCTCCGCCCTTTGACCGCAGCCTGACGGGGGTGTGTTGTCGGCGGTATCTGCTCCAGCAGGCCTACACGACGCCCAGCAGTGTTATGCCCGGGCTGCACGATGGCAGATATCCCTGGCTGCGGTACGCAATGCACTCTGCAGGGCTCCCCTGTCGTGCGGCTGTCCCCCGGCCCAGCCCCCTCGGGTCTACTGGAGCTCGGGAGAGGTTGCCTGTAAAGAAAAAACAAGACCCCTTGCCACGTTACCTGTATCCCCCCTTATTCTCTTGGGGGACGGGGGGCTCGGAGTCTGGAGCTGTTGCTTGCAGCTCCGGAGCGGTAACCCATTCGGGTGAGTCGGCCCCTGTATAGCGGAGCGGGAGCGCCCGACTCTGCATTCCAGCCCCCACCGTTGCGATTAAAAGCTGCCGGCGTTCCGTGCAGCTCTGGGGACAAGGGCCGTCGGCTGGCCGCAGCTCAGCTCCGCGCCCGACTTCCTCATTCCTGCCCCCACCGTTGCGGTAAAGCTGCCGGCGTTCCGTGCAGCTCCGGGGACAAAGGCCGTCGGCTGGCCGCAGCTCAGCTCCGCGCCCGACTTCCACATGTGTTGAAGATGCCGGCGTTCCGTGCAGCTCCGGGGACAAGGGCCGTCGGCTGGCCGCAGCACAAACTCAGCTCCCCGACAGCGTCGTCCTGCGGCCCCTGTCCATGCTGTAAAGGAAGGTAATACTCACCTGCCGGTCTTGTGAAGGAGGCCGGTGGGGAGAGCGCACTCCCCCCCCCCAGCTGCCGCTGCAAATGCGCGCGACATAAGCTGCGCAAGCGTGCTGGCGGGTTCTTCACGAAGTCACTCACGTGACTCCGAAGTAAAATGCTCTGTATCTGTCGAAATTCAACAGAGTACTCGTCAACATACCAAATCTCCTCAATCTGCCGAGGAAGTAGAGGTGTTGGTACATAGTTTGTCAGGTATTGGAAGGAACTGCAGATGCAGGCTTAATCCAAAGATAGCAACAAAATGCTGGAGTAACTCAGCGACACAGAACAGACATCTTGAAGAACCCTTGATTTCCTGAAGAAGGGCCTCGACCCGAAACTTCACCCATTTCTTCTCTCCAGAGACGCTGCCTGTACCATTGAGTTTCTCCAGCATTTTGTGTCTATCTTTAGTTTTCCCTGTATCTCAAACTTCCTCCAGTCCTGTAATATTTTTCACAAATCCACGCTCTTCCGATTCGAGCTTCTTGTCATGCCCAGTTGATATCAGGGCAAGGCTGGACAAGCTGCTGTAGGCACCAACCAAGACACTAGCTGAATGGGTGGTAGGAGAACTGTTCATACTATTGTACCAAGAGAACACTTTCCTGGAATTGCACCTCGTGACCTTGACTGTGATGAAAGAATGGAGCGACTGGGCTTGTATCCCCTGGAATTTGGAAGGATGAGCGGGAGATTTTATTGAAACATATAAGATTATTAAGGGATTGGACACGCTATGGGCAGGAAACATGTTCCCGAAGTTGGAGGAGTCCAGAACCTGGGGCCACAGTTTAGAGCGGCGATGAGGAAAAATATTTTCACCCAGAGAGTTGTAAATCTGTGGAATTCTCTGCCTCAGAAGGTCGTGGAGGCCAAATTGTCTGGATGCTTTCAAGAGAGAGTTAGATAGAGCTCTTAACGATAGCGGAGTCAAGGGATATGGGGGGAAAGCTGGAGCGGGGTACTGATTGTAGATGATCAGCCATGAGACAGTAAATGGTGGTGCTGGCTCGAAGGGCCGAATGGCCTACTCCTGCACCTATTGTCTATTGACACCAAGAAAGGGCAAGGTGCAAGAGTGATAGGATGCCTTGGAATACCTGCAACTATTGTTATTATCACCATTATTATTGACACTGCAGGTGTCAGGGGTTATAGAGAGATGGCAGGAACATAGGCTTGGAAGGGAGCGATAGATCAGCCGATTTGGCAGAGTAGACATGATGGGCCGAATGGCCAAATTCTGCTCCTATCGCTCGTGATCTTGTGATCTATTGTCCCCTCCCCACCACCACCTCTATGAACCTAGGTGGCAGACATTTAACTTTCTACTGTAGTAATAGCAATGCAATGAGTCAGACAGCATGGAAAGTGGACCTGTGGCTCACTGAGGCACAGTGGCCAATTAACCCTTCTCCATTCACGTCTTAGAACACTAGGGGGAAAGGCAACAGAGTGAGATGGAGAACATGTAGACTCCAAGCAGGCAGTGTTGAAGGTCACCATCAAACCCAGGGTGCTGTGGGGCAGCAGCTTAGTTTAGTTCAGTTTAGTTTAGAGATACTCGGGTCCGCGCTGACCAACAATTCCATCTCAAATTAATAGGAAGGAAAGTTAGAGAAGGGATAAAAGAGTAAGGTCAGGGCCAATTGAGAGCAGTGCCAGGGAAACGTGAATAGGAAGGTCAAAGTGTTATATATGAATGGGTGAAGTATAAGTAATAAAGTGGACGAGCTTGAGGCTCAGTTAGAAATTGGCAAGTATGACGTTGTGGGAATTATAGAGACATGGCTGCAAGAGGGCCAGGGCCGGGAACTGAATATTCAAGGGTATATGTCCTATCGAAAAGACAGACAGATGGGCAGAGGGGGTGGGGTAGCTCTGCTGGTGAGGAATGAAATTCAGTCCCTTGCAAGGGGTGACATTGAACAGGAGATTTGGAGTCAGTTTGGATAGAACTAAGGAATTATAAGGGTAAAAAGACCCTAATGGGACTTATCTACAGGCCACCAAACAGTAGCCTGGACATAGGGTGCAAGTTGAATCAGGAGTTAAAATCGGCATGTAGCAAAGGTGGTTGTTATGAGAGATTTCAACATGCAGATAGACTGGGGAAATCAGGATGGTACTGGACCCCAAGAAAGGGACTTTGTAGAGTGCCTTTGTGATGGATTCTTAGAACAGCTTGTATTGGACCCTACCAGGGAGAAGGCAATTCTGGATTTAGTGTTATATAATGAACTGGATTTGATCAAGGAACATGAGATTAATGAGCCATTAGGAGGTAGTGACCATAATATGGTCAGGTTGAATCTACAATTGGAGAGGGAGAAGGGTAGATCGGAGGTGTCAGTCTTACAGTTGAATAAAGGGGACTATGGGGCCATGAGGGAGGAGCTGGCCAAAGTTGACTGGAAAGATACACTAGCAGGGATGACAGTGGACAACAATGGCAGGTATTTCTAGGAAGGTGCAGGATCAGTTCATTCCTACAAGGAAGAAAGATTCCAAGGGGAATAAGGGGCGACCGTGGCTGACAAGGAACATCAAGGACAGTATACAAATTAAAGCGAGGAAGTACAACGTAGCAAAGATGAGCGGGAAGCAAGAGGAATTGGGTAATGTTTACAGAGCAACAGAAGATAACCAAAAAGACAATACGGGGAGAAAAGATGAGGTACAAAGGTAAGCTAGCCAAGAATATAAAGGAAGATAGTAAAAGCGTCTTTAGGTATGTGAAGAGGAAAAAATTAGTTAAGACCAAAGTTGGACCCTTGAAGACCGAAAAAGGTACATTTATTATGGGGAACAAGCAAATGGCAGATGAGTTGAACAGGTACTTTGGATCCGTCTTCACTAAGGAGGACACAAACAATCTTCCTGATATAGTAGTGGCCAGAGTATCTGGGGTGAAGGAGGAACTGAAGGAAATCCACATTAGGCAGGAAATGGTGTTGGGTAGACTGATGGGACTGAAGGCTGATAAATCCCCAGGGCCTGATGGTCTGCATCCCAGGGTACTTAAGGAAGTGGCTCTAGTAATCGTGGATGCATTGGTGATAATTTTCCAATGTTCTATAGACTCAGGATCAGTTCCTGTGGATTGGAGGGTAGCTAATATTATCCTACTTTTTAAGAAAGGCGGGAGATAGAAAACAGGGAATTATAGACCAGTTAGTCTGACATCGATGGTGGGGAAGATGCTGGAGTCAATTATAAAAGATGAAATAGCTGCACATTTGGATAGCAGTAACAGGATCGGTCCGAGTCAGCATGGATTTATGAGGGGGAAATCATGCTTGACTAATCTTCTGGAATTTTTTGAAGATGTAACTAGGAAAATGGACAAGGGAGAGCCAGTGGATGTAGTGTACTTGGACATTCAGAAAGCATTTGATAAGGTCCCACATCGGAGATAAGTGTTCAAAATTAGGGTACATGGTATTGGGGGTAGAGTGCTGACATGGATAGAAAATTAGTTGGCAAACAGGAAACAGGGATTAATGGGTCCCTATCAGAATGGCAGGCGGTGACTAGTGGGGTACCGCCATGCTCGGTGCTGGGACCGCAGCTATTTACAATATACAGCAATGATTTGGATTAAGGGATTCAAAGTAACATTAGCAAATTTGCAGATGATACAACGCTGAGTGGCAGTGTGAACTGTGAGGAGGATGCTATGAGAATGCAGGGTGACTTGGACAGGTTGGGCAGATGCATGGCAGATGATGTTTAATGTGGATTAATATTAGGTTATCCACTTTGGTATCACAAACAGGAAGGCAGAATACTATCTAAATGGCATCAAGGGAAAAGGGGAAGTATAACAGGATCTGGGGTTCTTGTTCATCAGTCTATGAAAGTAAGCATGCAGGTACAGCAGGCAGTGAAGAAAGCGAATGGCATGTTGGCCTTTATGACAAGTGTGGTCGAGTATAGGAGTAAAGTTCAAGTTCAAGTTCAAGTGAGTTTATTGTCATGTGACCCTGATAGGACAATGAAATTCTTGCTTTGCATCAGCACACATAACATAGAAGGCATTTACCACAAATCAGATCAGTGTGTCCATATACCACATATAAATATATACACACATGAATAAATAAACTAATAAAGTGCAAATGACAGATAATGGGTTATTAGTTATCAGAGTTTTGTCCGAGCCAGGTTTAATAGCATGATGGCTGTGGGGAAGTAGCTACTCCTGAACCTGGTCATTGCAGTCTTCAGTCTCCTGTACCTTCTACCTGAAGGTAGCAGTGAGATGAGTGTGTGCCCAGGATGGTGTGGGTCTTTGATGATACTGCCAGCCTTTTTGAGGCAGCGACTGCAGTAAATCCCCTCGATGGAAGGAAGGTCAGAGCCGATGGTGGACTGGGCAGTGTTTACTACTTTTTGTAGTCTTTTCCTCTCCAGGGCGTTCAAGTTGTTGAACCAAGCCACGATGCAACCAGTCAGCAAGCTCTCTACTGTGCACCTGTAGAAGTTAGAGAGAGTCCTTCTTGACAAACCGACTCTCCGTAATCTTCTCAGGAAGTAGATGCGCTGGTGAGCTTTCTTGATAATTGCATCTGTGTTCTCAGACCAGGAGAGATCTTCAGAAATGTGCACACCCAGGAATTTGAAGCTCTTGACACTTTCAACCATCGACCCATTGATATAAACGGGACCGTGGGTCCCCATCCTACTCCTTCCAAAATCCACAATCAGTTCCTTGGTTTTGCTGGTGTTGAGGGCCAGGTTATTGTGCTGGCACCATATGGACAGTCGCTCGATCTCTCTTCTATACTCCGACTCATCCCCATCAGTGATACATCCCACAACAGTGGTGCCGTCAGCGAACTTGATGACGGAGTTCGCACTGTGACCGGCTACGCAGACAGGAGTATAGAGTGAGTACAGCAGGGGGCTGAGCACGCAGCCTTGAGGTGCTCCCATGCTGATTGTTATCGAGTCTGACACATTTCCACCAATACGAACAGACTGTGGTCTGTGAATGAGGAAGTCGAGGATCCAATTGCAGAGGGATGCGCAGAGACCCAGTTCTGTGAGTTTGGTAACCAGCTTGGAGGGGATGATAGTATTAAATGCCGAGCTGTAATCGATGAATAACAGCCTGGCATATGAGTTTTTGTTGTCCAAGTGGTCCAGAGTGGATTGGAGAGCCAGCGAGATCGCAGCCACCGTTGATCTGTTGTGGCGGTAAGTGAACTGCAGTGGGTCCAGGTTTTTGTCGAGGTAGTAGTTGATTGGTGCCATGATCAACCTCTCGAAGCACTTCATCACCACAGGCATTAGTGTCACTGGTCGATAGTCATTGAGGCACGTCACCTTGCTTTTCTTGGGCACTGGTATAATTTAATCCTTTTTGAAGCAGGTGGGAACCTCAGACCTCAGAAGTGCGAAGTTGAAACTGTCCGTAAAAACTCCAGCCAGTTGGTCCGCACAGGTTTTTAGAACACGACCAGGTATACCATCAGGTCCAGGCGCTAAAGAGGTCCTTCTGCAGTTATACAGAGCCCTAGTGAGACCACACCTGCAGTATTGTGTGCAGTTCTGGTCCCCGAATTTGAGGAAGGATATTCTTGCTATTGAGGGAGTGCAGCGTAGGTTTACAAGGTTAATTCCCGGGATGGCGGGACTGTCATATGCTGATAGAATGGAACGGCTGGACTTGTACACTCTGGACTTTAGGTTGAGAGGGAATCTTATTGAAACTTATAAGATTGTTCAGGATTTGGACACGCTGGAGGCAGGAAACATGTTTCCGATGTTGGGGGAGACCAGAAACAGGGATCACAGTTTAAGAATAAGAGGTAAGCCATTTAGAACGAGGATGAGGAAACACTTTTTCTCACAGAGAGTTGTGAGTCTGTGGAATTCTCTGCCTCAGAGGGCGGTGGAGGCCGAATCTCTGGATACTTTCAAGAGATAGCTAGCTAGGGCTCTTAATGATTGCGGAGTCCGGGGATATGGGAAGAAGGCAGGAACGGGGTACTTATTGGGGATGATCAGCCATGATCACATTGAATGGCGGTGCTGGCTCGAAGGGCCAAATGGCCTACTCCTGCACCTATTGTCTACTGTCTATTGTCCCACACATTAACACTATCCTACACACACTGGGGACAATTTTTACATTTACCAAACCAATTTACCTACATACTGTACCTGTACGACTTTGGAGTGTGGGAGGAAAGATCTCGGAGAAAACCCACGCATATCACAGGGAGAATGTACAAATACCGTATAGACAGCATCCGTAGTCGGGATCGTACCCCGATCTTGCTGTGTTGCATTCACTGTAAGGCAGAACTCTACCCGCTGAGCCACCATGCCACCCAGTTGTGCCTCTTCGTCAGCCCAGCTGTCGGGAGACACTTTATAACAGTGAAGGTAGGCACAAAAAAGCTGGAGTAACTCAGCAGGACAGGCAACATCTCTGGAGAGAAGGAATGGGACTTCTTCAGACTAGACAGGGGAAAGGGAAACAAGCCTCTCTCCTTCATAACAATGGGCTGTGTGCTCATTATGTTAAGAGGAATGGCTTCTCTAGGCTGCACACAGCTCAATTACTTCATTCATTGCAGCATTATGTATAGCCTCACTGGCAGGTTGGACAGTGCACTCAGTATTTCATCATTGTCTACCCTCATCGGCAGGCAGAGCCCTCAGAATCCATACAAGGTTGGAATACGAGCTGGGATCTGCGGTGATCTATCCTGCTTCCCTCCATCCTTGAAGATATTTTATCTGCTGGCACCAGTATCTGGGCCCCTAGTTGCAAGGGGGTCGTTCAAGCAATGCTACACCAACAGGGAGACTGGCCACCTCTTTGGTTACGGGCTAAGGTGTGTCCTCACCTTCAGCTTCTGAAACAGAGAGTTGCAAGTGTGAGAGTGGGGCAGAGAGGGGAGAGGCTGTTGAAGGGAAGGTTGTAGTTTGCCATGTGGACCATAGCATGTGATGGAATAAGAGAATAATGAAGCGTAGAGGAAGACACAAAGTGCTGGATTAACTCAGCAGGTCAGGCCACTTCTGCAAAGGCTACTGTGGAGACTTTAAACTAGAACGGTTTGGGGGAGGGACTCAAATAGAGAAAGCTAGTAGACAGTGTATGAGGCAGGAGGCAGAGAAGGGAAGCAGTCAGACGCAACATGTAGGGGAGAAAGAAGAAAAAGATAATAGAGACTAAGAGGTGGTGGGTTTCTTAAATGTGTGAGCAGAGAGACAGAGGGGTGTAAAATGAAGGTAGAAGCAATAGGCAGCAAGGTGAAAAGTAAAAGTGGCAGGCAGACAAATCCAGGGCAAAAATCAAAAAGGGCCACTTTTGAACATAATTGTATAAGAGTGTTGTAAAAAGAAGCCTGAAGGCTTTGTGTCTCAATGCAAGGAGCATTTGCAATATGGTGGATGAGTTGAATGTGCAGATAGTTATTAATGAATATGATATAGTTGGGATCACGGAGACATGGCTCCAGGGTGACCAAGGCTGGGAGCTGAACATCCACGGATATTCAATATTTAGGAGGGATAGACAGAAAGGAAAAGGAGGTGGAGTAGCGTTGCTGGTTAGAGAGGAGATTAACGCAATAGAAAGGAAGGACATTAGCTTGGAGGATGTGGAATCGATATGAGTAGAGCTGCGAAACACTAAGGGGCAGAAAGTTGCTAGTGGGAGTTGTATACAGGCCACCTAACCGTAGTAGTGGAGTTGGGGATGGCATCAAACAGGAAATTAGAAATGCGTGCAACGAAGGTAAAACAGTTATAATGGGTGACTTCAATCTACATATAGATTGGGTGAATCAAATTAGCAGGGGTGCTGAGGAAGAGGATTTCTTGGAATGTATGCGGGATAGTTTTCTAAACCAACATGTAGAGGAACCAACGAGAGAACAGGCTATTCTAGACTGGGTATTGAGTAATGAGGGAGGGTTAGTTAGCAGTCTTGTTGTGCGTGACCCCTTGGGCAAGAGTGACCATAATATGGTTGAGTTCTTCAGTAGGATGGAGAGTGACATTGTTAATTCAGAAACAAGGGTTCTTATTAATTAATTGTTAATTCAGAAACGAGAGCTTAAAGAAAGGTAACTGTTAACATATATGAAAAATATGCTCTTAATTGTAAAGAAGTTAATCTTAATGTTGTATTGTTACTCAGACAAACTTGATGCAGGTAGTAAATAACTGACAATGATAACAGCCAATGAGAGGTGCTGTTATTGTTGAGTCAAGCACATGTGTGTCAATAAAGTTTATTCTTCCACTTTGAGCAAGACTGATGCCCCACTGTGTTTTACTCCTCCGGAATTATCTTCGGTCTAGCACTGGGTAGGCTGCAAGAATCGCTGCACAATTCACCTCTGCCAACAGGTTGTGGGCCCAGAGTTACCTAGAGTTACCCAGAGGTACCCAGACACAGTTAGCCAGGAATTTACCACCGAGAGAAATGTCATGACATACCGTGTGTCCGGTGAGAGTTAACATGCTATGCTAGCACCATGAGTAGACGGAGCGCCGAGTCGAGTGGCCGCTGGTCTCAGCTAGTTTTTGACGGATTAAAAGAAATATGAGTTGTGGGAGACAACATTTTTGGGGCATCTTCGGTTGCAAGGGCTAAAGGATACCATCTTGGAAGAGCCTACCGACGATGAAGAAGGAGACGAGACCAAAAATGCAGAGGCATATGCTGAGCTAATCCAGTTTCTGGATGACAAAAGTTTGTCCCTGGTAATGCGAGAAGCAGCGGACGATGGGCGGAAAGCGCTAACTATTTTGAGAGATTATTATGCGGGTAAGGGAAAGCCACGTATAATAAGCCTGTATACAGAACTGACTTCACTTCAAAAGTTGAGCAGCGAGAGTGTAACTGAATATGCTATACGGGCAGAGACAGCCATCACAGCATTGAGAAACGCTGGTGAGGTGTTGAGTGACAGACTGTTAGTTGCAATGATTCTGAAGGGACTGCCTGAATCTTACAAACCATTTGCTATCCATGTCACGCAAAGTGAGCAGGCAATGCCTTTTGCCGAATTTAAAACTAAACTACGGAGCTACGAAGACACGGAAAAAATGCGTGCAGCAGCATCCGACGACAATGTCATGAAGGCGCGTGTGCAACCGAGTGTGAGACCCACCACGACAAGTGCAAGTGACCGGGGTCCGGAGAGTGCGGACATAGTGTGCTTCAGGTGTGGCCTAAAAGGACATTAAGCCAGAGCATGTCAACGCAAGCAGTGGTGTAGTCACTGTAAAAGCACCACACATCAGGACGCAACCTGCAGACAGAAGCAGCGGCGGGACAACGCACGCCAAGTTTCTGAGGAGACTTCCTGGTGAGTGAAGGGGACGCGGAGATCCAGTCAGAGCGTGGTGTCGAGTTGAAAGGGCTGATGGTCGATACGGGGGCAACTTCGCATATCACCACTGATATAGCAAGGTTCAAGAAGTTTGACGATATGTTCCAGTCCAAGACACACTGCGTGGAGTTGGCTGACGGCACAAGGTGTGATGGAGTCATGGAGCGCAAAGGAGACGCGGAGGTTTGCTTGGTCGACAGCACAACACTGAGGCAGGCGTTGTACATCCCCTCATACCCGCTGGACATCGTCTCTGTAAAAGCAGCTACTTCCAGCAGAGCAACCGTAATCTTCAGGGACGGGGAAGACATCCTACAACACAAGGACGGTACCAAATTCCACATTCATGAGTACAACAGACTGTACTACTTGCACACGATAAACGTTGAAATGTGATGACCAATGTAAGAGCAGTTATGATGTGCAGACATGGCATGAGATTCTAGGGCACTGTAATTTTGAAGATATTCAAAAATTACAGTATGTTGTTGAAGGTATGGCAATTAAGGGCAAAACAGACAAACCTGCTCTACACTGTGAAGTGTGTACTCAGGGAAAGTTTATCCAAACTAGGAGGCAGTGGGGACCCTGATGTAAGAGCCAAAGCAGCTTTGGAGTTGGTACACACAGATTTAGCGGGACCGATAGACCCAGAGTCCAGAGAGGGGTACAGGTTTGCGTTATCATTCACTGATGATTATTCCAGTGCAGTGTTTGTGTACTTTCTAAAGAATAAGAGTGACACAGTGCAAGCCACCGAGAAGTTTCTTGCTGACACAACCCCATACGGGAAGATTAAATGTATGAGGTCTGACAATGGTACTGAATTCATGGGAAATAATTACCAGGCACTACTCAGCAGAAATGGCATTAGACATGAGACCTCAGCACCATACTCACCACACCAGAATGGTACTGCTGAGCGAAATTGGCGCACCCTGTTTGACATGGCCAGGTGTATGCTAATAGAGAGCGAGTTACCTAAACAGTTTTGGACCTATGCAGTGCAGACAGCAGCTGTAGTGAGGAACAGATGCTTTAACAAGCGCACAAAGCAGACGCCTTACTTGATGCTGACAAGAAAATGGCCCAACCTGTCTAGGATGCAAAAGTTTGGGTCAGAGTGTTATGCCTATAAACAGGACAAGAGAAAAATGGACTCAAAGTGTGAGAAGGGAATCTTTGTCGGGTACGACAAGAATAGCCCAGCTTACAATGGGAAAGTAAAGAAGCACAGACTGGTGAAGTTTGTGACCAAAACAATTGTAGAGTGGCAGACACATACTGACATGACCCCCGGTGACGATGACTTTGAGGTGCAGAATAGGGCCAGTAGGGTGAGAAAAAATACTGATGAAAGTACAGGACAAACTCAGGGCCAAGATCCAGTAACCAGGCCTGAGGTGAATAGCCAAGCACAGACAGGTGAAACCAAACATGAGCCTGCACGTTACCCTTCTAGAGTGAGGAAGAAACCAGGTTACTTAAGTGAATATGTATCTAGCAAGGCGAGTGATGATCACGTAATGATTAATAGTAAGATTAAACGAGAACTTACCAAGTTTGAAGTTTGATCGTTATTTTATGAGGAGTTACGATGAGGGATTACATGAAGAAGTCCCAGCCTGGCGCATGATCGGCATACTTCAAAGTAGCGGCATGAAAAACACAGAACCAATAGCCGGAGTAAGATAGTAAGGCTCAACATAGACTAGAACTACCAGATGATCATTTATTTTATGAGGGTTGGGAGTGGAGGGCACGTAATCCCTCATCGTAACTCCTCATAAAATAACGATCAAACTTCAAACTTGGTAAGTTCTCGTTTAATCTTACTATTTTACTTCGGAGTCACGTGAGTGACTACGTGAAGATTTTGTAGCTCTGTGTTTTTTATGTCGTAGGTTCATTCCATACGACACTCAATCAACACAGTAGTGAGTAAATAATACATCTTTTAAACATTTCTTTAGTTTATGTAATAAGTCTTTCCATTATAAAAGAATGAAAGTAATAACCCTTCTATCGTAGGGGAAGATTTATAACCAAAGATATAAATCGATAATATAAACAAAGCGCAATCAAAGAGAACCCAACACTGCGTGTCCAACCCTGACACCGTGAGAACTGGTTTCTTGTAAACTTTGAAAAGTTTCTTTTACATCATACTACGGCCTCTCATTTTTTTGATCGAGTGGCCCGTCCTGTGCCTTTGCCGTGGATGTACCTACCTCCCTGGTGGAGTGATTTTTAACATCTCAATGTCTACTCCTGCTGAGTCCCAAAACCTGTTTTAACCATCTAGAATGTAACTATCTAGAACCATCAGTTTGTACTGATACTTTTATGTGGTTTTTGTGCGTAATAAATAGCGCTGTCTCACCACCACTGGAGACTCTTGCCTACTTCAACATATTGAGTCAATGCTTAACCACACACAATTTTTGGTCGACAGGATATGCTTTAAAATTTACCTTGGTTCCAGTTCCTCCTGGTCCTGCTTTGTTTGGTTAAGTCATAAACATATAAGAACAATGTTAATCTGTAACCAATGCATACAGGGTCTAACGTAACATTGCAACGTTTGCACTCTTTGTGCTGATACTAAAGCCATGAGCATTATTACTTCAAATGTTAACTTCCGAAACAGTGATAGAATTGGAGCCCATTGCCTAAGCAAAGTAAGAACTATGCTGACCTCCCAAACTTCTGTGTTTCTACATTGGGCAGATTTTAATATATATTCCTTTCCCATATCGGGATATTAACGGATGAGACCCGATAGATTCATGGTCAGCAATTTGTCCTAAATAGGACGATAAAGCACTATGAGCCCTATTAATGGCCCTATCGCTTAGCTGCTGATAAAAAATGCAATCCAGCAAGGAACTCCAATATATCTGATATATTAGCAGTATGATAAAATATCTTTGACTGTCTACCAAAGACTTCCAATTTCTTTATATAAACAAAATATTGTTTTTAATGCTATTTTTCCAAGCTGCAGTTATAACATTCATGGTCCTATGCGACAGTCCAAGCTCTTGTAATGGTCAGGTCAGAACCTGCAGATTAACAAATTCATATGATCATGCCATGGATGAATTTCTGCAACAAATTACAACAGCTAGGAATCGTCATAAATGGTTCAATTATTATTCTAAACCTCAATGAGAACCATGACTGTGTCCGATTTGGGCCACCAAACCGCCCGTGGCAGAGTCTTGCTTTATTTTCATCAGACATTGCCTAATCAGACAGAATGGGGAACATAAAAGAACATATTTCTCCCCCAATGTAGTGAGAATGCATCCACAGCTATTGCTCCTGGGTTGGGTTTCCCTGAGACGTATTTGGGCAATTAGTGATTTAATCTAGATGCAAACAGATCAATGTCAGGTAATCCATACCACTGACAATTTTTCCAACTTGTGGATTTAATATCCATTCTGTATTGTTTTTAAATTTTCGTGATCTGTTGTCTGCCACAATATTGTCTCTCCCTGAGATAGATAGCTGAAAGCCAAATATTCTTAAAGATACACCAATGCCACATCTGGTTAACCAGATAATCACATGATAATGATCTTACTCGACCCATGTGATTGATATATGCCACAGCTGTGGTATTGTCTACTTGTAATTGGACATGCAAATCTTTCATAGTAGAACAATAAGCTTTTAATCCATAAAAGCTCCTAACAACTCAAAAGAATTAATACCAAATGTTTGGAGAAATAAGTTTCTTGGACAATCCATCTGCCACCCCCTGGTGTTATTGTCCGTAACCCCCTAGATAAGGGACGTATCAGATATTAACCTGATAAGAACAGATATTACACTTATCTTAGCCCATAAAATACCGAGAAGCTATCCACCATCCGAGAATACTTGCTTCAGTTTGCAATGACTGCTGGTTGCTGAGCTAATATGTTTTTAAGCAGCTTGTGGAATATTCTCCACAATCCACCACTGTAATTCTGATAAAGCTTCCTTTGGCAATTGCATAGGCCTGTCAAAATGGCCTGCACACTCTTCTAGTGCTTGTGTTTTTGCCCTTTGGAGCTTTTTCGGTAATGCAGTTGACCAACTCGGCCGTAGAAATAGTGTTACTAATTTACCTAAGCTCCTTCTCGGATGGAGGGATAAGGCTTGTTACAAGGCAGCAACACACATTTGTAATCAACCCCCATCCTCTCATCTTTACCATGGACGTCCAGTCACTCTACACCTCCATCCCCCACCAGGACGGTCTCAAAGCCCTCCAGTTCTTCCTCGACCAGAGGAGCAACCCATACCCGTCCACAACCACACCCTCCTCCACCTAGAGGAGTTGGTCCTTACCCTCAATAACTTCTCTTTTGATTCCTCCCATTTCCTCCAAACACAAGGCGTAGCTATGGGCACACGCATGGGCTCCAGCTACGCTTGCCTCTTTGTCGGGCCTTACGTCGAACAATCCTTGTTCTCGGCGTACCAGGGCCCCATCCCCGACCTCTACCTCCGTTACATCGACGACTGCTTTGGTGTCACCTCCTGCACCCACACACAACTGACTGACTTCATTCATTTCACCACCAACTTCCATCCGGCACACAAATACATTGGACCATTTCCGACATTCCTTCCCTACCATTCCTTGACCTCACCATCTCTATTGCAGGTGTGATACGCTCCTGACCGACATCCACTACAAACCAACTGACTCCACAGCTACCTGGACTACTCTTCCTCCCACCCTGCTTCCTGTAAGGACTCCATCCCCTATTCCCAATTCCTTCCGTCTACGCCGCATCTGCTCCCAGGATGAGATGTTCCACACCAGGTCATCACAAATGGCCTCATTCTTCAGAGAATTTGGGGATTCTTTCCCCTCCCCCACTATTGATGAGGCTCGCACCAGGGTCTCCTACATACCCCGCAACACTGCCCTCTCTCCCCATTTCCCCCACTGGCAAACAGGACAGAGTTCCCCTGGTCCTCACCTTTCACCCCACCAGCC
Source organism: Okamejei kenojei (assembly GCA_035221665.1). NCBI lineage: Eukaryota > Metazoa > Chordata > Chondrichthyes > Rajiformes > Rajidae > Okamejei > Okamejei kenojei. The sequence continues at coordinate 43,591,744 of CM069135.1, read as the reverse complement.
GGCAAATACAACACAAAGTCCTCCGCCAGTTTTCGCCACCTCCAACGTGACCCCTCCACCCGCACATCTTCCCATTCTCCCCCCCTGTCTGCCTTCCGCAAAAGACCGCTCCCTCCGCAACTCCCTTGTCAATTCTTCCCTCCTCTCCCGCTCTACCCCTTCCCCGGGCACTTTCCCTTGCAACCGCAAGAAATGCTACACTTGTCCCTTCACCTCCCCCCTCCACTCCTTTCAGGGACCCAAGCAGTCCCTTCCAGGTCCGACAGAGGTTCACCTGCACCTCCTCCAAACCTCATCTACTGCATCCCTGCTCCAGATGCCAGATGATCTATATCGGTGAGACCAAGCAGAGGCTTGGCGATCGTTTCGCCGAAACACCTCCGCTCGGTCCGCAAAAACCAACCCGAGCTCCCGTGGCTCAGCACTTCAACTCCCCCTCCCATTCCGTATCGACCTCTCGGTCCTGGGCCTCCTCCACGGCCAGAGTGAGCAACACCGCAAGTTGGAGGAACAGCACCTCATTATCAGCTTGGAGAGTCTGCATCCTTTGGGCTTGAACATTGAATTTTCTCAATTCTGTTAACCCTTGCTGTCTCCTCCCCTTCCCACCTCTCCCTCAGCTCTCGGGCCCTGGCATTCCCTCTATCTCTATCTCCCTCCCCCACCCTAGTCGCACTAGCTTCTCATTTTCACACCACAAACAGCTTACAATTCCTTGTTCCCTTTATCATCGATACTTTTTTGCATATCTTTCATTCATTGTTCTTTATCTCTCCACATCACCGTCTATATCTCTCGTTTCCCTGATCCCTGACCAGTCTGAAGAAGGGGCTCGACCCGAAACGTCACCTATCTCCTTCGCTCCTTAGATGCTGCTGCACCCGCTGAGTTTCTCCAGCTTTTTGTGTAACCCTTTGTAATATTGACACTTTGTCTCTTGGTAAATTTACCGATTATGGTACTGAATCACTCACAAACCCCAAATAATAAATTGTTGGGGATGGCTGAAGCTTAGATTTTGTTGGATGGATCAGGACCCTAGCCTTTCAACAGGCTTGTAGTTGCTGCACTAATTTTTCAGCTGATTCCTGATCAGCATTGCCAATTAAAAATGTCATCAAGATAAACCATGACCATATGTCCTTATCAGTGCAAGTGCTGTTTTCAACCATTGTGTGAACAGCCTAGAAGCTGAGCTTGTCTGAAGAAGGGTCTCGACCCGAAACGTCGCCTATCTCTTCGCTCCTTAGATGCTGCTGCACCCGCTGAGTTTTCCAGCTTTTTGTGTACCCTCGATTCTCCAGCATCTGCAGTTCCTTCTTTAAAAAAAATAGAAGCTGAGCTTAGTCCATTAGATAATGCCTTAAATTGCCATAGCTGACCCATTTAATTAATTTTCAAGTAGCTGAGAACATGATGATAAATTGGTACTAAATCATACGCATCCTTCAAGACTATAGTAACCAATTACAACTTGTTGATAACAACTGCCTTGCAGTGTTGAAGGTGTCCATTTTGAAATGTTTTATACTGGACAAATGTATTAAAGTGTGTGATGTCTAGAATGACTCTACAACCACCATCTTTCTTCTGCCTTGGGAAATTATTTGATACAAATTGTTGTGGATGCTTACTCCGTTTTTTTCCCCATTACACTTTCCCTAAATACATTTCTTACCTTCTTTATTTGAGATTTTTCAGGTGCAGAAACATAAAATAGGATTAGGTTTATTCTGTACAGGCGGATCAATTCCTTCTACAAATTTTATTGTAGACCCTTACACAGTATCTAATATAAACTGATCAGCTGTTATGCAATATCATTTATCATAACACACCTGTAATCTACCACCAATCGGAGGTTCAACAAAAGCTTCCTCTGTGATAGAATAAAGTTTTTGTACCTCTCCAAATGCACGTGATGGCCTTCTTCCCCAACAATATGGGTTAACATAAGCCTGTGCTGGATGAAAATACTTCCTCACCATACTCCTGCCTCTGTTTGATCCATATATCAAATCCCCTTCACATTGGACCAGCCAATTTTGCAAAAGGTTTATGAGGCTAATAATCTTTGCCTCTTTATCAAAGTTTTTGATTTGTTTTAGGCAGGTTTACGCCGTAATAACCAGGAGTTTGAACATAGCTTGATCTGTATTGACCTGGAAATCTAAAGTGCAAAATGGTCCGAATGGCAATTTTCTTTCATACCATTGAGCTCAACATATGAGCTATAAAACAATGCCACTTGTCTTTTTTAAATTTTGGTCATTGCACAATCTTTCACTTGCTTCCCATAAGCAGTGATGCCACCCGCAAACTTGAAATTCTTTGGAATCGTATTCCCTGTGCCTCCACACTATTGAAGACATGGGTGCCTTAATCGGATTCACCGTTGGCACCCTAGTAAAGCACAAGTGTTTTCACATAAATCTGCTGTTTCAACCATAACAGCCTCCTGAAGCTGGTGAGAAACCAATTGATGTTGGCCACCATGGTTACCTTCCATGGCCTCACCGCTTCCTTCAGGTATCGTACTTTATACCCATTAAGTACACCTGGATTTATACTTGTGCTGTGGTGGGTACTTATGACCAAAAACACCACTTTCAGGGTCAGTTTTTTACTGCCCTGGTACTCCTGAGACTTGCTCAAGGAGACTACCTCCAGCCCAATCCGAGGTTCATATTCCCACAGTGGTAAAAGCACCATATACTTGTATATGGAAACCCCTCAGGGCCTGCCTGGGAATATTCTGGGTTTTTTAAGACCCTTGGTTGAAAAATAATTTGGAGTATTTCTCCATTTAATTTATTCTGAGCCATAAGGCTTTCTTGTCTGGAGGCCTTTCCTTATTAGAATCATCTAAAACCACGGCCTCTCAGACTTCTTTATTTTCTTCCCCACTGGAGATTCTTCCCGTGGGTTTTGATTTGTGGAGCGACTAAATGCTCCCTACGGTTAATTTTAACGGCCACCGGTATCGGAACTGGCTCCGCACTAATCAGCTGTCCCGATCGCTGAGCTTCTACCCGGGACGCATTTTAATCTCCGTTTTTCCTCCGGAGTTTTTTCTCTTTCCCTTTCAACTTCTGCTGGCTCTGCACGCCAGCACCACGGAGTTTGAAACATGCCCTGTAAATAATTCAATCCACTTACCTGCGGGCCTGAACCTTACAGCTGGTGGAGCTACGTTCTGCAGCTCTTTGCCTACCGACAGCATCGACGTCATGCCGATCATGCGCCAGGCGGGACTTCTTCACGTAGTCACTCACGTGACTCCAAAGTAAAACATAGATTATTGCTACAGATTGATGTGTAACATCCCCCTAACATTCAGGGAAGCTGTAACCTCAACTAACTCAAAGGAATGGGTTAACGCAATGGATGAGGAAATGCAGTCGCTGAGAGAAAATGACACATTTACCCTAACCAACTTGCCTGAGGGTAAAAAAGCAGGGGGGGTAGATGGGTATATGCAATCAAGAACAATGAGGATGGATCTGATAAATACAAGGCATGGCATGTAGCCAAAGCATACAGTCAAAAATTGGGTGTAGACTATGAGGAGACATTTTCTCCTACTGCTAACCTGACCAGTATCAGAGTGATGATGCAAAAAGCAGCACAGGAAAACCTGATTTTACATCAGATGAATGTCAAAACTGCCTACCTACATGCACCAATAGATTGCGAGATTTATATGGAACAGCCAGAAGGTTATGATGTAAAATCCAGCGCAAAGGAAAAGTTGGTGTATGCTAGAAAAGTCACTTTATGGTTTAAAACAGTCGGGTAGAAATTGGAACAAAATGCTACACGAGTATCTGACTAAAAACGACTTTGTGCAAAACCCAGCTGATCATTGTGTTTACACAAGGGAAACAGAAAATGAGAAAGTGATCATGATAATATGGGTCGATAATTATTGCTGCCAGTGATGAAAAAGCACTGAAAGCTGTGAAGGAGATGCTCACAGCCAAATTCAAGATGAAAGGCATGGGCAAACTGAAACATTTTCTTGGCATTGATTTTGACCAGAGTGATAACTGTGTGAGAATGTCACAGAAGAAATATGTGGAGAAAATACTTGAAAGGTTTGATATGCAAGATTGTAAACCGAGGGCGACAACTTGTGAACAAAAATTTAACTACACTGATGATACAGAAATGATGACTGATGTCAGAAAATACAGAGGGGTAGTAGGTAGCCTAATCTATCTGACTACATGCACAAGACCCGATCTCAGTTTTGTAGTAAGTAAACTGTCACAGTACTTTACTGAGCCGACGGAAGAGCAATGAGCTACTGTAAAACATGTACTGAGATATATGAGAGGCACAATTGAGAAAGAGTTGTGTTACAGGAAATGTGACAACGAGAAACTGGCGTTACAAGCATACAGTGATGCAGATTGGGCGGCTGATGTAACCGACAGACGTAGTACAACCGGTTATTGTGTAAGCCTAAACAAATATGGTCCTTTGATTTCATGGAAAACCAAAAAGCAGCCCACCGTTGCACTGTCAACTTGTGAGGCTGAGTATATGGCGTTAGCCACAACACTACAAGAGTGTATGTACCTAGTACAACTACTAGAAGTTATTGATGGACATTAGTACCCAACACCCAAGGTTTATGAGGATAACCAGGGTGCAATTGCGTTAGCAAAGAATCCTGTAAGGAGACAGAGGTGAAAGCATGTGGACATAAAATATCACTTTGTGAGGTCCACTGTGAATCATGGCAAAATAAGTTTGGAGTATTGCCCAACAGACCAGATGGTAGCAGATGTGATGACAGAACCTGCAACAAAATTTAAGTTGATGGAGTTTGCAAAGTTTATGTTTGGAGAGTAACCATGTATGTAAAAGTCTACATGATGTAAGGTAGAAAACCTTAGGATGTTTTATTTTGAGTTAAGATAACAATGCGAGAGCAAGTTATATGAACATATATGAAAAATGTGCTCTCAATTGTAAAGAAGTTAATCTTAATGTTGTATTGTTACTCAGACAAACTTGATGCAGGTAGTGAATAACTGACAATGATAACAGCCAATGAGAGGTGCTGTTATTGACGTGTCAAGCACATGTGTGTCAATAAAGTTTCTTCTTCCAGTTTGAGCAAGACTGATGCCCCACTGTGTTTTTACTCCTCCGGAATTATCTTCGGTCTAGCACTGGGTAGGCTGCAAGAATCGCTGCACAATTCACCTCTGCCAACAGGGAGCATAAAAATTGACTGCAAAAGTTTTTATAGATATGTGAAGAGAAAAAGATTAGTTAAAACAAACGTAGGTCCCTTGCAGTCAGAAACAGGTGAATTGATCATGGGGAACAAGGACATGGCAGACCAATTGAGTAACTACTTTGGTTCTGTCTTCACTAAGGAAGACATAAATAATCTACCGGAAATAGCAGGGGACCGGGGGTCAAATGAGATGGAGGAACTGAGTGAAATCCAGCTTAGCCGGGAAGTGGTGTTGGGCAAATTGAATGGATTAAAGGCCGGTAAATCCCCAAGGCCAGATAGGCTGCATCACAGAGTACTTAAGGAAGTAGTCACAGAAATAGTGGATGCATTAATGATAATTTTTTCAAACTCTTTAGATTCTGGAGTAGTTCCAGAGGATTGGAGGGTAGCTAATGTAACCCCACTTTTTAAAAAAGGGAGGGAGAGAGAAAACGGGGAATTACAGACCAGTTAGTCTAACATCGGTAGTGGGGAAAATGCTAGAGTCAGTTATTAAAGATGGGATAGCAGCACATTTTTAAAGTGGTGGAATCATTGGACAAAGTCAGCATGGATTTATGAAAGGTAAATCATGTCTGACGAATGTTCGAGAATGTAACTAGTAGAGTGGATAAGGGAGAACCAGTGGATGTGTTATATCTGGACTTTCAGAAGGCTTTCAACAAGGTCCCACATTAGAGATTAGTATGCAAACATAAAGCACACAGTATTGGTGGTTCAGTACTGATGTGGATAGACAACTGGCTGGCAGACAGGAAGCGAAGATTAGGAGTGAATGGGTCCTTTTCAGGATGGCAGGTAGTGACTAGTGGGGTGCCGCAAGGCTCAGTGCTGGGACACCAGCTATTTACAATATATATTAATGATTTGGACGGGGATATTGAATGCAACATCTCGAAGTTTGCGGATGACACGAAGCTGGGGGGGCAGTGTTAGCTGTGAGGAGGATGCTAGAAGGATGCAAGGTGACTTGGATAGGTTGGATGAGTGGGGAAATGCATGGCAGATGCAATATAATGTGGATAAATGCGAGGTTATCCACTTTGGTGGCAAAAACAGGAAAGGTGAATGGTGGCCGATTAGGAAAAGGGGAGATGCAACGAGACCTGGGTGTCATGGTACACCAGTCATTGAAAGTAGGCATGCAGGTGCAGCAGGCAATGAAGAAAGCGAATGGTATGTTAGCATTCATAGCAAAAGGATTTGAGTATAGGAGCAGGGAGGTTCTACTGCAGTTGTACAGGGGCTTGGTGAGACCACACCTGGAGTATTGCATACAGTACAGATAATCTGAGGATGGACATTCTTGCCATAGAGGGAGTACAGAGAAGGTTCACCAGACTGATTCCTGGGATGTCAGAACTTTCATATGAAAAAAGGCTGGATAGACTCGGCTTGTACTGACTAGAATTTAGAAGATTGAGGGGGGATCTTATAGAAACGTACAAAATTCTTACGGGGTTGGACAGGCTAGGTGCAGGAAGATTGTTCCCGGTTGGAATTCTCTGCCACAGAAGGTAGTTGAGGCCAGTTCATTGGCTATATTTAAAAGGGAGTTAGATGTGGCCCTTGTGGCTAAAGGGATCAGGGGGTATGGAGAGAAGGCAGGTACAGGATACTGAGTTGGATGATCATATTGAATGGCGGTGCAGGCTCGAAGGGCCGAATGGCCTACTCCTGCACCTATTTTCTATGTTTCTATGTTTCGATGTTTCTCTGGAGAACATAGATGGTTGACTGAAGTAAGGTCATGGCCCGAATGCAGCCTGACCCGCTGAGTTACTCCAGCACTTTGTGTCTTTGTTTGTAAACCAGCATCTGCAGTTCCTTGTTTCTAGGGTCGTTAATTGTAAATTAATTCATTATGAGGGCTTAACAGTGCCTCTTGCATATTCTTGATGTGCTTGTTCCTTGTGATGTGCAGCATGCTTAGTTCCAGAAGTAGTGTGAAAAAATGTATAGAGTGGTGGCACAGCAATTAAAGAACTAGACTAGCAACCTGGAAGCCTGCACAAGAATCCAGAGATCAGTTCAAATCCCACCATAGCATGCATGATTCAATTTCTAAAACACCACTACTTCTGGAACTAAGCATGCTACACATCACAACGAGCAAACATATCAAGAGCAGGCAAGAATGCTAAGCCCTCATTATGAATTAATTTACAATTCATAATAAGTTAATTTACAATTCATTATCCTAGAAACAGGAGCTGTAAGTTCTCACTGGCAGGCTGCTCAGTGCACTCAGCATTTCCTCACTGCCAACACATATGCAAGGTTCTGAGAGAGCAAGAATGTGAGGCTGCCCTCCTGTACCTATCCTTCTTCCCTCCATTCTCCACACTTAACAATCTCTTGAAGTGCCAATTGGGTGCTATCTGTATGGAGTTTGTCCATTTTCCCTGTAACCACATGGGTTTCCTCCCGGTGCTCTGGTTTCTCTCTCACTTCCCAAAGACATGCAGGTTTGCAGGTTAATTTGTCTAGTTTTTTTTTGTTTTGTTTAGAGATACAGCGTGGAAACAGGCCCATCGGTCCACCGAGTCCGCGCTGACCAGTGAATCCCGCACACTAGCACTATCCTACACGCTAGGGACAATTTACAATTTTACCAAAGCCAATTTACCTCCAAACCTGCACGTCTTTGGACTGTGGGAGGAAACCGGAGCACCCGGGGAAAACCTATGCAGTCACGGGGAGAACGTACATGTTCTTTACAGACAGCGCCCGTAGTCAGGATTGAAACGGGTCTCTGACACGGTGAGGTAGCAACTCGACCACTGTGCCATTGTGCCACAACCGTGTCACCATAAATAGTCCCTAGTGTTTTTAGGGAGTGGATGCGAAAGTGGGATATCCTCGAACTCGTGCGAACGGGTGTCGATGGTCAGCGTTAACGTAGTGGGCTGAAGGGCCTGATTTAATGCTGTATCTTTTAATCAGTCTTTCAAGTGTATATGCAGGCATCTCTTCCTCTGCCAGCAAACTTGAACTTTAGGTCATGAACAACCTTCTCCATTCACATCCCTCTAATATCACACATATTGCATTTAACTGTTCTAATGGTGTCAAATCAATGTGAAAATAATAGCTATAGTTAAGATTATAGCACTGGGAAGCAAATGATCACTCATCTGTTTGATTGTAAAGCTTTGCCGTAGAGCTTTTCCACTGACAATATATAAACACAGTTGGGTCTTCACGGGTCATGCTGGCAAGTTAATGCAGTTTCGAGCAAATAAAACATTATTCATTCAATGACAATCGACAATGCATTCAATCTACATTGCTCAGGACTGAATGGGAAATGAAAGGGAAAGAGTAGTTCATTGGATTAAAAACTGACAATCACCACAATTGCAAGAGATAAAATAAGCCAGAGTGTATTGGAATTTTTTAAAACATTTCTCACTCCTTACAAAGTGACTGCTCAGGGCAGTAGAAGTTTTTGTGCAGATGTATTAATCATATAACCTATTACATATATTAATGAAAAATAAACCATGAAGAAAGAACATTGCCAGTAGTGTATATAAACGGTAGGGCAAAGGGCTGCTAGAATTTCAATATTTGTTTAGTATTTCATGGACTGAGTATTTGATTTGTCTCCTTTCACTAGCCGTATTAAGTTTTCAAGAGGGGAATTAGATTCAGCTCTTAGGGCTAAGGCAATCAAGGGATATGGGGAAATAGCCAGAACGGGGCACTGCTTTTGGATGATCAGCCATGATCATATTGAATGGCGGTGCTGGCTCAAAGGGCCGAATGGCCTACTCCTGTACCTATTTTCTATGTTTCTATGTTATACACTTTAGCAGCAACAACATTTATTTTACATTTGGTTTTGGTTATTTTGTTATTGTTTTTTTGCCTTGTGATTCTGCGTGCATGCAAATATGTGTGTCTGAGCTGTGTGGCTGTGAGCATATATCTACTTGAGTTTTCTGTCATTCAGAGCCTCAAACGTTTTTGACTGTCATGCCAATGGGAACAGTTTACCTTTGTCCAAATCCTTCACGATCTCAAATATTCAATCATGGAGACATAGAATCTTGAATCATACTTACACAAACTTCAGCCCAAAGATAAACACAAAATGCTGGAGCAACTCGACAGGTCAGGCAGCATCTCTGGAGAAAATGGATAGGTGATGTTTCAGGTCGGGAGACCTTCTTCAGACTGGTTGTAGTTGGGAGAGCAGGAAAAAAAAATGAAGCAAAAGATAAAGGACAAATCACGGCTGGCAACAGATGACCTCAGAAGAGGATAGATGGAATAACTCAGCGGGACAGGCAGCATCTCTGGAGAGAAGGAAATGGGTGGTGTTTCAGGTCGAAACCCTTCTTCAGAAGAGGAGTTTCCCTGAAAGGCAGATTGTTTGATAGAAGCAGGTTTGAGCCCAAGAGGCATAGATAGTTGTAAACTGTGAAGCTAGTTGACGGACTGTGGAGGGGGGTTGTGGGGGGGGGGGGGGGGGGGGGGGGGGGGGGGGGCGGTGAGAAAAACTGGTGCAAGGTCAGCCAGCATTCAGGGGAAGGCAGTGGGGAGGGCAGTAAGCGGGGAAGTAAGGGGGAAAGGGGGGAGAGGAAGAAATGGGGAGAGGAAGGGAGGTGGTCGTACAAGTTACCTAAAGTCCTTCAGTCCAACTTGTCAATGCTGACCAAAGTGTCTTTCTGAGCTAGTCTTCTCAAGTTATTGTGCACCTGTAGTTATAATCTTCCAGTTTACCTCAATGATGCCTACGTATTTTCTTTATCAGCACTATTCAGCAATTGCAAATTTGTAATGCTGTTATTCTGCTATTTTCCCCTTTGCGCTATCTGCAATGCTTGTGTATGTCTTGGTTGTATTCATGTATGCTATGATTTGACAGGATAGCATGTAAATAAATGTTTTCACTGTGTCTTGGTATGCATGATAATAATAAATCAATATTAATAATATATTAAGAAAATCAGTTAGTCTGAGGAAGGGTCTCGACCAGAAAAGTCGACCCCCATTCCTTCTCTCCGGAGATGCTGCTTGTCCCGCTGAGTTACTCCAACTTTTTGTGTCATTCTATTTCCAATCCTGAGAGAACTCCACTGTGCACTTCCCTCCATAGAGAAACACAGTATGGAAACAGGCCCTTCGACCCAACTCGCCCACACCTGCCAACAATGTCCCAGCTACCATAGTCCCACTTGCCTGCTCTTGGTCCATAACCCTCCAAACCTGTCCTATCCATGTACTTGTCCAACTGTTTCTTAAACTATGAAATAGTCCCAGCCTCAAATACCTCCTTTGGCAGCTTGTTCCATACACCCACCACCCTCTGTGTGAAAAAGTTATCCCTCGGATTCCTATTAAATATTTTCCCCTTCACCTTGAACCTATGTCCTCTGGTCCTCGATTCCCCTACTGTGAGTAAAAGACTCTGTGCATCTACACGATCTATTCCTCTCATGATTTTGCACATCTAGAAGATCTCCCCTCATCCTCCTATGCTCCATGGAATAGAGACCCAGCCTATTCAACCTCTCCCTATAGCTCACACCCTCTAGTCCTGGCAACATCCTCATAAATCTTTTCTGAACCCTTTCAAGCTTGACAAAATCTTTCCTATATCATGGTGCCCATAACTGAACACAATACTCTAAATGCGGTCTCACCAACGTCTTATACAACTGCAACATGTCCTCCCAACTTTATACTCAATACTCTGACTGATGAAGGCCAAAGTGCAAAAAGCCTTTTTGACCACCTTATCTAACTGCGACTCGACCTTCATGGAACCATGCACCTGTACTCCTAGATCCCTACAACACTACCCAGAGGCCTGCCATTTGCTGTGTAGGTCCTGCCCTTGTCCGACGCCCCAAAATGCACCACTTCACACTTCTCTGTATTAAATTCCATCAACCATTCCTCTGCCCACTTCAAAGATAAAGATAACCTTTCATGAACCCTTTTGCTTTCTCTCACTGAGACATTTATTTGTCCATGTTGATATATCTCATTTTATTCAGTGGGTAACTGTCTTGATGAAAAGCTTTAATGCAGGACTTTATCAAATGATTTACGTTCAAATGCTCTATTATTGTTTGTTTGTTTTTTGTGTGTACATATGTTATACATATAGTAGACCCCCCTCAGTCATGGCTGACCATGGGTGATGCATCCTGGTCGGATGCAAGCCTGGGCAATGTCATATGGAGGACAGGCTGTTGCCCATGCAGCACGTCCCCCCTCGCCACGTCGCTGATCAATCCAAAGGAACGGCAGGGCTGTTACAGTTTGGCATCAGCGCCATCGCAGGAGTTGCCAGAGCGAGGTTGTTGACAGCGATGAACTGCCTTTGGGGTTCTGACTCCAGATTTTCTTGAGGTTTACTCCTGGAGCCTTTTCCATGACTGGATATGGCCACAAGGCAGTGGAGGTTTTCCCTCTCCTAGGACTGCCTTCCCAGGCCGACGAGCCGTGTGTGTGTGTGTGTGTGTGTGTGTGTGTGTGTGTGTGTGTGTGTGTGTGTGTGTGTGTGTGTGTGTGTGTGTGTGTGCGTGCGTGTGCGTGTGTGTGTGTGTGTGTATGTGTGCGTGTGTGTGTGTGTGTGTGTGTGTGTGTGTGTGTGTGTGTGTGTGTGTGTGTGTGCTTGTGTGCGTGCTTGTGTGCGTGAGTCTGTGTATTTCTACACACACTCAACTTTTTTTTCTCTCTCGTTTATTATATTGTTCACAGTGTTCTATGTTGACATATTCTGTTGTGCTAGTGCAAGTAAAAGTTTCATTGCTCTATCTGGGACCTATGACAATAAAACACTCTTGACTCAAATTCATGTACACCACCTTAGATGCACCTCCCATCTCAGTATTCTCTGCTACTTCAGCATTAAACATCAGGTCAGTTAATCTAGCCTTTAAATAGTCATTTGATTAATAGCCATTAAATAGCCACTTTCTTTGATTCTATCACTATTTATTATTTCAGAAGGTTTCCTGCCCACCAAGTTTAAAGTGACTGGCCTGTTTTGCTGAATTTATACTCGCAGCTATTTTTGTATAGGTTGTAACATTTGCATTTCTCCGGGCCTGAGATTCCATCCACTTATTTATAGATTCTGCATCTAAGTGATTGGACTTGTTCCAGAAATTAAACACAGGACATTGCTATAAATCTGCTGCAAAGCACCAAAAGTAAAGCAAGACTCCGCAGTCTTGAATCAGAGCTCTAAGTTTGGAAAAATGCCGAGTGGGGTTAACTTTTAAGGTGGGGAGGGGTGTAGATTGGCAGATCATTATGCAGATTATTCTATTTTCCTTTATAGAGCCAAAGAGTCATAATTCTTGCAGTATGGAAACAGGCCCTTTGGCCCAACTTGCTCATGCCGGCCAATATGTACCATCTACACTAGTCCCACCTGCCTGCATCTTGCCCATATCCCTCTAAACCTGTCCTAGCCATGTACCTGTTTAAATGTTTCTTAAACATTGTGATAGTATCTGCCTAAACTACCTGATTCCAGACACCAACACCCTTTGCGTGTAAAAGTTACCCCTCAAGTACCTATTAAATTCACGGTTCCCCTACTATGGGCAAGAGACTCTGTGCCTCTACCTAATCTATTTTTTCATGGTTTTAGACTCCTATATAAGATCATATAGAGCCCCTATTGTTTTATGGAGTACATAGCAGGCAGGTGACTTGATACTGCTAGCTACCTTCTTCCCAACAATGTTGTGCATTACTGCACTTGTGTCTGTCTATTTTTGATGTATGGAGGGTTGGCATAGTTAAAAATTACATCTCATATTTTAATCAGAGTGAGATTCAGATAACGCAACTCAGAACATCATCTGAGAAGCTATTTTCTAATGGTCTGGTCATCATCTATCCCAAATGAACATCCCTTAGTCCACCATTCAATCCAATTATGCGTAAAATGCTAATTGGAAAGTATGCCAATTATTTAGCCTATCAAGTCTTGTGATAATTCTCGTGATCTCTTGTTATCTCTTTGGTGAGTGATCAGCTCGGACCCAAATCCTAGGTGAAAGGACAAATGCCTGCTTAAATCAATTAGCTTGGGGTTACAGCACTATCATTGTGGCTACAGCATCCAGAGCTCGGGGAAACCACCAACAAAATGTAGGGTCATGTTGGCTTCGAAAGGTAGACTCAGAGTCAATCTTGAATGCACCTTAATCATTTTCTAATCATCTTGCACTCCTGCCTTGAAACTTAAATCTCCCTCTCTACATCCCGTCTGCTTTTAATGGAAATTGCAATATGGCTATACATCTTTTTATCTAAGGAAATTGGAGGAGACACCACACGCACTGGAGAAAATAGTTAGTGAGAAATTTATAGGCCTGCACTTGACACTTTGACACTGGAATACTGTAAGTTCCCCCAAATTTACTACAACCCACCACCAGTAATTCAAATGAAATATTTCATTATTATTTTTAATTATAATTACTTGCAATGCGACAAACAGTAGCGACAAAAATGTGAAGACTTTTCAAGACACTGTTAGCATAAATAAACATCATTTAAATGCATGTTATCATAAATTAAGCAGCAACAAAAACATAATTGCAAATGCATTGTTGATTGGGGAAAATAATCATCACAACACATGAAACATAGCTCCTGTACCAATTTCCAGAACTTTGTTGAGCTCTTTTCCTTAGATCATTGCAATGTAAAATCAGCGAATATTCAACCAACCTGATGTCTTTAAATCTAGTGCTTAGTGAGGTTGAATGAGTTGTTATCTACTTCATGGCCTTTTGTTAAAGCTTTTGCTTTGGCAAGCAAATCTTTTCTGTGTGTATTGTTTTAATGCAACAATGTTTCAAGTTTACCTTACAAAGACGGATAGGAATTTGGTTATTTCCAAGGTGATTCAAGAAGGCACATTGACTCAGGTCAACATTGAATATAGAATGTGGAACAGTACAGGAACAGGTCCTTTGGTCCACAATGTCCAAGCTGAACCTGCTACCGTTAAACTAATCCCTCTGCCTGCATGTGTTCCATGTTTCTACATTCCCCACATATCCACATGCCTATTCAAAAGCCTCTTAAACACATTGTTATGTAAACCTCCAAAACTACTCCAGGCAGTGCATTCCAGGCACCCATCACTCTTTTACGTGTGAAAAACCTGCTCCACACATCTCTATTAAATTTTGCCCCACTCACCTTAAAGTCATGTCCTCTAGTTTAAGATATTTCCACCCAGGGAAAAAGATTCTGCCTTATAATTGTATTGTATTTTTTTATCAATTTCCCTTTTTCTCTGATGAGTTTACTGTAAATGAGGAAAGGCAGCTACTGACCAAGTCATAATACCAACTAGGGTATGCGTGGGGACATGTATCTATGCTCTTTGCTTTACTGCAGAACCAGTACGTAAATAATGCCATTTACTGCAGGCCACTTTCTGATGAAGCTGACCTAAAGTAAACAGGAGATTAAAAATGTAGAAACCGTGAACTGCAGATGCTAGTTTAGAAATAAAGACACAAAGTACTGGAGTAACTCAGCGGGGCAGGCAGCTTCTCTGGAGAACATGGGTCAGGACACTTCTTCAGACTGTGTCTCTACCTGAAACATCACCTACTCCATGTTCTCCGGAGATGCTGCCTGACCTGCTGAGTTTAACCCAGCACGTGATTTTTTTTTTGAAAATTACCAATGCTGGATTGTATTTTTGAACTATCCCTGAAGGTGTGAAGATGACCTCAGTGCTGGAGTTCTTTGCAATCATATTCCTCTATCCCACAGCAGGGGATATCTGTCAAATTATTATTTTGTTACATTTTGTAACTGTGCATTGTAAGTGTCACACTAGTTTCATCAATTCCCATGTGGAAATAAGGCACCAATGGCAGACTACACAAAGGAAAAATAATATCTAGTTTATAGAGGAACAGACAGGGATATCATAATGTACTGTTCTGACTACAATGTAATTCTGAAAATTGATGCCCATTATCAGAGGAGCATTCATGATTAGTTTTATACAGGTAATATGAAAGTTCAAAGAAAATAAATGCATACCTGTCAATTTTCAGATGTGGCTCTTGATCCCATTTTGAAGGACTGCAGAATGCAATTACAACGAGACCAATGACATCAGGTTACTATCCAAATGCTCCATAGAAAGCATAGAAACATAGAAATTAGGTGCAGGAGTAGGCCATTCGGCCCTTCGAGCCTGCACCGCCATTCAATATGTTCATGGCTGATCATCCAACTCAGTATTCTGTACCTGCCTTCTCTCCATACCCCCTGATCCCTTTAGCCACAAGGGCCACATCTAACTCCCTCTTAAATACAGCCAACGAACTGGCCTCAACTACCTTCTGTGGCAGAGAATTCCACAGATTCACCACTCTCTGTGTGAAAGATGATTTTCTCATCTCGGTCCTAAAAGACTTCCCCCTTATCCTTAAACTGTGACCCCTTGTCCTGGACTTCCCCAACATCGGGAACAATCTTCCTGCATCTAGCCTGTCCAACCCCTTAAGAATTTTGTAAGTCTCTATGAGATCCCCCCTCAATCTTCTAAATTCCAGCGAGTACAAGCCAAGTTTATCCAGTCTTTCTTCATATGGAAGTCCTGCCATCCCAGGAATCAGTCTGGTGAACCTTCTCTGTACTCCCTCTATGGCATGAATGTCTTTCCTCAGATTAGGAGACCAAAACTGTACGCAATACTCCAGGTGTGGCCTCACCAAGACCCTGTACAACTGCAGTAGAACCTCCCTGCTCTTGTACTCAAATCCTTTTGCTATGAATGCCAACATACCATTCGCTTTCTTCACAGCCTGTTGCACCTGCATGCCTACTTTCAATGACTGGTGTACCATGACACCCAGGTCTCGTTGCATCTCCCCTTTTCCTAATCGGTCACCATTCAAATAATAGTCTACTTTGCTGTTTTTGCCACCAAAGTAGATAACCTCACATTTATCCACATTATACTGCATCTGTCATGCATTTGCCCACTCACCCAGTCTATCCAAGTCACCTTGCAGCCTCCTAGCATCCTCCTCACAGCTAACACTGCCCCCCCAGCTTCGTGTCATCCGCAAACTTCGAGATGTTGCATTTAATTCCCTCATCCAAATCATTAATATATATTGTAAATAGCTGGGGTCCCAGCAATGAGCCTTCAGGCACCCCACTAGTCACTGCCTGCCATCCTGAAAAGGACCCGTTCACTCCTACTCTTTGCTTCCTGTCTGCCAGCCAGTTCTCTATCCACATCAATACCGAACCGCCAATACGGTGTGTTTTAAGTTTGTATACCAATCTCTTGTGTGGGACCTTTTCGAAAGCATTCTGAAAGTCCAGATATAACACATCCACTGCTTCTCTCTTATCCGCTCTACTAGTTACATCCTCAAACAATTCAAATCAGACATGATTTACCTTTCATAAATCCATGCTGATTTGTCCAATGATTTCACCACTTTCCAAATGTGCTGCTATCCCATCTTTAATAACTGACTAGCAGTTTCCCCACTACCAATGTTAGACTAGCTGGTCTGTAATTCCCTGTTTTCTCTCTCCCTCCCTTTTTAAAAAGTGGGGTTACATTAGCTACCATCCAATCCTCAGAAACTACTCCAGAATCTAAAGAGTTTTGAAAAATTATTACTAAGCCATGTCTCCGTGATCCCAACGATATCATAATTATTAATAGCTATCTGCACATTCAACTCATCCACCTTATTACGAATGCTCCTCGCATTGAGACACAAAGCATTCAGGCTTGTTTTTACAATGCTCTTGCCCCTTTTACAATTATGTTGAAAGGTGGCCTTTTTTGATTTTTGCCCTGGATTTGTCTGCCTGCCACTTTTCACCTTGCTACTATTGCTTCTATCCTCATTTTTCACCATCTGTCTCCCTGCTCACACATTTAAGAAAACCCACCACCTCTTATTCTCTGTTTATTATTTTTTTCTTCTTTCGTGTTGCGTCTGACTGCTTCCCTTCCCTGCCTCCTGCCTCACACACGATCTACTTTCTTTCTCTATTTGAGGCGTTCCCCCCAATTGATCTAGTTTAAAGTCTCCCCAGCAGCCTAGTTGCAAATCTCCCCGCCAGGATATTGGTTCCCCTTGGGTTCAAGTGCAACCCGTCCTTTTTGTATGGGTCACACCTTCCCCAGATTCAGAATCAATTTATTGTCATTGCACTTTTCATACTGTCAGGTTGCATCACAGCTTGGTTTGGGAACAGCTCTGCCCAATTCAGAGTGTTGTGGATATAGCCCAGACCATCACACAGACCTGACTCCTGAAGAAGGGTCTCGACCCTAAATGACACCCATTCCACCCAGAGATGCTGCCTGACACCCATTGAGTTACTCCAGCTTTTTGTGTCTATCCTCATTATTGTCCCCATCTATACTTCACGTTACCGTGGAAAAACTGCCAACATAATCAAAGACTTTATCACTCTAGTCATTATTTTTTTCCTCCTCACACCCATTAGGCAGGTCAAAGAAGCTTGAAAGTGTGCACCTCAAGACTCAGGAATAGCTCCTTCCCTTCTGTTATCAGGCTTCTAAACAATCCTTCCATAAACTAATGGTTCAATTCACGTCAACCCTATTGCAGACTCTACCCAATGGACTTTGTCTCTGGAACATATAGTATGTTCCAATGTTGAGATTATGGACATCTTGACATCAACCTTGTTCTGTTGCCTCAGCATCTTGTCAGCTTCAATAATATCAACCCATTGCCAGTGGGTGCAGGTCCAGTAAAAAGCCATACTGCAGCATACATTTCTGTACCAAAATCTATTGCAGCCACAACTTCAACATTAGCTGATATGAGTAGTCTTAAAAAATGTGTGTCATTGGAAGGAATCAAGAGGTCAGGATCCAGGCAAAGAGGAGTGAAGGCACATTCCTATTTCTGCTAATGACTACTTTAACATTTTAAAATCCAAGTAACAGAGTTGTTTTGTCAAAACAGCTGCCCTTGAAGCGTTTGCGTAGGAATGATTCAAAACTGTCCTTGGAATATTCTGCATTACTTCTTTCTCACACGTTGCATATCTACGCTCCATGCCAATTTTACTTCTGGAAGAAATAAATACAATACCAGCATTGGAGAATGAGGAGGCGGAAGAAAGCAAGAGTGCGCTCGTGGTTTACTGGGCAGAGTGCAGCAAGGCGAAGGAAAAATAAAAAATCCCCAGCTATAAGGGGGAGAGGAAAGGGTGCATGTGGCTAATCAGGTGAAGGGATGGAGAAAGGTATCACACTTTAAAATGGAAGAGGGAGAAAAGATTTATGAAAACAATCATAAGTACAGAGGCAATCACAGATACAGAGACATTCACATATGCAGACACGGTCACAGATACAGAGACAGTCACATACAGCTTACAGCCCAGTGGTATGAATATTGATTTCTCTCACCAGGTAGCCCTGGCATTCCTTCTCTCTCTATCCTCCCCACCCAAGTCAAACTTACATTTTCACACTACAAAAAGCTTATTTTGCACTCTTTAATGTTTTATGCCTCAATTTCTCTCTCTTTCTCTCCCTAATTTTTCTGCCTCCACAGAATTTTCACTCTTTCTCTGTACTTCACTCTGTATGGTAATTATCTCTGTAACTGTGGTTGTCTCTGTATCTGTGATTGTGTCTGTATCTATCATCATCTCTGTACAGCCACAAACAAGCTGGAGGCAGCATCACTGGAGGGAAGGAATGGGTGATGTTTCGGGTTCGAGACCCTTCTTCAGACTGGTTAGGGATAAGGGAAACGAGAGATATTGACAGTGATTCAGATTCAATTTTATTGTCATTGCACTTTTCAGTACAACAAAATGGTTTAGAGATGTGGAGAGATGTGGAGAGATAAAGAACAAAGAATGAACGATATGCAAAAAAGTAACAATGATAAAGGAAACAGGCCATTGTAAAGGACCTGTCCCGCTTAGCGATTTTTTCGGCGACTGTTGGCATCATTGACTGACGTATCGGGGTCATCAAAAGATTTAGAACTTTTCAAAATCCAGTGGTGACAAAAAAAATGTTGCGACACTTGAGGAAACACCGTGCGTCAATACGTCATCACGCCGCATCACGCCGCGACTTTTTCTGTGACCTGATACATAAGATCGTGTTAGTGAGCGGAAATCGCTGCTCGGCACAGCCTCGGTAGGCCGAATAGCCTTTTTCCGCACTGTATCTCTAGACTAAACTAGATTAAAATGTCGTGGCAATCAGTGGTCATAAAATGCACAACAGCCTGTGTGGGCACTGATTGCACAGCCATTTCCATTTGGGGAGCAGCATGTTCACTTTCAAGCATGACCACCTTTAAACTGCTCCTCACTGTAAATAGGGCATAATCCCATTCTGCATAGCACTGTGTAACACTGTGTACCTTCAAAGGCATTTAGTGCAGATTAGAGCACCATTGTTTTCAGGAATTTCTGACTGCAAGGCTTGAAGAGCACAATGCTGCAACTAGCCAAGACTGCCTTTATTGTCCAAATTGCAACAGGCTCCATTTCTGATTCTCTAAACTAGCCATTGTTTGTTCACTGGAATTCTTGGCTTGCGAGAGAGAAATTCTTGACAACAATACAGCTTCTAAGCTTCTGAAATCCATCTGTTTCCCAGGATACAGCCTTGAAAAGTTTGCAGAACCCGAACATATCTTTCAGACAGAGTCTTTTCTTTGATGATACTGCAGCATTTGTTGGCTATTTTTCAGCACAGCTAAAGAATCTGCAGCTCTTCAAACCGTTGCAATCAAAAAAGTTCTGGTCTTGAATAAGTCATGGATTCCTCTCACTTTATTCAGCAGCAGAATGCCAAGTCAAATGGATGCAAAGCTCAACATTGCGGACTTAATGATTTTATCAAGGGAGGAAGTCATTCTGAACTAGACCAGTCCTCATACCACCTACAACTCCTATTAAGGCATTTGACAAGGTCCCTCCTTATGGTAGGCTGATCCAGATGATTAAAACTCATGGGATCCACAGTGATACATTGACTCATAGAAACATAGAAAGTAGGTGCAGGAGTAGGCCATTCGGCCCTTTGAGCCATTCAATATGATCATGGATGCTCATCCAAAATCAGTACCCCCATTCCTGCTTTTTCTAGATTCCATTAGCCCTAAGAGCCACATCTAACTGCAGTGAAAACATCCAGTGATTGGCCTCTACTGTCTTCTGTGGCAGAGATTTCCACGGATTCACAACTCTCTGGATGAAACTCATGGGATTCAGAACTAGCTTACCCATTAAAGATATAGGGTAGTTGTGGAATTGTATCATTTGGATGGCGGTTTGTGCCCAGTGATATTGTGTAGGCATCTGCACTGGGATCTCTGTTGATTGTTATATTTATCAATGACTTGGACGTAAATGTAGATGGACTCGTTCGATGGTAAGTTTGCAGATGAGACCACAATAGGCTGAGTTGTGGACACTGAAGATGGCAGTAAAATGATACAGCAGACTACAAATATGGGCAGAAAAATGGCAGATGGAATTGGCATCATGCTGAGTACAGATAGCATGGTCCGAAGGTGCAGTTGCTGTGCTCATCTGTTCTATGTACTGTTTTATGTTAATCAATGGTGTATATTTTAGCTTTCTGGAAGACAAGAGTGTCCGCTCACTTGAAATAAAAGTGCGTGAGGTAGAAATATGTCTGTCAATTGATGATCCTCCTTTTTTACACCTTCACCACCCGAGATGGGCTTCACAAAGCTGCAGCCAGTAGAGCTGCTGATGCACAGCTCAAATTACCTTGTGGAGTTTGCATGTTCTTCATGTGACTGCTTGGCTTTCCTCTGGGTGCTCCAGTTACCTTCCATATCCCTAACATGTGTTGGTTGAGAGAGTAACTAGCCGCAATGCCATGGGTTGCCTTCAGTGCATGGGGAGTGATAGAACTTGGAGCAAGCTGAGAGGAATGTGGAGAGAATAAAAGAGGATTAATGTTGGATTAGTGTAAATGGTCCTTGATAATTGGTGTAAACTGAAGGGCCTACTTCCCTGCTGCAAGATTCTGTGACTAACATTCACCCGAAATCTTTCTTGTTTTGTAAGGAAGAAGCCTGATTTTTGTCACTTTCCTTGCATCACGTGGAAGGAAGAGGAGGAGAAGCTTTTTATCAGGATGCATCACAGTTGGGTTTGGGAACAGCTCCATCCAAGACCGCAAGAAATTACAGAGAATTGTGGACGCAGCCCAGACCACCACACAAGCTAACCTCCCTTCCATTGACTCCATTTACACCTTACACTGCACGGCAAGGCCAGCAGCATAATCAAGGATGAGTCACACCCTGGACACTCCCTCTTCTCCCCTCTCCCATCGGACAAAAGGTATAGAAGTGTGAAAACGCACACTTCCAGATTCAGATACAGTTTCAAAGACGTGCTTGATCTCTCTGCCCAATTTTCCGTCAGTAAAACACTTCACACATGTTTGTCACACTTCAGAAGGTTGTGTACAATTTTGAGAATACAAGCCTTACATTTAAAAATAGTGCTAATTCAGAATGATGGCCAAACTATGCAATCCTCTGTATAGTTTCCAATTATTCCACATCATTGCTCATAACCAGCAGAGAAACTATATCAGTGGAGGTTAAAACTAATTCTGCCCAGAAATTCATCCCTGGTTGGTAACACAAAATATTCTATATAACAATAGAGAAGAAACAAATTACATTTTAGAAGCAAGTACAAAGGTTGCTACTACATAGGATTCATGACATTTAGGGTTAATGTCTGTGGATGAAGTTATGGCAGGAAATTACAATGTTTAATAATGTATTAACTCAAATCAGAAGCTTCTTGGGTCAGTCGCTGGTCAGTTGGATGTTAGCTGCTATTTAACAACCAGCCTCAGTTCCTGTTGGGTGATGATTGAGTAGGAACGAGGCCAAGATTCCTGACTACTTTCTAGTAACTCTTTCCTATTGCTAAGCACCCATGGATGTCAAGTCAAAACAATGGTGCTCCCAGCAAACTCTCGTCGATGTCAGCAAGACGATGGAGCTAGTTATTGAAATTGAAAGAAAGACATAGCATGGAAACAGGTCCATCAGCCCAACGAGTCCACGTCAATTATTGACAATCTATTTGCACTAGTTCAGGGCTTCAAAAAATATGTTGGAGTAAATGCCCAAATCCACATCTGTGGTGCTGAAGTGGAACTGGCTGAGAGTTTCGAGTACCATGGCGTAAATATTACCAGCAATATGTCTTGAACCAACCATATTAACGCTACGGCCAAAAAAGTACAGCAACAACTCCACTTTTATCAGGAGATTCTTATCAACATGCACAGTAGAAAGCATACAGATTCTACTGGGATGCATCACTGCTTGGTTTGGGAACAGCTCTGCCCAAGACCACAAGGACTAGCAGAGTTGTGAACGTAGCCCAGGCTTTTGCACACACCCAGATGCCCCACAATCGATTCAATCTACACTTCACGCTGCCTGATAAAAGAAGCCAAGAAAATCAAGGATCTTTCCTTCCCCGGTCACTCCTTCTTCCCCCCACTCCTGTTGAACACAAAACACAAAAGCACGTACCACTAGACTCAGAAATGACTTCTCCCCCTCTGTTATCAGACATCTGAATATATCTCCAATAAGCAATGGTATGGTTCCAATTCTCCAACCTACCTCATTGAGGACATTAAACTTTTTCTCTGGAACTGTAGTGCTACAATGCTAACAGCTGTATTCTGCTCACTGGTATTTTTGTCTTTGCTTTATCTGTCACACTTATGTTTGGCTTGATTGTATTATCTCATTTAATTGAATAGCACATAAAAAAAACAAATCTTCTCAGTGCATCTCTGTGCACTTGCCAATAATAAAAACCCTGTTCCAACAGCACACTAAGTACTGAGAAGCTCATTGAATCCATTTTTGGAGCAATAAAACATTGTTGCCCAGCGCACTGGCTCTAAGCAACCATGATTAATGCAAAGGTAGACAAAAATGCTGGAGAAACTCAGCAGGTGAGGCAGCATCTATGGAGCGAAGGAAATAGGCGACGTTTTGGGTTGAAAGCCTTCTTCAGGCTGAATTGGGGGGGGGGGGGGGGGGGGGGTGTCGGGAAGAAGAAAGGAAGAGGCGGAGATAGTGAGCTGTGGGAGAGCTAGGAAGCGGAGGGGAAAGAAGGAGAAAGCAGGGACCACCTAAAATTGGAGAAGTTAATGTTCATACCACTGGGTATGAATTTTGCCCAACACCTCCGCTCGGTTCGCAATAACCAACCTGATCTCCCGGTGGCTCAGCACATCAACTCCCCCTCCCATTCCGAATCCGACCTTTCTGTCCTGGGCCTCCTCCATGGCCAGACTGAGGCCCACCATAAATTGGAGGAGCAGCACCTCATATTTCGCTTGGGTAGTTTACACCCCAGTGGTATGAACATTGACTTCTCCAATTTTAGGTAGTCCCTGCTTTCTCCTTATTTCCCCTCCCCTTCCCAGCTCTCCCACAGCCCACTGTATCAGCTTCTTCCTTTCTTCTTCCAGCCCCGCACCCCCCCACCCTCCACCCCCACCCCCACATCAGTCTGAAGAAGGGTCTCAACCCGAAACGTTGCCTATTTCCTTTGCTCCATAGATGCTGCCTCACCCACTGAGTTTCTCCAGCATTTTTGTCTACCTTTGATTTTCCAGCATCTGCATTTCCTACTTAAACATGATTAATGCAAAAGTACCTAGTGGTATTCGTGCAGCAAGATGTGCTTCCATACAGGAAAAGCAGGGCACATACTGTTTCATGCAGCTCCCGGTGGTTAACTGACTGTAATCATGTCAGAGATCTGGCCCTGGCAATGGGCACTCTCCCTGATAGCCTTACAGGAACAACAAAGATGATTAATTGTTAAGGAGGAAACAGGCAGGAAAGGACTATGGGAAAGCCAAACTTTTCGTGTGCTATGGTCTTGAGAGATCTGTACGGGAAATCCACAGTGGAAAGGAGTTGCAATGTACCAGAGGTGGCAGACCACTCTCATGGGCAACAATTAGGAGGGATTGGAAGGAGGTGAATGATGTTCTAACCTGCAGACGGGCGATGCTCCTCACTCGTTGAAATGATGGTGGAAAAGAAAGAATGGTCTCAGACCATTAAAGTTTGAGAGATACAGTTTACGTCTCTATAAACTCTATAAAGTTTGAGAGATCCAGTTTACATCTCCCACCACGAGGATGCTACCTGCAGCACCACTCACATTAGAATGCACAATTGTTGCACAAGTAGCCATTCTTGATGAGAATCAGAGTCATCCAGCAAGGAAACAAACCCTTCCACCCAACTCATCCATACCAACCAAAATGCCCAAGCAAAGCTTGTTCCATTCGGCCAAGTTTGGCCCAGGTTCCTCATCCTGTTCACGTACCTGTGCAAATAGCTTTTAAATGTTGTTATTGTATCTGCCTCAACTACTAAATCTGGCAGCCCTTTATATTTACCCACCATCTATTGTGTGAAAAAGTTTCCCATCAGCTTTCTATTGAAGGTTAGCGTAAACAGTGGAAAGAGCACACTGACACACAAACTACCCATTTTCCTCCAGGCGTTCCTGGAAGAAATCCATGCAGGAAGGAGCTGCATGTCACAAAATGGAACAACGCCGTGTCGCAGAGACAAAGTGACAGCACCATAAGGAGAGAGAGAAGGGGGCTCGACAACTACCAACCACTGCCAGTCTCCACTGCCCACGTTGCACCAAGGTGTGTGGATCGCAGAGCGGCCTCTACATACATCTGCAGACCCACAAGTAGATGACCCTATGGAGAGGAGGGGACAGTCATATTCGAGTGACCACCGATGATGACCCATCTATCTGCCCCTCAGGATCCATTGCTCATTTGTGGAGCGAATCTATGGTTCCTACAATGTCAACCTGCTACAAAATCAAAGTAAAAATATATCATCCAGACCCCAAGGAACTCATTGAAAAGTTTACTCCATTATTTCTATGGACATAAATTATGTCATTTGCAAGGAGCAAATTATTCTATTTTTTATAAACCTGAAGCTAATGACATAGTTAAATCAGAATGATATATTTGTTTGCTTTGTGTAGAATGTAACATTACCAAAATTGGCATCCTCTGAGATTATTTTTGATTGTGTGAAATGAATGTAGCAGTGCATTTGCATTTTTCACAATGCACAATTTTGGGGGAAAGAGTGAGTGGGTGTTGGTGTAGCTAGTGGTGATTAATGCTGGTGAAAGTCATTTTACATTCATAATGCAGTCGAAAAAATACATTCCTATTCTCACAATTACCATCCATTCTCCAGTCGAAATAATTGCTCAGCAAACAGAAGAATGGAGAACAGAATGACTATTTTCCTTGGACGAAATTGAGCATTATGGAGACAAGAATTAATGCTTATCCACCTTACATAAATGGTTTTCAATGGGGCCTTTGATTTTGGGCGTTTTACCAAGGTTAGATAATTCACTGGCAGATGATAACACAAGATGTAAACTTAATTCATCTCAGCTCAAAAATAAATATACCCAATTGATAATTGTGAAATAAACTTTCACAATCTATTAATCCACATTAACCAAATCTTTTCACAGTGAAGATAATATGTTATCACTTCAAAGCACTTAAAATAAAATAAAATAGTGATATTTGAATCAGCATTGCAAACCTTCCGTTATAACAAGTTTTTGCTTGTGTTGGATGAAGCCCTTTAGAGCTCGCAGAACAATGACTACAAACATGTCAGTTCTTTAACTCCACTCTCTGAAATCTTTACATATATGTTCTTAAGCAATATATTATAATATGGAATCAACCATTAAGAAAAATCTTTTTACCCCTTCTAAGAAAACGCTGCACCATTCACAATTATAGTCCTAAAATGGCCATTACTTAGAGGAATTACCATTTGTCGATATGGGATGGTTCCGCACAATAGGTCACTCAGTTAACTCGTCCACATTGACCAAATGCTGCACAATCTTATCTTTCTCATTAATGATGTCCATTCTATTGCCTGCTGGACCTCATTTGCTATTAAAGCCCTCATCCACACTATTGACATTATTAAACCTCACTACACCTATGCGCCATGAAGTCTGAAGAAGGGTCTCAACCTGAAACGTCACCCATTCCTTCTCTCCAGAGATGCTGCCTGTCCCACTGAGTTACTCCAGCATATTGTGTCTATCTTCGGTTCAAACCAGCATCTGCAGTTCCTTCCTACATGCTCCATGCCATAACTTGTGCTGTAGGCACTGCAAACTGGAGGTAATCAAAACACCTATATTCCAAGCTACACCAAGTGCTGTTCATCGACCAATCAGCCACAAAAGGATTTGCAATGCCAACATTTGCAATGTTTCAAATCCATTCCTGGTTTCATCCATAAACCTTGAGATCTTGAAATACTGAATGCTTTCTCTAATCCTTACTGCTTCCTCATTTCAAGATGCTCATTAAAATCTCATCACTAGTTCCAATATCTCTTCATTGACTAAACACTTTCTTCCTTTACAATGTATCATGAAGTTCTTTGCCACACTTCTTCCTGTGCTGTGTCCAAAATTAATGGAAATTGTTATTGTTATAGATAATTGAATTGTGTTGATATATGTTCCTTATTTATGATCTTTTATTGATGTGGAACATTAAATATATAGTTTAGTGATACAGAGTAAAAACAGTGTAGGAAGGAACTGCAGATGCTGGTTTAAATTGAAGATAGGCACACAATGCTGGAGTAACATTCAATTCAATCTTTAATTGTCATTGTGCAGTGTACAATACAGAGACAACAAAATGCAGTTGGTATCTCCGAAGGGCGAACCTACGAATAAACAAGTAATACATATACATTGGTATCCGTGCAATTTGCTGGTGATTGGATAGTCCAGGGGGGGGGGGGGGGGGGGGGGGGGGGGATGGGAGAGTCATTGAGGCGCAGCGTTGAGAAGTGTGACAGCCGCAGGGAAGAAGCTGTTCTTGAGCCTGCTGGTCCGGCAGCGGAGGGACCTGTAGTCTCTCCCAGATGGGAGGAGGGTAAACAGTCTATGGTTGGGGTGTGAGCTGTCCCTGGCGATGCTGTGCGCCCTGCGCAGGCATCGTTTACTATGGACAGACTCAATGGAGGGGAGTGAGGAGCCTGTGATGCGTTGGGCGATCTTCACCACCCTCTGCAGAGCTTTCCGGTTGGCGACAGAGCAGTTACCATACCAAACTCTGATGCAGTTGGTAAGGATGCTCTCGATGGTGCAGCGGTAGAAGTTCACCAGAATCTGGGGAGACAGGTGGACCTTCTTAAATCTCCTCAGGAGAAGAGATGCTGGTGAGCCTTCTTGATCAGTGAGGATGTGTTGTGGGTCCAGGAGAGGTCATTGGAGATGTTGACCCCCAGGAACCTGAAGCTGGAGACACGTTCCACCTCCATCCCGTTGATATGGATGGGGTTGTGCGTGCAGCCTCTCGATCTCCTGAGGTCCACAATGAGCTCCTTGGTCTTCTTGGAGTTGAGAGCCAGGTTATTGTTGGCAAACCATGCTGCGTTAGGAGCTGAACCTCCTCCCTGTAGGCCGATTCATTCGTTGTCGCTGATGAGGCCAATCGCCGTCGTGTCATCTGCATACTTGATGATGGTGTTGGTATCATGTACAGGTATGCAGTCGTAGGTGAAGAGGGAGTAGAGGAGGGGGCTCAGCACGCAGCGGAACATCTCTGTCCCGCTGAGTTACTCTAGCATTTTGTTTCTATCTTTCAGCGTAGAAACAGGCCCTTCGGTGCATTGAGTCTACACTGACCTGCAATCATCCATACACTAGTTCCATACTACACACTAGGGACAATTTAGAGAAGCCAATTAACCTACAAACCTGCACACCTTTGGAATGCAGAAAGAAACCGGAGCAGCCGGAAAAAACCCACGCGGTCACAGGGAGAACATACAAACTCTGTACAGATAGCATCCATACCCAGGATCGAACCCGGGTCTCTTTTGCTGTAAGGCAGGAGCTCTGTCGCTAGCCTGAACAATTACCTACAACACTTAAATTCAGCTATCTCTAAAACATAGCAGTGCACAACACAGGAACAGACTCTTTGGCCCACAGTGACCATGCTGACAGTAATGCAAATCCAAACTAATCTCAGTACCCTGGTGAAAGTAAAAATAATATATTTCACATTCATCCATTGTGTAAATATGATTGTGTTCACTCAATAGTGCACTCATTTTAAAACTTCAACAGTTTTTCACACCCCTCCATTTTTAGCACTTTTTTTTTCACATCATTCATAAATAATGTTAGTGATCAAGGGAATGTGACATTGGCAAGATGTACCAGTCATACCATAAACCACAAAAGGAATCCTTTCTGAACAATGTGCTAGCTGTACAGGTAGTCCCACCGTCTTCCTTTTTCTGCAAAGCTCAGCTAGAGCTCTTTATTTTATGAGGAGTTGCAAATAATGTGCGACACTTCAAAGCAGCTCACCAATATAAATATAGATTTAAGAGTCTAATAAATTAGTAAGATTAAATAGAGGGTTGGGAGCGGAGGACACAAAATCCCTCATCGCAACACCTCATCAAATAAAGATCAAACCAAACTGGTAAGTTCTCGTTTAATCTTACTATTTTACTTCGGAGTCACGTGAGTGACTTCGTGAAGATTTCAAAGCTCTGTGATCCCATGCCCTGGACCACGTCCATGCTCACACACTGCCATAATACTGATGGAGGAAGTATTTCAGACTTGAACAAGCTGGAAAATAATAACATATTTGTTAATAGAAACAATAAACCCCTGAACTCGGGGACAAACGTTTAGGGAACAGCACTTAAAACTGACTCCGCAAACGTTGCAGGAATGGCCACAGGTTTGTTATAAAAACGCTGAATGTAGTTACACAAATTGTGTAAAAATTACAAAATTTTGGATAGAAATATTTAGGATAATTGTTAATATGAACGAATGTTGTTAATATGAACCTGACATTTGACTCAAAGTTAATAATACTGGGAATACTGGAAACAGATCAATTAATAACAACGAATCAAATAATTTTTATTGATTATAGTTTAATAATTGGGAAAAAATTAATATTAAAATTCTGGAAAGGTCCTAGATCCCCCACAATCAAAATGTGGAATACAGAAATGTCGGAGACACTCCATCTGGAAAGATTGAGGCTTGTCCTAATGGACAGGTTGGATCTTTTCAGAGGGATATGGTCTCCATATATTGAATATCTACAGGGTCAAAGTGGCTCGGTGCGAGAGCCTGACTGAGGCCTGAATAATAGAATGGATGAAGAATTATGTATAATAAATCATGGATATATCTCCAACGATGGATAACTTTTTAATACTCCATTGACTTCCTTATTTTCTATATTATTTTTCTCTATCTTTTCCTACTTTATAAAAAAAAATAAAAAAAACATATAGAAATATAAAGTCTTAAATGTTAATATTAATATTAATAATATTATGAATGTATGTAAGAAGTATTTTTTATTAATATGTATTTACAACTAATAAAAAATATTCATAAAAAAAAACCAAAAAAACGCTGAATGTAGTTTCACTGGCCCAGCCCGCTATTGCGAGGACATGATCCATGAGTACCTCCATGGTTCTCGCCGCTGATGTGGATGCAGCCCTGGTAGAATGAGATTTAAAAATGTTAGTGTCTTACCTGCTGCACCGAATACCACCCTAGGCCACCTGGAGATAGTCTGCACCGTCACCCTGTGATGTGGGTTTTCATGGCTGATAACAGACCCGTCTCCATATTCCTGATGCCCATTTTCAGACCTGTAAATCCAGGTCTGTGTTGTTTAAGCAACTCATTTATAAAGAAAGTCACTTTATTGGGGGTCGAGACCATTCTATCCAGTTTTAGTTCCTGTAGTGTCTGGACCCGTTGTGCTGTGGTCAGTGCCATTAACATCACCACTTTGAAGGTGAGTTAGTCCAGTGGTAAATCCGTCATAGACGACCAGCTCCTGAGTAGGGTCAACACCTCCCCTATATCCCAGGTAGAATAATATTGTGGTCGAGGAGGGTAGGATAGAATATACCCCTCATAGTTTGGATACCAGCTGGTGAGATCCCACTCCAATTTTGAGATAGGATGACAGTGCACTCCTGGCACTGTATATGGCACTGTAACTGAGGGCCTCATCATAATGAAGGCCCGCGAGGATTCCAGCACATTGGAGATTGTAGCAGATTTGTAGGTGGTCTTGGTCCGACTACAGAAACCTCCCATTTCCTTATGTGGGTGAGGTACTCCTTCCTAGTGAACTCTCTGCACAATGCTGTATGATGTCCATGGTCCTTTCTGTTGCAGAATCTGGTTGATTTTTCTGTAATACCCGACTGATGAAGCAGAATGGGGGAAATCATAGAAAACCCATTTTCCCCAACGTAGCGAGAACGCGTCCATCGCCACTGCCCCAGTTTCTGGTTCCCAAGAGACATATGTTGGTATCTGATGGTTTAACCTGGACGCAAAGAGGTCAATATCTGGTGTTCCATATTTGGCCATAATTTTAGCAAATATTTGCAGGTTCAACATCCACTTGATGTCGTTATTAAATACTCGTGACCTGGTGTCCGCCACTGTATTGAGCTTAACCGGAAGTTATGTAGCTGATATCCAAATATTTCTTTCAATACACCAGAGCCAAATTAATGTTTTGCCAATTCATCACAAGATATTGACTTGATACCACCCATATGGTTTAAAAATGCCACCTCAGTGGTATTATTTATTTTGAAGACGGACATGCGTATGATGCAGATTAGTGCAGTAAACCCGCAGCCCGTGACATGCTGCCAGCATTTCTAAATAGTTTATACCTTGTGATTGAAGAAGAGTAGACTCAGGCAAATCCCATCTACCGCCCCAACTGGAAGTGGTGTCGGGTGGCGCTTGCGTTTGATGTAATACGACTGATGGGTTTGATGTAATGATGAGATTAAACAAACATTGCTAATCACCATTGTAGCTCAATTTATGCCTTGTTTGGCAGCTGCATAGGCCTGTAAAGATGTCCAGCATTTGCTTTTAATGCTGAGATTTTTGCTCTTTGCAAGCTTTGATAGTGTAACGGCCCAAATTGTGCAGCTGGAATGTAGCTACAAGTTTACCAATTATCTTAGCAGCATGTCTAATAGTTAGTTTCCTGGCACAAGCAAGGCTTTTACATGCCTCTATTATGTCTATTGCTTTGTTCCCTGGGATAGTGACAATCGGAAACCCATGCATCCCAGAATGTACGCAACCTCCCTCCTATTTGTGAGGTTATACATGCAGCACTTCCAAGAGAACCAGACCCCCTTACCTCCATGGTTACCGACGGCCTTGATGTTCTGGGCTTTTTTGGTTCGTAGTGTTGCTGGGATGTGGGGTTGGCGCATCTTCCACTCTGCTCGCTGTGGGCTCTGTCGGGTTGAACCCGAGGCCTGTTAGACGTAGCGTGAGGATGCTGTCTGTGATACGCTGGTGGCCTGCTCGAGGATGGTGGTTTCATCAACCCGACCGCTTTTGCCTCCTCGTCCAGGTCTTTTCCTGTTTTGGCAGGTCTTCACCAAACAAATGTCTCGGTGGCGGCGTAGCAGAGGTTTTGCACAAATCCCGCGAATTTTGGGTTGTGAGTTGGTTTGATGGAGATTTCCCGGAAGGAGTTTATCTCGTACTGTGTGTTACACAGTAGCGCAAGAGCATCTTCCTGCTCCTCCGTCATCTCCGTGCCGTCAATCGACCTGGCAAAGGCAGTGATTCCCGACGTCAACAATTTCCGGATTTATTGAAGTTTGAGCTCCTGTGCCCTAATCCCTGGACTGGTGTTGCCCCAGATGGGCGTGTTGACTGTCGGCACGTGCAGCGAAACACAGTTGTTCGGGCCTTGTATTTGTTCATCCCTCGGTCAGACCTGTTCCTGCAGCTGGTGTGTTGTGAGGAGTCAATGCTTGCCACTAGTTTTGGCAAATTTGGAAAACCACATCAAGAAGTTCCTCTTGTGGTTTCTCAGGTGCTGCAGGTTCCTGCGCCAATCCCTCTTCAACATCAGCCAGCTGCTGACTCCCGGCACTCCCCACCGATGAAGGGGATATGCTGGGTGGCCCAGATGCATTGTCTCCTGGACTTGAGGACATCCGATCCTGCTGCGGGAGATCTCGCTCAAGGAGTCGCTCCATCATGCGCTCCATGCGGGCCAAGCGACCGCCGCCGCATCTGCGGACAGCAAGTCGACTTCCTCAGGTTCTCCTGAACAACTGAGGCTTCTGCCATCAGCACGCACCACGTCGAGGTGATGTCTAGGGTGCCTAGGCAGGATGTCGCTGCCTGCCGCTCCAGCGGGGCTATGCGACTCCCGCGCGGACATGCCTCTAGTCAGCGATCTTCCGGACTGTGGCGGCTCGCCTGTCTGGAAAGACATGAGTGGTGAGGTGTCGGTTGAAGCCGCCGAAGCGGGGTTCACAGATATCCGCGCGGGCTTGCCGCCTGTCTTCCCCCAGGACAAGGTGCAACGTTCGGTCACGTCCAGCCGCTAACGCAGGGTGCGGTGACCGTGCTGATTTACCACCGGCCCGCGATCTGGCAGGCTCCCCCGGTGGTGAGTCTGCGCCAGCCGCACCTGCGGGGCTACCAGACTCAGACCTCGATCCCTCACCGGTCCGCGATCTGGCGAGCTGCACCAGTGGCAAGTCGACGCCGGCCGCTGCAACGAGGCTTTTCAACCTTAGTGCGGTTCTTCCCCTGTCCGCCCTCTGGTGACCTGCATAGGGGGGGAGACAGAACGTGCCGCAGAGCGGGGAACACGTTTACGCACCTTCATGCCACTGTCCCTATGTTTAGGTGACAGTGGTAGAGAGTCAGCGTCTTCCCTAACATGTTCCTGCGCGGTGCTCCTACCACAATGTGGTTCCATAGTCAGCCGTGGTGGAGAGTCGGGTCCTGGCTGCCCAGGGCTCCCCGATTTCCGCGTTCTTATCCTGGCCCGCGGAGCGGGTGCTGCCGGTGTTGCGGGCAGCTCCGGGAATAGTGGCCGCTGACTCCCATCCGAAGTCCCGTGGCCCTTGGAGGCATGCTTTGATGCCTTCATTCTGGTCTCCCATCCATCGTTTCTGTAAGCCAAGTCTACTACAGAAGCTAAGCAACTCAAGGTCAGTATAACTTACCTGAGGGCCTTTTTGAAGCTGCTGGTGGAGGAGCGCACTCCCCCCCCCCCCCCCCCCCCCCCCAGCTCCCATGGTGACGAGACTCTCATGCGGGAATATATACTGCCGCTAACGGCAAGTCTCCCGTCTATGTTGTGAGTCGGGGCCCCGACTCTGTTTTCGCTACCTCTACCGGGTAGCGTTGCCGTCAGTCCGCGGTATTCCTGCGCCGTTGAGTCGGAGCTCCTGCTCTGCCTTCGCTGCCCGCGAATGGCAGTCTCCGAGCCCGGACTTACCCGTGACCCAGTAGAGGAGCGACCCTCCTCCCTGCCTGTCGCTTCGCATGCGGTCGACGATATGTCGCGCATGCGTGCTGGCGGGGTCTTCACGAAGTCACTCACGTGACTCCGAAGTAAAATGTATCCTTGAATGCATCATTTTGTACAGTGATTTCCAGACCACAATTGCTTGTTGTGTTTGAAGAAACCTTTCTTCAAGTTACATTTTGATCTATGCCAATCACCTGCAAGCTAGATTCTTTGACTCTTGCAACAACTGAAAACATTTCTCCTTTTACTCTATCAAATTGAAGACCCATTCATGATGTCATCATATATCACATCCCCTCTTAACCTTCCCTCCACAATGGAGAACAACATTCCACTTAACTGATGTCCTTCATTTCGACCGCACTCTGTAAGTCTCTATCATTTCTCTAAAGACCCATGGCAATAGGTCTGGCGCAATACTCTGAGGCCTAACTCTTATTGTATGAAGGTTTAGCATAGGTTCTTTGGATTTCTACTCTAACAGATGGATTACACATATTTTCAACACCTACTCATCTTGTCAGCATCAGCTTGTCCCACCATCTGCAAAGATTTGTGCATTAATACCACTAGATCGCTCTGTTCCTGCAAATTTCTTTAAAAATATGCAAGTGTCTGTGGATAAAGCTCCTTTAATCATTTAATTTGGTTTCTCTTTGTGATCATTCATTTTATTACTTTATCATGTTGCATTCTCTTTCCAGAATTTAAAATAATGCTATAATTTGCATTATTGCTCAACACTTTTTCATTTTGAAAACTCCCATAGGCAAATGAAAGGAACCAGGGAAGAAAATAATCTGTTATGTGATTATTGTATTAAAATCGTGGATATCTGTCTATGTTTTTGTACCTGAATACAATATGTGGATTCAATTAGTGTAGGCTATGTGTGATATGAGCTAATTTTTTTCTTCTTTTCGTTGTGTAGTTTAGATATGTGAAAGATGAGAAAGATAATATCCATGGGCAGTTCTTACTGCATTGCAAGTGGAATAATGACTTCAAGTGGTTCCTGTATGTTTTCACTTCTCCCTGATATCCTGCTCATTGGATTGAAGCCTGTTACTGGAAGTTTGTAAAGAGTTTTTGATGAAAACATTCAGGCTAACTTTGACTTTATGTGTCCAGTAAGAAACTGATGGGATCATCACTTCAATCAATCATTTTACATCTCCTATAAATTGAAGTTTTAAAGAAATTAAACTGCTGTAACTGACCCGATGCAATTAGTTCTCTTTTGGACAGGTAACAGTAGATTAGAACATAGACTTAAACAGAACAGGAAACATATCCCATGGTGCAATGTCCATGCCGAACATGATGCCGTTAAACTAAACTCTTCTGCATCCACACGATTAATTCCCCTCTATTCCCTGCATATACATTTATCTATCCAAAAGCCGCTTAAATGCCACAATTGCATTGGCCTCAACCACCACCCACGGCATGCAATTGTGCACCAACAGGGCTTTTCCAGATTATTTATCACTTAGAGATACCCTGACTTTATTTCAACTGTTTTAACTTGTGAATGAAGCCATTTCAGAATCTGGTTAATATTAAAGTTTTCATTCATCAGGAGACAAAGATATTCCCAAGGAGACCCTCTCGGTAGAATTTCCAAGCTCAAAGTATATAGTGTTTTTATAATTTTTTAAACACAAAGATTACAAAAGATTAACTACAATTTCAATGGCTATAATTACCTATCTAGCTTTAACATTTTGATTGTGGACAGTTAACAAGTCACTCGATTGTACCTACACCCGAATGCTCAGAAAAGTTCAAAATGTCAGTTGGAGGGACCACATCACCCAACGCCCAGCTCTATGGGGAGATTCCACCTCTGACCGAGAAGATCAGGTCGAGATGGATGAGGCTCGCTAGTCACTGACACGACCACCCAGAAATGCCAGTACACAAGGTCGTGCTGTGGGAACCCACCCATGGAAGACGTGGCCCGGGACGGCCAATCAAGACGATGCTGAAGGCGTTGATGGAAGACGCATGTGTAGAGACAAAAGAGGAACTTGACGGGTGCAAGAAGCTCTCAGGACAAAGCAGGATACCCAAAATATGTTTCTTTTGTTGCAGTGTTGAGCCACTGTAATTACAAACTGCAGAATGACAAGATTGGCTGCATTGGATGGCAAGGATACATCTTTAATGATATTTGAATATATGAGGTGGCTACTTCATGTGTTCCCTCATCTCATCATGGAGAATTCAATGAGGGCCAACTAACATTTACATTCATCTATTGTCCTCAATGGTGCTGATCGAAATGGCCTAATCCTACATGACTAGTTTTGATATCCTTAAAACATCCTTGGAAGTTATTGTGAAGGAAGAGACACAAGTCTGAAGAAGGGTTTCGACCCGAAACGTCACCCATTCCTTCTATCCATAAATGCTACTTGTGTTACTCCAGCTTTTTCTGTCCATCTTCGGTTGAAACCAGCATCTGCAGTTCCTTTCCACACAGACAAGAGGAACTGCAGATACTGGAATATTGAGCAAAACATAAAGTGCTAGAGGAACTTAGCGAGCCAGGCAGCAATTGTAGAGGGAATTTTGATAGAAATTTGAAAGAAAATCGATCAAAATGTATTTTGATAGAAAATTACCTCTAACCAGCTGTTTTTGTTCCTTCCATTAACGGGGATTCCCCTCCCCCACTATAGATGAGGCTCGCACCAGGGTCTCCTCCATACCCCGCAACACTGCCCTCTCTCTCCATTCCCCCGCTCGCAAACAGGGCAGAGTCCCCCTGGTCCTTACCTTTTACCCCACCAGCCGGCAAATACAACACATAGTCCTCCGCCAGTTTTGCCACCTCCAACGTGACCCCGCCACTCGCCACTCGCCACTCGCCACTCGCCACATCTTCCCATCACCCCCCCCCCCGTCAGCCTTCCGCAAAGACTGCTCCCTCCGCAACTCCCTTGTCAATTCTTCCCTTCCCTCCTGCTCTACCCCTTCCCCGGGCACTTTCCCTTGCAACCGCAAGAAATGCTACACTTGTCCCTTCACCTCCCTCGTCCACTCCTTTCAGGGACCCAAGCAGTCCTTCCAGGTCCGACAGAGGTTCACCTGCACCTCCTCCAACCTCATCTACTGCATCCGCTGCTCCAGATGCCAGATGATCTATATCGGTGAGACAAAGCGGAGGCTTGGCGATCGGTCCGCAATAACCAAGCCGACCTCCCGGTGGCTCAGTACGTCAACTCCCCCTCCCATTCCGTATCCGACCTCTCGGTCCTGGGCCTCCTCCACGGCCAGAGTGAGCAACACCGCAAGTTGGAGGAACAGCACCTCATATTCCGCTTGGGGAGTCTGCATCCTCTGGGCTTGAACATTGAATTTTCTCAATTCTGTTAACCCTTGCTGTCTCCTCCCCTTCCCACCTCTCCCTCAGCCCTCGGGCCCTGGCATTCCCTCTCTCTCTATCTCCCTCCCCCACCCTAGTCGCACTAGCTTCTCATTTTCACACCACAAACAGCTTACAATGGCTTGTTCCCTTTATCATCGATACTTTTTTGCATATCTTTCATTCATTGTTCTTTATCTCTCCACATCACCATCTATATCTCTCGTTTCCCTGATCCCTGACCAGTCTGAAGAAGGGTCTCGACCTGAAACGTCGCCTATCTCCTTCGCTCCTTAGATGCTGCTGCACCCGCTGAGTTTCTCCAGCTTTTTGTGTACCCTCGTTTCTCCAGCATCTGCAGTTCCTTCTTTAACACGTTTTTGTTCCTTCTTTGGCCAATGCCCCTCGTCGTCCAGCTCAAAGGCTGCAATAAAACTATTTTGAAGGCAAACAGAAACACACCAGAACCAGCCAAAAGTTAAGAGTCAAAAGAGTCAAGTCAAGATAGTTTAATTGTCATATGTACCAAAAACAGAATGTTTAAATTCTTGGGTACACAAAAAGCTGGAGAAACTCAGCGGGTGCAGCAGCATCTAAGGAGCGAAGGAGATAGGCGACGTTTCGGGTCGAGACCCTTCTTCAGACTGGTCAGGGATCAGGGAAACGAGAGATATAGACGGTGATGTGGAGAGATAAGGAACAATGAGTGAAAGATATGCAAAAAAGTATCGGTGATAAAGGGAACAAGCCATTGTAAGCTGTTTGTGGTGTGAAAATGAGAAGCTGGTGCGACTTGGGTGGGGGAGGGAGGATAGAGATAGAGGGAATGCCAGGGCCCGAGGGCTGAGGGAGAGGTGGGAAGGGGAGGAGACAGCAAGGTTAACAGAATTGAGAAAATTCAATATTCAAGCCCAAAGGATGCAGACTCCCCAAGCGGAATATGAGGTGCTGTTCCTCCAGCTTGCGGTGTTGCTCACTCTGGCCGTGGAGGAGGCCCAGGACCGAGAGGTCGGATGTGGAAATGGGAGGGGGAGTTGAAGTGCTGAGCCACCGGGAGGTCGGGTTGGTTATTGCGGGACCGAGCGGAGGTGTTCGGCGAAGCGATCGCCAAGCCTCCGCTTGGTCTCACCGATATAGATCATCTGGCATCTGGAGCAACGGATGCAGTAGATGAGGTTGGAGGAGGTGCAGGTGAACCTCTGTCGGACCTGGAAGGACTGCTTGGGTCCCTGAAAGGAGTGGAGGGGGGAGGTGAAGGGACAAGTGTTGCATTTCTTGCGGTTGCAAGGGAAAGTGCCCGGGGAAGGGGTTAGAGTGGGAGGGGAGGGAAGAATTGACAAGGGAGTTGCGGAGGGAGCGGTCTTTGCGGAAGGCAGACAGGGGGGGAGATGGGAAGATGTGGCGGGTGGAGGGGTCACGTTGGAGGTGGCGAAACTGGCGGAGGACTATATGTTGTATTTGCCGGCTGGTGGGGTGAAAGGTGAGGACCAGGGGGACTCTGCCCTGTTTGCGAGTGGGGGAATGGGGAGCGAGGGCAGTGTTTGCGGGGTATGGAGGAGACCCTGGTGCGAGCCTCATCAATAGTGGGGGAGGGGAATCCCCGTTCTCTGAAGAATGAGGCCATTTGTGATGACCTGGTGTGGAACACCTTCCTGGGAGCAGATGCGGCGTAGACGGAGGAATTGGGAATAGGGGATGGAGTCCTTACAGGAAGCAGGGTGGGAGGAGGAGTAGTTCCAGGTAGCTGTGGGAGTCAGTAGGTTTGTAGTGGATGTCGGTCAGGAGTGTATCACCTGCAATAGAGATAGTGAGGTCAAGGAATGGTAGGGGAAGTGTCGGAAATGGTCCAAGTGTATTTGAGTGCCGGATGGAAGTTGGTGGTGAAATGAATGAAGTCAGTCAGTTGTGTGTGGGTGCAGGAGGTGACACCAAAGCAGTCGTCGATGTAACGGAGGTAGAGGTCGGGGATGGGGCCTGGTATGCCGAGAACAAGGATTGTTCGACATACCCAACAAAGAGGCAAGCGTAGCTGGGGCCCATGCGTGTGCCCATAGCTACGCCTTGTGTTTGAAGGAAATGGAGGAATCAAAAGAGAAGTTATTGAGGGTGAGGACCAACTCTGCTAGGCGGAGGAGGGTGTCAGTGGACGGGTATGGGTTGCTCCTCTGGTCGAGGAAGAACCGGAGGGCTTTGAGACCGTCCTGGTGGGGGATGGAGGTGTAGAGTGACTGGACGTCCATGGTAAAGATGAGAGGATGGGGGCCTGGGGAATGGAATGCACGGAGCCGACGGAGAGTGTCTGAGGTGTCTTGAACATAGGTGGGGAGGGATTTAACAAAGGGGGATAGGATGGCGTCAAGGTATGTGGAAATGTGTTCGGTGGGGCACGAACAGGCAGAGACAATGGGTCTGCCAGGGCAGTCGGGTTTGTGGATTTTGGGGAGAAGGTAAAATCGGGCCGTGCGGGGCTGGGAAACGATGAGGTCGGAGGCTCGGGGGGGTAGGGAGCCGGAGCTGATGAAGTCAGTTATGGTGCTCGAGATGGCGGCCTGGTGTTCGTCAGTGGGGTCATGGTCCAGGGGTTAAATTCTTATTAGCAGCAGCATAACAGGTCTGTAAACACAGGTCCTTGACAGAAGTTGCCAATCAGTTGTAAACAACTAAATCAGCAAAGGAAAGGTTTCCTAATTTATATGCAGTGGCTGAGCCCTTTATATGCTGCTGATGTGTCTTTTCCTTTCTGATATTCGTAATGGTAGGTGAATCTGTTTAATTGTTTTGTATATATTTTTTATCCAGAATTTTAAGAAAAATCACATATCGGGTCAGGTGCTAGGACAGCCCTTAATCTTGAAAGGGAACACAAAAACACAAGAAGTAAGTAAGTATGTTTATTGCCAAGTATCCACATACAAGGAATTTGCCTTGGTGCCCTGCCCACAAGTAACAACATGACATACAGTGACAATTATGAATGACTCAGAAAACACTAAACATTAATAATAGTAAAATATTAATGATAAAACACCATTGATGAAGCATGTGAACCAACAAAATACCAGATCAAAGGGAGGCTACAAATATTTGGCTGTTGAGTAGAGCAACTACTCGAAGATAAAAACTGTCTTTATGTCTGGCTGTGGCAGCTTTGACAACCCGGAGTCGCCTTCCGGAGGGAAGTGATTCAAAGAGTTTGTGGCCAAGGTGAGAGGGGTCAGAGATGATCTTGCCCGCTCGCTTCCTGGCCCTTGCAGTGTACAGTTCATCAATGGAGGGAAGGTTGCAGCCAATAACCTTCTCAGCTCATCCGAAGATTCACTGCAGCCTCCATGTGTCGTGCATGGTGGCTGAGCCAAACCAGGCCATGATGATAACAGATGGCTGTGTAGAATTGGACCATCATTGCCTGTGGCAGATTGTGCTTCCTCAGCTGCTGTAGGAAGTACATCCTCTGTTGTGCCTTTTTGACTGTGGAGTCGATGGTAGCCCCCCACTTAAGGTCCTTGGAGATGATGGTTCCCAGGAACTTAAAAGACTCCGCAGATGTGACTGTGGTGTTGTTGATGGTGAGTGGGGTGAGGGGAGGGGGAGCTCTCCTAAAGTCTACAATCAATTGCACTGTCTTAAGAGCGTTGAGCTCTAGGTTGTTGCATTGGCACCAGGATGCCAGCTGTGACACTCCCTGTCTGTAGGCAGATTCCTCCCCATTCTGGATCAGTCCAATCAGGGTTGTGTCATCTGCAAACTTGAGAAGCTTGACAGAGGTGTCTGTGGAGGTGCAGTTGTTGGTGTAGAGAAGGTAGAGGAGAGGAGAGAGTACGCAGCCTTGCAGTGCTCCTATGCTGAGCGTTTGCGGGTCCGAGATGTGCTTTCCCAGCTTCACATGCTGCTTTCTGTCTGTCAGGAAGCTGGTGATCCACCGACAGAGGGGTTCAGGCACAGTCAACTCGGAAAGTTTGGAGTGAAGTAGCTCTGGCACAATGGTGTTGAATTCAGAG
Source organism: Okamejei kenojei (assembly GCA_035221665.1). Classification (NCBI taxonomy): domain Eukaryota; kingdom Metazoa; phylum Chordata; class Chondrichthyes; order Rajiformes; family Rajidae; genus Okamejei; species Okamejei kenojei. Next base: position 43,550,591 of record CM069135.1, on the reverse strand, counting down.
CTAAAATCAATAAACAGGATCCTCGCTTAGGTCCCCTGGTGGTCTTGGTGTTAGAGGATGAAGTGCAGGCCCAGGTTGACTGCATCATCCACAGATCTATTGGCCCGATATGCAAACTGCAGAGGGACCAGCAGGGGATCATGATATTTTTCAGCTTGGCCAGCACAAGCCTTTCGAGTGTGTTCATGACTACAGAGGTCAGTGCGACAGGCCTGTAGTCATTAAGACATGTAATCCTTGCCCTTTTTGAGTACAGGGACAATAGTGGAGACTTTGAAGCAGACAGGGACAGTACATGTTTGCAGGGACTGGTTAAAAATGTCTGTATAGACTGGTGCCAGTTGTTTGGCACAGAGCTTAAGAGTAGAGGGGGAAACATTGTCAGGTCCTGGAGATTTCCGACTTTTCTGTCCTCTGAAAAGCCTCTCCACCTCCTCTATTTTTATTGTTGATGAAGTGATGTTGTTCAGCAAGGATTGTGTGGGTAATTGGGTGTGAAGTGGTGGGGGGGGGGGGGGGAGGGGGGGGGGGAGGGGGGGGGGGGGGGGGGGGAGGGGGGGGGGGGGGGGGGGGGGGGGGGGGGGAGGGGGGGGGGGGGGGAGGGGGGGGATAGAAGGGCCCAGTCTTTGCAGACCGAGGTCAGGCTGTGAGTGGGTGTGAAGTGTTGGTTGGGGTGGGAAATAGCCCAGTCTTTTCATACTGGAGTCTTGCTTTAAGTAGGTCTGAAGTGATGAATGGGAAGGAGAGGATGCAGGGTCCATTCTTTGCAGACTGGGGTCTGGCTGTGTTGGTTGCGGAGGGGGTACCAGGGTTACGTTTCTGATTTTCAAACCTGCAGTAAAACTCATTCAGGTCGTTGGCACTGACGATTATCCAAAGAGCGGGGGCGCTTTCCTCTTGTAGCTGGTAATTTCTTGCAAGCCCTTCCACACTGAAGAAGAGTCACTAGCTGAGAAGTTGCTGCTCAACTTCTCAGAGTACCTTTCCTTGGCAGCTCTGATTCCTCTTCTCAACTTGTACTTGGCCTGCCTGTAGAGGTCTGCATCCCCGCTCCTGTAGGCCTTCTCTTTAGACCGTCGGAGCTGTCTGAGTTCTGCAGTGAACCAGGGCTTGTTGTTGTTGAACCATGTCCGGGTCTTAGTTGGAATGTAACTATCCTCGCAAAAGCTGACATATGATGATACAGTGTCCGTATACTCATCGAGGCTTGTGGTTGCTTCCCTGAAGACATTCCAATCCGTGCGGTCAAAGCAGGATTGTAGGTTCTCAATGCCCTCGCTTGTCCACCTTTTCGTTGTTCTGACCACAGGCTTAGCAGCTTTTAGTTTCTGCCTGTAGGTCGGAATAAGGTGAACTGGACAATGTTCAGAGAGACCCAGACCCGCCCGGGGAACAGAGCGATATACGCGTTCTTGATTGCCGTATAACAGTGATCGAGTGTTCTCTCCCCTCTGGTGGGGCAGGTAACATGAAGTCTGTATTTTGGAAGGTCACAGCTGAGGTTAGCTTTGTCCGGGAAGTCACTCTCTACCCTCATTACCTGGTCAGCGAGTTGCGTTTGCGCCTCACGTACGCAGGCATGGGGGGGGAATGTAAACTCCAGTGAGAATAAAGGAGTTAAATTCCCTGAAACACAGGGCAGCAGCCCGAGAGAAGTCCTTGTTTGTCTGAAGCAGGAGTTGCAGTTCGTCCACTTAGTTCTTGAGAGAACGTACGTTTGCCAGGAATATGCTCGGGAGTGGTGTGCGTGATCCTCGTCGCCGGAGTCGGGTGAGTGCTCCAGAGCGCTTCTCACGGATTCTCCTCCGTCTCAAGACCTTGAACGCATCCACAGCCCCACCGACGAGTATGTCCAAATAATCCAGTGAGTGAGAGAAATCCGGAACAATGTTTGGAGGTACCGTATGTCCGATGTTTATGAGTACCTCTCTCGTGAAAGTAATCATTGCAGGGTTTTCACAGACGACACAAAGAAACAAACACGTACAAAACAGCAAGGAGCAGTACACCGTGGCCGCCATTGTCGGCGCCAGCAGCAGCAAGCAGCAGCAGCTACACTGCAAGCAGCAACATGAGCAGGACCCTCCAGCCTGCACTGCCATTGAATAAGATCATGGGCATCTACATCTTAAGGACTCTTACTTAACTATTCCAACACTGGGTATTTTTAAGGCAGAGATTGATAGATTCTTGATTAATAAGGGTGTCAGGGGTGTAGGGGCGAAGGCAGGAGAATGGGGTTGAGAGGGTAAGATAGATCAGCCATGATTGAATGGCAGAGTAGACTTGATGGTCCAAATGGCCTGATTCTCATCCTATCACATAAAATTATGAACTTATGAACACGGTGTTTCAATACTTCCGATGAACCTATTGAGAAGACTTTCTCATGTGGTGAGATTAGCATTATCATTATTTCATGCAATTGGACCAATGCCAGTTTTGCTTTCAGGTAAAGAACAATGGCGTGAAGTGTAAGCCACATGCTTGCATGTATTTATAGCTTAGACTATCTTCTTTTACAGGGAGGACAGGAGATATGAAAATGTAATTATCATGAAAGAAATGTGCTTGCGTAAATTGATGGTGATAAATAATGAAAAGAAAATTGTTTCAAAGAAGAGAAAATTGTGATTCTCATAAATGTCTAGAATTGTCAGGTAAATCAGTTTCATAAAGGTAGACTGTCACTCTTCAGCTTTGATTGGTAAAGGACACACACCCGTGTTCATATGTATCTCCAGAAAAACTGGATTGAATAAGAAAGCTCCACTATAAAGAGTTGGGATGGGAATTGATGCAGGACACATTCCAGGCCTAGTGCGTAGGCCGTGCGATTCAGATGGATATACCAGCACTGTGTCTACAGTAAGGTTTACCTTTGCTGCTTGGTGAAGCATGGAGTAAATCATTAGCAAAACTTATGCGACAGCTCATGAGGCCAGAACTAAACTTACCAGAACAATGACTGGCCTGTCGGCAATGTATGCAGCTGAATCTAGAATAGCCCATGACCATATTTAGTATTTGACTTCTCATGATCCTGATATTACTTTGAGTTTAGTTAACATGGCCGTATAAGTAGCACAATGAAACATGAACTGACAATTGTTATAAGGTAAACCATGTTAACTAGTGAACGTGTGTACAATTAATCAAATATCATCTAACATCGTACACCATGCAGGAGTTCTGGACAGCCCCTCTCTGCACAAGGACACAAAGTGCTGGAGTATCTCAGCAGATCAGGCAACATCTCTGGAGAACATGGATAGGTGGTGAATTGGATCGAGACTGTTGGAAGGAAGGTTCCTCACACACAATACATCCATTATGGTGTTGTTCCTCTCAACCTATGACCCATTTCTTGAAACTAAATGTACATATATTCTGAGAGTACAATTTATTTTCAAGTCATTGTCACCCCTTCCAGAGCGCTCCCAGTTCCAATGAAGGACAAAGTTACTTGGGGGCATCACAATATAATTTAATTCCCCAACATCCCATTGCGTAATGTCTAGGCTTCACTCGAGAAGAAGTAATATCTGCGGATTATATCTCTGGGACAGTGCCTCATCATCTGGAATTTCCACTGGGAATCAAATATGCACTGCCCATGAATTTCTATTCATCAATGGGTTAGAACTGTTGTGTGTCAGGATAATCTTCCCCGGTGAGTTTGTAAGTTCTCCAGCTTTTTGTGTCTATCTTTGGTTTAAACCAGCATCTGCATTTCCTTCTTATTTTGTCTGCAGTTCCTTCCTACACATCTTCCCTGGTGTGTTAGCATTTGTGCTGGAACTTCTAGATTTCTAAAATCTATATTTAGCTCCCCATCAATGCCTAGTTCAGGATATTATCAAGCTGAGGGACATTTGCATTCCATGTTTTAACACAGAACATAGAATGATACAACACAAGAACAGGCCTTTTGGCCCACAATGTCTGTGCCGAACATAACACAAGACCATCTCTTATCTACCTGTGCAACATCCATATCGCTCCATTCCCTACATACCCATAAGTCCATCCAAAATCCTCTTTAATGCCACTATTTTAACTGCCCTAACCACCATCCCTGGCAGCTCATTCCAGGCACTCCACGCTCCGTGAAAAAAATGTTGCCTTGCACATCTCCCTTAAACTTTGTCCCTCTCCCCTTAGTTTTCCATAAAACATTGAGAGAAAGCAAACAGAACTGAAGTCGTCAACTCTTCTTAAATATGTCTTAATGCTCCATTTTATCGATTTTTTTAAAAGGAGTGTTTGTCAATGGAAATGATGGCACAGGTGTTCTTCCAGTCTTGCTGCCAACATCCTGCTGGTGGCTGGTGTTCCAGGTGCAAGGAAAATAAATAGCAGAACTTCTCAACAATAGAAATACTGACATTTTAAACTCCATATTAATTGAAGTCTGGACTCACCACTAATCTGCATTCTCATTGACAATAGGCTTGGTGTAGATGGGAGATTAAGGTGATAAATGGCATTGACTATGGGTGGACATGGGGGCTCGGTCTATGCGTTTGGTCATCAAGGTATTCTATTGTTGGAAATTGTACCTTCTCCAGAATTGAATGTTGGACATGTAGGACAAAACAATGTTTGGCACTGAGTGTTGAGACAAATGGACCTAAATAAAACAGGCTGTGGTCAGACTATATGGCAAATGATATTCATATCATAGAGTTGTATATTCATATCATCGAATCTGGCCCTTCAGCCCATCATTGCTATGCCATCCATCCAGTACTTATCTACACTAAAACCATTTGGTTGGGGGAGGAGACGGTTGATAATGTTACCCCCCTCTCTCTCTATCCCTCTCCCACCCAAGTTGCACAAACTTCTCACTTTCACCCTACAAACAGCTTACAATGACCCGTTTCTTTTATCATCGTATCTTTTTTGCATATCTTTCATTCATTGTTTTTTACCTCTCCACATCACCGTCTATATCTCTTATCCCTGAAGAAGGGTCTCAACCCGAAACGTCACCCATTCCTTGTCTCCAGAGATGCTGCCCGTCCCGCTGAGTTACTCCAGCTTTTTGTGTCTATCGACGATTGATGACATCAGGTTTGATTTCAAGAGTCAAGTGTTTTATTGTAATATATCCCAGATAGAACAAATAAATTCTTACTTGCAGCAGCACGACAGAATATGTAAACAAAGTAAACTGTAAACAATATTATAAACAAGAAGAAAAAGGATATAGTTTGAAGGATGCTAAAGAAATACTCCTGCTTACAGCTCCTGCTAGCTGGATGGACAGATAAGTGAATGAGGCCATCTTATAAGTAAGATTACGAGAGTAGAAAACAGGTCTCAAGGTCAAGGAGAACTTCCTGAGAGGTTGGGGGGGGGAGATAGGAGAAAGAATAGAGAGATAAATAAATCTGTGCATAAAACAGAGAGAAAGTGTCTTAGGTTTGAAATGGTTTTTCAAAATGTTGTCTGAATAACTTTCACAAATTTTAGCACTGAAGTAAGGTTCAAGCATCGGGAACTTGGTAAATCAGTGAGAGCACTATAATTTTAAGGCACAGAACATACTGAAGCTTTCTTTCACAATGGGTGCTTTTATGAAAAATAATTTAGAATGGCAAAATCAAAGGCAAAATCACTAAATGACTGACTGTATTGTGCCTGAAAAAACACAGCTTCTGATTTATCTGCACTCTATAAATAAACTAACCAAAGACATGATTCCTGATTAAATGAGGCAACCACAGTGAACACTCTGCTCGGTACTGGGAAATTAAAGGGTCATTTCCACATGATTCCTCAAAAGAAATCTGTATTCCCCGCTCAATTGCAATTCACTATTCCGTTCTACTAAGGTTCCTTTAACACACTGATTTTTATTCTAAGATTTCCAAAACAAAACAGCAAACCAATCTTCTTGGTACACGTAGAGATAGCCTGACAACAAACTATTTCTCTAATGTCTGTGGTCAAAGTTTAATCAATAGCATTATGATTTATAACACTTTTATCATAGACAAAGTTTTCCAATGTGCTTCACATGGGCAGGACCGGAAGTCAGGACTGAACCCAGTTCACTGAAGCTGTGAGGCAGCAGCTCTACTAGCTGCACCATCTTACCACCCTAAATTGATAGCTGCAGGTTTTAAAGAAAAATGGAAAGGTGAAGGAGACAAATTTAGAGCAGAATTCCAGTTTATTGCCCAAACTGGTGAAAATGGCATTGAAAATTGGGGGATGCTTGAGTCGACAGAATTAGAGGAATGCAGCATTCAGCAAGGATCCTAATTTCAAGAAATTTTTGAAATATAGTGACTGGGTTGAAAGTTAAAGTGGGTATTATATATTTAAGACATTGATGTAACTGGCTTAGTGTAGAAAACATAATGGCAATGGTAAAGTTAGCATATGGACAGTTGATTATGGATGACTTCAAGTTTACAGTGAAATGGGAACTGTTACAAAACATTTAACATAGGCATGTGATAGAAACACATTATTGAGTTTTCGATTATCTTAGATAGTATTATCTCCTTTCCCCTGACTCTCCGTCTGAAGAAGGGGCTCTACCTGAAAGGTCACCTATTCCTTTTCTCCAGAGATGCTGACTGACCCGCTGAGTTACTCCAGCATTTTGTGTGTATATTCAGTTTAAACCTGCATCTGCAGTTCCTTCCTACACATCTCAGCTGGTATAACTGCACCAGCCTTCACTTTAATTCTATGTATTTTTTTGCTCTGATCCTAGGTTTAAAGTTCAATCTGTAACAACAATATTGTCTCAAGACTTGCGTTTGCTAATCAGGCTATTTCTTAGGGTTGATCCTTCTTAAAGCTTCTTGAAAAAGCTTCCCATTAAAGCTCTGAGTGGGGTAATTAATTCCTGTGAGATTTACTGCGAACTTGGTATACATTTTGATAAGATTGATCCTAAAATGTTCTACCTGCACACACTTGACAGGGAGAACCAGTTCAGACAGAATAGGAAGTGAGTATGTGGGTGGTTCATGACATGCCAATAGTCATTATTACTACATGTGCAAACAGGAGAGCCAGACTAACTCCATTCACACAAAGAATATCCACAAGAAATAGCTTTGGTTTATTTGGACTTGACATAAAGCATTTTTCTCTACTAGCCGCATAGCATGTAGGATCATCTCAATGTCTTCTTCATGAATGTTTTCTTTTAACACCAGTAATTATAGATGACAGTCTGTTCATTTATGAATAAGATCTCTGCTCACAACCAAGTTACAGACACAATACAGCCTGATGGATAAAACATCACAGCTATTAGCAACAGGGCAAGGCTGTCACTTCTTAAACAGGCCTTTGTTTTCTGTTCCAGTTATGGCTTGGATGTTGATATTCTGACCACCATTGCCACATCCATTACCAGATAATGATTAACATCAACTTCATTCTTAAAATTATATTTCTTGAATCCTTCATCTAGTTTACATATGAAAGAAGCCTCTGTGTGTGCTCATTAATACAACTGTCTATCAATCATTTGCTGATTAGCCACAGTTGCCTACCGACTTTCATTACACATAGTCCAACCAAGGCCACAGGAAGTCATTCACTTCTTAATTACCTGCACATCAAAGAAGTCATGAAGTAGCACACAATAAAGCCAATCTTTGTTTGGTTATAAAAGAAAACAGTAATGGCCAACTTTAATTGCTTTCCCATTTTCAAAGGGCATTGGGGAGGCTTCACCAAATTCAATGCTCCATTTACACATGAGCTGTAAATTTGCAATTGTTTCTAATTAAAACTGAAAATATGCTCTGCCCTTTCACCATCTAATCTGTCAATTGCTGGTTTCACTTCAGTGTGGCTGGTTTTGTTTCAAATTCTTAAAGAGTAAGCTCCACTGCAGTGCTGTTGATATGAAAGGTTTATTCTGGATATACATCGGAACAGAGCGATTTACTACCAAATAATATTCAATGGAATGTTAGATGCACAACTGGCAAAAATAAACAAATTGCTTAGAAGTTAATTATCTTGCAAGAATAAATATGATATGGAGTCCCATTGCCCAAAGTGTTAGAAATAGGTATCTTCCTATTAATTGGACATTTTTCTTTATTCAACAGTCCCTGGAAAAAAAGTTTAGAAACAAAGAACTGCATCTACTGCTTATCATATACACAAAAGGACACAAAGTGCTGGAGGAACCCAGCCCAGTTACTCCAGCACTCAATGTCCTTTCCTGGAAAAAAAAGTGTCTTGCATGTTAGCAATTGGTTAGGTTGTATGTGCAGGACCAACCTTCTTATAAGCAGCGGAGGGGATGATTACAACTCACCTTGTGAGTTGCCCCAGGATCACCTGTCCTCCAGTACATAATGGAGACTGGCAGACTGATCTCCTGTGGTCAGGTGGCTGGCCTTGGCTTAGTGAGTAGCTCTCTCGCCTTTGATGACAAAGATTGAGTTAATGGAATCATTCCTGACAACACATTCACATTGACACTCCAATATGGAGGCTTCACTGCACTGATGGGTGTGCCATCCTTCTGATGAAATGCTTCACATAGGACCCTTCTGCTCTCAACTAAGGGATTCTGATTCTGAAATCCTCTTGCACAACCTCGAGAACAACGTTTGAAAATTGGCATGAAACAATGTCATTTTCCATGCATTTCCGTGTGTCTAGGGGCAAATCTGACATAAAATCCCCCAAATTATGCTAACAGGAAAGAGCAACATTTATCTGCAGAGAGACTTGTTAATCTTGTTAGCATGAAAAATGGTTGTTACTTAATCTAAACGATACAGTTTTAATAATCCCAGGTATTGAAGAGGCTTTTAGATAGGCATGTAGATGTGCTAGAAACGGAAGATCTGGGTCATGAAGATCTGGGCAGATGAGATTATTTTATCTTGGCATTGTGCTAAGCACAGACATTGTCTGCTGAAGGGCCTTTTCTGTGCTGTACTTTTCTATTTCTATGTTCTATTGAATCATTGATATTTAAAGGAACAATAACGTCATTGTAGAATTTCGGCCAGAGACCCAGATACTATCCTGACTGCGGGTGCTGTCTGTACGGAGTTTGTACACTCTCCCAGTGACTGCGTGGGTTTTCTCCGGGTGATCTGGTTTTCTCCCACACTCAAAAGACATCCAGGTTTGTAGGCTAATTGACTTCGGTAAAGCTGTAAAAATTGTAAAATTGCCCTTAGTGTGTGCATTCAGTGTTACGGGGCTAGACACAAAATGCTGGAGTAACTTAGTGGGACAGGCAGCATCTCTGGAGAGAAGGAATAGGTGACGTTTTGGGTCGAGACCCTTCTTCAGACAAATCAGTTCCCATTCCTTCTCTCCAGAGATGCTGCCTGTCCCGCTGAGTTACTCCAGCATTTTGTGTCTATATTTGGTTTAAACCAGCATCTGCAGTTCCTTCCTATTCCTTTCCATTGAATCCATCTACATCACGTTGTCTCAGCAAGGCCTCCAGCAAAATGAGTCTCACCAGCCTCTCCTTCTCCCAACAGGCAAGAAGTATAGAACTGTGAAAACGCATACCTCCAGATTCAGAGACAGTTTCTTCCCAGCGATTATCAGGCAACTGAACCATCCTGCCAACAAGTAGAGAGCAGCCCTCATTAAAGATCCTCAGACTATCTTTAACCGGATTTTACTGGACATTACCTTGCACTAAACTTACCCTGTATCTTTACACTGTGTTCGGCTCAATTGTAATCATGTATAGTCTTTCTGTTGACGTTAACATGCAACAAAGAGCCTTGCACTGTTCTTTGGTACACGTGACAATAAACTAAACTAAACTAAACTAACCTAATAGCATAGGATGATCTTCAAAACATTTAACATTATTAAAAAATAACAAAGCAATTTGTTGCCTAAGCATCACAAATAATAATCATCTCTTCCTCATCCAATAAGTCAGTTGTTCGTTTCACTTCAGTTATGGCATGTGTTTCCTTTAGTTTCAAATTCTTAGAGTAAGCTCCACAACAGTGCTGTCGATATGAAAGGTTTATTCTAGATACACATCTGAAAATAGCAAAATCAGTAAGATCCCAGGGGCAATATTCAAATATGAGAGCTATCTTCTATCTTACCATCAAATAGTATTACATGGAATATCAGTAGCACAACTTATAAAGCTATACCAATCACTCAGAAGTTAATTCTCCTGCAAGAAGAAATATAATATATAGAGTCACAAGAGTTTCCCCAAAGTGTCAGAGGTTGGTCTCTTCCAATATATTGACACAAAATGCTGGAGTAACTCAGTGGGACAGCCAGGATCTCTGGATATTCCAGAGATGCTGCCTGTCCTGGATTACTCCAAAGTTCAAAGTTCAAAATTCAAATCTATTTGTCACATACACCAAATGAATTTGCCATGCAGCGATACAATTGAAGAAAGAACACACAATACACAACAGAATTTAACATAAACATCCACCACAGCATTCTTCACTGTGGTGGAAGGCAATAAAGTTCAGTCAGTTCTCCTCTTTTGTTCATCCATGGCCGGGGCCATGAACACTCCGTAGTCGACGCTATGGACGGCCGGATGTACAGGCCCTCTCGTCAGGATGATCGAAGCTCTGACGTTGGAAATGTCGAACACGGCTTGGAGTGCCCAAATCGGCCACTTTCTTACCGGAGACCGCGGCTTCAGGATGTTGTAGGCCGCAGGCTGGCGGTTGGAGCTCGTCTCCGGCGATCCCCGGCAAGGGATCCCAGTCTCCGGATGGTAAATCCTCGCCACTCCCGCGGCTAAAAGCTCCGCAGACCACAGCCCCATGATGCCAAAGTCACCAGGCCAGAAATCGGAGCACTCCTTTCTGGCGACCCCCGGCAAGGCTTCACCCCGCACCGCGATGGAAAAGTCCACGCTGTGCCCGCTGCTGCAGCTTTGGGCTCGACTCCGGGAAAGGCTGCTCCAATCCAAGCTGTTAGGCCGCAAGGGAGGCGGAGAAACGACATGGAAAATGTTGCCTCTCTGTCGAGGAAGTGACTGAAAAACGTTTTCCCCCTTTTCACCCCCACCACACCTCAAATAAGACATACCGGGAGACACTAAAACAAACATTTGGACATGCTAAAAAAACAAAAAAAGTCGAAATATCAAACACGCTGCTGGCAGGGCAGCTGACTCGCAGTGCCCCCAACCGAACCAGCATTTTGTGTCTATCTTCAGTGTAAACCAGCATCTGCACTTCCTTACAATTCTCTTTCTATATATTATTTGGAGATTCCGCTCATCAGATATAAAGTACTTTTGTATATTCCGTGGTTGTGAAAGGCTAATGCATAAATAATTTCTTTATAAGTAGCTAAAGTCAATAGACCATCTGAAATCAATAAGATCCCATGGGCAATTTTCAAACGTGAGAGCTATTTTCTTTCATTAATTGAAGAAGGGTATTTTCAGGAGAACAATGAAAACTTCCCACACTTCTTAAAGTTGTGCCAGACGTCCTTCTCAGCCAAGCGGTTTAATGCCTCATTGAATTGATGATTAGTAAAATCCACAAGAGGGATATTGTAGCAGAAATTCTGCCTGTTGGCAACCTTCTGTTTTGCATGTGTGATCTATCATTGAACCACTTACGTGCACGTTAATCATGGAAGCAGTAGCCAGGCTACGCACAGCATTGGGGAAAGCTGCACATGTCAAGACGTAGTTTCAGGATTAGTGCAGGAAGGAACTGCAGATGCTGGTCTACACCAAAGATAGACACAAAGGCCAATTCTCTGGATGCTTTCAAGAGAGAGTTTGATAGAGCTCTTAAAGATAGCTGAGGCAGGGATATGGTGATAAGGGATGAACGGGTAACAATGTGGATGATCAGCCATGATCACAGTGAATGGCAGTGCTGGCTCGAAGGGTCGAATGGCCTACACTTGCACCTATTGTCTATGTCTAAAATACTGGAGTAACTCAGGCAGCATCTCTGGATAGAAGAAATGGGTGACGTTTTGGGTCGAGACCCCCTCTTCAGACTGAGAGTCAGAGGAGAGTGAGACAGAGAGATATGGAAGGGTAAGGTGTGACAACGAAAGATCAATGGGGACAAAGTTCAAGGAAAATATAGAATAGATCAGGGGCCTCCAAACTTTTCAGCATGAGGGCCACATTATATATTTGGTCCTTTTTTGCGGACCATGGGAAAATATAAAGAAATGGCAGTTTTATAACTAATGTCTATCTCTTTTAATTTAATTTAATCTGTCTCTCTCCCTCTCTGTTTCTCTCTGTCTCTGTCTCTCTCTCTCTCTCTGTGTCTCTCTATCTCTCTCTCTCCCTCTCTCTCTCTCTCTCTCTCTCTCTGTCTTTCTCTTTCTCTGTCTCTCTCTCTCTCTGTCTCTTACCCATGGAGTTGTTGGGTCACTGAGGGGAAAAAAAGATGCCGGTGTGGAAAGGCCATGCCGAGGACCCTGAGGGTGTCCTTTTGATGCCAGTCAAGGTAAAGGCGGGGCAAGTGGGGGTGCTGTTTTATCTGACTACCACAGAACCCGCTAAATAGCCCGCCACACGGAGCGTGTTCAGAGCTTGCTGGGGGCCAGATAAAATCTCGTGGCGGGCTGGATGCAGCCCACGGGCCATAGTTTGGAGACCCCTGAAATAGATCATTGTTCACCGAGGGGAATTACTTTCAGGATTAGTGCACCTGAGATATAAGATTTAAACCATTGCAGACGCTGCCATCAACAATCTTCTTTAATAGTTGTGTTAACAGGAATTGTAACACAAAATGGAAATACAATTTGTGCAAATGAGTGCTTTTGCGCTCAAATTGCACTAGATACGTTAATTGTGGGATGAACATTGGCCAGGACACTGGTGATAGTCAGATCTTCTTTTGAATGTCATCTCGGGGTTGTTTCATTTACCTGAAACAGACAGGGACCTTGGTTGAATGTCTACTCTGAAAGATTGCACCATCTCAATGCAACATTCAATGTCAAGAGAGTCAAGAGTCAAGACTTGTTTCATATCTCAAAATTGAACAATTATAATTTTACTTGCAGCAGCACAGCTGAAATGTAAACATGGTACTCTGTAAAACCCATAATAAATAACAACAACAAAAACCAGTATAGGGGAGGGTTGAATGAAAGTAAAAGGGAATCATATAAGCAGGGGTGGAGAACTGAACAGCGGTGGGGCTCTTCAGGAGCATAGAAAGTGTCGGGAGACACTGAAAAAGATATTACAAAAGCATCAAGGGAGTTAAGTTATCATTTGCAGATAAGATTAAAGAAAATATCAAAACATTTTATCTTAAGGGCAAGGATCGAGTGGAGCTTATTAGGTAGTAAAAGTGGCAAACTATGTGAAGGCAGAGGATGTGATGAGGTGGTAAATGAATAATTTTCATTCTGACAAAGGGTTTTCAAAATGAAACTTCGATCATAAGGCGTGGGAGTAGAATTATGCCATTGATTCTGCACCATCATTCGAACATGGCTGATCTATTTTCCCTCTCAACTTCATTCTACTGCCTTCTCCCTGTACCCTTTGATGCCCATAAACTTTGACGATATATTTGCTCAGTTTCTCTTCTCACAGATGCGTCCTGACCTGCTGAACATTTCAAGCATTTTCTATTTTGAATTTAGGTTTCCAGCATTGATAGTTTTTTTTTAATCCATTTTCCCTTCTCATCTGTATTCAATAAGAATAAGCAAGGAATACAGCACAATTCTAGATCACGTTGTTACTAAAATGGAGGAGGTATTTGAGCATGCTTAAACGTGGACAGATCCCCTGGTCCTGATAAAATGTATCCTGGGGGAAAGGGAGAAGATATGTGGGACCCTGACAGAGATATTTAATCCTTCACTGGTCATAAGTGAGGTGCCAGGTGCCAGGAGGACAGCAAATGTATTCTAGAAGGGCAATAAGGTAATTGTGAACCTGTGAGTCTAACTTCGGTGAAGCTATGGAAAATAAAGTTTTTCTGAAATAAGAGATTAATCTACACTTTGAAAGGCAGGAAATGATTAAGGATAGACACAGAAATCTGGAGTAACTCAGCGGGACAGGCAACATCTCTGGAGATAAGGAATGGGTGACGTTTCAGATCGAGACTCGAGTCACCCATTCCTTCTCTCCAGAGATGCTGCCTGTCTGCTGTGTTACTCCAGCTGTTTGTATCTATCTTCGGTTTATACCAGCATCTGCAGTTCCCTCCTACTCAATTGATTAAGGATATTCAGCCTCAGTGAAGTTTTGATGAGGGCAGGTCATCCACATGGAGTTTAGTAAGGCCTTTGATAAGATCCTATAATAGAAATTAGTCCAAGAGGTTAGAGCCTATGGGATCTAAACCAAGTTGGCAAATTGGATCCAATCTTGACTTGGTGATGGAGACAGGAGGTGATGGTGGAGGGTTACTTTTGTGATTGGAAGCCAGTGACCAATGGTGTACCACAGGGATCAGTGCTGTGGTGATTACTGTTTGTCATTTGAACAAACAATCTGGATATGAATATAGGAGGCACAATTTGCATGTTTTCAGATAACACAAAAGGAGATGATGTGGAAAGTGAAGAGTTGTAGGATATGGGATGATAATTAAGCACGTAACAATGGCAGCTGAACAATGGCAGAAGCAATTTAATTCTGATGAGTGTGATTTACACACTTTGGGAGGGTTAATAAGGGGGAGAGTGTACACAATGAAAGGAGGGCCGTAATGAGTATTGGAGAACAGGTAGATTTTAGTGTACATGTCTAAGTATCCCTGAAGGTGGCAGCACAGGTAGATAAGTGGTGAATAGGCATATGGGATACATATGTGAGAAGGAACTGCAGATGCTGGCTTAAACTGATGGTAGACACAAAAAGCTGGAGTAACTCAGCGGGACAGACCGCATCTCTGGAGAAAATAAATAGGTAACGTTTCGGGATACATGCCTTCATTAAATAGGGCATTGAATATGAGACCGGGAAGGTTATGATCTGACTTTATAAGATATTAATTAGGCTAAATCTAAAATACTGTGCCTGGTTCCTATCACAGATTTGAATGCCAGAAGAGGTGCAGAAGTGATTCACCAGGATGTTGCCTGTGTTTGAGCATTGAACTGTGTCAGTTCTGAGAAGACACTGGATAGACTAGGTTTGTGGTCCTTGATGAATTGGAGATTATGGAAGATAGACACAAAAAGCTGGAGTAACTCAGCGGGACAGGCAGCATCTCTGGAAGACGGAATGGGTGATGTTTCGGGTTGAGACCCTTTTTCAGACTCAATCCATTTCCCTCTCCCGTGACTCAGTCTGAAGAAGGGTCGCGACCTGAAACGTCACCCATTTCTTCTCTCCAGAGACGCTGCCAGTCCTGTTGAGTTATTCCAGCTTTTTGTGTCTATATATTCGGTTTGAACCAGCATCTGCAGTTCCTTCCTAGGCTGGAAATTATGGAAGCTGGCTTCTGGACTTCCTGTCGAGATAGAGTCATAGAGTCATAGAGTGATACAGGGTGGAAACAGGCCCTTCGGCTCAACTCGCCCACACTGGCCAACAATGTCCCAGCTACCATAGTCCCACTTGCCCGCGCTTAGTCCATAACCCCCCAAACCTGTCCTATCCATGTACCTATCCAATTGTTTCTTAAACGATGGGATAGTCCCAGCCTCAAATACCTCCTCTGGCAGCTTGTTCCATACATCAACCAACCTCTGTGTAAAAAAGTTACCCCTGGGATTCCTATTAAATCTTTTCCCCTTCACCTTCAACTTATGTCCTTTGGTCCTCGATTCCCCTACTCTGGGTAAAAATGTTTGTACACCTCTATAAGATCACCCCTCATCCTGCTGCACTCCATGGAATAGAGACCCATCCTACTCAACCTCTCCCTATAGCTCACACCCTCTAGTCCTGGCAACATCCTCGTAAATCTTTTTGGAGACCTTTCAAGCTTGACAATATCTTTCCTATAACATGGTGCCCAGAACTGAACACAATATTCTAAATGCGGTCTCACCAACGTCTTATACAACTGCAACATGACAATTTCTATACTCAATACTCTGACTGATGAAGGCTAAAGTGCCAAAAGCCTGTTTGACCACCTGCGACTCGACCTTCAAGGAACCATGCACTTGTACTCCTAGATCCCTCTGCTTGACAACACTACCCTGAGGCCTACCATTTACTGTTTAGGTCCTGCCCTTGTTAGATGTCCCAAAATGCAGCACCTCACACTTCTCTGTATTAAATTCCATCAACCGTTCCGCCACCCACCTGGCCAATCGATCCAAATCTTGCTGCAATCGCTCACAACCATATGGAAGGTGGAGGAAATGTTTTGACCAATTTTAATGGACTGATGTTGCCAATCAAGAAGTCCAGAAACAAGTTGCAGGTGGAGACCCAAATCCATGGACTTAAAGTTTAGAGATGAATACATTTGATATTATGATATTTAAGGCTGAACTGTAGTCAACGAATAGAAGTCAGACTGCTGTACTATCATAGTGGGTTGTGCAGCATCTCAGGAGGACATAAATAGGTTATGTTTCATTTTGGAAGCCTTCGTCAGACTGAGTGGGTGGAAGGGTGGGAAAGAAAGCTGGAAAACAGGAGAGGGGCAGGACAACACATGGCAGGTAATAGGTATGGTGGGTTTTTTTGATCGACAGATAGTTGGACAGTCAGAAATGGAAAGACTGGTGGGAAACAAAAGGATTGAATAGTTTCCAACCATGGTTTGTCCACCCACATGCCTATCAATATATCCACCTCACCCATGTCAGCTGATAACCTGTGAGGCTTTGTTCTGCCCCTTCTCTCTTCCAGCTTACTTTCCCCCCTTACAATCAGTGTGAAGAAGATACCCGACGCAAAATGACACCTATCCATCTTCAAGTTACTCCAGGGTACACAAAAAGCTGGAGAAACTCAGCGAGTGCAGCAGCATCTAAGGAGCGAAGGAGATAGGCGACGTTTCGGGTCGAGACCCTTCTTCAGGCTTGCCTGCAAAATTTTAAAACTTCAAGTTACTCCAAGCTGGTTACCAAACTCGCAGAACTGGGTCTCTGCGCATCCCTCTGCAATCGGATCCTCGACTTCCTCATTCACAGTCCACAGTCTGTTCGTATTGGTGGAAATGTGTCAGACTCGATAACAATCAGCTCGGGAGCACCTCAAGACTGCGTGCTCAGTCCCCTGCTGTACTCAGTCTATACTCTTGACTGCGTGGCCGGTCACAGTGCGAACTCCATCATCAAGTTCGCTGACGACACCACTGTTGTGGAACACACCACTGATGGGGATGAGTCAGAGTATAGAAGAGAGATCGAGCAACTGTCCATATGGTGCCAGCACAATAACCTGGCCCTCAACACCAGCAAAACCAAGGAACTGATTGTGGACTTTGGAAGGAGTAGGATGGAGACCCACAGTCTCATTTTTATCAATGGATCGATGGTTGAAAGGGTCAAGAGCTTCAAATTCCTGGGCATGCACATCTCTGAAGATCTTTCCTGGTCCGAGAACACTAATGCAATTATCAAGAAAGCACATCAGCGCCTCTACTTCCTGAGAAGATTACGGGGAGTCGGTTTGTCAAGGAGGACTCTCTCTAACTTCTCCAGATGCACAGTAGAGAGCATGCTGACCGGTTGCATCGTGGCTTGGTTTGGCAACTTGAGCACCCTGGAGAGGAAAAGACTTCAAAAAGTAGTAAACACTGCCCAGTCCATCATCGGCTCTGACCTTCCTTCCAAGGGGGGATTTATCGCAGTCACTGCCTCAAAAAGGCTGGCAGCATCATCAAGGACCCACACCATCCTGGCCACACACTCATCTCCCTGCCACCTTCAGGTAGAAGGTATAGGAGCCAGAAGACTGCAACGACCAGGTTCAGGAATAGCTACTTCCCCACAGCCATCAGGATATTAAACCTGGCTCGGACAAAACTCTGAACATTAATAACCCATTATCTGTTATTTGCACTTGATCAGTATTGATTTGTGTGCAGCCAGTTGATTGCTGTACAATTTTAGAACCAGTCCAGGGGTTGCATCTCGGCTGACTGTTTTCTGAGAGTTTCTCCTCGTGAAAGCAGATCTGATTTCTGCCACCACAATGTCTGGGACAGTGCTAGAGGGGGATTTCCACTTTCTTAAATAACCCTGTAATTCAGGTTCATGGGAACGCAGGTTAGAATAGGTGTAAATTTGATGGTGGTTATGGTGTAGCCCACACAATGAATAGGGCTGTGACAAAATGGAGATTACTCCTGTCCAAAAACAACTAGCTGCTGAGTTACAAGTCTCTTATGTCCAAGCCTCGGAATCTGCCAGATGGTTAATGGGTGAAAGGAGGACTGTGCTGAACGGCACAGTTACAATAAGTCCCCTCACACATTCATACAGAGAATGGATGAAAACAGTAGAAACAAGGAACCGCAGATGCTGGTTCGTGCACAAGAGGACACTTAGTGCTGGAGTACGCAGCATATCAGACAGCTTCTCTGGAGAACATCGATATGTGACGTTTCGGGTCGAAACCCTTCTTCAGGCTGTTGCTTCTCATCCTTTTGACTGCATATTATGGCAGGGTTTAAATGCCACGGTTCAAAAGTCTGATAGTCTGGACTTCCTAGCTCCTGTACATTCCCCCACGGAACCTGGCAATTGGCACCTGGACCTGGACCTGGACCAGAACTGATGCATTGCCTTTGTGACCTAATCGTCACTAAAAAATGATGTTGATATATAAGTTGACCCAAACAGGTAAAAATGCTAGATGTGTCAACGTCTTGGTTCAGCAAGTTCCACAGATCACGGTCCCCTTCTGAACAGCATGGTGTAAATATAGTATTGTGTTGTTCTAACAAAGATAAATCTGGCCCCATAAACTCAAAGAAAGCTCTCCACAATCTGGCTAATATAAACTCATTTTGGTTCCATTATTGACATTCTTCCAGTCTCTTGACACTGTACAGCGCACACATGAGACAGCTTGACCCGTGTTTTGTTTGAGAACAAAAGTGCAGGATAAATAACACCAAGGGAATTGACCGCATCACCGTCTATGTCTCTCGTTTCCCTGATCTCTGACCAGTCTGAAGAAGGGTCTCGACCCGAAACGTCGCCTATCACCTTCGCTCCTTAGATGCTGCTGCACCCGCTGAGTTTCTCCAGCCTTTTGTGTACCCCCAAGGGAATTGAGTTCACTTTTAACTCACTGCCTATATTTAGATGGTAAAGTCCAGGAACATCAAAGCAACTAATACCTGAACAGATTTGTGATAAAGCCGTAATCAATAATTGATGGATTTGGAAACTCTGTTTAATATGGAGTAATTTATTCTCACAGGAAGGAGTAATTTATTTGAACGGATCACATTGATTTGAATAAAATCTGATTCCTTCTGGTTTACATTGGCTCGGCTTCAATCAACAATGTGTCAACCATCCCTGTCTATATATTTGGAATGTGTTGCAAGTAGATGTCCTGTTCAGCCACACAGATAGATTGCTGTACCACCTTATGCTTTGACGTGAGGTCATTGGACTTTTTCCTAAAAGGAACTGCAATGCTCCTTATGCCTGCAGGCAGTGGTGGCTCACAGCAAGGCTCATGGTTTATTATTCTGTTTCCAGCTGGTCTTCTCACTGCTCGTGGAAGTGTTATTTCACTGCAGTAAAAATAACACTGACAATTTACACATGGGAAATAACACAAAAACATAAAAACGCAACTGTATGAGGCCCACTCAATGAGAGACTCTGTGCGAAATGGAAATTCAGCCAGTTTAATAGCCTTGCTGTGAAAGATGCTATGAATGTAGAATAGGAAAAGTACATTGCCCTTGCTCTGGCAAATTAAAGGGTTTATTTCACTCATGTCAAAGAGTTCATAATTTACGGACACTGAGTCTTTCACACTCCATAATACATTACAAGCAGAGTAATTTCCAAATTACTGACAAAACTCTGTACGACTGTAACATACATAATTATATACCGTGCATTATCAAGAGCCAAGAGCAGCGATCTAGAAGAGTCGTTTATTGTCCATTTTTTAAGAATATCGAGAGCAATTTTCCAGAAGATAGAAATAATATCCTCTGCTGCCTGATATGGTGCACTTTTATATTCAAAAGGAAGGCCGTTTTGTCAACTTCCCAATTCCCTACTGCAGACAGATCAGTGATATGAAAGCTTTATCTGAAGTCTTGATCTTACACAACACTGCTATATTGAAATGTTCTCGTTAACGTTAAACTTTGCTACAAGTGCAGCGTCATTGTTAGTGAAATCTTTGAGGATCATGTCTGAGATTTCCAAGGACACAGAATTTAGGAAAAGCAATGTGATCATTGAATGACCCGCATCATAGTTTAAGCGTACATAAACATGTTTATGTCAATGCATAATGTAATAACTAAGAAATGCAGATGCTGGTTTATACCAAAGGTAGACATGAAATGTGGAGTAACTCAATGGGTCAGGCACATCCCTGGGGAATATGGATAGGTGAGATTTCAGGTCGTAAGAAGTCGGGAGAAGAACTGTCTGAAGAAGCGATCTCAGTGGCGCAGCAGTAGAGTTGCTGCCTTACAGTGCCAGAGACCTGGGTTAAATCCAGACTACAGGTGCTGTCTGCACGGAGTTTGTACGATCTCCCCGTGATTATGTGGGTTAATTGGCTGGTCGGCGCGAACTCAGTGGGCCGAAGGACCTATTTCCACGCTGTAGCACTAAACTAAAGGGTTCCGGCATGGAAAGTAAACTAAATTAAAGGGTTCTGGCACGGAAAGTCACCTATTCATGTTCTCCAGGGATGCTGCCTTACCTTTTGAATTACTCCAGCATTTTGTGTCTAGCTTGCATATATCAATTAGTCTTTAGTTTTTTTCTTCTCTCCAAGTGGTTGATTCTGGTCGTTATCTAGTCCCACATGTATTACAGAGACAGATATTCAGTTCATTTGATTTCAAAATTTGATTACACTTCTGGTCCTGTTTTATCTTCCCTTATACCACTCTTGCTGAATCTTATACCAAGAGTTGCCAAGGCAACAGCAAGTAAAGCCTGTATTTAAGGAACATTACTCCAAGTACCAGTTTCATTGAAACTAATGCTGGAAAACATAAATCATTTCCTTTATTTTTAACACAAATTAAAAATAAATTCAATTTTGTATGAAATGATTTCCCCATGAATTAAGAGTAAGAGTGTTTCAGGAAACATGTAGGCAGATACATCTCACAGCAGCCAGATAGGCTTTAACCTCTTTTAAGAATACTATTAACAAAGAGTAGCTAAACGTGCATTCATGATATCAAGACTTCTCAGACTGCATCACAGCCAATGCATTACCATTGAAGAATTGTTAAGTGGCACGCAGATTGTGGAATGCAAAATGAATTTTGCTGCAATCAAATGAATAATTAATTAAACTGTTTTTGATAGCATTAATGAAGGGATTAAAATTGATGAGGATAATGGGAGAGAGATACAAAAAGCTGGAGTAACTGTACGGGACAGGCAGCATCTCTGGAGAGAAGGAATGGGGGACGTTTCGGGTCGAGACCCTTCTTCAAGCGGGATGGGAGAGTTCCTGTAAAAACAAGGTACTGCAGATGCTTGTTCACAAAAAAGAGACAAAGTGTTGGAGCAACAGTAGGTCAGGCAGTATTCCCGAAGAACATGGATAGATGATGTTTTGGGTCGGGATCCTTCTTTACACTAATTACGGGGGCGTGTGGGGGAAGAAAGTTAGAAGAGAGGAGGGGAAAGATAATGCATGGCAGGTAATTGGTGAATTGTTTAAGAAGGAACTGCAGATGCTGGGAAATCAAAAGTAGACAAAAGTGCTGGAGAAACTCAGCGGGTGCGGCAGCATCTATGGAGCGAAGGAAATAGGCGGCCCTTGCTGTCTCCTCCCCTTCTCAGCTCTCCATCAGCACTCTGGCTCCTCCTCTTCCATTCTCCTTTCTTCTCCCCCCCCCCCCCCCCCCTCACCTACATCAGTCTGAGCAAGGGTTTCGACCAGAAACGTTGCCTATTTCCTTCGCTCCATAGATGCTGCCGCACCCGCTGAGTTTCTCCAGCACTTTTGTCTACCCCAGATAATTTGTGAACACAGGCAAGCTGGTTTTGATAGTCAGATGGTTGGACAAAGGCCAGAGATGAAAACAAAGGAGTGAGACAAAATAGCTATGATTGTGAAGCCAGAGGAAGGAATTTAGGTGGAGCAGGAGGGGGAGAGGAGAAATAGGTGCAGGTTGAGATGGGGCGGGGGAGGGGGAATTGTTAGAAGTGACCTAAGATTGAAGAATTTAATGTTCATATTGTTGGGTTCTGAAAGATCCAAGTGGAATATGAGGTGCAGTTCCTCCAGTTTCAATGTGGCCTCACTCTGGCAATGGAGGAGGAACAGGACAGGAAGGTCAGTATGGGAATCGGAATCGGAATTCAAATGGTTAGCAACTGGCAGCTCAGGTAGGCCTTGGCTGACTGAGAGCAAGTGTTCAGCGAAATGGTTGGCGAGTCTACGTTTGGTCTTGCCGATGTACAGGAGGCTACATCGGGAACACTCGATGCAGTGGATGAGGTTAGAGGAGGTGCATGTGAACCTGTGTCTCATCTGGATGGGCTGCTGGTGTCCCTGGATAGAGGTAAGGGAGGTTGTATTGGGACAGGCGTAACACCTGCTGTGTTTGCAGGGGAAAGTACAGGGTAGTTGGTGGTTTAGGTGAGAAGGGATGATTGAACCAAGGAATTGCAGAAGGAACAGGCTCTGCAAAAGGTGGGGAAGGGGTGGAGCTTGGAAGATGTGGCTGATGCTGAAATCACGTTGGAGGTGATGGAAATATCAGAGGATGATATGATGGATGCTGAAGGTGGATGGGTGATAGGTGATAGGGAAACTCTGTCCTTGTTGTATCGGGGGGAAGGGGAATCGAGAGCAGGACTAAAGGTCACAGAGGAGATGTGAATGAAGACTTTGTCTGTGACAGCAGGGAGGAATCCATGTTTGCCAAAGAAAGAGCACATTTTGGATGTCCTAAAATGGAGAGCCACATCTTGGCAGCAGATGCAGTGCAGACAGAGAAATTGAGATTCGGGGATTGCATCTTTTCAAGAGGCAGGGCGGGAGGAAGTGTGGTCCTTCTAACTGTTGGAGTCGGTATGTTTATAGTAGACGCCAGTCGATAATCTATCCCCTGTGATGGGGACAGAGAGATCAAGAAAGGGGAGAGAGGTGTCAGATAGTCCAGGTGAATTTGAGGGTAGGGGGGAAGTTAGTGGTGAGGTTGATGAAATCTATGAGTTCTGCACAGATGCAGGAGGCAGCTCCAATGCAGTCGTCGGTGTAACGGAGAAGGAATTGGGCGATGGCGCCAGTGCACGCCTGGAACAAGGATTGTTCAAAGTAACCACCAAAAAGACAGGCATAGCAGGGGCCCATGTGAATGCCCATAGCTACACGGTAAACTTGGAGAAAGTGAGCAGATTCAAAAGAGAAGTTGTTGAGGGTGAGGACAAGTTCCACCAGGCAGAGGAGAGTGTTAGTAGAGGGAAATTGCTTGGGGCTCTGTTCGAAGAAGGACTGGAGGGCCTTGAGATCTTTTTGGTGGGGAGGGAGGTTAAAGGAACTGGACATCTATGGGAAAGATGAGGCAATGGGGGTCTAGGAATTGAAAATTATTGAAGAGTTGAAGGGTGTTCCAGATGTAGGTGGGAAGGACTAGACAAGGGGGATAGTATGAAACTCAAGGTGCGTGGAGATGAATTCAGTGGGTTCGAAGCAGGCAGAGAAGATTCTGCCAGGACAGTCCTG
The DNA here is from genome assembly GCA_035221665.1 of Okamejei kenojei. Classification (NCBI taxonomy): domain Eukaryota; kingdom Metazoa; phylum Chordata; class Chondrichthyes; order Rajiformes; family Rajidae; genus Okamejei; species Okamejei kenojei. Next base: position 43,526,797 of record CM069135.1, on the reverse strand, counting down.
TTTGTGGATTTTGGGGGTGAGGTAGAAATGGGCAGTGAGGGGCTGAGGAACAATAAAGTTAGAGGCTGTGGAGGGGAGGCTGCCAGTGATGATGTGATCAGGAACAGTCTGGGAGATGATGGCCTGCTGTTCGTCTGTGGGGTCATGGTCAAGGGGTAGGTTTGAGGAGGTGTCTGAGAACTGGCGCCTGGCCTCAGCATGGTAGAGGTCAGACTGCCAGACTACAACGACACCTCTCTTGTCACTGGGTTTAAATCAATGTTGGGTTTGGTGCTGAGTGGGTAAGGGGAGTAGAGAAGTCATGACAGTTGATGTCATGTGTAGGGAAGAACTGCAGATGCTGGTTTAAATCAAAGGTAGACACAATGCTGGTGTAACTCAACGGGACAGGCAGCTTCACTGGAGAGAAAGCATGGGTGACGCTTCGGGTCTGAAGACGGGTCTCGACCCGATACATCACCCATTCCTTCTCTCCAGAGATGCTGCCTGTCCTGCTGAGTTACTCCAGCATTTTGTGTCTACCTGCAGTTGATGTCATGCGGCAGTTGGAAATAAAAAGGTCCAGAGATAGTAGAAGGCCGGCAGGGGGAGTCCAAGAGGAGGAGATGGAAGTAGGGGGTCATCACTGGTTCCTGTTTCTCCTCAAAGAACATTTGAACATTTTGTTTAAATCTGAACCAAAGGGCAGTCTTTCCGACAACACGGTTTTCACACAGCTTTGGTACAGGTTCAACCAATAGCTCAAGTCACAGCTCATAATTAATTTTAATGTGATTATCACTAATTCAAGTCAAACTAAGAAAGGTAAAAGCACCAAAAGTTATCAAGTCTTCTAAATATTATCGGAAGGGATGGAGTCATGATGTTAACAACTCTTTCTCTCTCTCTCTCTCTCTCTCTCTCTCTCTCTCTCTCTCTCTAGAGGTGTTCACCTGCGTGTTATTAGCTTTTTTTTTCCATGAGCTACTTTCCTTGTGTTTGACATCAATAATTATTCCCATAAGTAAGGCCTTCGTGGTCAGACTTGCACAATTTGTAAGCAATTGCAACTAATCCAATAGTTAATTTAACCTCAAGAAAGTGGAAAAATAAATAAATGTATTAGATAAATACTATTAAATTTTCCAAACAAATTAAGCACTTTTTTTTGCTTTGGAATTTTATGAATTTGTAAACGTGGATTTTAAAAAAAAACTGTGAACGTGGTGCTTGTGAATGTTTCTGTTGTGCATTCACTGCAGTAGTCAATAGACAATAGACAATAGACAATAGACAATAGACAATAGGTGCAGGTAGTAGGCCATTTGGCCCTTCGAGCCAGCACCACCATTCATGAATAGTCAACCAAATGCGATCTACTGAGAATTCCAGATAATGTATAAACTTAAACAACCTCTGCCAATGTGTTTCACAGACATCATTGCCTTCTGAAGAAGGGTCCTGATCCAAAACATTGTTTGTCCGTTCTCTCTACAGATGTTGCCTGAGCTCCATCACTTTGCTCCATCACTTTGTGTTTTGTGCAAGATTCCAGCATCTGCAGTTCCTTGTGTCTCCACTGCAGACATTACATATTATTCCCGACTTTTAATTTGTCATTGCTTGAATTAAGTTTTCCCTACTGTCAAAGTAGGATTAGAAAAAAATATCTCTGGAATGTAATGTTCAAGCCCCTAGATTTTGGTCCACTAAATTACTTGTTATGTTACTATACTGGAAATGGTACCAGATAACTGGTACTTCGTCTGATTTAGAATTGTGGGCTCACGATTTGTTTTGAATTGTGGAAGATCACCCAATTGATTATTTGCTTTGATAGACACAAAATGCTGGAGTAACTCAGAGGGTCAGGCGGCATTTCTGGAGAGAAGGAATGGGTGATGTTTTGGGTCAAGATCCTTCTTCAGATTTACTTTGTAGGGTCTCAAAGTGCAAAGACAGAAAAGATTTCAGTAAAAGACCGGTAAATGCAGGGATGAAGTAGGGTGATAACAGGGAACTGGAAATAGCTGCTCATTGTGAAGTTTTAGCCCAAGGCTTTTAAGAACATTGACACAGTCCTTTAATTTATGGCGTGAAGTCCTGAAACGCCCTCCAATAAGGTTAGAAATCTTGGCATAGACGAAAAATAATTTTGGTCCAAATTAGCTCAATGTTATACTTACTGATAAAATAATTGGGAAAGGTTTAGTGCAGACTACTGATGAATCTACAGATACTGGAACAATTTTAACCATAAAAAACATTGAAATCCCATTTGCTTATCTATTATACTTGAGCTTAAACTGATTGAATCTGCATGTGGTATATATCTGCTGTGTTTGGATAGCATGCAGAAAAAACTTTTCACTGTACGTCGGTTGGTACAAATACACGTACACATAATAAGCCTAAACCTACACCTAATTGTCAGATAGTCTCACAGTGTTAATTTAGAATTATGGTGTTTCAGGTTGATTCATTCTAGTCCACAATGCCAACTCTGTATCAGCACAAATTCTAAATTAACTCTGCCTCAAGACTTACGTACACTATAATACAGTACATTCCCAGGGTCAATACTCTAGGGTGCTGGGAGTCTGCCACTGAACCTGTAGTGAGTCATCTGCATAGATTGGGAATATCTGATTCTGCTTGGGTGTTTTAGTTGTAAGATCACTTGTTTTACCACCAAAAGTTTAAAAAATGAAGATGATAAAGATGGGTCCACATCGTCTGAAGAAGCGTCCTGACCCAAAACATCACTTATCCAAGTTCTCCAGAGATGTGCATGTCATGCTTCCCGGGCACTTTCCCTTGCAACCGCAAAATGTTAAAGCAATGAGGTTCAGTGCATCCAGATGCCAGATGATCTATATCTGTATATATCACTTATTTTTAGTTTCTATTGCACTGTATATATCTCTCGTTTTATCCTGACCAGTCTGAAGAAGGGTCTCGCCCGAAAACGTCGGCCTATCTCCTTCGCTCCTTAGATGCTGCTGCACCGCAGCTTTTTGTGTACCCTCGTTCTCCACATCTGCAGTTCCTTCTTTACAGAGTATATGTCTACATAATCTGTTCTGATGCTGCAAGTAAGAATTCAGTCTGGAGAAGGGTTTTGACTCGAAACGTCACCCATTCCTTCCCTCCAGAGATGCTGCCTGAGTTACTCCAGCATTTTGTGTCTATCTTCAGTGTAAACCAGCATCAGCAGTTCCTTCCTGCACAGTAAGAATTTGATTGTTCAATCTGGGACAATGACAATAAAACGCTCTTGACTCTTGAGATGCTGCCTGACCCATTGAGTTACTCCAGCGCTTTGAGTCCTTTTGGCTCCACATCAATTGCCCTTTCACAAGTGAGATTACCTAATAATTCTGTTGAGGACACTTCTGCTTTAAGCAAATAAATAAACAGGCAGAAGTTGGGGCCCCTTTTAAAATCAAATCGGAAAAGATGTACATTGTTCTGCTTCCACTGTAGCACCATTGTCCCTGCGATCAGCATTCCTTCGCCTGAAATCAGCTCACTGGAATAAGGCTTCGCTTTTCACTGCCCAATTTTGTGGAAATACCATTTCCTCTCAGCAAAATTAATATTGTTTTAATATATCTGTCCTATACATTGGGTACTATAACGAGAAACTCAAGCTGCTAGGAGTCGTTAGCGGGGAAACCCTATAAAAGGTAATTAAGTGGAACATGGTTATTATTTAGTGGCTATAACCCAGCGTCAATGGAGGGCTATCATGCAAATAGGATGCAAATGAACATCTTCAAATGTTGTTTGCTGACTATTCGTTTGTGACAATTACTGCCATTCAGTGTGGAGAGCAACACTGGGGCATTATTGTGACAGGCAACAGACAAGCACTTTATTGCAGGCTATAGGCAATAAAAGTGAATGAGGTGAGCAGAATTGTTAATGTCAAATGGCAGAGAGACACACCACACAAAGGGTTCTGTCTGTGAGGTGCTAGTTTCTTTGATGTTTTGAGTAGGGGAGACGGAAATGTTATTTTTCAACAGCTAATACTATGAAAAAGCAACGATCTTTAAACCAGCCTGTCACTCCCCAATCCCTGGCCTAACAAATTATACTTAACATTATAAGAGCCTCTTTGTATAAATCTACCAGCACTGAGTAATGTGACCAATAATAGGAATTGAATGCAAGCGTTATTGAAAGTAAAATAAGTTATTGGGCAGGATGGTGTACAGATCTCATAACTGATATATAATATATAATAGTATTAGTGGGTATTAAAGGCTAAATACATCAAAATGTAACAATATTATAATATGCCCTTGATTTGCTAATTCCTTGCCAAAGGCAGCTAAATAAAACTCAATTTGAGATTATGAGTGTGATTATATATTTATAAAGCTGAGAAATTATTTTACACAGTACTACCAATGGTTCAATGCTACTTTATTATCACATGTACCTAGGTGCTGTGAAATTGCTTTCTTGCACAGAGTTCAGGAAAAATCTTACTATATCTCGGCACAATCATGCTCAAGTGCAAAAGTGTAGGAATAGTAGATTACACTGAGACAGTACACAAAAGTCGCCGTGTTTCAGGTGCCATTCTATGATTCAAGTCCAAAGTTGTTAAAAATGTAGTCCTAACTTGGCCATAAAGGCCCGTTGTCCTAGCAACAGCATTGGGCCTGTGTGGCAGGGGCCAGCCATGTTCAGGCGATGTTGTTGATGTCGTCCACCGCTGCTCCACTGCTCCATACCACTGCAGGCTACATCCATTCGGCCTCTTGGAGCGGCACCTGATCCACAGTCTGGAGAAGGATCTCGATCCGAAACATCACCCATTCCTTCTCTCCAGAGATGCTGCCAGTGCCGCTGAGTTACTCCAGACTTTTGTCTATCTTCGGTTTAAACCAGCATCTGCAGTCCCTTCCTACACCACTCAAGCCCCTGGTTGTTGCGGGGGCCTCCAGTGGCCCTCTCCACCGATGCTTCTATCCGGCCATATCGACCTGCGAATAATCTGTCCCTCGCCTCAAATGCTCAGCCTACGTGCCCTGGGAACCTCCCACAGCCAACCTCCGAACATCCAAAGCACCTCCAAGGGTGTTTTTAATATTTTAATACTAGGAGCATTGTAAGAAAGGTGGATGAACTTAGAGCCTGGATTGATCCCTGGAAATATGATGTTGTGGCAATCAGTGAAACATGGTTGCAGGACGGCTGTGATTGGAAACTAAATATTCCAGGATTTTGTTGCTTCAGGTGTGATAGAATTGGAGGGACCAGAGGTGGAGGTGTTGCATTGCTTGTCAGAGAGGATATTACAGCAGTGCTTTGGCAGGATAGATTAGAGGGCTCGTCTAGGGAGGCTATTTGGGTGGAACTGAGAAGTGGGAATGGTGTAGCAACACTTTTAGGGGTGTATTATAGACCGCCAAATGGGGAGCGAGAATTGGAAGAGCAAATATGTAAGGAGATAGCAGATATTAGTAGTAAGCACAAGGTAGTGATTGTGGGAGATTTCAATTTTCCAAAAATAGACTGGGAAACACATTCTGTAAATGGGCTGGATGGTTTGGAGTTTGTAAAATGTGTGCAGGATAGTTTTTTGCAGCAGTACATAGAGGTATCGACCAGAGAAGGGGCAGTGCTGGACCTCCTGTTAGGAAATGAGGCAGGTCAGGTGACGGAGGTATGCGTTGGTGAGCACTTCGGGACCAGTGATCACAATACCATTAGTTTCAATATAATTATGGAGAGAGTCAGAACTGGACCTAGGGTGGAGATTTATGATTGGAGAAAGGCTAACTTTGAGGGAATTCGTAAGGATTTAAAAGGAGTGAATTGGGACACTCTGTTTTATGGGAAGGATGTAGAAGAGAAATTAAAGGGGAAGAGACATTTAAAGGGGAAATTGTAAGAGTACAGAATCTTTATGTCCCTGTTAGGGTGAAAGGAAATAGTAAAAATTGGAAAGAGCCATGGTTTTCACGGGAAATTGGACACTTATTTTGAAAAAAGAGAGATATCTACAATAATTATAGGAGCATGGAGTAAATGAGGTGCTAGAGGAGTATAAAGAATGTAAAAAAGAATCTTAAGAAAATATGAGGTTGCTTTGGCAAGAAAAGGTGAAAGTAAATCCCAAAGGGTTTCTACAGCCATATTAATAGCAAAATAATAACGAGGGATAAAATTGGACCATTAGAGAGACAGAATGGACAGCTATCTGCAGAGCCAAAAGAGATGGGGGAGATATTGAACAATTTCTTTTCTTCGGTATTCACCAAGGAGAAGGATATTGAGCTATGTGAAGTAAGGAAAAAAAGTAGAGTAGCTATGGAAACTATGAGATTCAAAGAGGAGGAAGTACTGACACTTTTGAAAAATATAAAAGTGGATAAATCTCCAGGTCCTGATAGGATATTCCCTAGGACATTGAGGGAAGTTAGTGTAGAAATAGCAGGAGCTATGACAGAAATATTTCAAATGTCATTAGAAACGGGAATAGTGCCGGAGGATTGGCGTACTGCGCATGTTGTTCCATTGTTTAAAAAGGGTTCAAAGAATAAACCTAGCAATTATAGACCTGTTAGTTTGACGTCAGTGGTGGGTAAATTAATGGAAAGGATACTTAGAGATATATATATAAGCATCTGGATAAACAGGGTCTGATCAGGAACAGCCAACATGGATTTGTGCCTGGAAGGTCATGTTTGACAAACCTTGAAATTTTTGAAGCGGGTTACTAGGGAAATTGATGAGGGTAAAGCAGTGGATGTTGTCTATATGGATTTCAGTAAGGCCTTTGACAAGGTTCCCCATGGAAGGTTGGTTATGAAGGTTCAATCTTTGGGTGTTAATGGTGGAGTAGCAAGATGGATTCAACAGTGGCTGATTGGGAGATGTCAGAGAGTAATGGCGGATGGCTGTTTGCCAGGTTGGAAGCCGGTGACCAGTGGGGTGCCTCAAGGATCTGTGTTGGGTCCACTGTTGTTTGTCATGTACATCAATGATCTGGATGATGGGGTGGGAAATTGGATAAGTAAGTATGCAGATGATACTAAGATAGGTGGTGTTGTGGATAATGAAGTAGATTTTCAAAGTCTACAGAGAAATTTGGGCTATATGGAAAAGTGGGCTGAAAGATGGCAGATGGAGTTTAATGCTGATAAGTGTGAAGTGCTACATCTTGGCAGGACAAATCAAAATAGGACGTACATGGTAAATGGTAGGGAATTGAGGAATGTTGTGGAACAGAGAGATCTAGGAATAACTGTGCATAGTTCCCTGAAGGTGGAAATCGCATGTAGATGGGGTGGTAAAGAAAGCCTTTGGTGTGCTGGCCTTTATAAATCAGAGCATTGAATATAGGAGCAGGGAAGTAATGTAAAAATTGTACAAGGCATTGGTGAGACCAATTCTGGAGTATGGTGTACAATTTTGGTCGCCTAATTATAGGAAGGATGTCAACAAAATAGAGAGAGTACAGAGGAGATTTACTAGAATGTTGCCAGGGTTCCAGCAACTATGTTACAGAGAAAGGTTGAACAAGTTAGGTCTTTATTCTTTGGAGGCAGAAGGTTAAGGGGGGACTTGATTGAGGTCTTTAAAATGATGAAAGGGATAGACAGAGTTGACGTGGATAAGCTTTTCCCATTGAGGGTAGGGAAGATTCAAACAAGAGGGCATGACATGCGAATTAAGGGACGGAAGTTTAGGGGTAACGTGAGGGGGAACTTCTTTACTCAGAGGGTGGTGGCTGTGTGGAATGAGCTTCCAGCAGAAGTGGTGGAGGCAGGATCGATTTTAACATTTAAAAGTAAAGTGGATAGGTATATGGACGGGAAGGGAATGGAGGGGTATGGTCTGAGTGCAGGTAGATGGGACTAGGGGAAAACAAATGGTCGGCACGGACTGGAAGGGCCGAGAGGGCCTGTTTCCGTGCTGTAATTGTTATATGGTTATATGGTTATATGGTTTTATGGTGCGGAAGGTAAGGCCCCAGCACGCTCACTGGCACCAATTCTTTTTCTGTATCTGCCGCTGTCGCTGCCATTTTACGCACATACGGAATGCACACATCTATATTATTAAAAGTCTGATCTTGACCGCTTTTGGCTCTCTGTGCTGTGATTTCCGAGAGAATGCCACCACCTACGGCCGTCATTTTTGGCCAGCTCGCTCAGAGCCCCCATTCGCCTTCCTGGACCAGAATCAGAGAAATATTAATGTTTTCAAAAAATTCCCCATTCTCTCTGCTGCCCCTGCTGGAGGGAGGGGGAGGGACTATAAAACCAGGAAGTGGTGTGCCTCACTCAGTCTCTGCAAGAAGTAGCAAGCCAGAGGGTCACGTCTCTCTGAGCTCTGAATAGCACCGAACACATGTCTACTCAACTGTGAGTGGCCTTAATGTGGTTTGAAAATGAAAATATGGTTGGTTTGAAGTAAAAAGGCACTGCCTGCAAATGTTTGTTTGGGTGGGTTTGGGTTGAAGTTAAAAGGCAGTACTGCAAATGGTGGCTTGGGTGCTTTGGCTTGAAGTGAAAAGGCACTACTGCAAATGGTGGCTTGGGTGCTTTGGCTAACTTCCTGTTTGCACTGTATATTGATTTTAGATAAAATGCTACCACTTATGGCTGTGATTTTTGGCCATCTTAGTCCCCCTCCACTCAGCAGTGCAGAGGATTCTTCCCATCAATGAAAAATAAAGGTGTTATTAGTGTTTAAAAACTGTTGAGAATATCTCTCCTGTCAATCACGCCATGCAGGCCACACCTTTTCCAGAGGGGGAGGGGTTATAAAACCCAGAAGTGTGGGTGTGGCTCAGTCCCTGCATGATGGGGGAGCGCAAGGTCACATCTCTGTCTGAGCTGTGAATCAACTGAACACACTGAATGTCTTCTGAACTGTGAGTTTGGTGTTTTGTGTGGTTTATGGTGGTTTTATGGTGGTTTCACCCCGAAATGGTATGAAACTGCATTTAAATGTGGTGGCATGCACCCTGCATGAAATGGTATGAAACTGCCTTTGAATGTGGTGATGTTGCACCCTGCATGAAATGGTTTGAAGCTGCATTTGAATTTGGTGGCCTTGCACACTGCTTGAAATGGTATGAAACTGCACTTGAATTTGGTGGCCTTGCACCCTGCTTGAAGTGGTTGGAAACTGCAATTGAATTCGGTGGCCTTGCACCCTGCTGAAAGTGGTATGAAACTGCACTTGAATTCGGTGTCCTTGCACCCTGCTTGAAGTGGTAGGAAACTGCATTTAAATTTGGTGGGCTTGCACCCTGCTCGAAGTGGTAAGAAACTGCACTTGAATTTGGTGGCCTTGCACCCTGCTTGAAATGGTAGGGACTTGCATTTGAATTTGGTGGCCTTGCACCATGCTTGAATTTGAATTTCAAGGAATAGCCATGAGTCAACATCAGGCTCGAGGGAGTGAGCTGCCACCCCAAGAACCCATACCAGTACTCCAGAAAGCCCCCCCCCCCCCCCCCCCCCCCCACTGGCCACCAATATGGGAATTGGTGGAGAGGTGGAATATTGAGTCGGGGGACCAGCCCTCCCATGTGAACATGGGACCCAACGGGTCCCACTTAGTCTAGTTATAAATATAAGTGGGTCCTTTACAATATCCAAAATTGTTTCCAAGTCATGATGCAAATGGTGCACACATGTACATGGCACATGAGCAAGTGACTTGGTGCAGATTTAGATGTGGCAAGTGCAAAATTCATGCAAGATTTTTGTATACAATAAGTGATAACCTGATTTTGAATTACTTTAAAGGACCCCTTCTCATTTTTCCATTGCTGGGGAGCAGGCAGTGGGAATCTTTACTCAAGATGTTCCCACCTGCAGACTTGTTTCTGCAGCAGAATATTGTTGCTGTGGGAAGAAGTGCACATAAAGCCAGTAGCACCCAAACCTTGCTCTTCCCACTGCACAGTGGCAGTTTAATGTACCTTTTCAAACACTAATCACTTTCAAAGCCCAGCCTTTTCTTTTTGTCCAAAGATATTCATTTGAATACATTTACGTGAAGTCAATTAAATTTGAACAATTTTTATGTTACCCTATCCTTACCCTTCTTCCTCACAGCCATTCCTCTTCCATTTGCAAGAATAGCCTCACTGTCCCTGAACATAATTCCCCGTGCAATGCCAGGAAACCGTGGTGGGTTATACCCAGCATGAGAGCGCAGAGATCTTATCAGTGGCAATGAGTAGCAGAAGTGCAGAACTGACAACCTTTTAATGGGGGCTGCAGGCGATTATTCTCAGGAAAGGAATGAAAGGTTTCTACCCATTATGGATTTATTTTATTAATTCTCACTACACGTGTTATTACTCGGTTCCTTCAAACATAGACCAGCGGCTTAAACTAACATACCATCGCTGCTTATAGCATATTTTCCAAGCATATTTCTGGCATAGCATATATCCATAGCGTATTTTACCAAGTATTAAAGAATTCAATAAAATATGCTATGAGAATGGTGCAAAGATAGTAAATCAAATACAAAACTGAATGTTTGCATGTTTTATCATCTTTTTCATTATTGCTGTATTGCTGTATATAAGGTCATAAGGAATAGTAGAATTAGTAAATTCGGCCCATTGTCTACTCTGCCATTCAATCATGGCTGATCTATCTCTTCCTCCTAACTCCATTCTCCTGCCTTTCCCCCCTAACCTCTGACACCTGTAGTAATCAAGAATCTATCTATTTATGCCTTAAAAAATATTAACTGACTTGGCCTCCAGAGCATTCTGTGGCAAATAATTCCACAGATTCAAAACCCTCTGACTAAAGAAATGTTTCCACATCTCCTTCCTAAAAGAAGGTTGTTTAATTCTGAGGCTATGACCTCTGGTCCTAGACTCTCACACTAGTGGAAACATCCTCTCTACATCCACTCTATACAAGCCTTTCACTAATCTGTATGCTTCAATGAGGTCCCCCCTCATTCTTCAAAATATCTATTGGGTTTCAATTGCATTTTGCCGAAGACATATTTTTTGTTTATTTATATACTGGATGTGGACTTGCTTGGCATTTACACCAGGAAATCATTCTCCTGAATTGAATGGCTTTCTAGTTAATTTCAGTTAAGAGTCAACTGCATAACATCTTCTCTCCCCAAGATATTCTTCCCTCTCAATGGTTGAGGGTGAGATATGTCCTTTTTGAGGTCAACCAAAAAGAAAATCAGCTTGGCCCAAAAATGGTGGCAAATCTGCTACGACAACACAAGAGTCACTCTCTTTGACTTCTGCTGGTGTAAAGTTCCACCAGCACCAACACGATCCTGACCTCTTGTCCCAAGTGATAAAACCCAGGCAATGTGGTTAAACTATTTAGAAGTAGAACACATCTGCAGTCGGACTTGCTGATTATTTATTTATTTACACTGTTTGCTTCTATTGCCTCGGGGAAACCACATCAATAAAGCAACAACTTGTTTTCCTTCTTCTTTCCAGAACGCCTCAAATGCAGTAAAACATTCAGTTTATACGGGTTTAAAAAAAAAAAAAATCTTTAGAATCTGGGCATTGTTGGCAAGGCCAGCATTTATTTCTCATTTCGCCTTGCGTCTTGAGAAATTGGCAGTCGGTCATCTATTAATGAGCGGCCTGCTGGGCCATTTTAGAGGGCATTTTAGTGCACCACATGAGATAAGTCTGGAATCACATGTGGGCCAGACCCGGTAAGGACAACAGATTTCCAGACCAGGTATGGACAACTGATTTCCTTCCCCGGAGAACATTAATGGACCAGATGGGTTTTTAAGACAATAAAGTTGTTTTTGTAGTTGTCATTACAAATGGTTAATTGTTGTTGCAAATTCCAAAGTAATTGAAATCCAATGATGGCCATGGCGGAATCTGGACCCAGGCCTGGGGATTGTAGTCCAATTATTTAAGTAGTGCACTATCACAGCTGTGTCCATACATTGTGTTGCTAAGCCAGGAAAGAAGAGATCAAGGCATATGATTGATGACTGATCAAAGTGGCAAGTTTTAAGAAGACACAAGGGACTGCAGATGCTGGGATCTTGAATAAAACACAAAGTGCTTGAGGAACTCAATGGGTCAACCAGCATCTAAGGAGATAATGGACAGGCAACGTTTCAGATCGGGACCCTTCCACAGACTTACGTTTTATGAAGAATCCGAAAGGAAGAAAGAGATGTAGAGACTCTTGGATGTGGTATTCCAAAGTAAGCTGCAAATACTGGAAATCTCATAGAAAAAGAGAAATTGCTAGAAGTGCTCAGTAGGCCAATCAGGAAAAGAGCCCTTCAACATGAATTGTTAATTCTGCTCCTTTTGCCTGATCTGCTGTTTCCTGTACATTCTGTTTTTATTTCACATGAGGGAATTCCAAAACTGCACGTCGTGGCAGCCATAACAAAACCACCAACAATGAACCAAATACATCCACTGTTGAACAAAACAATAGTCACTAGAATCATTTGGAAATCTATTATTCCATTAAGATAGGTATTGAACTTTATTATTCTCATTCCTTTGCTACAAAATGGCTACACTGAGATTTTAATTCAAGGACTAACATCACGTATGTAAAGTCTGCCGTATGATCCTGTTGTGACTAGCACAATGAATACACGTCCGGCATCTTGTAAGAAGAGTTTATTTCCACCCACTAACAGAAACTTCTAGAAGGTCACTTGACCTCAGTCACGAGGCACTGGCCAACTTGCCAGCTTCTACTCCTGGCCTCAAGGGGCGCTGGCATTTACATTACATCTCCCCCTTCAACTTTATTTACATTACATCTCCCCCTTCAACGTTGGGGGGTCACACATTTTTCAATACTAATAAATTTAACCTTTAATCAATTTAATGTGCATAACAAACTATTTCCAATACTAATATTGATGACAAATACAAACGTTACATCTCTCCCTTCATCTTTAGGGTTTTTTTTTACAAGTCTACAAAATAGAACTACAAATAGAGGGTCAGATAACATGATAAGCAAAAAAAGGTTCAATAAATAAATAAAAACATTCAGTGCAAAAATGCCATCAACGGGTCGATGGTTGAAAGGGTCAAGAGCTTCAAATTCCTGGGCATGCACATCTCTGAAGATATCTCCTGGTCCGAAAACTGATGCAATTATCAAGAAAGCTCACCAGCGCCTCTACTTCCTGAGAAGATTACGGAGAGTCGGTTTGTCAAGGAGGACTAACTTCTACAGGTGCACAGTAGAGGGTTTGCTGACCGGTTGCATCGTGGCTTGGTTTGGCGACTTGAACGCCCTGGAGAGGAAAAGACTACAAAAAGTAGTAAGCACTGCCCAGTCCATCGTCGGCTCTGACCTTCTTTCCATCGAGGGGATTTACCGCAGTCGCTGCCTCAAAAAAGCTGGCAGTATCATCAAGGATCCACATCACCCTGGCCACACACTCATCTCCCAGCTGCCTTCAGGTAGAAGGTGCAGGAGCCTGAAGACTGCAACGACCAGGTTCAGGAATAGATACTTCCCCACAGCCATCAGGCTATTAAACCAGGCTCGGACAAAACTCTGATAATTAATAACCCATTATCTGTTATTTGCACTTTATTATTTTATTTATTCATGTGTGTATATATTTATATATGGTATATGGACACACTGATCTGTTTTGTAGTAAATGCCTTCTATGTTCTGTGTGCTGATGCAAAGCAAGAATTTCATTGTCCTATCAGGGTCACATGACAATAAACTCACTTGAACTTGATGTTCCTAATGCAACCAAGGCAGCTGATAGCTCATTGTTTAGTTGGTGTTTGTAGCATTCAAGAGCCTGATGGTCGTTGGGAGGAAGCTGCAGGTGCTGGACTTTTGACCATCAGTCTGAAGAAGGATCCCGACGTGAAAAGTCTCTTGTCTGTTCCCTCCATAGATGCTGCCTGACCTACTAAGTTCCTCCAGCACTTTGCGTCTTACAACTTTACTTTACTACTTTACTACAGAGATACATGCAGAAACAGGCCCTTCGGCCCATTGAGTTTGCACTGACCAGCGATCATTAACACTATCTTAGGTAGATAAAAATGCTGGAGAAACTCAGCAGGTGAGGCAGCATCTATGGAGCGAAGGAATAGGTGACGTTTCGGGTCGAGACCCTTCTTTACTAACACTATCCTACGCACTAGGGACAATTTACAAATTTACCAAAGCCAATTAATATATGAACCTGTACGTCTTTAGGGTATGGGAGGAAACGGGAGTACCGAGAGAAAACCCATGTGGTCACGGGGAAAATCGTACAAACTCTGTACAGATAGCACCCATTGTCAGTATCTCTGGCAGCTGTCTAAAAGAACTATTGAGCTCATTAACGTTCTGTTGAGAAGACAACTTTCAATCTTCTCACAGGAGTTTAGAGTGCTGTGTGGGTCTTTCTCTGGAACTAGTGGACGACGGAATCCTACCTTGATTCCATTATCATCACAAGACCTGCTCTCCCCGAATTTCTGCTCGGATTCCACCAATCCCCACTAATCCTTACACCAAGCCAAGCCTTTCAACACAGGATTGGCCCTTGGGCCACAACCAACCAGTTGCATTAGTTTCACTGTCGTCCTGATGAGTTTTATTGTCTGTATAACGCTAACTATTAACATCGACCTCACAGCCAACAATGGACCGTTACCTTGATCATCGTTATTTTTTTCCATATCTTTCATTCATTTGTTCTATATCTCTCTCTATCACCGTCTTTCTCTGTCATTTCTCTTTCCCCTGACTTTCAGTCTGAAGAAGGGTCTCAACCCGAAAAGTCTCCTATTCCTTACCTCCAGAGATGCTGCCTGACCCACTGAGTTACTTCAGCATTTTGTGTCTGCCTAGAGCCTCAATATAGGATTAGTTAAACCACTCCTCTGCTTAAATCACCCTTCCCTCTCATCCCAAACGAGGAATCGGAATATCCATAACCACAGGGATAGAAGAAGGGTCTCGACCCGAAACGTCACCCATCTCTTATCTCCAGAGATGCTGCCTGTCCCGCTGAGCTACTCCAGCATTCTGTGACTACCACAGGGATAGCCCAGCACCTGCACGTAAGGCTTTGCAGAAATATCTTATTATATTAATCTAGCTTATTTTACTTTTAGGAAGTGCAGACTGTGGTACATGCATGATGGGTCCCTATCAACAGTATGTGGAAGTTAAAAAGTGCCAAGTGATTACAGCAGCAGCATCTTCTCTAGATCTTTGAGAACACTCATCAGTTTCTCCACGGGTGGCAAACATTTGACGGGAATAGTGTAAGTGAGGGATGAAAATTGAGAATAAAGCAGGATGGAGGTCAGTGTAGCGTAACTCTCTGAAAACTAGAGCTGCAATATAAAAGTGCCTTTCAATTGCTTCTGTAGCTCTTGATGATTAAGTTACCTATACCTGTCAAGTAACTGCTGGTAATGAATAAGATGCTGTAAAAGAAAAAAGTCATGATAGTATTTCACCTGGGGTGATTTAATCAAAATGTTAAATTTTGTTCAGCAAGTTTTCATATTTCAACAGCACACAGAATTTGTGTAATATTAGACTCATCGAGTCATGCAGAAGAGAAACACTGCTTTCAGCCCATGTGTCCAAGCTGAAGAATACAAGTCAAATTACAAAAAAAATGTCAGGAGCTGAAACGTATTTAGTTCCTTTTTCAAAATTTCCCCCAGCCCACCAACCTCACCTCTCCTCCAAAGTGCGATTGTTCCAAACGACTAAAGGGCCTGTCCCAGCAGCATGCAACTCCATGCGATGAGCGCGACCTAACGTGGTCGCTTAAGCCGTCCGGTGTCGCGGGGCCAGTCCCACTTCGATCGCCGGAGCCGTGCGGAAATGTGCGGAGTTCGTCCCAACATCGCGCGGGGCTCCAAAAAACTGACCATGTTCAACAATTCCGCGCGGCAACGGCTTGTCGGCTCGCAGTCACCTCAACACATTACACACCGCCTCGACGTCGTGCCTCCGTGACCCTCTCTGTAGGTGCCTCTGTGCCCCTCTCTGTGTGTGCCTCTGTGCCCCTCTCTGTGTGTCCCTCTCTGTCCTGGCGAACTTACCTTTAAGACTTTGCTCCAAGTTCGCCTCACTTTGCTCCGCGTTGCACCACTCACCCCACCTCCGCGCGTACACTTCGATAATTGTGCTAAACTAAAATGTCAGGAGCTGAAACGTATTTAGTTCCTTTTTCAAAATTTCCCCCACCCCACCAACCTCACCTCTCCTCCAAAGTGCGATTGTTCCAAACGACTAAAGGGCCTGTCCCAGCAGCATGCAACTCCATGCGATGAGCACTAAACATTCATTAAAGATTTGTAGAAAATCTTTCTTGCAGATGTATATTAGAAAATATATGCGCATATTTTGAAAAATGTAAGGGATTCAAGGAATTAATGTGTTTTTCTTATTTGAATTGTGAGTAGTCACCATGATTGCAGCAGACATGTTCATAATATAATCACTAATAATCATTCACCTTTAGTACCTGAAGAAAAAACTCAAAATCTATCCGTGGTCCATTCTATCTGACTCACAGCTGGTTTGGTCGCGCTCTTCGCATGCAGGCGCATGCTGGTGGGAACGGCCCTGTACAGGGATCACCCGACCCCCGCGCGGCCCCCGCCGCCGGTTTGATGGCGCTCACCGCACGGAGTCGGATGCTGGTAGGACAGGCCCTTAAAACATCACACAGCTGACTATTATAAAGTTCCACAAGCCACAGAAAGGACTTGCATTTATTTAGGGAGATACACAAGGAACTGAAGATGCTGGAATCTTGAGCAAAACTCAAAGTGCTGGAAGAAGGAATGGAGCGAATGGACAGGCCATGCTTTGGATCTGGCAGATGGACATTTGCAGAATTGTTGTCTATCTATTCCCACCACAGATACTGCCTGACCTACTGGTGTTATGCCAGCACTTTGTGTTTTGTTCACTTATTGAGCAATTTTGTGATTTCAAGGAGTGAAGTACTTTTGAGGTGATGTACTTTTGAGGTGATGTAAGAATCTATGGCAACTTGGAAAATTGCACAGAAGATAATGTGCTTTGAAGAGATATGGATGTCTATAGAAATATATCAATATTGGCCAGGGCACAAGAGAAAAATCACTGGGCCCGCCCCAATAGGCGACTTTTTAGGCAACTGCAGGAGACTATGCAGTGGCCACATGGTCACCACATGTTTGCGGTGGTTGCCGAGGAGTTGCCTTCATGGTCGTGAGGAGTTCCCGCATTCTGGGAACTGGTCGCAGCCACATTATGGTTGCCGTGAATATTTCAACATGTTGAAAAATTAACGGCGACTAGACTGAAGCCGCCATGGAGAGTAGCGAGAATTCTCGAGCCGTAGGTGGGTCGTCAGGAGGTCCTAATGGATTGCCAGGAGGTTGAAGGTTCTCGGAGGTCCTCGTAGGTTGTAGCTGGTGCTGACTGGTGAATTTCATTGGCTCATTGGGAAAGAAAAGGTAAGCAGTAATTTTCAGAACCAAGGATAACTGACCGGTAATGTTAAATGCCCGCCAAGCTTATCTCTGGCCTTCTTAAAAGTTATCTCCAACCCTTCTCCACCCCTTCTCCCGTCGCCGTTCCTGTTGCCGGTTTTTCAGGCGACTGCCGGTAACTTGACAGTCGCCGGCAGTCCTCTGAAAAATACCTAAGTGGGACAGGCCTATTAGTTTTGTTCAGATTAGTTTTGTGTAATCGTTTGTGCCTATTGAAGAAAGTACTATAGACAGGGCTTCAGGTTAGCATCTCATCTGAATAACTGCATTACAAGAGAATCGGAGCCTCAACTACTTGCCACTGTTTAAAAGGAGACCATTGAGTTTCTACTTCCTCTTAACAGAAGAATCCCATCAATACCCGAAACGTCGCCTATCTCCTTCGCTCCTTAGATGCTGCTGCACCCGCTGAGTTTCTCCAGCTTTTTGTGTACCCCCATCAATACCAATCTCTTCTCTTTAGTTCCTAGTAGTTCTGCAATTTATTCTCTCTCTCACGGCCATCAGTTCCGCTTCAATTGTTTTGCAGTATTATTAACAGCTAATTAACCTGCTGGCGCATCTTTATGAAATGAGAGGAGAGCAGCTGATAAAATACATGCAGAGTTGGGGAAAACATGGAACTTTCACACAGACAGCACCTGAGGTCAGGATCAAAACCTGCTTCTTGATGTTGTCGGGCAGCAGTGCTTACTGCTTCACCAGTGTGGTTCGATCTGTGGTCTGTAACGTGATCTCACAATTCCCTGAAACCTTAACTAACTACTGAATATGTGGCCACTTACATTACTGCTGAACGAGTAACTAGATTTGTTTCCTTATTAAAGAGTTGCAAATTAGAAACAAAAGAAACATTGCTCAGCAATTTTCTCTAATTATCAATGTAATGAAATGAGGTACACAGAGTGCGACACAGTGGTCCGACTGGTACAACTGCTGCCTCACAGAGCCAGAGATCTAAATTTGTTCCTGACCTCGAGTGCTACCTGTGAGGAGTTTGCATGCTCTCCTTGGACCATGTGATTTTCCTCCGGGTGCTCTAGTTGCATCCCTGATCCCAAAGACATGCAGGTTTGTAGGTTAATTGGCCTCTATAAAATTGCCCCTGGTGTATAGGGATTGGATGCATAAAGGGCCTGTCCCACTTGGCTGTCATTTGCGCCTTATTTATGCCTCATATGTAAAATAGATCGATGCGTCGTGATGTGCGACGTCGCGCACAAATCACGCGTCAGCACAGCCGTCTGGTGCACGTGACTTCATTAGAATACCCTGCGGTGTGCGGCGACGCATGGTTACGGACGTCGACGCACGATGAGATAACCATGCGTCACCACGCGATATACGTGAGACGTCGGGACGCCAGCGTATGACGCTAATGTGTCAGCGTGCATAGTCAAAGCGTCTGCGTGCGTACGCGATACGTCATGCAGGTGGAGCGCGAGGATTTTGTTACACTATGAAATCCTGGAGCGCCGTGCGATACCGCACGCCACCACCTGCGATTCCACGTGTCACCATGCGCAATGCGTGCGTCACCCACGTGCACCCCATGCGTCACGACGCATCGACCTATTTTACATATGATGCGTAAATGAAGCGCAAATGATGGCCAAGTGGGCAGGCCCCCAAGTGGGATTACCTACACATAGTGAGAAGATAAAGTATCTATTACTAACTTTTCTCAAATAGACTTTTGTATTGTTGGCATATTTCTGCCCTTAACACATCCCTTGCAAATCTGTTTAATTCATTGAGATTTTTATCCTTTACAGGCATTGCAAAATCACAGATAAAAAGGGATACAAGGTCTTTCCTTTTTTCTTCTTTCCTTCACTAGAAACAGCTTACAATGGCTTGTTCCCTTTATCATCGATACTTTTTTGCATATCTTTCATTCATTGTTCTTTATCTCTCCACATCACCGTCTATATCTCTCGTTTCCCTGATCCCTGACCAGTCTGAAGAAGGGTCTCGACCTGAAACGTCGCCCATCTCCTTCGCTCCTTAGATGCTGCTGCACCCGCTGAGTTTCTCCAGCCTTTTGTGTACCCTCTACCAACAGTAACGTTGGTTTGTGAAGGTTGTATATTGGGGCAGATGTCACTTACTGATCAGCAGGAGGGTGACTCGTCAAATTGTTTTCAGTCTGTTTCTTTGATCTGATCTAAGAACACTTTATTTGTTAGAGCCTCAAATGTCAGCCTTTAACTCCATTTACAAATCAAGATGAGAAAAATATTCACATTCAAATCCAGGAGAATGAAAATTACTCTCTGCCATCTGAAACTGCTTTACACATATTTTCTTTGGCCGATCTGCAGGCAGTAGTTTGTCTAAAGTGATGCTGGTGTGATGCTGCTGTTTCAGTTGTACAGAACAACATGCGAGCATGTTATCTGACATTGAAACAGCGCCATTGTAAAGTTGCTAAATAATTGCTGCATGAACAGAACAAGGCACAGTATCCTACAAAACATTTGCTGCTTTTCTTTATCACAAGTTGTAAAGCCGCTAAGAATGTGTGTATGAGCTAATGCTTTGTCTGAGTCGATGTGCCTGCAATTGATTGATCAATTGAAAGATACAGCACAGAAACACGCCCTTTGGCCCACCGAGCCAACCTATTCACCGAAGATAGACACAAAATGCTGGAGTAACTCAGCGGGACAGGCAGCATGTTCAAGTGATAGAAGGAATGGGTGACGTTCTGGGTCGAGACCCTTCTTCAGAAACCTTTCTGAAGAAGGGTCTCGACCCGAAACATCACCCATTCCTTCTATCCAGAGATGCTGCCTGTCCTGCTAAGTTACTCCAGCATTTTGTGTCTATCTTAGGTGTAAACCAGCATCTGCAGTTCTTTCCTACACGTTTTGCCAAACTGTTCACACTAGTTCTGTGTTATCACACTTTCTCATCCACTCCCTACGCATTAGGGGCAATTTACAGGGGCTAATTAAGCTCACATGTCTTTGGGATGTGGGAGGAAACCCGTACAGGGAGAATGTGCAAACTCCCACAGAAAGCACCCAAGGTCAGGATTGAGTCGGTTTACGGACTCGCCAGTGGGTTCACGGTGCCTGTCAGCTCTGTGACCTGGAAGAGACCATGTACCATGTGTATATGGAGTGTGAAAGGTTGTATCCCTTGTTTGAGTATATAAAGGGGCTGCACCTCAGGATTTGGCTGCATTTCAGACCCACATTCTTGATCTTCAGTCATCCGATACGGAGGGAGAGGTTTGGTGGTGGCAGATTGGGGTAAATCTTCCAGTCGGTTTGCTCCAGGGCCTGGCCAGGATGGCCAATCAAGGGCCCAAGCAGCTGGCAGTCAAGAGATATGCCTGTGTCGACTTCCGGGCCAACACTGTGTATGAAACGAACTGCCAGAGGAGGTAGTTGAGGCAGGGACTATTGCAACATTTTAAGAAATAATTAGACAGGTGCATGTATAGGACAGGTTTAGAGAGATATGGGTCAAATGCAGGCAGGTGGGATTGGTGTAGGTTGGACATGTTGGGCGGTGAGGACAAGTTGGGCCGGAGGGCCTTTTTCCGTGCGGTATGGCTCTATGGCGAAGTATGTAACATCAGGACCAGCATCAACCCATGTTGTAAGGTGATGCACATTGTATGTGCTCTTGCATGGAAGCTGCAGAGAAAATGTATGCCTTAGTGAATTGAACAAATGGTGGTTTCTGAGCTGCACCTTGAAAAAGCCCATTGCATGGCAGATTTGGTGGATGTCAGACAACAGCCAGCTGGCTGGGGATTGGAAGCAAGAATGATGACCAGCAGAAGCCAATCAAAACATTACATTTTGAGGAAAAAATTAACAGTAATATTCAATGACTCATCTTGTGCTGCTGGCTTAGGCCAAAGAAGAGGTTAATGTGGATTAATTGTGTATTAAAATTAATAACCATCATGGTATTTTGAAGCAGATGGTTGTTCCATATTTTACATCTGCTTTATTCAATCTGGAGAAGCAGTAACAATTGCGCTGGCACTGATACGCTGTTTGTTCAGCTGGCATCGTGGTTTGTTCAAACTGACAGCCAGGCACTTACAAAATTACACATTTGGTTTATTTCTGTTTTTCTAAAAATCCATCTGTTCAGAAAGCAAAAGCATTTTCACTGATTTACAGAACCTGAACAATTCATCTCATAGCCCTCTGCAATCTCACCACCTCACATTAAAATCTTGTTTCCGGTTTTTTTTCCCACTTGAAGGCCAAGTTATGGCAGGAAAAATATGCTTGCAGCAATAGTTGGTATTCTTGAGTTGTCGCAATGAATTCAATTACAATCTACTCTTCCAAAAGCTTCCCATAAGAAGGATGCCTCGTATAAATCAGAAGTTTCATCTTATCTCTTGCATCAACAAATTTCTATAGTATTGGTAGGCAAGGAGCTTGGAGTCAGAGAAAGGTCCAGAGAGTCCGAGAAGAAACATACGGGTGCAAGACTGGTGAGATCACAGAGCTAATCTGGGGAGATCGCTTCAGACCTTGATTGGTCGACACTGCCCAGCTCATAGCAAGTACATTTCCCCACCGTCAAAGGGATCTGTAGGAGGCACTGCCTCAAAAAGGCAGCCAGTTTCATCAAAGACCCACGCCACCCTGGCCACATTCTCATTTCACTCTTACCATCCAAAAGAAGGTATGTAAGAGTCTGAAAACCATGACCATTAGGATCAAGAATATTTCTTCCCAACACAATCAGGCTCTTGAACACAACACACACTAACCTCAACTACGAACTATGGACTGTCTTTGATTGCGCTAAAAGCCTGTTTTCTTTTGCACTGGCATTGGTGTTATTAATTTGTTGACATTTTGTTTATTATATATTATCCATGTGCTTTGTGTTCACAGGTTTGTTATGCTGCTCGAAGTAAGAATTTAATTGTTGCATTATCAGTACATATGACAATTAAATACTTTTGACTCGTAAAACTTCAAAGATAAGTATTATCTGTGATGATGGAAGGTTGACTGGATCTGAAGTTCAGGACTTCAGCTGTGGCTTTTAGATGAGGTACTGTACATGTATTAAAAAAAACAACAAACACTTGTTGAGCAAAGACAAAAACAATGCCCCCAATCTTTGTAGTTTGGAGCTTATTTTGAGGTTGTAGTGTTTAATAGCCTGAAGGTTGTTGGGAAGAAGCTGCTTCTGAACCTGGACGTTGTAGTCCTATACCTTTTTCTCAATGACATCTATATTAGTCCGTGGAAAGAGAAAGGAAATAATAAAATATAGAATTAGAGCTGACATTAATTCTTATTGGTATAGATATTAGAAACATAGAAACATAGAAACATAGAAATTAGGTGCAGGAGTAGGCCATTCAGCCCTTCGAGCCTGCACCGCCATTCAATATGATCATGGCTGATCATCCAACTCAGTATCCCGTACCTGCCTTCTCTCCATACCCTCTGATCCCCTTAGCCACAAGGGCCACATCCAACTCACTCTTAAATATAGCCAATGAACTGGCCTCAACTACCCTCTGTGGCAGAGAGTTCCAGAGACTCACCACTCTCTGTGTGAAGAAAGTCTTTCTCATCTCGGTCTTAAAGGATTTCCCCCTTATCCTTAAGCTGTGACCCCTTGTCCTGGACTTCCCTAACATCGGGAACAATCTTCCTGCATCTAGCCTGTCCAACCCCTTAAGAATTTTGTAAGTTTCTATAAGATCCCCTCTTAATCTCCTAAATTCCAGAGAGTATAAACCAAGTCTATCCAGTCTTTCTTCATAAGACAGTCCTGACATCCCAGGAATCAGTCTGGTGAACCTTCTCTGCACTCCCTCTATGGCAATAATGTCCTTCCTCAGATTTGGAGACCAAAACTGCACGCAATACTCCAGGTGTGGTCTCACCAAGACCCTGTACAACTGAAGTAGAACCTCCCTGCTCCTGTACTCAAATCCTTTTGCTATGAAAGCTAACATACCATTCGCTTTTTTCACTGCCTGCTGCACCTGCATGCCTACTTTCAATGACTGGTGTACCATGACACCCAGGTCTCGCTGCATCTCCCCTTTTCCCAATCGGCCACCATTTAAATAATAGTCCGCTTTCCTGTTTTTGCCACCAAAGTGGATAACCTCACATTTATCCACATTATACTGCATCTGCCAAACATTTGCCCACTCACCCAGCCTATCCAAGTCACCCTGCAGTCTCCTAGCATCCTCCTCACAGCGAACACTGCCCCCCAGCTTAGTGTCATCCGCAAACTTGGAGATATTGCCTTCAATTCCCTCATCCAGATCATTAATATATATTGTAAATAGCTGGGGCCCCAGCACTGAGCCCTGCGGTACCCCACTAGTTACTGCCTGCCATTGTGAAAAGGACCCGTTTACTCCTACTCTTTGCTTCCTGTTTGCCAGCCAGTTCTCTATCCACATCAATACTGAACCCCTAATACCGTATGCTTTAAGTTTGTATACTAATCTCTTATGTGGGACCTTGTCGAAAGCCTTCTGGAAGTCCAGATATACCACATCCACTGGTTCTCCCTTATCCACGCTACTAGTTACATCCTCGAAAAATTCCACAAGATTCGTCAGACATGATTTACCTTTTGTAAATCCATGCTGACTTTGTCCAATGATTTCACCACTTTCCAAATGTGCTGCTATCCCATCTTTAATAACTGACTCTAGCAGTTTCCCCACTACCGATGTTAGACTAACTGGTCTGTAATTCCCCGTTTTCTCTTTTATATTTCAGGTTTCAGGTCAAGACCCTCCGTTTCAGGTCAAGACCATTCTTCTAGATATTTTTCCACATCTCAAGACTGGATTTGCACCTAGATGCCAGGATAAGAGGATTTATTGTTTTATGCAACCCCCAGTGTTTCTCAACATCTTTATGCAAAGAGTGGCTGAATTCTCTTTCAATTGAAGGTAAAAATAAAACACATTCTCATATTGTATAGGCTCCGAGAATATCGGAATAAGTCTTTGCACAGTTCCTGTATTGTACATATTTTTTACTTTGAATAAAGTTTATTTTGATATTTGTTTAATTCTCATGTTTCCAACACATACAGATACTTAGTAAATCTAGCTAGACACAAAATGCTGGTGTAACACAGAGGGCCAGGCAGCTTCTCAGGAGAAAAGGAATAGGTGACGTTTCAGGTCGCAACCCTTCTTCAGACTCCGTTTCAGGTCAAGACCATTCTTCTAGGATCTAGGATCATCATTTAAAGATTGCAAAAGATCACCTATCCATGTTCTCTAGAGATGCTGCCTGACTGCTGGGTTGCTCCAGCACTTTGTATCAGTTTTTGTAAACTGACATCTTCAGTTTCTTGTTTCTACATTTAAAGATTACACTTTGGAACTCCGTGGTCCAAATCGTCAGCATTTTTCTGTCTGCCTGCTTCTCAACTAGTGTTGGCAAAGCTGTAAAAGGCCAAAGTGAGGTATTAGCAACATGGAGGAAGAGTTAGAATGATGTAACGCAATGTGAGGGTGAAAGGAAACTCTTCTAAGTGATCAGTCGGAGCTGTGTTTGGCAGTGTACTGGGGGGAAAGTGGAGAAAGGACTGTACTGGGAATTGAGCAAGATGTTAACCCTATGCGATATGTGAGAGGCCATCAACTTAGTTAAATCTTTTTCGTAGATTATTTTCCTCAAATATCTCAGTCAGCATTCCCAGCATTCCACTTCATTTGGTAGCTCTGCAGTGGAATCTCTATTTATGTCCTGCTGAAATCGCTTAGAATTCTTTTAAAAGTTCATTATACTTCTCACATTCTGGTGTGTGAAAATGTTAATGATGTCCTTCATGAATAATTTAAGAGCGTTAGGCAGCAGACATACTGGGAACATGCTGATGTTACGCCACAACAGTCAGAAACACATCAATTAACCTGCACTAACAGAAAATGCTAGATATATTCAGCAGGTCAGGCAGTAACTGAACTGATGAGAAGTCTTCAACCTTAAACAATGTGGTGTAGCTGCCTCTTCTCCTGTTCCAGCTTTCTTCCCCCCCCACCACACAATCAGTCTGAAGAAGGGTCTTGACCCAAAATATCACTCATCCACATTGTTCGGGGATCATAAGATCATAAGATCATGTGATGGTAGAATTAGACCATTCGGTCCATCAAGTCTACTCTGCCATTCAATCATGGCTGATCTATCTATCCCTCCAAACCCCATTCTCCTGCCTTCTCCCCATAACTTCTGACACCTGCTGCCTGACTTGCTGAGTCATTCCAGCACTGTCTTTTTGTGTATTAAGCAGCATTTGCAGTTCCTTGTTTCTAAATCCTGAGACATTGTTAGTGATGTTATTTGGTGAATGGCAGGCTGCTGAACATGTCTGGTTCTGACATACCCGGACCACACAGGGGCACTGAGCTACTGCCGTTGCTGGAGTGGGGGTATTGCCAACAAAATGACAAACAGTATCTCTGGAGAAACAATAGGTAGTTTGTAAAAATAAATTGGGATTTGAAATCAGAAACACCTGGTTGGTACATGAACCTAATATTGTACAGGGCTGACTATTATGTGAAAGACATGTTATACCTTCAGTTTTACTATCATGCGATTCCAAGAATAACATTGATTTCAAACTTCATGCACAGCAGCATTTCACAAACTCAGACTCAGTATGACTTTTGGTTTTTATGGTACCTTTTTGAAGCTCAGTTCACCAAATCAATTAAATTTATTATTTATGCAGTAGGCTGTACTGGAAGATGTTCCCACTTCTCTATCTTTCCACCTCTCAGCACGATCCAATAACTAATACATTAAAGAAAAGCTAAAAACACCTCAACAAAACATTGTGGGCTGTGGAAACTTGAAAGATGCTGAAGAAGACTTAAGATTTCAGGAGACTTTGGAGAGAAAAAAGTGAATATTTTAGGTTACTCATCTCATAAGACATAGGAGCAGAATTAGGTCCATCATGTCTGCTCTGCCATTCGATCATGGCTGATCTATTTTTCCATTTCAACCTCATTCCCCTGCCTTCGTTTTAAAAACATTTGACCTTACTAAACAAGAACCTTAATGACCTTTGATCAGCAGGTAAAACATAAAATCTCTCTCTCTCTCTCTCTCTCTCTCTCTCTCTCTCTCTCTCTCTCTCTCTCTCTCTCACTCTCTCTCTCTCTCTCTCTCTCTCTCTCTCTCTCTCTCTCTCTCTCTCTCTCTCTCTCTCTCTCTCTCTCTCTCTCTCTCTCTCTCTCTCTCTCTCTCTCTCTCTCTCTCTCTCTCTCTCTGTGTACTCCCCCCCCCCCTCACACACATATATGTGTGCGTGCACATACACTCACACACTAACATGCACACACAACACACACACACACACACACACACACACAATGGGTGGACATTCACTTGGAGGTACAAACTGGAAGGGTAATGCTATCTTCATAGGACAGGTCTTGCTATCAGGAATGATCTAGAGTGGCACCATAGAAGCTCCCCCAGTGTGATAAATAAATAAACATTTTGTCTTCATCCCACTCTAACATGAAATCAGGACCCTGCAGCATCAGTACATACACACAACCATGCCAGCTACAGATGTGGCTTGTGTAAGACTTCTACTCTTTGAAAAATCCTGCCTTGTAACCCAGAGGGAGAAAAATTAATTTGTCAGGCCTACTTCAATACCAAGATGTGAATGTAAAGGAGGTTATAGGAAAACTAACTTCACCTGGCAAGGTACTGAGGTTAGGGTATTGACATAGCCAACAACCTATTTCATCAGAGTGACGAGAACCGCAGCTCATAGCCATTCATCCAGCCACAGTTAGGTCATTTCAGTACCTGAGTGCAAGACTGCACTGATGCCATGATGAAGCCGGTACCAATAACTGTTCCTGAACTGTCAACATGGCCTAGAGCATGTTTCTCTCCCTGACTACAATCAATCTGAAGAAAAGGTCCCAAGCCGAAACGTCTATCCATGTTCTGCAAAGATCCTGTCTGACCCGTTGAGTTACTCCAGAACTTTGCGTCTTATTTTGTAAACCAACATCTGTAGTTCATCGTGTCTACATTTTACTGTGGCCTAGAGCAATGGCAGCAACTGAAACATAGCTGCAAAAAAAAATATCGATGTTCAGGGTCACTGGGTCTAAAAGCAGCCCTGAAGTTCACCACAATTAATGCCCATGAAAAGACTCTTAGCTTATTGGACAGAAACAAACTAGCACTGTTTTATTTTCACCAGGAGATCCAGGACCTAATTAGCCACAAATAAAAAGTGTTTGACTGGAACCTCTACTAAGCCTTAAGGGAAAAAGATGCAGCTGACCGGGTACATGAAGGTTGTGGCCTGTATCCTAAACAGTAGATGGTGAGGAGACAGAACGCAACAGTTTCAATATCCCTCTGATAACCACAATGTGTATGGATTCCTCTTCATTGTCAAGACCATCTGCAGACCAAACATCTAAGGTCCCACCCAGGAGAGAGGAGAGAAAGGTGATATTATCAAGGTCAGAGAGGCGTTCAGCACTTGCTGAAGGAAACACTGTGAAGAACTCCTTAACCCCAGCACTGTCCTTGACATGAATGTCCTTGACTCCTCCCACAGCAAACTATCTCTTCCAGTCTCCACACAAGAACTGACAGTAAGAAGTCAAAACAGGCAGATGGTTCAGCAAAGGCCAGAGATGATAAAACAGATGGTGAGAGACAAAAGAATTGAAGAGTTGCAAATGTGAAACTTTTATAGCTGCTGTTGTTTTGGGCCAAAGAGGGACAAAAAAAAGTACTGGAGAAGGGTCCCGACCCAAATGTCACCCATCCCTTTTCTCCAGAGATGCTGCCTGACCCGTTGAGTTACTCCAGCACTTTGTGTCTACCTTTGGTATAAGCCAGTGGTTCCCAATCTTTTTCATCCCATTTACCCCTGCCAACTTTGATAGCACATAACAATGTTATTTCACTTATTTATGAACAACTAATGATGAACAGATACTAGTATACCAGAACCAAACACAGTCAGTCAATGAGAAAAAATAAGTACAAATCCAACAAATGTACCCTCTGGGTAGGCAAAATTTACCTCCTGGGGGTAAATTGACTCCAGGTTGGGAACCCTTGGTATAAACCAACATCTGCAGTTCCTTGTTTCTGCATTGTTTTAGCAATTTGATAGTATGTGACGGATGAGCTAAAACGGCGGGTCCACAGCACATCCAATCTCAGTGTAGACTGCTGTCAAACAAGGTTGTGTCAATACCCCAATACATTTCTCCATACTCCTTGCTGAACCCCATTTCCAACAAGCTTCCTGCTGGAGTGAAGCTAAGCTTGAAGACAAATGCAAAGCTATTCAACCTAACCTGCTGAACTCCAGAATCAAGGTCGCCCAATCTTCAGCCATCAACTGCGGCACAGAGATGATACTTGCAAATTTCATGGAATCATGGAATCATGAAAAACTTTATTGTCATTCAGACCTTGCGGTCTGAACAAAATTTTGTTGCCTGCAGTCATACATATATTAAATAACAAAACACGCAATAAACACATATTTAACATCCACCTCAGTGAGTTCACCAGACACCTCCTCACTGTGATGGAAGACAAAAATCTTGTCTTTGTCTCTTCCCTTCTTGTTCTTCCTCTTCCTCTGCGCTGAGGCGACCCGGGCCTCCGATGTTGTGACCGCACCGGGTGATGTAAATAAGTCCCGCGGGTGAACCGCGTTCCGCGCTCCACGAGCGGGCCGGTTCAACTCCGCGGCCCGGGGCGGTCGAAGCTGATGAAGCTGCCACCCTCCAGTCCAGCCGACACAGCTGTTGCCGCGGGAGCTCCGGAAAAACAGGTCACCAACCTGTGACCTGCGAGCTCCCGACGATGTCGTCCACTGGGCCCGCAGCCAAACCTCCGAAGTCGCTGCTGCCGCCACCGCCACCGGTAAGCCGCCACAGCTCCGAGTCGGGCCGCCGGAACGCCGGAACGCCTGAACCCGCCACAGCCCCGAAGTCGGCCAGCCCCACGCTGGTAAGTCCTGGC
Source organism: Okamejei kenojei (assembly GCA_035221665.1). Lineage (NCBI taxonomy): Eukaryota > Metazoa > Chordata > Chondrichthyes > Rajiformes > Rajidae > Okamejei > Okamejei kenojei. The sequence goes on along the minus strand of CM069135.1, from coordinate 43,497,277 downwards.
TGGCTCTGCCTCCGGAGCCTCGTCAGCAGTTGGAGACTGTCAGCTCCGCCCTTAGGCCTCAGTGCAGACGGAGACGGAGATGGGGGATATGACAAGAAAAGTCACGTCCCCCCCAAAATGAAGAGACTAAAACCGTGTCTCCCACCCCTCCCACGCGCATACACTACATAATAACACAAATTAACGCAAAACCAAGACAAGAAAACAAAAAAAAACAAAAAACAGACGGACTGCAGGCGAGCCGCTGCTGCCAGGGCAGCGCTGTCACTCCCAAAAAAATTTATACACTTGGAAGCAATGTTCTAATTGTTGGAGCATCCAAGAGAATGTGCCACACATTAAACATTGCTAAACAAAGGTCCACTACCAACCAGTCCCACTGCACAACAGTACTGTTCCCCAAATTGTAGAGTTCTCTGATGAGACCACTTGTCATATCTTCAAAGTCACTTCTCAACCAGGGCTGATGTTGAAGATACAAAAGCCCTATCACCTTCAGTGCACAAGCATAGGTTTTGATCGTCTGAGGAAAAGAGTACTGGAAGATCTAGACTTTCTGGGGCACAAGAGTCAAGAGTCATGAGTGTTTTATTGTCATATGTCCCAGATAGAGCAATGAAATTCTTACCTGCAGCAGCACAACCGAATATGTAAACATAGTACACTGCAAACAATATAATAAACAACAGAAAAAAAGGTTCAGTGTGCATTATTATATGCACATACTCACAAATACACATTTACATAGATCATATATATATATACATAATATATATATATATATATACACACACACACACACACACACACAGTGGCTTGCAAAAGTATTAATACATTGAACTTTTCCACATTTTGTCACGTTACAACCACAAACGTAAATGTATTTTATTGGGATTTGATTTGATACACCAACACAAAGTGGTGCATAATTGTCAAGTGGAAGGAAAATGATACAAGGTTTCCAAATTTTATTGCAAATAAAAAACTGAAAAGTGTGGCGTGCAAAAGTATTCAGCCCTCCTGAGTCAATACTTAGTAGAACCACCTTTTGCTGCAATTACAGCTGCAAGTCTTTTGGGGTATGCCTCTAACAGCTTTGCACATCTAGAGACTGAAATTTTTGCCCATTCTTCTTTGCAAAATAGCTCAGGCTCAGTCAGATTGGGTGGAGAGCATCTGTGAACAGATTTCAAGTCTTTTCAAGAATTTTCAAGTCTTGCCAGAGATTCTCAATTGGACTTAGGTCTGGACTGGGCCATTCTAACACATGCTTTGATCTAAACCATTCCATTGTAGCTCTGGCTGTATGTTTACGGTTGTTGTCCTGCTGGAAGGTGAACCTCCGCCCCAGTCTCAAGTCTTTTGCAGACTCTAACAGGTTTTCTACCAAGATTGCCCTGTATTTGGCTCCATCCATCTTCCCATCAACTCTGACCAGCTTCCCTGTCCCTGCTGAAGAAAAGCATTCCCACAGCATGATGCTGCCACCACCATGTTTCACAGTGGGGATGGTGTGTTCAGGGTGATGTGCAGTGTTATTTTTCCGCCACACATAACGTTTTGCATTTAGGCCAAAAAGTTCAATTTTGGTCTCATCAAACCAGAGCACCTTCCTCCACATGTTTACTGTGTCCCCCACATGGCTTGTGGCAAATTGCAAATGGGACTTCTTATGGCTTTGTTTCAACAATGGATTTCTTCTTGCCACTCTTCCATAAAGACCCGATTTGTGGAGTGCACGACTAATAGTTGTCCTGTGGACAGATTCTCCCACCTGAGCTGTGGATCTCTGCAGCTCCTCCAGAGTTACCATGGGCCTCTTGGCTGCTTCTCTGATCAATGCTCTCCTTGCCCGGCCTGTCAGTTTAGGTGGACGGCCATGTCTGCAGTTGTGCCATATGCTTTCCATTCTTGGATGATGCATTGAACAGTGCTCCGTAGGACGTTCAAAGCTTGGGATAAATGTTTTATAACCTAACCCTGCTTTAAATTTCTCCACAACTTTATCCCTGACCTGTCTGGTGTGTTCCTTGGGCTTCATGATGCTGTTTGTTCACTAATATTCTCTAACAAACCTCTGAGGGCTTCACAGAACAGCTGCATTTATACTGAGATTAGATTACACACAAGTGGATTCTATTTACTAATTAGGTGACTTCTGAAGGCAATTGGTTGCACTGGATTTTATTTAGGGGTATCAGAGTAAAGGGGGCTGAATACTTTTGCACGCCACACTTTTCAGTTTTTTATTTGTAAAAAAAATTGAAAATCATGTATCATTTTCCTTCCACCACAATTATGCGCCACTTTGTGTTGGTCTATCACATAAAATCCCAATAAAATACATTTACGTTTGTGGTTGTAACGTTACAAAATGTCGAAAGGTTCAAGGGTTATGAATACTTTTGCAAGCCACTGTATATATATATATATATATATATATATATACATATATATATATATATATATATATATACACACACACATAAATGTGTGTGTGTGTGTGTGTGTGTGTGTGTGTGTGTGTGTGTGTGTGTGTGTGTGAGTATGCATATATATACAGAATTTTTTTTAATCTCTCATTTATCATATTGTTTACATTGTACTATGTTTGCATATTCTGTTGTGGTGCAGCAAGTAAGATTTTCATTGTTCTATCTGGTCTGGGATATGACAATAAAACACTCTTGACTCTTGATTTTTGAATCCTCTCTGACATACCAAATATCTGAAATCTTCTCAGGAAGCAAGGCTCCTCATCTACTGGGCAGCGGAACTCCCTGTACCTCTAAAGTCTGGCACCACTACATCTGCGTAAGAAATGTGGTTCCCAATTTAGGAAGCAGGGTGAAAGGTGGCCCTGATACTATATCACGTGTTCCCACTATGGTAACTCAAATTTCACTGTAATTTAACTGGTACATGTTGAAACTTTTGAAACCTTGAAACTTCCATCTTGAGAAGGAGCAGCATATACTCTGGAAATGGAATAGATTGTGGTTGCCGATGTCTGTGACTCCCATGAGATTTTCTGTATGAAGGAGGCCTGTCAGTTTGGACACTGGTAAGCTTTTCTTCCTCCGCACATCCACCCCCACCCACCCCTGCCAAAACAGTGGTTCAGATCCAGTCAGATGGGAAATTCATACACAAACTCCATTGAGCTGCTCCCCTAGGCTAGGCTTAGGGATTCTTATACAGTGCTCATTTCAGCTGCTGTAATCGGCAGATATGCAAGAAGGGACAATAGCTGCTTTCTGCTGAGAATGACCAAGCATTAGATTGTCATCAGAAATAATGACTGTGAGTATTTGAAAGTCCTCATAAAGGGTTAGTCAGCGTGTATTAGCAAAGCAGTCATCTCCTCCGTTTGAGGCAGCCTGCTTACTGCTCTGAAGTGCAGTGTGAAAGCAGACCATTATATCATTTTTACAGTAACACATAATGGAAACATGAGGTAATGTGTGAAAGCTCACAGCTGAACTCACACAGTGAGGTGGAGAGGTAGTTGGAGAGGTAGTTGGGGAGGGGTGGGGGAGGTGGAGTGCAGTGATGAGAGAAATCTCAGGTCACAGAAACTTAATGGGTCTCTTTTGAGAGATTATATATTATGCTCACACAAATTGAAGATTTTCCTCAAATATAAAGAAATATCAAATACAAAGCACCAACCTGATTCTGCCCCATAAAGATAGTTCATATGTTATATGAGTAGAATTTAGCCATTTGGCCCATCGAGCAACGCCTGCAACGGACTGTTCCGGCTGCTACGGTCAGGCAAACGCCTCCGTTGCCATGCTGTGAGAACGGAGAGGATGAGAAGGAGTTTCTTCGCAGAGGCCATTCGGACTGTAAACTCCTATCTCACCAGGGACTAACTCTACTAACTTACTGTACCACAATACCGCCCACAATATTTAATATGAAAAAGAACATGTGATTCTGTTTGTAGTTTGTTGGTTGCTTGTGTGTTTGTTTTTTGCACAAAGTTCGCAGGCATTGCCACTTTTCATTTCACTGCACATCCCGTATGTGTATGTGACGAATAAACTTGACTTGACTTGACTTGAGTCTATTCTGCCATTCAATCATGGCTGATCTCTAACTCCTAATCCCATTTCACTGCCTTCTCCCCTAAACCCTTGACATCCGTTCTAATCAAGAAATTGTCTATCACTGCCTTAACAATATCCACTGACTTGGCCTCTGCAGCCCTCTGTGGCAATGAGTTCCACAGATTAACTACCCTCTGACTAAAGAAGTTCCTCCTCTTTCCTTTCTAAAAGAGTGCCCTTTAATTCTGAGGCTATGACCTCTGGTCCTAGACTCTCCCAACAGCGGAAACATCCTTTCCAGATCCATTTTATCTATGCCTCATTATTCTGTAAGTTTCAATGGTGTCCCCCCTCAACTTTCTAACCTCCAGCGAGTATAGGCCCAGTCAAACGCTCATCATATGCTCCTTCGCTCCTTAGATGCTGCTGCACCCGCTGAGTTTCTCCAGCCTTTTGTGTACCCTCATCATATGCTAACCCACTCATTCATGGAATCATTCTTGTAAACCTCCTCTGCACCCGCTCCGGAGCCAGCACATCCTTCCTCAGATATGGGGCCAAAATTTGCTCACAGTACTCCAAATGTGGCCTGACGAGTGTCTTGCAGAGCCTCAGTATTACATCTCTGTTTTTGTATTACAGTCCTCTTGATATAAATGCTAGCATTGAATTTGCCTTCTTTACTACCAATTCGACTTGCAAATTAACTTTTTGGGAGTCCTGCACCAGTCCCTTTGCACCTCTGATTTGTGAATTCTCTCTCCATTTAGAAAATAATCTATGCCTTTATTCTTATTACCAAAATGCATGACACTGCACCTTGCTTCACGGGAATTTCATCAGACACTTCTCTGCCCACTCTCCTAACCAGGTCACTGGTAGCCAACCTGAGAAAGCACCTATTTTTGCAACTCTTTGCCTTCTGCCATCCAGCCAACCCACTATCCATGCTAATATCTACTCTTTAATACCATGGGCTCCCATCTTCCCTAGCAGCCTGATGTGTGGCACCTTATCGAAGGCCTTCTGAAAATCTAGGTAAACAACATCTACAGCCTCCACTCTGTCTGTCCTGCTGTTAGCTTCCTTAAAGAACTCCAGCAGATTTGCCAGGCAAGATCTTCCCTTCACAAAGCCATGCTGACTTCAGCCTATTTTATCGTGAACTTCCAAGTACCATGTAACGTCATCCTTTATAATTGACTAAAATCTTACCCATCTCAGGCTAAATGTGTAAGAAGGAACTGCAGATGCTGGTTTAAACTGAAGATAGACACAAAAAGCTGGAGTAACTCAGCGGGACAGGCAGCATCTCCGGAGAGAAGGAATGGGTGACGTTTTTGGTTGAGGGTCTGAAGAAGGGTCTCGACTCGAAACATCACCCATTCCTTCTCTCCAGAGATGCTGTCTATCCCACTGATTTACTCCAGTTTTTTGTGTCTACCGAAGTCAGGCTAACCAGCCTATAGTTTCCATGAGGTAGTGGTTTCATATAATACGTGAATAATGCAGGCAGACAACTATACTGATCAACGTCGATAAAGTGGGACTTGTGGCCTTTAAAAAAAATCAGGGTGTGGTTTAACCAGGTTCATAATGGAGCTGCAGAGAAAGAAGAGGGGACCCGGCGGGCGGGTGGGGGGGGGGGGGGGGGGGGGGGGGTGAGGGGATGGGGGGGGGGGGCGCCGAGAATGTGGAGGGGACAGAATCTCTGGATAACTTGGATAGACAATGTTTCTGGTTGGGATCTTTCTTCAGATTGATTGTAGTCAAGGGCATAAACATTCTTTAGGCCATGTTGATGGATCAGGAAGTGATGAGTCCAGCAGTTATTGGTACCAGCTTCATCGTGGCATCATGCAGTATCACAGCCAGGCGAAAACGCAAAGTGCTCATGGAACTCAGCAGGTCAGGCAGCATCTGTGGAGGAGGGAATAATCAGACAACATTTTGGGGTTAGGATCCTTCTTCAGATGCATGGTGGAGATTGTCAAACCTGCCCCATGTGCTTTTAAAGTACAGGAAGCATTCTTAACACACAGGGCCTTGTTAATAGGTCTGGAGCCAAATCTAGACTGTAGATCCTGTTATGTATTCATTATTTTTCCACTGAAAAATAATCCCTCTAATGTTTATTTTCCATTAACAGCACGCAAAACATTATCACAACCAAAGGATTTGCGACAGAGAAAATCTCAGTACAGAATGGAGTCAAAGAAGGACACATCATTGTCCCAACCCCTTCCTCAATCTTTTCTCAATGTTGCACCTGAACTCCAACAAATTTCCCATGGGACTGAAGATAATCTGCAAAACTATTGGGAAAATGTTCCAGCTTCAGCAACTGTACTCAGAACGAAGGTCCATCCGAAGCCCAGTCAATGAGCTTGAAGTAGAATCCCAGTTATTCAGTGGGAAGCAGGCCCTTCGGCCTAACATATCAGTGTCAACCAAGATGCCCATCTAGTGTAATCACATTTGCCTGAATTTGGCCCATATCTCTCTAAACCTTCCCTGATCGTGTTTTTTTTTAAAATGCAGGTATAGTACCTGCCTCAACGATCTCCTCTGGTGGCTCATTCAACATAGCATAAACGGCAACGTGCAGCCTCAAGCACAGCTTTAACAAGCCGGATAAGAAAGCAATCCATGCTTCATCTTCAGTTGCTGCTATTGATTACTTATGGGCCTGTCCCACTTAGGCGATTTTTCAGCGGACTGCCGGCGACTGTCAAGTGGCCGGCAGTTATCTGAACAACCAGCAACTGGAACGGCGACTGTCAGAGTGGAACACACACACACACACATCGCTTCCTTCACCAGCCTGTTATGCAGGCGGGGGACAAAGCAAGCGGGGGGAGTGCTGGCTGAGTGAAATTCACACGGTGCAAAGCCAAGGTGAAACAGACACACACCAGGATGAACAGGAAGGTTGGCGCTGTAATTAAGACGGCTAAAGCACTGTGTACGGTAAGTCCTTTACAAGAGGGGGGGGAGAAAGGGGGAGGGAGAGGGGGGAGGGAGATGGGGAAGGGAGAGGGGGGAGAAGGGGGGAGAAGGAGGGAGAAGGAGTGGAGACAACTTTTAAGAAGCCAGAGATACACGGCTGTGAAGCTCGGCAGACATTTAACATTACCGGTCGGTTATCCTTGGTTCTGCTTATGTTTTTTTTCCCCAATGAGCCAATGAAATTCACCGGTCAGCACCGACTACAACCTATGAGAACCTACGAGGACCTTCAACCTCCTGGCAACCCACTAGGACCTCCTGGCGACCCACCTGTGGCACGAGATTTCTCTCTACTCTCCATGGCGGCTTCATTCTAGTAGCCGCTAATTTCAAAAGACAAAGTCAAAGTATTCTTTATTGTCATTCAGACCTTCCGGTCTGAACAAAATTTCGTTGCCTTGCAGTCATACATATATTAAAAAACAAAACACACAATAAACACATATTTAGCATCCACCACAGTGAGTTCACCAGGCACCTCCTCACTGTGATGGAAGGCAAACGTCTTAATGTCTTTTCTTCTTCCCTCCTTGATCTCCCTCTGCGCTGAGGCGATCCAGGCCTCCGATGTTGTCGTCCTCTAGGCCCGCGGCCGAGCCTCCGAAGCCGGGCTGCCGCCACCGCCATTGCCGGAACGCTGGAACACCGCCACAGCTCTGAAGCCGGGTTTGCTGCCGGAACGCTGGAACGCCACAGCTCTGAAGCCGGGTCCGCTGCGGGAACGCTGAAACGCCACGTCCACAGCTTTGAAGCCAGGTGCGCCGTCGCTGCTGGAACACTGGAATGCCGCCACAGCTCTGAAGCCGGGTTGCCGCTGGAACGCTGGAACACCACAGCTCTCCAGTCGCATCCCCCCGAAGGGAGAGACTAAAACCTTGTTTCTCCCATCCTCCCTCCCCCCCCCCCCCCCCCCCCCCCCCCCCCCCCCCCCCCCCCCCCCCCCCCCCCCCCCCCCCCCCCCCCCCCCCCCCCCCCCCCCCCACACCACACATACACAGCCTAATAAACTAAAATTTAACTAAAACAGACACAAGAAAACAAAAAGAAAAGAAAAAACAGACGGACTGCAGGCGAGCCGCAGTTGCCAGCACCGCCGCCACTTCCGGAAGTCGCGGATGTTGAAAACGTTGCGGTGACCATAATGAGGCCGCGACTAGTTCCCAAAATGCGGGAACTCCTCATGACCACGAAGGCGACTCAACGGCAACCACCCACGAACATGTGGCGACTGCACAGTCTCCTGCACTCGCCTAAAAAGTTGCCTAAGTGGGACAGGCCCATTAAACTCCACACAGCAGCATATGTTTCAATGCAAAGTGCTCTGTTTTCTTTTCTCCACAGAATCATGTTTCATTAATCTGCCACTTATGAGCAGCTCTTTGCCAAGGGAATTAGTGTTTGCTCATTACTAATCCTTTTTATGTCAGTATATAAAGAATTATGAAATTCTCCTTCTGTTTCCATGTTTACCAGCATCCTCCAATTTATTGGGCTGCATTGTTCTTAATCAAACATATGAATTTTTGGATGAATTACAATCTGATAACCAACCAACGGGTTAGCATTCCATTCCTTTCAATCCACCCATGCAGTACTAACTGAATTTACTGAACATATAGATCGTGCTTCTGATAAAGGACGACTTGGAAAGCCAATTTTCCTTGATTTAAAGAAACCTATAGGCACAGTAAATCACAAAATAGTGTGGCAGAAGTTATAGTTCATTGACCTGAGTAAAATTAGAATAATAGGTTTTCAGTCTTATCCATCTGATCTGCACCAAAATCTTACTCTCTGCACAGAGTGTACTTTGGGTTAGGTTCATTTTTTTCTATTCCAAAACTCATTTCAAATGTATAATTTCTAATTGCTTTTTTTTTCGCCTCTTCTTTGGAGGAATGTCTTTTTGGCAAGACATTCCTCTGGTCACCCATACGAGTGGCAGCCATAGTTATTGATATCCTGAGAATAAAAGGACGTGCCTTCAGAAACAAAATGAGGAGGAATTCTTTAGTCAGTAGACGGCTGTGGAGGCGGTCAATGGATATTTTTAAGGCAGAGATTGACAGATTCTGATTAGTACGGGTGTCAGGGTTTGCAGGGAGAATTGGATTTAGAGGGAGAGATAGATCAGCCATAGTTGAATAGCAGAGGAGAGTTGATGGGCTGAATGGCCTAATTCTGAATGGCCTAATTTATGAACTTATGAACTCATTTACCAGAGGTGAATGTGAACAATAAACACCATCACGGTTCCTGATTGTAGTCAAGATGAGAAAATGCTGGGCGTACACAGCAGGTCAGGCAGCATCAGGGGAAAGAAAAACATAGTTTTAAGTTTAATGACCTCTTCCACACTTTCCATTCTTGTTTCATATTTTCAGCATCTGTGAGATTTTACTTTTGTATAGTAAAGTCTGTCTGTCACACTGGAGGAACAGCCTCTCATATTTCGCTTTGGCATCTTACAATCCAGCGGTATGAATGTTGATTTCCCTAATTTCAAGTGACCTCTGCATTCCCTCTCTCTCTGCTCCTCCCCCACCCTAGTCATCCTGCCAGTTCCACTGTTTGCACCCCTTCATTATCATCTCTTCCACAGCCAACAATGGACAATTGTGGGCTCCACCTTTCCTTGGTCATCTGTGCCAACTGATTTGTTCTGGACCTTTTCATACTTCTAGTATCCCTCCCCCCCGACTCTCAGAGAGGGCAGACAAGAACTCAAATTAACATTTTGGTTCAAAGAGGGATTTTCTGCTAATGCAGCTCATCTTCAGTATTGTACTGGGATATCACCCTGGTTTTTTGCTCTTATGTTTTTTTTTAATATATTTTTTTATTTTGAACAGACAAAAGGAAATGTGTTAGGAGATTAGATATAGCTCTTAGGCGAACAGAATCAAAGGAGAAAGCAAGAACGGGGTGCTAATTTTGGATGATCAGCCATGGTCATATTGAATGGTGGTGCTGGCTCGAAGGGCCGAATGGCCTACTCCTGCACCTGTTTTCAATGCTTCTATGAAAGGATTCTACTATCTGAACAACAGGTAAGTCTTGAACTTTCTTAGAAGGAGGTTCTGAGACCTGAAATTACTTGCCCCGAAAATAGTAAGGTTGCTGTTAGTAAGAGCACTGTTAGCTCCCAATTTCTTCTCCTGACTTTGTTTAATACTTATGATTTCATCATTGCTGCATCATGTTCCTTCATACTGGAGATACAAGAGGCCTCGGGTGCTGGAATTTTCAATAAAAATCAATCTGCTGTGGGAACTCAATGGGTCAGGCAGCATCGGTGGAGAGAAATGGACAGATGACATTTCGGGTCAGCCTGACCCTGAAGAAGGGTCTCGACCCGAATCGTTGTTCATCTATTTCTCTCCATAGATGGCTCCTGACCCACTGAGTTCCCCCAGCAGATGGTTTTATACTGAAGATAGATAGAAATTGCTGGAGTAACTCAGCAAGACAGGCAGCATCTCTGAAAAAAAGGGATGGGTGACGTTTTGGGTCGTCCATTTTTCACAAGTCTGAGGAAGGGTCTCAACCGGAAACGTCACCCATTCCATCTCTCCAGAGATATGCTTGTCCCAATGAGTTACTCCAGCAGTTTTGTGTCTACTTTCGGTGTAAACCAGCATCTGCAATTCCTTCCTACACAGATGGCTTTATGCTGCTGCTTATTCGGCTGAATAACACTAAGAATGGGTTAACTTCACTGCAGGGGCTGCAATGATGAAAGAAGGTGGCTCACTACAGCCTTCTCACAGGCAACTGGAGATCAACAGTGGATTCTTAGATGTCCTTATGGTGACACCCATATTCCAGGAAAGAGTGGAACAAATAAATGAGATCTTCAAGTCATGAGCAAAAAGTGGTTTGCGGCAAGATTTGTTTAAAATTATCTCCAATTCCTCACATTCCATCTTCTCTTGAAGGTTTTGGCTCCTTCAATGGAACACAGTTAAATAGGCATCCACTGAAATTTCATCCAAGCTTTTAGTTAGACATGACAGTGAATTTTGGCAGCCCCCACAGCCACAACGTGGAATCACAGTCAGCCACAACGTGGAGCTTCCAACACAGGGTCAGGCCATTCTACCTCGCCAGTCTATACACTGGCCATAAATTCTCCACTGAAACCATTTTAGAATCATAGAATCATACTAACATAAGGATGTGCCACACAGAATTGGGCCCTCGGCCCACATCCTCCACGCCAAACATGATGCCTATCTACACTAATTCTGCTTGAATCCATTAGGCCCATATACCTCTATGCTTCAGAAGATAGACACAAAATGCTGGAGTAGCTCAATAGCAGCATCTCTGGATAAAAGGAGTAGGTGACATTTTGGGTTGGAACTTCTTTTTCAGCCTAAAAGTCTGTCTGAAGAAGGATTTCAACTCAAAACGTCACCTACTCCTTTTCTCCAGAGATGCTACCTGACCCACTGAGTTACTCCAACATTTTGTCAACCTCTTTGCCTCTCCTACCTAAGTACCTTTCCAAATGCCCTTTAAACATTGTACTACAATCTGTTTCCACCTCTGACAGCTCGTCCCAGATATTCAGTACTCTGTGTGAAAGACGTACCCCTCAGAACTCCTTTAAATTTCTCCCTTCTCAGCTAAAACTATGCCCTAGACTACCCTTTCCTGGGGAAAAGATTCTGACGATCTATGTCCATCTATCTATCTATCTATCTATCTATCTATCCATTTATGTCCTCATAAAGACACCCCTTAGTACTGTAGATATTCTGTATTTCACATATTCCCTGTAAGTTCTATTGTAGTCTGGTACAGTGGGTTGAGCAAACTGTCTTGCAATGTTCTCTACTATATAATTAGATAAATAATTGGCAGTCAGCTTGCAGTACCTGAATCTCTGAGCCATTTGAAAGTTGCACCTGCCTGAATTTGAAGTGAGCAACACACACTTGTAGGTTCATTTGTACAACCATATAATCCCATTATTAATTTACAGGGGCTTTAAAAAGGGAATGCTCAACTTAAGTGGCATTTCTGGGAAAGTGCTGCTCTGATTTCTGCAATACAGCGCAGTGTTCTCTCGAGGAGGATGGGGAGTGAGAGACCTTCAATGCATCTGTGCGAGCAAAAGCTCTCTATTTTATGAACATTGAAAAATACTAAATGTTTTCCTTCTCATTAAAACTATGCCCTAGACTACCCTTCCCTGGGGAAAAGATTCTGACGATCTATCCATCTATGTCCTCTTAAAGTCACCCCTTAGCCTACTATATTCCAGCCTATTCAATATCCCCTTATAACTGTAGGAAGGACCTGTAGATATTGGTTCAAACTGAAGATAGACACAAAAAGCTGTCTGAAGAAGGGTCTCAACCTGAAAAGTCATCCATTCCTTCTCTTCAGAGGTGCTGCCTGTCCCGCTAAGTTACAGTATTCCATGCCAGCCAACTTCCCGACAAACCTCTTCTGCACTGTCTCTATTTTACAGATGCACCATGGAAGGCATACAGCCGGTTTGCTTGGTTTGGGAACAGTTCTGCAGAAGACTGAAAAAAATTGCAGAGAATTGTGTACATAGCCCAGTCCATCACATAGATCAGGCTCCCTGCCATTGCTCTGGGACAGGTGATTCACCCAGAACAAATCTGTGCTGTGCCTGGCAGGAAAATCTCGGGCGGCCTGATGCTGCTCAGAGATACCATCACCTACGTACAGGTGAGGGGTGGGCACCTGCCTAATCATCTTGGACCAGGAGAAGTCCTTCGACAGGGTATCTCACATGTACATGATAGACATGCTCTCCAAAATGGACTTTGGGGAGAAAACAGGAACTAGATCCAATGGCTCTACACTGATATCTGCAGTGCGGTTCAAATTTAAGGATAGGACATTGAGAGCTTCCCCACCAGGTCTGGAGTAAGGCAGGGTGGCCCACACCACCCCCTATCTGGTCTGTGTGCTGTATATTGACCATTGGCCATGGTATAAAGTCCTTTGATGAATCCATCAGGAAGGACAAGAGTATAAGAGGGGTGGCATTGCCAGGAATTGGGGTTGCCAGCCTGAGCGTGGCCTCGCAGATATACAGCGGTCCACACATGAGACAGCAGATATAGCAGATGAGGTTGGAGGAGGTGCCATCTCTGCCTCACCTGAGGAACCTCTGCCTCACCTGAAAAGACTGTTGGGGTCCGTGGGAGGAGGTGTAGGGACAGTCGAGGGAGGAGATGTTGGGACAGGTGTTGCATCTCCTGCGGTTGTAGGGGAAAGTACCTGGAGAGAGGATGGTTTGGGTGGGAAGGGACAAGTTAGCCAGGGAGTTGCAGAGGGAATGGTGTCCGCAGAAAGCGGAAAGGGGCGGAAAGGGGAAGACATGGCTAGCGGTGGTATCCCGTTTAAGGTGGCAAAAATGTTGGAGGACTATGTGCTGTATACGACGGCTGATGAGGTGAATGGTGAGGACTAGGGGGATGCTGTCCCTGTTGCGACTGGGAGGAGGGGGAGCAAGAGCGGAGCTGTATGCTGTTGAGGAGACCCCAAAAGTTGTTGACTGGCCCATTCCAGACTGTGGGAGTACGTGCTGAGGGATGCACTGAAGCTTGGTGCACCCAACACCAAGGCTCTGTCGGGGAGGTCCACAGTCTACAGTCCTTCTGCTGGCCAGTCAAACAATTCATAATTGAATTGAACCTAAACGACTCATGATTTCCATGAGATCAACTCTTTTATCTGAAGAGTTTTTGCATTGGAAGGTCAAAGGTCAGGGTTTGTCACCGCACCCCCCCCCCCCCCCCCCCCCCCCCCCCCCCCCCCCCCCCCCAGTCCCTCCCCTATAATCCTTGGAGAAGAGTCCTCCCGCAATTCCTTGCTCCAAGGAAATAATACCTTGGATGTATAGACTGATCCAAAGCCTTAGCCACAGCTTCACTTGACTCAGAGCACAGAGGAATGCAGGGCACCTGAGAACACAGTTGATTTTTTTTAAACCTTCAACCAACCATAGCATTTTAATGATCTCAACTTACCTGTAGGATAATCAGGGCCAGTCAAACAATTCATAGTTTAATTGAACCCAAACGACTCATGATTTCCATGAGATCAACTCTTTTATTTCAGTTGGGTCTGTCCTGGGTTTGCAAAGCCCTCATCTCTGCAATTTTTGTAAATAACTCCTTCACCAGTGCTGTATTTCACATATTCCCTGTAAGTTCTATTGTAGTCTGGTACAGTGGGTTGAGCAAACTATCTTGCAATGTTCTCTACTATATAATTAGGTAAATAATTGGCAGTCAGCTTGCAGTACCTGAATCTCTGAGCCATTTGAAAGTTGCACCTGCCTGAATTTGAAGTGAGCAACACACACTTGTAGGTTCATTTGTACAAGCATATAATCCCATTATTAATTTACAGGAGCTTTAAAAAGGGAATGCTCAACTTAAGTGACGTTTCTGGGAAAGTGCTGCTCTGTTTCTGCAATACAGCGCAGTGTTCTCTCGAGGAGGATGGGGAGTGAGAGACCTTCAATGCATCTGTGCGAGCAAAAGCTCTCTATTTTATGAACATTGAAAAATACTAATTTTTTATGGTCTGCAGTCAAAGGTTACCCCTGCTTGTTATGTGATGCCAACATTGTAAAATAATTGGGAGTTTTCCAATTTCACCATCTCTGGGCAAATCATAACAGTGATCTCAAGTTATTCATATGCTTTTGCTAGAAATAACGAAAGAATCTCACCATGTTTATGGGCGTTATTTAAATAATGGAAATCTTTCTAATTCCATTTTGCATGGATTACAGATACTTACAGTAATTGATATAATTTCCCCTAAGATGTGTGCATCTCTGATGCACTAACTAGCGAATCTAACATGACATCATTCCTCTGGGGTTCAAGGGCAAAGAGATGTTTTCTTGACACTCTTCAGCTTTAATGAAAGTGGTTCACAAAATCAAATTGAAAAGTACAGTTAATACTAAATTTATCAATCCTCAGTTATCACTTTCCCTTTTGTGTTTCGAGGTGGAAACACAACATTGTTTTTTAAGCCACTGCAAGAATCTATGGTAGATAAAGAGAATAGAACTTCAACAAAATAAATTAGTGTAATGTTAGTTCTTGATAATAATCTGGGGTAGTGAAACGTCTCTAATAATGATCACTTGTATTAATATATCACCTACAATAATATGGCAAGACATCCCAAAGTCATTATTAGGCTCTTTATGATCCATTTGATACTGAACTAATCAATGCAAGTGTTATTAGGACAGATCACCAGCAGCCTGTTCTCGTGTCAGTTTTTAACAGGACCTTAGCGAAGGAGAGAGAGTTAGGAAGGCAGAATGTACAAACAAATTGCTGGTTTACATACCTGTAAAAAGACACAGTGTTGGAGTAACTCAGCGGGTCCAGTAACTCAGCACCTCTAGAGAACATGGGATAGGCGTCATTTGGGTCGGGACCTTTCTACAGACCTGGATCCGGAAGGCAGAGAGAGGGTAGGTCATTTAGAACCATGAGGAAAAAATGCTCACCCAGAGTGTTGTGAATCTGTGGAATTCTCTACCTCAGAAGGCAGTGGAGGCCGATTCTCTGGATGCTTTCAAGAGAAAGTTAGATAGAGCTCTTAAAGATAGCAGAGGCAAGGGATATGGGGAGAAGGGCGGAACGGGGACTGATTGTGGATGATCAGCCATGATCACAGTGAATGGCGGTGCTGGCTCAAAGGGCCGAATGGCATACTCCTGCACCTATTGTCTATTGTCTATTGTTTAGAGAGGCAATTGCAGAACTAACAGTCTTGCAAGCTGATGAAATGATTGCTTCTACAGGAATGGTTACAGAGATCATGAAGCTAGACTTCGGGAAGGGCAGATACCTCACTGGGTTGCAGGGGTGAAGGTGACTGCAGAGTAATGGCATGATTAAAATGCAGCACATTTGTGAAAATGAAATCTCACAGTGAAGGGACTGCAGTTCAAAGCAGTGGAGGGTCTACAGTTCAAAGCAAATCAGATATATTGATGAAAACCACTCATGTCTCAATGTTTATCCTAATTAGTTCCACTATCTTATCCTATTTCTGACAGGGGTTTAATGCACAGTGCAAAATGCAATGTTAATTCGTACATTACCACATTTTATGTTGTAGCATAACTTTTTTGTGTACATAACTTTTTTGTGTACTAGCACTAACTCTAACAGTGCAAAAGACCCAGGTTTGATCCCAACTACGGGTGATGTCTGTATTCCTTTTCAGAATGGCTGGCAATCATAGTGGGGTACCGCAAGGCTCGGTGCTGGGACCCCAGCTATTTACAATATATATTAATGATTTGGACAAGGGAATTGAATGCAACATCTCCATGTTTACGGATGACACGAAGCTGGGGGCCAGTGTTAGCTGTGAGAAGGATGCTAGGAAGCTGCAAGGTGATTTGGATAGGTTGGGTGAGCATGCAAATGCATGGCAGATGCAGTATAATGTGGATAAATGTGAGGTTATCCACTTTGGTGGCAAAAACTGGAAAGTAGACTATTATTTGAATGGGGGCCGATTAGGAAAAGGGGAGATGCAACGAGACCTGGGTGTCAAGGTACACCAGTCATTGAAAGTAGGCATGCAGGTGCAGCAGGCAGTGAAGCAAGCGAATGGTATGTTAGCATTCATAGCAAAAGGATTTGAGTATAGGAGCAGGGAGGTTCTACTGCAGTTGTACAGAGTCTTGGTAAGACCACACCTGGAGTATTGTGTACAGTTTTGGTCTCCTAATCTGAGGAAAGCCATTCTTGCCATAGAGGGAGTACAGAGAAGGTTCACCAGACTGATTCCTGGGATGTCAGGACTTCCATATGAAGAAAGATTGGATAGACTCGGCATGTACTCGCTACAATTTAGAAGATTGAGGGGGGATCTTATAGAAACTTACAAAATTCTTAAGGGTTAAAGAAGGAACTGCAGATGCTGGAGAATCGAGGGTTACACAAAAGGCTGGAGAAACTCAGCGGGTGCAGCAGCATCTAAGGAGCGAAGGAGATAGGCGACGTTTCGGGTCGAGACCCTTCTTCAGACTGGTCAGGGATCGGGGAAACGAGAGATATAGACGGTGATGTGGAGAGATAAAGAACAATGAATGAAAGATATGCAAAAAAGTATCGATGATAAAGGGAACAAGCCATTGTAAGCTGTTTGTGGTGTGAAAATTAGAAGCTACTGCGACTAGGGTGGGGGAGGGAGATAGAGATAGAGGGAATGCCAGGGCCGAGGGCTGAGGGAGAGGTGGGAAGGGGAGGAGACAGCAAGGGTTAACAGAATTGAGAAAATTCAATGTTCAAGCCCAAAGGATGCAGACTCCCCAAGCTGATTAATTGAGGTGCTATTCCTCCAACTTGCGGAGTTGCTCATTCTGGCGTGGAGGAGGCCCAGGACCGAGAGGTCGGATGCGGAATGGGAGGGGGAGTTGAAGTGCTGAGCCACCGGGAGGTCTGGTTGGTTTTTGCGGACTGAGCGGAAGTGTTCGGCGAAACGATCGCCAAGCCTCCGCTTGGTCTCACCGATATAGATCATCTGGCGTCTGGAGCAGCGGATGCAGTAGATGAGGTTGGAGGAGGTGCAGGTGAACCTCTGTCGGACCTGGAAGGACTGCTTGGGTCCCTGAAAGCTGAGTGGAGGGGGGAGGTGAAGGGACAAGTGTAACATTTCTTGCGGTTGCAAGGGAAAGTGCCCGGGGAAGGGGTAGAGCGGGAGGGAAGGGAAGAATTGACAAGGGAGTTGTGGAGGGAGCGGTCTTTGTGGAAGGCAGACGGGGGGGAGATGGGAAGATGTGGCGGGTGGAGGGGTCACGTTGGAGGTGGCGAAACTGGCGGAGGACTATGTGTTGTATTTGCCGGCTGGTGGGGTGAAAGGTGAGGACCAGGGGGACTCTGCCCTGTTTGCGAGTGGGGGAATGGGGAGCGAGGGCAGTGTTGCGGGGTATGGAGGAGACCCTGGTGCGAGCTTCATCAATAGTGGGGGAGGGGAATCCCCGTTCTCTGAAGAATGAGGCCATTTGTGATGACCTGGTATGGAACACCTCATCCTGGGAGCAGATGCGGCGTAGACGGAGGAATTGGGAATAGGGGATGGAGTTGGACAGGCTAGATGCAGGAAGATTGTTGGGGAAGTCCAGAACAAGGGGTCACAGTTTAAAGATAAGGGGGAAGTCTTACAGGACCGAGATGAGAAAAACATTTTTCACACAGAGAGTGGTGAATCTCTGATATTCTCTGCCACAGAAGGCAGTTGCGGCCAGTTCATTGGCTATATTTAAGAGGGAGTTAGATGTGGCCCTTGTGGCTAAGGGGGTCATGGGGTATAGAGAGAACGCAGGTACGGGATACTGAGCTGGATGATCAGCCATGATCATATTGAATGGCGGTGCAGGCTCGAAGGGCCGAATGGCCTACTCCTGCACCTATTTTCTATGTTTCTATGTTTCTATCATATTGGATGGCGGTGTTGGCTCGAAGGGTCAAATGGCCTTCCCCTGCACCTATTTCTCTCTGTTTCTCTGTTTCTATGTTTCTATGTTGGGATTTCTTGGAGTTGGGCCGATAGCACAGTTTGTGGACATACCTTCATGTCAGCCTGTTTCAACAAAGGCAGACACTTGAGCATTTTGAGTGCAAACTAATGGTTATGGGTTCTCCCATAGCCCCCATCATGTGGACACACTTAGAATTGTAGAATTGTGGAGTTGTATAGCACAGATGCAGCCCCATAGGTCCACACCATCCATTATCACCTTCCTTCCTATCTACACTATTCCCATTTGCCCACATAGGGTCTGCATCATTCCATGCTTTGTCCATTCATGTGACAATCTGAATCTTTCTTACATCTATTTGTATTTGATTATACCGTGTTGCTGGCAGCACCTCCCAACCTCCCAGCGGTAGAGATGCTGCCTTACAGCGCTTGCAATGCTGGAGACTCGGATTCGATCCTGACTACGGGTGCTGTCTGTATGGAGTTTGCACGTTCTCGCCGTGACCATGTGGGTTTTCTCCGAGATCTTCGGTTTCCTCCCGCACCCCAAAGACGTACAGGTATGTAGGTAAATTGGCTTGGTATAAGTGTAAATTGTCCCTAGTGTGTAGGATAGTGTTAATTTGTGGGGATCTCTGGTCGGCATGGACTCAGTGGGCTGAAGGGCCTGTTTCTGCTCTGTATCTCTATACTAAAAAACTAAACTAAACTAAACCTTGAGACATCAATCATTCTCTGTGTAAAAAAAATTCCCTTAAGATCTCTATGACTCTATGACTCTATCTCCTATAATGCTTCTTCTGTTCACCTTAAACTGATTCCTACTTGTTAAAGAAATTCCAGCCCATTCAATCATCGGTACAATGGTATGAAACAAGATGTAATTCTGAAATGACAAAGTTATAGGGCTAACCTTCTCAACCACTGATACAAATATTCCATTCACCTCGAAGGAGGATCAAAGAATCGTAGATCCAACAGAAACAGGCCCTTCAGCCCAATGTATCCACGTCGGCCACGAAGTTGAGAGTAGTGAGCTGGTTCAGTGACATGTTGTTTGTCGGCTTCCAGTAAAGTGCTTTTGGAAAAAATTGCACTTTAAACCCAAGAAATACATTTAATCCCCAAAGGAGTCCAACAGGAAGAAGGTCAGAAACTCCAAAGTGCATTTCACACATCATATTTTCTTCTCTGAAGGATTAAATGCAACTAATTATTTTGTATTTCAGGGATTTTTTGGGGAACTTTGCACGCCCTGGGGCTACCCGACATTGTTACCATCACATTAATCATCAACTAATTAACGCTTGATATACTGTAAAATGCTGGTTCTCATGTGCCAGATGTGGAAACCAATTTTGATAGTCAAACTCCATGTTATCCTATCATCTTTTTTCCTTGTAATCCCATCAGGGGATTGGTGAATAATAATTAGCAAGATTTTGTTTCTTTCTTAACTAAGAGGGGATAATGTTGATTTTGTGTTTTACATTTTAACATCATTATTATTTCTTGTTTTTTTAAATCAAAGGAGATGTACGATGGATGGAATGATCAAATAGTTGGAAAAAGAGTCACATCAGAGGCAAAGAGAATTTCCTTATCCACTGAGCTCTTATGACTTGGGAAGAATGCCTAAAGGGCCTGTCCCAATTGGGCGTCATTTGCGCGTCATTTACGTGACAGGCCGGCTGTGACTGTCGCAAGACTGTCTCTCGAAAATCATCTAGCAGTACAACAGTCGCGCGCCAAGTAGCGCCAGTCTCTGTGGCAAGGATTTTCAGAGTGAAAACTTTTCAAAACTCAGCGCGCTTTATACCCGGGTGATCACGTGGTGTGGCGCTCAAATGTCGCGCAAATGGCGTACCGATGGCATACGGGCTGTGCGCTGCAACGCGTAGTTATGGACGTTGACGCACGGTGACGCATAATAAATTAGCATAGGCAATGTTCGTGTGTCACCGTGCGTAACCATGCGTCACCACACGCTGCACAAATGCCATCAATATGTCAGCGTATGCCTTCAGTACATCAATGCGCGCAAGGGATATGTCACGCTGGTGGCGCGCGAGGATTTTGAACATTCCAAAATTCTGGGGCATACACCACCACGCATCACCACGCACCAACCAATTTTTAGGATGTCGCGTAAATGACGTGCAAATAACGCCCAAGTGGGACAGGCCCTTAAAGGGTCATGGAAGCTGTTTCAGTGGAAACTGTGAAAAGGGAACATGGATATTCCTTGATGTAAATATTTTTGCCGTGATAAATGGGCACTAACCTTTTTTCCATAAGGACACACTGCTCCAAAAGTTTCATGATACATTTCAAACATTGTTCTTAATTAATGATGTATCACTTGACAAAATATATTTTCTGGAACACATCCCTTCAATAAATTGAGGGATGGTTGTATACATTTATAGCACTATTGGAAAAGACCAGTGAATTCTGAGCATTTAGGTTGCTCTTTCAAATAGACAGCACAAGCATATTGAGCTGAGTAGCTTACTTCTACATATGACTGAAGGTAGACAAAAATGCTGGAGAAACTCAGCGGGTGTGGCAGCATCTATAGAGTGAAGGAATAGGCGACGTTTCGGGTCGAGACCTTTCTTCAGACTCTTGAATGAAGTATAGTTGGGGTCCGTTGCAGGTAAGGGTGAGTGAGGCCCGGAGTTATAGGAGAGTCAAAGCGAGGTCCTGCTGGTGCTGGCGCATCGCAGTCAGAGTAGACCGCAGGGCATGGAAGGAGAACTGCCGTGTAAAGCGGCAGATAGACTGTCGGAACCTATAGTCCGGGTTGGAATCAAACTGGGAGGTAGGGAACTGGATCTGGAATCCACGAGGTACAAGATGGAGGCGCAGGCAAGACTCGAGAAAGCACACAAAAAAAAATATAGTAGTCCAGTAATAACAATAATAGTCTATAGTTCAGAGCTTATTTGAGGTTGTAGTGTTTAATAGCTGAATGGCTGTAGGGAAGAAGCTGTTTCTGAACCTGGAAGTTACAGTTTTCAGGTTCCTGTACCTTCTTCCCGATGGCAGGGGTGAAATAAGTGTGTGACCAGGGTGGTGTGTGTCTCTGATGCTGGCTGCATTGTTGAGGCAGCGATTCCAGTAAATCCCTTCGATGGTGGAGAGGTCAGAGCTAGTGATTGCCTGGGCAGTGTTCACAACCTTTTGCAGTCTTCTTCGCTCCTGGGCATTCAGGTTGCTGAACCAGGTCGTGATGCAACCAGTCAATATGCTCACTACTGATGCAATTAAAAAGAAAACACATCAACGCCTCTACGTCCTGAGATGACTACAGAGATTTGGTATGTCATAGAGGATTCTCTTTAACAGGTGTAATACAGGTGTACAATAGGGATCTTATTGACTGGTTGCATCAAGGCTTGGTTTTGCAACTTGAATGCAAAAAGGTGTGAACACTGCCCAGTCCATCACCGGCTCTGACCTCCCACCATCGATGGAATTTACCGGAATCGCTGCCTGTAGAAGTTCAAGAGAATCCTCTTTGACATAACGAATCTCTGTAATCTTCTCTTGAACTTCTACGGGTGTACAGTAGTGAGCATATTGACTGGTTGCATCACGACCTGGTTCGGCAACCTGAATGCCCAGGAGCGAAGAAGACTGCAAAAGATTATTAAGGGTTTGGACATGCTAGAGGCAGGAAACATGTTCCCGATGTCCAGAACCAGGGGCCACAGTTTAAGAATAAGTGGTAAGCCATTTAGAACGGAGATGAGGTAACATGTTTGAACACAGAGGGTTGTGAGTGGGTGGAATTCTCTGCCTCAGAGGGTGGTGGAGGCCAGTTCTCTGGATACTTTCAAGAGACAGCTAGATAGTGCTCTTAAAGAAAGCAAAGACAGGGGATATGGGTAGAAGGCAGGAATGAGGTACTGATTGTGGATGATCAGCCATGGTCACATTGAATGGCGGTGATGGCACGAAGGGCCGAATGGCATATTCCTGCACCTTTGTCGATTGTCTATTGCCTATTATCACCTAGGAATTTGAATTTTTTTGACTCTCTCCACCATTGTCCCATTGATATAAACAGGATTGTGGGTCCTCATCCTTCCACTTCCAAAGTCCACAATCAGTTCAACTCAAAGTCATATTTAAGCGAGCAGGTATGTTTATCGAAAAATTTAATAAAAATAGAGCAACGACATTAATAAATAGAAGTTACATTCCCCCTCCAAAGAAATGAATTTGTTTATCTAAAATGGTATTTCAAACATCTTGCAAGGAGTTATGGGCATTTGAAAATTGCATTGACATTTTGTCTCAACGAACCATTCAAGTTAAATCCCTGATCAAAAAAATTATGCACAGCAGACTCAGCACAATGACATGAAATGTCCAAATTACATGATGTTTATCATCCTGAAGTGAAACCTGTATTTTATTTGGTTTGATAGACATTTTTCCCAAATATGTTTTTGATTAATTCTGGTAAGATTCCTCCATGGTCTTCTGATTCCCAATCAGTGTACCCTCGAGCTCTGGAATTCACTCTTGACACATCTCCACTTCGCCACCTCATTTTTTTCCCTTTACGATGCTGCTCAAAACCTATTTCCACAATCACGCCTAGGATCAGCTTTCCAAATGTCCTTTCATGCAGCTTGATGTTAGATTTTACTTCGGAGTCACGCGAGCGACTTCGTGAAGACCCCGCCAGCACGCATGCGCGACATATCGTCGCTCGCATTTGCTACCGACATGCTGGGGGGGGAGTGCGCTCTCTCCCCAGCTCCTTCAACGGGACCAGGAAAAGGTAAGTTCACTAACCTTACGCTGGTTTGCAGGTAGGAGTCCTTCTGTTTCTACCTGCAGGTAACGATGGATGGAAAAGGGAAAGGTAACCTTTCCAAGCACCGCTGGACTTCTGGTCCGCGGGACACTTTCTCCGGAGCTGTTCGCGACACCGGCGGCGTCCGGGGAACGGCCCGGTGAAAAGGTGCGGAAGTCGGGCGCGCCTGTTACACCAGCGCCCGACTCGTCTCCAGAGGCGGCCGCACAGGTGCAGGGTATGGGCGACCCCGCTTTTGTGTCTCCATCCCCCGGGAGGGGGGGGAGCAAGCAGATACGAGGCGTACCTCGCACACCGGCGACGGCAACACCTCGTCTGCGAGGGCCGAGGGGGGGGGAAGACCGTGCCGACGTCGAGCCCCGCAGCTGAAGCAGGTCTCAAAGAGCCGCCGGGGTCTCCCGACTTAGAGCGGGCCGGTAGAGCTGCTGCGGAGTCGCGCAGCCCTGCAGGAGCAGGTGCTGCCAGCTTCACACCGGGGTCTCCTGACTTAGAGCGGGCCGGTAGAGCTGCTGCAGCGTCGCGCAGCCCTGCAGGAGCAGGTGCTGCCAGCTTCACACCGGGGTCTGCTCGACTGCAAGCCGGTGGCAGCCACATGCGGTCGATCAGTTTGCCTGGGGCTGCTGCCGACCGTGCACCCCTACCGAGACATAATGTCAGAGGTAGGGGTAAGCCTGCACGGACTCCGGGGAGCCAGGCGCCGGGGGCCGGCACCGACTCATATCCACTGCCTTCCCACCAGGCACGCGGACCGCCACAGTCCGCTCGTGGGCGGACTAGCTGAGAGTCTGTGCGGGAGTCGTACGTGCCTGTAGGAGCAGGTGTTGACGACCTCCTGCCACCAGATCGCTTTCCACCTTTCATGCGGGTGAGGTCTGCTGGTAGAAGCCCCAGCAACATTGCAGAGCCTGGGGAAGTCGGCTTGTCAGCTACGTGCAGTAGCGACGGTCGCATGGACCGGTGGCAGTGAATGGTGGTGCACCTGGTTCAACAAGAGCAGGTCAGGGAAGAACGGTGGCCCAGGCCTCCGCTACCCACAGCCGATGGCCACCGAGCATCTCGCCTTCCTCCGCCTAGAGTGCCAGAAGTCTGCAGGAGGCAGCGTTCGATGCCAAGCCAGACATGCCAAAGGTCGATACTCCAGAGGCAGATGAGGATCTACTGGATGTCGTGGGCAAATTTGCTACTGCGCCTCCTTCAGGGGAACCACTATATACAAAACTGGCGGGGACAATTAACTATCTCACCTCACACCAGCTACAGGAACGGGTCCTCAACGACACCCTGGACAAATTCAAGCCACTGGAGAATTGCGTTAGTCTGAATGCCCCCATGGTCAATGCTCAAATTTGGGGGAATTTGAGTCATACCGCCAGAGCTAAGGATGCACGCCTCCAGAAAATCCTGAAAATCCTCTCCACGGGTATCACAGCATATGCCAGGACCTTCGGTGGGGAGACCGTGTCCAGTGAGCAGCAGGATGCCCTGGCCTTACTCTACAATGCCCAGTTCGAGATTAATTGTCTCCGAAAAAGCTCCATCCGGCCCATGCTCAACCCTAAATTTGCAGGGTGGTGCCGTACCTCCACCACTCCACCACCACATCAGCTGTTCGGGGAAGACCTGCCGAAAAAGGTAAAAGAGATGGACAAAGAGGCCAAAGCCGTCGGTCTCATGAAGCCACCTTCATCAAGGGCATACGCCTATCGGCAACTGCCGTATACCGCTTGGAAACCTCACCCACCGGACAGGACACCTCGTCACACCACACAACGTCCCCCCAAACCACCATTCACCAGGACCCGCCGTTGACCATGGTGGTAAGGGGGTTACCTAAGCAAGTAGCAATGGTACCCTCACAAGTAGGGGGACGGTTGCGGGCCTTCAGTGGTGCATGGGATAAAATACCTACCGACTCTATTATTTTACAAAGTGTTCGGGGTTATGTCATAGAGTTTATTAACGGTCAACTTCCCCCTATCCAGCATGTGCCTCATCGCATATTTGCGCTCTCTCACTAAGAGATCGAGCAAGGACATGCAGATATATTACGGCTAGCAGCCAAAGGGGTGATAGGAAAGACGACACATGAACCCATTGAGTTCGTGTCCAACATCTTTACTACAACCAAAAAAGATGGAGGTTGTCGGATCATCATTGATCTAACTCAGCTGAACACTTTCGTACAATATACCCATTTCAAAATGGAAACGTTTGAAACCGCTAAGCAGCTACTGTACCCGGGGTACTTTATGGCTTGCATCGATCTCAAAGATGCATACTATACAGTCCCCATCATAGAATCCCATAGGAAATTCTTAAAGTTTGTCTGGAAGGGGCAGTTATGGCAATCTGAAGCTTTACCCAATGGCTTACCCACAGCCCTAGACTGTTTACCAAAATAGTCAAACCGATACTGGCTATCCTACGGCAACAGCATTATATCGTCATGGCTTACCTAGACAATATCCTGATAGTGGGACCAACCCTCCAATTGGCAGAGCTGGCAGTCACAGCGCCCAACACTTTATTCGAGATGTTAGGGTTTGTTATCCATCCAGACAAATCCGAATTCACCCCATCTCAAATCATGGACTATCTGGGCTTTACTATTGACACCACCCGAATGATAGTCACTATCCCACACAGCAAAGCATCTGATATAACCGATGCGTGTACCAGCGTTGCTTGCACCAGGGTGCCGACCATTCGACATACTGCCAAGGTGATTGGGAGACTGGTAGCAACACTTCCAGCTGCGCAATTCGGTCCACTGCACTATCAAAACTTACTACGAGCAAAGATTTCTGCATTACAAGCCAATGCTGGGCACTTTGACAGGCCAATACAGCTACCAATTAAGGCTAAATCTGAGCTACAGTGGTGGGTTGACAATATTAGTGCGTGTTACAAACCCATCATTACTAGCAACCCGTCAGTCATGTTACAAACTGATGCAAGCACTCAAGGCTGGGGTGCAACTGACACCACGTCCAGTTGTGGGGGCAGATGGGATCCTCACGAGTCTACCCTCCTTCAGACACATGGGATAAATTATTTGGAGATGCTTGGGGCTTTCCATGGTCTGAGGGCATACTGCCCCAATTTACGGCATTTACATGTCCGCCTTCAAATAGATAATACCACGGTGGTGGCTTACATAAATCATATGGATGGTATCAGGTCGTTATATTGTGACAAATTGGCAAACACAATTTGGCACTGGTGTATTGAAAGAAATATTTGGCTTACAGCGACCTATGTACCAGGGAAGCTCAACACAGTGGCAGACACCAGGTCATGTGTGTTCAATGATAACATCGAGTGGATGTTGGACCCCAAATATTTGCTCAAATTATAGCTAATTCTGGTGCACCAGATATCAACCTCTTTGCGTCCAGGTTGAACCATCAGATACCAATGAATGTGTCTTGGGAACCAGACCCTGGGGCAGTGGCTATGGATGCTTTTTCACTCCATTGGGGGAAATGGTTCTGCTACGCATTTCCCCCATTCTGCCTCATCAGTCGGGTATTGCAGAAAATATAACTGGATTCTGCTTCAGGCATATTGATCATACCCGATTGGCCTACACAGCCATGGTACCCGGTGGTTCTCCAAATAATAATACGTCCATGGGTTCAAATTGCTAAACACCCCACTTTACTCACTAACCCCATTACGGGGGAAATCACCCGTGCCATGGTCACTTAAAGCTGTTGGCTTGCAGGTTCTGAAGAGGCCGCTCATGGAGGCCGGCATATCGGCCAGAGCGATGGACCTCATTTCAGCATCGTGCAGAGTATCAACCCGGCAGCAGTACCTCACCCAGATCAGAAAGTGGGAGGCCTACTGCTCCCGAACACATACCACCTACCACTCTGCCACGATCCCTGACGTCCTGGAATTCCTAGCAGGCCTTCATTACGATGAGGGTCTCAGCTACAGTGCCATCAACTGCGCCAGGAGTGCGCTCTCCTCATACCTGAATATAGGTGTGGGCATAGTAGTGTTCGAATTCATGAGGGGAGTGTTCAACACCAACCCTCCACGACCCCGATACAACATCACATGGGATGTGGGCGTAGTACTTACTACTGCGAAGCTGGTCCCCTTTGACAGGACTACCTCTTGACAAGCTCACCCTTAAAGTGGTGATGCTGATGGCACTGACTTCAGCTCAACGAGTCCAGGCCTTGCAGAAGCTTCGGCTGGACCGGATGGTCTCGACTCCTGCAAAGGTGACTTTCTTTGTCAAGCAACATAGCCCTGGGTCTTCTGGGCTGCAGTTGGAATTCCGGGCATACCCCACTGATGCCACCCTCTGCATAGCCACCCATCTCCGCTATTACATCCGAACAACTCGTACCATCCGGAAGATGGAGCAGGGGCTCATCCCCAGCCACAACAACCACATCACCGGGTGACTGTGCACACTATCGCAAGGTGGCTCAGGGTGGTGTTGGGTGCCGCTGGTATCGATACTAACATTTTAAAATCTCACTCTACCAGAGCTGCATCCCCATCAGCGGCGAGGGCCATGGAGGTGCACATGGACCACATCCTCGCCACCGCGGGCTGGGCCAGTGAATCGACTTTCCAGAGGTTTTACAATAAACCAGTGGTCGCCCCCCGCTACATTCGCGGATGCCGTGCAGCGAGCCGCTCCGTGAATGTTTACTCCCCGAGTAGGGGCTTTGCTTTGTTATTCTTTGTTTTAATATTCTGCATTATTTTTCAGCCTGTTCAGTCTGGAATGCATTAACAAACTTCCTCCATCAGTATTGCGGCAGTGTGATAGCATGGACGTTGTCCAGGACGTGTAATCACAGAAGCTTTGAAGTCTTCACGAAGTCACTCACGTGACTCCGAAGTAAAATAGTAAGATTAAACGAGAACTTACCAAGTTTGAAGGTTGATCTTTATTTTATGAGGAGTTGCGATGAGGGATTTCGTGCCCTCCGCTCCCAACCCTCTCTCATAAGGTCAACTGGTATGTTCTACTTTGTTCAATCTTACTATCTCCTTCCATGATATGTTCTGTGATTCCACACCGCTGCTTTGAAGAATGTCGCGCATGCGTGCTGGCGGGCTCTTCACAAAATCCCTCATCGCAACTCCTCATAAAATAAAGATCAACCTTCAAACTTGGTAAGTTCTCGTTTAATCTTACTATTTTGTTGGAGAGTCTCTTGAACATAACCAATTTCCTTCATTCACGGTATTTTATAAATGTGAGTTGTGTTGTTCTTACCTTCAGGATGACTTGGAAATTAAGATTACATCTTTACAAGTACATTTTAAAGTATGCTGTGGATACTTTAGTGAACATGGCAAACTGAGAGGATAATAACAAGAGAGGCTTGCAATGTGGGGTGAAGATTAGTGACTAGTATATCTTTACAATAAAATCAGTATAATCTTTCCAAGAAGTAGTATATTTCTGAATAGAATGGATAAATGAGAGATCTAGATTGCAGATATATACGCCCAGAAATGTATCTGCCATTACATTAAACATTTTATGAGGTGCCATCATACTTTTCCACTAAAACTCATACCATTTCCAGATCATTAAACACCAAAATAACATTTGACTTTTTTGATTTTACTTGGGAGTCACGTGTGACTACATGAAGAAGGCTGTCAGCCCGCATGAACGTCAATTACGTCGACTGCATGGCACGACTGGCTGGTAGGCGCGTCGCTCCTCCAGCAGTAAGTTTAAAATCCCGCAGGTACGTTTTTGTACTAATCTGAGGTTGTATGTTCGTTCAAACCTTGTTTGCAGAATCGCTTCAAGCTTTGAACAGGGAAATGGACAAGAAAGTGAAGGCGAGATGGGGCGCGGGGAGACCCACTACAGAAGACCGCGAGACTGTCAACTTCACCACCAAAGTCGCTGATGATAATTCCAGCAACTCCAGACTTGGTGACTCTGCAGAGCACCGTGGCTACCCCAAAAAAGGGAAACGGCAAGCAAAAGTCTGTGAGGCCTATAGACTCGGATGAGTCAGTCCAGGGGGGTGCACCTCCCACTACAGATAGCGTCGCTGGACGCTTGTCCCGCATGGAGCAACTCATAGAGAGGATGCTCCACCATGAGACACTCTTCAGATCGGAGTCATACCAGCGCGGGCCTCTGAGAGATCCCGCGGCAGCACCTCGCTCAGGGCTGCATGATGTCTCCCTCTCTGAAGAGGGGAGCATCCAAAGCCAGTTTTGGGCTGGTTCAGAGTTCGGCAGTATGTCTGAGGAACATACTATGATGCACGGGCTGCGAGAAGCAGACATACCCACCATAGCATCAAAATTTGCGATGTTATCGCAAATTGGGGAGCCGCCCGAGGCAGAATTGGCAGCCAACATAAACTACTTGGCTTCACATCAGCTCCGAGAACAAGTGATGGTGGATACAACCATGAGGCACCACATGCCTAGCAACTCTGCGTCTTTAAGTGTGCCAGCTGTAAACAGCACAATATGGAACCACATCGGAGGAGGCATCAGGAACCAGGAGGTAAAACTCCAGAAAATCCTGAGCCTGCTGGCTTCAGGCATCACAGCCTTCGCCAGATCAGTGGACGGAGTCCCATTGTCAGATGGCCAACAAGATGCGCTGGCAATATTATGCAACGTGCACTTTGAGATCAATTGTTATCGCAAAAATGCCATCCGCCCTATCCAGAATCCAAAGTTTGCAGGGTTGTGTAAAGCCAATGTGCAGCCACCAAACTACCTGTTTGGAGAAGATCTACCCAAACAGGTCAAAGATCTGGATAACGATGTGAAAGCCATGGGGTTAATCCGGGCTCCGTCAACAAGCAGAGTTTCGGCCTTCTGGCGGCAACACCCCTACGCCTCTACCAGCAGCAATCGTTTTCTCGAAGCTGGTACCAGATTGACGGCCGAACATTATGGACAACAGTCTTTTTTAGGGCATGGCCAAGGCCAGCCCTCCTCCAAAATGCGCACCTCACACACTCCAGCAGCTCTACCCCCCAAACCTCGGGGGTGGAGATACATGCCATGAAGCCACCAGTAACCATGAAGGTAGGTGGATCTGGTTCTTTTTAGAACATGCAGGGTGTGCATCACTCACTAGTTGGGGAGAATTTACGTTGGTTTGTGATAAACATCAGATTGTTTATACTGCACAACTGCGTCAATTCCAAATTAAAATTCCAGTCTGGCTCAGTTTCCACCCTCACGGCATACACCCGGTCCATTTATGCAAAGAGAGTTTCGGTATTCAAGCCAAATTCAGTAATGAATAATCAAATCATTCTTGACAACCTAAACTGTTGTGCAGTATCGACTGTCCATATAGGCTACTCTGCGAAATTACCTATAGAGCAGATACCGAAATACCCATTACAGGTCCTTTCATAGACCTATGCATTTACCAACAGAAGCCATTTCGAGTTACATGGTGGCCGTTCCGTATTTGGCATTCCCCAGGGGTATCACGACTGTTATGGTGACAGATGAAATACGCATGAGTCATCAGTTCTTTTATGGTCAAAGTACTAACCACTCGCAGTTGATGGGTGCACTCTATGGGTTAAGGCTTATTGTGGGAATATGCATCATCTGCATATTCAACTTTAAAATCACAACACCACAGCGATGGCATACGTTAATCACATGGGTGGAATCAAGCCTGTATCCTGTGATAAATGGCTAACTCAGTTGGCACTTGGTGGCGGACACAGAACGGATGTAATCATATCATGTTTTATGACTTTATGGACCGAAATGGAACACCAGATATCAATTTGTCTGCATGCAGACAAATCACCAGTAACCAAAGTGTGTTGCATAAGAACAAGGCCAATAGGCAATGGTGGTGGATGTATTCCTGCTATAGTGGGGAAGGATGTGCTTTATGCATTTCCCCCACTCTGCCTCATAGGTCTGTGTTTGCTGAAGATCAAGCTAGACTCTGCCACAGGCTCCTGGTTATATCAGTTGGGCCTACATAACCATGATTCGCATATCTCACTGAGGATGATCAGCCTTTATGGCCATTCCCAAGGCAGCATCTGCAGTCTGCCCTGATCAAAGGAGGGGAGGAAAACATCCTCTCCATGACCAAGTTAATTTATTGGTTCACAGAGTCTGAGAAGACCTTTCCTGGGGCTCGGATTGTCTGATCGCACGATAGATGTACTCGCTACAGGCTGGAAAGTACGAAGAAACAATACATCTCCTACATTAGGAAGTGGGAAGTGCACTGTTCACAAGCCAATATATCATATTACTCAGCACAGATAACCGATGTGTTAGAGTTTCTCTCAAGTCTATTCCTTGATCAGAAGCTGAGTTATAGCGCTATCAATTGTGCCAGAAGTGCACTATCCACATATTTGTGGCAGGGATCTGGACACCACCCTGTTGGGTCTGACCCTCTAGTGTCCAGGCACATGGAGGGCATCTTCAACATGAACCCTCCCAGGCCCAGATATACGGAAATATGGGATGTAGGCACAGTTAATTCTGCTCCGCCAGTGGGCACCGACAACATCCCTGTCCCTGGTCCAACTCACGTACAAAGTAGTGATGCTAATGGCGCTGGTATCAGCTCAATGGGCACAGTCATTACACAAACTTCGACTGGATAGGATGGCCATGCCTGGCAAAAGTATCACGTTTTACGTGTATGATCTAGTCAAGCAAAGCAGACCAGGTGCATCCGGCCTAAAGCTTCATTTTGCGGCTTACCCCTTGGACCTCTGGCTATGTGTGGTAACACACCTCCAGCTATATATAAAAGTCACTAAGAGCCTCAGGGGCTCGGAACTAGCAGTATTTGTTAGTTTTAAGAAACCTCACAGAAAGGTCTCAGTTCAGACCATTTTGAGGTGGCTAAAACAGGTACTGACATATGCAGGAGTAAATACTGATTATTTTAAATCTCACTCCCCCAGGGCTGCATCCACGTCAGCAGCAAGGACTATGGACGTCCCCCTAGACCAGATCCTAGCGACTGCAGGATGGTCTAGAGAACGCATATTTCAGACATTCTATCACAAACCTGTTGCCAGACCAGGGGCTTTTGCCGACACCATTTTAAGTTCTGTTATGTAGTTTCTCTGGATAAGAGGATCTACTGTTATTATAATTTGTCCATTAAAAGCATCAGCATGTTTTAAAAAATTGTCATGTCTGATTGCAATTATCTCTCATCCTTGGTCAACCAAAACAGTGTGTGGCTTGGACTTGGTGTCCATGGCATGAAATCACAGAGCTTCAAAGTCTTCACGTAGTCACTCACTTGACTCTGAAGTAAAATAGTAAGATTAAATGGGAACTTACCAGTTTGAAGTGATCTTTAACGATGAGCGATTACGTGCCCACCGCTCCCAACCCTCATAAAAGATCAGCTGGTATTTCTAGTCTCTCGTATCTAGCTATGTGGTCAATTCAACAACTATTATTCTGTGATTTCACACCGCTGCTTTGAAGGTTGACGCGCATGTGGGCTGATGGCCTTCTTCACGTAATCGCTCATCGTAACTCCTCATAAAATAAAGATCAAACTTCAAACTGGTAAGTTCTCATTTAATCTTACTATTTTGGAGCACATGGACATTTGGTTCAAAACCAAGGAAGCATTTTTATGATTTGAGCAAAATATTGAGTACGCCAATAAAAAGCTGTGGGAATGAACGGTTGTGTTTACGGAATGAAGAGATCTGTGTTTACCTTGTTTGACGTATGCAATTCCTGAATAGCCCTCTGAAGTGACCTGTTAAGTCAGTAGTTTCCAGCACTGAACTGCAGCAGTTCAGCGGTAATACATTTCCAGGGCATCAGAGAATAGAAACATAGAAAATAGGCGCAGGAGTAGGCCATTCAGCCCTATGAACAGTAAATTTCAGAATTTATCCAAATTCATCCGAATGAACAGTAAATTTCAACAACCTGAGAATTAATAGAAACAAAAACATAAAGACTATGATTATCTCCATGCCTCTCCCAAGTTCCACCGAGATTTTGTGAGATTGTAGAAATCCTGGGAAAATATCTGTTAATGGAGCTCTGCGGATGTGCAGTTGAATGTCAAGGGTTGGTTGTTAGGCTCAAATGTTTGTTGTAAATGTTATTATCTTGCACCTGCTTGTTGAAAACAAGTTTTAAAGAAGGAACTGCAGATGCTGGAGAATCGAGGGTACACAAAAAGCTGGAGAAACTCAGCGGGTGCAGCAGCATCTAAGGAGCGAAGGAGATAGGCGACGTTTCGGGTCGAGACCCTTCTTCAGTCTGAACCTTCACTTCACCGCTCATGTCTTTCCAGAGAGGTGGGCTGCCACAGTCCGGAAGACTGCGGACTAGCGGCATGTCTGCGAGGGAGTCGCATAGCCCCGCTGGAGCGGAAGGTAGCGACATCCTGCCTAGGCACCCTAGACATCACCTCGACGTGGTGCGTGCTGATGGCACAAGCCTCAGTTGTTCAGTAGAACCTGAGGAAGTCGACTTGCTGTCCGCAGATGCGGCGACGGTCGCATGGCCCACATGGAGCGCATGATGGAGCGACTCCTTGAGCGAGATCTCCCGCAGCAGGATCGGATGTCCTCAAGTCCAGGAGACATGCATCTGGGCCACCCAGCATATCCCCTTCATCGGTGGGGAGTGCCAGGAGTCAGCAGCTGGCTGATGTTGAAGAAGGATTGGCGCAGGAACCTGCAGCACCTGAGAAACCCCAAGAGGAACTTCTTGATGTGGTTTTCCAAATTTGCCAAAACTAGCGGCAAGCATTGACTCCTCACAACACACCAGCTGCAGGAACAGGTCTGACCGAGGAATGAACAAATACAAGGCCCGAACAACTGTGTTTCGCTGCACGTGCCGACAGTCAACACGCCCATCTGGGGCAACATCAGTCCAGGGATTAGGGCACAGGAGCTCAAACTTCAAAAAATCCTGAAATTGTTGACATCGGGAATCACAGCCTTTGCCAGGTCGATTGACGGCACGGAGATGACGGAGGAGCAGGAAGATGCTCTTGCGCTACTGTGTAACACACAGTACGAGATAAACTCCTTCCGGGAAATCTCCATCAACCCAAAATTCGTGGGTTTGTGCCACCGAGACAGTTGTTCTGTGAAGACCTGCCAAATCAGGTAAAAGACCTGGACGAGGAGGCAAAAGCGGTCGGGTTGATGAAACCACCATCCTTGTGCAGGCCACCGGCATATCACAGACAGCATTCCTTGCGCTACGTCTAACAGGCCTCGGGTTCAACCCGACAGGGCTATCAGAACCTATCCACCGGTCGCACCCTATCTACAAAAGCCTTTTAGACAGGGCCCACAGTGACAGGCGTGGTAGATGCACCAACCCCACATCCCATCAACACTACGAACCAAAAAAGCCCAGAACATCAAGGCCGCCGGTAACCATGGAGGTAAGGGGGTCTGGTTCTCTTGGATGTGCTGCATGTATAACCTCACAAGTAGGAGGGAGGTTGCGTACATTCTGGTATGCATGGGGTTCTGATTGTCACTATCCCAAGGAACAAAGCAATAGACATAATAGAGGCATGTAACAGCCTTGCTTGCGCCAGGAAACCGACTATTAGACATGCTGATAAGGTAATTGGTAATCTTGTAGCTACATTCCAGCTGCACAATTTGGGCCGTTACACTGATCAATGCTTGCAAAGAGCAAAAATCTCAGCATTAAAAGCAAATGCTGGACATCTTTACAGGCCTATGCAGCTGCCAAACAAGGCATAAATTGAGCTACAATGGTGATTAGCAATGTTTGTGATTGTTTAATCCCATCATTACATCAAACCCATCAGTCGTGTTACAACCCGACGCAAGCGCCAAGGGCTGGGGAGCTACCAACACCACTTCCAGTTGGGGCGGTAGTTGGGATTTGCACAAGTCTACTCTTCTTCAATAACAAGGTATAAACTATTTAGAAATGCTGGGAGCATGTCACAGGCTGCGGGCTTACTGCACTAATCTGCATCATACGCATGCCCGTCTTCAAAATAAATAATACCACTGAGGTGGCATATTTAAACCATATGGGTGGTAACAAGTCAATATCTTGTGATGAATTGGCAAAAGTTAATTTGGCTCTGGTGTATTGAAAGAAATATTTGGATATCAGCTACGTACCTTCCGGTTAAGATCAATACAGTGGCGGACACCAGGTCACGAGTA
The DNA here is from genome assembly GCA_035221665.1 of Okamejei kenojei. Classification (NCBI taxonomy): domain Eukaryota; kingdom Metazoa; phylum Chordata; class Chondrichthyes; order Rajiformes; family Rajidae; genus Okamejei; species Okamejei kenojei. The sequence goes on along the minus strand of CM069135.1, from coordinate 43,461,680 downwards.
TTTAATAACGACATCAAGTGGATGTTGAACCTCCAAATATTTGCTAAAATTATAGCCAAATATGGAACACCAGATATCGACCTCTTTGCGTCCAGGTTAAACCATCAGATACCAACATATGTCTCTTGGGAACCAGATCCTGGGGCAGTGGCGATGAACGCGTTCTCGCTACGTTGGGGGAAATGGGTTCTGAATTTCCCCCATTCTGCTTCATCAGTCAGGTATTGCAGAAAATTCAACCAGATTCTGCAACAGAAAGGACCATGGACATCATACAGCATTGTGCAGAGAGTCCCCTAGGAAGCAGTACCTCACCCACATAAGGAAATGGGAGGTTTCTGGACCAAGACCACCTTCTAATCTGCTATGATCTCCAATGTGCTGGAATCCTCGCAGGCCTTTATTATGATGAGGCCCTCAGTCATAGTGCCATATACAGTGCCAGGAGTGCACTGTCATCCTATCTCAACGTTGGAGTGGGATCTCACCAGCTGGTATCCAAACTATGAGGGGTATATTCTATCCAACCCTCCCCGACCACGATATTATATTACCTGGGATATTGGGGTGGTGTTGACCCTACTCAGGAGCTGGTCGCCTATGATGGATTTACCACTGGACTAACTCACATTCAAAGTGGTGATGTTAATGGCACTGACCACAGCACAACGGGTCCAGACTCTACAGGAACTAAAACTGGATAGAATGGTCTCGACCCCCAATAAAGTGACTTTCTTTATAGATGAGTTGCTTAAACAACACAGACCTGGGGCTACAGGTCTGAAAATGGGCATCAGGAATATGGAGACGGGTCTGTTATCAGCCATGTAAACCCACATCACAGGGTGACGGTGCAGACTATATCCAGGTGACTCAGGGTGGTATTCGGTGCAGCAGGTAAGACACTAACATTTTTAAATCTCATTCTACCAGGGCTGCATTCACATCAGCGGGCGAGGACCATGGATCATGTCCTCGCAATAGCGGCTGGGCCAGTGAAACTCCATTTCAGCGTTTTTATAGCAAACCTGTGGCCGCTCCCGCAACGTTTGCAGAGTCAGTTTTAAGTGCTGTTCCCTAAACGTTTGTCCCCGAGTTCAGGGGTTTATTGTTTGTATTAACAAATATGTTATTCTTTTCAGCTTGTTCAAGTCTGAAATACGTTAACATACTTCCTCCATCAGTATTACGGCAGTGTGTGAGCATGGACGTGGTCCAGGGCATGGAATCACAGAGCTTTGAAAAGTTCACGAAGTCACTCACGTGACTCCGAAGTAAAATAGTAAGATTAAATGAGAACTTACCAGTTTGAAGTTTGATTTTTATTTTATGAGGAGTTGCGATGAGGGATTTCGTGCCCTCCGCTCCCAACCCTCTATCATAAGGTCAACTGGTATATCTGTAATCTTACTATCTTCAGTCATTGTTGTTATCTGTGATTCCACACCACTGCTTTGAAGAATGTCGCGCATGCGTGCTGGCGGGGTCTTCACGAAATTCCCCATCACAACTCCTCATAAAATAAAGATCAAACTTCAAACTGGTAAGTTCTCGTTTAATCTTACTATTAGAGTGGACTGCTCCACGGAAGAGGCACAAAACTTGGTATAAATGTTAAATAGCATTTCTGTGATTCTACAGTTTTTGTTATTTTCTTATATTTTATGAACCTCACCAAATAAGATAGTGACTTGGCCAATTGCAATGAAAAACCATGGACACCAAATAAGCTCATTGACCTTATGCTTGTAATACATCTATGCTAACAAATACCCTTTAACTACATATTACAGAGAAAAAAATGCCAGTGAAATATGCACTAAAGCTGTATAACTTAAATCATTGTAAAATGAATCAAACATACCAAATTGAGCTTCTTCTCATTTTAGTTTAGTTTAGAGATACAGTACGGAGACAGACCCTTCGGCCCATTCGTGTCCGCACAGACCAGTGATCCCCGCACATTTATACCAAGCCAATTAACCTACAAATCTGTATATACAGGAGGAAGGAAGGTGTGTGGGAGGAAACCGAAGATCTCTGAGAAAACCCACATGGTCGAGGGTTGAACGTACAAACTCTGTACAGACAAGCACCCGGATCGAACCCAGGTCTCTGGAGCTGTAAGGCAGTAACTCTACTGCTGCACCACTATGCCACCCATAAATCAAATTTGGAAACCAAAAGAAATGTGGTTTGCAAGGAGTTAGAGTGCAGCAGTCATAAACTTGGTCTAAGGCCCATTGATTTTGGACCATTTGTAAAACTGTTGTGATATTGGTGTTGTAATGAGCTGCTTCGTAAAGAGTTTCCCTTTAAAAAAAATAAAATTGATGGAAGGTGAAAGGAAACAATGATATTCCTTGATTGTGGTTTATGTTGTTTGCTGTTCTGAGACAATGCGGGATTGGGAGAAGCTTCATGTCTTGTAGAAGTAACAAATGGCATATGGCAGTGATGTACAGACAGGAAATGTATGACATATTTACATGCTTGTCTGACTTGTTTGGATTTTACAGAGGCAATATACTTCAGCCATCCAAAAACATGTAGAAAACTAGGAACTTTTTTTCAGAAAAGTCTTGGAATTTAGGCATAACATTGTCTTCGATGGGAACATGAGATATGGAGTCCCGATTAATTGGGGGGAATGGGGCTGAGGAGGCCCTTAAAATGCTTCAGTCCCAGAGTCGGCATGTTAAACTGGCAGTGCACCTGGGATTATCACTAGTTTTGTGCTTTCAATCACCCTCATCAGTAGAAATATTGTACTGAGCTTAAAGACCAAGATGTTATGCACTACACAATAAAACATGCACCAACTCCTTCCTCCACTTGCTCCTACTTCACAAATTGATCGGGCAAGGAGAATTGATAGTTCATCAGGGTGGGAGGATGTTAGATAGGGAGGTTCATACGTTGAGCCAGTTGGGTCATTAAGAATTGGATACATGATGATTGAGACAAGTTTGGTGGAGTGTAAGGATTAAGGGTGGGGGGTGAAGGAAAATGGCGTCTGATAAGGTCCCAAATAACATCAGCAGTGAGATCATAAGGCCATACGGTCATAAGGAATAGGAGTAAAATTGGGCCATTCGGCCCATCAAGTCTACTCCGCCATTTGATCATGGCTGATCTATTTTGCCCTCCTAACCCATTCTCCTGCCTTCTCCCCATAACATCTGACACCTGTACTAATTAAGAAGAGATGGTGGGGTTGGGGTGGTTGTGGTTTGTGTAAATAACAAGAAAGGTTCTAAGATAAGGCCCACAATGTTAGAAATCCACCCGCCCAACGCTTCTGCACAGACCATACATAACCAACCCGACCTTCCGGTGGCTCAGCACTTCAACTCTCCCTCCCATTCCGTATCTGATCTTTCTGTCCTGGGCCTCCTCCATGGCCAGAGTGTCCCGCCGCAAATTGGAGGAGCAGCACCTCAAATTTCTCTTGGGTAATTTACACCCAAGCGGTAAGAAACATTGACTTCTCCAATTTCAGGTAGTCCTTGCTTTCTCCCACCTTCCCCTCCCCTTCCCAGCTCTCCCACAGCCCACTGTCTCTGCCTCTTCCTTTCTTCTTCCCGCAACCCCCCATCCCCACATCAGTCTTAAGCAGGGTCTCGACCCGAAACGTCACCTATTCCTTCACTCCATGGATGTTGCCTCACCTGCTGAGTTTCTTCAGCATTTTTTTCGACCTTCGATTTTTCCAGCATCTGCAGTTCTTTCTTAAACAACTATAAGCCAGAAACATTGGTGATTATTTAGATGTAGAGGGCCACAGCTAAATCTCATAAAATGCAAGAAACACTTTATGGTGAGCGTGCTCATGAGTGGAATCCTGGCGGACATTTTTCCTCTTCCATGACTATGTTGGAGCTCATTTTCAGCATTCCTTTAATCACACACAAGGTGTGGATAGGACTGAAGGCATTCTCTGTCTATGTAGCTCAACCATCAGTCATTATTTTCCTCCGCATACATTCATCAGGTCATAAGTGATAGGAGCAGAATTATGCCATTTGGCCCAACAAGTCTTGTCTGGCATTCAATCATGGCTAATCTATCCCTCCCACTTAATCCCATTCTCCGGCCTTCTTCCCATAACACCTGTACTAATCAAGAATTTATCTATTTCCAACTAAAAATATCCATTAACGTGGCCTCGACAGCCGCCTGTGGTAATGAATTCCACAGGAATTACTAAAGAAATTCCTTCTCATCTCCTTCCTAAAGGAACATTGTTTGTTTTTGACGTTCTGTCCTCTGGTCTTAGTCTCCCACTAGCAGAAACATCCTCTCCACATCCACTCTATCCAGGCTTTTCACTATTTGGTAAGTTTCAATTAGGTCCCCCCCTCATCTTTCTAAACTCCAGTGAGTAGAGGCCCAGAGCTGTCCAACACTCATCATATGTTATAAGGTCATGTGATAGGAGTATAATTAGGCCATTCGGCCCATCGTCTACTCTGCCATTCAATCATGGCTGATCTACCTTCCCCTCTTAACCCCATTCTCCTGGCTTCTCCCCATAACCTCTGACACCTGTTACTGCTGCAAATCTAGTTTGCCTATTCCCATGTTAGTGAATCCCAGTGTAATATTCTTTATCCCCCCATTAGCTGTTATTAAAGGAAGCAGGATCCATAGATCTATAGCCAAAGACACAGAGCGCACCAGCAAAAATGTTTATGAAATGATAACTCCTGGACTCAGCCCAATGCCTTGAGTCGATTCCCAAAATCCCACCTGTTCCTGAGGTAGAGAGACAATCCTGCTTTGCTTCCATCCCCTGGCATTGGGTGACAACATCTTAGCATCATGCTGGCGGAGGTATATTGCCTTTTGCCAAAACCCAAAATCCGCTGGAACTGTTTACAAATTTCACAGGCATTCAGGGATATTTAAAAACCATCACATAGATGTGTCCATTTAAATTAAAAAATTATATGTTACAAAGCTATTTAAAAAAAACATTAAAACTACTGAAAATAAATTTACTTGAAATAAAATAATTCTCTCCCTTTGCTTTATAATCTGCAGACTGAGAATCACCAGTGAAATGAAGAGCTGCAAAGGCTTGGCCTGGCAGAAGATGAGACAGGAGCATTCCCCAGCATAATGCTTGGGTATCCCAGCAAGACTGGGTCTCACTGCCAGCGACAGAGCATCATGGCAGATGCAATGCCATCTGTCACCCGGTCGCTCTTAGTTTTACAGCAGGTGTATGCAAGGCTGGGACAACCCAGAAGGCTTGCCTCAATGTGTTTAGTTCCCGACGCTATGCTCTAAGCAGGAAGGTAAAGTCCCTGGACACAACAAATACTGCTGATTGGTGCCAGGATTCAAGGGCTGCAGTTTGTTGGAGAGACTGAAGTAATTAGAGTCATTGAGTCGTGGAGTCATACAGCACAGCAACAGGCCGCTCCACCCAACTTGTCCATGCCGACCAATGTACCCCATTTAAACTACTCCCATTTTCCCCTCAAATCTTTTCTATCCATGTACCTGTCCAAGTGTATTTTAAATGTTATTATAAGACCTACCTCAACTACCTCCTCGGGCAGCTCGTTCCATTCACCCATCACCCTCTGAGTGCAAAAAAAGTTCCCTCCTCAGGTTCCTATTAACTCTTGCCCCTCTCACCTTCAATTTATGTCCTCTGGTCCTTGATTTCCCCTACCCTGGGTAAATGACTGTGCATCACCCTACCAATTCCACTCATGATCTTACACACCTCTATAAGATCATCCCTCAGCCTCCTGTGCTCCAAAGAGTAAAGTCCTAACCATCCTTTTCCTGTTGCTCAGGCCCTTGAGCCCTAACAACATCCTTGTAAATCTGCTTTGCACTCTTAATGAAATCCTTCCTGTGGGAGGGTGAACAAATCTGAACACAGTACTCCAAATGCAGTCTCACCAACGTATTATACAATTGCAATACACTGTCCCAAATCCTATACACAGTGCCACGACTGATGACGGCCAATATACCAAAAGCCACAAAACCATTAGATTGTTCTTCACTGGAAGAGAGAACGTTAAGGAGTTATTTTAGAGATCTAGAAAATCATGACTTTGAAGAGAATAGAGGATGAGATGTGTAGGAGCGAAATGCTGCAGATGCAGGTTTAAACTGAAGATAGACAGAAAATGCTGGAGTAACTCAACGGGACAGGCAGCATCTCTGGAGAGAAGGAATAGGGGAAGTTTCAGGTCAGATGAGAAATGGTTTTCACTGATGGGATGATTGATATCAAATGGATACAAATTTAAAGTGAGTGGAAAAAAGAGACCCATGAGAAAAATATATACGCATCACCTTATTATATACTTAATACATTGCCTGACACAATGGTGGAAGCAAGTTCAAAATATATTTAATTGGGTAATTAGATACCCCATGTGTGAACTATGCAGGCCTATGGATAAAGAAAAAGGAAGAGTGGGACAGATGAGAAGTTGAAAGAATCAACATTGTTTAATGGGCTGAATTGTCTCCTGTGCTCTGATTCCATTAATTGACATGTGAGTTGCAAAATGGAGCATTGAGATGTTGAGAGGATAGAGCTGGGTAATAGAGGAGTATAGTGAAGAGATTGGAGCCAGAGGAAGATTGCAGAAGAAGATTGCAGCATTGGAATAAGATATCACCAGAATATGTCCACCAATTCAGAAGAATAAAATCAGAGCACACAGACTATAAAGCCAAAATTTAGTGGAGATGAAGAAGATGAAGACATTCTTACTTGCAGCACCATTAACAGGCCTGTAAACACAATACACGTAGATAACATATGATAAACTAAAACTTAATAAATTAATAACCCCAATACTAATGCAAAAATAAAACCTGAAGTGGAAACAAAGTTTGTGGACAAAAGTCAAAGTCAAATTCAAATTTATTCGTCACATGCACCGAAGGCACAGTGAAATGAATTTGCCATGCAATGATACACTTAAAAAAAGAACACACAATACACAATAGAATTTACCACAAACATCCACACAGCATTCCTCACTGTGGTGGAAGGCAACAAAGTACAGTCTAGCTGGGTTTCAGACAATTGAAACCCAACCTAGCTGGGTTTCACACAATTGCTGGGAAGAGCGATACAGCCAAAGATTATAGAACTGATTTTGCAACATGATTGATGAGGATGGCCTTGGTCTTCCAAACGTTGAGTTGGAAAATATTTCTGCTCACGGGACGTTGGACAATTTGGAGAGAGAGAAATCAAGAGAGGTGGAGGTTTACATATGGGTGTCATAGGCGTTCACTGTGGAAACAGATGCAGTGCTTTGGATAATGTTGATGAGATTCAGAAAGTATATGAGAAACAGGAACAGATCCCATGTCTGTTCTGTGGGTGATACTGTGGGGCAGCAGTAGAGTTGCTCCCTCACAGCGCCAGAGTCCTGGGTTCAATCCGGACTACGGGTGCTGTCCGTGTAGATTTGTACATTCTCCCTGTGACCATGTGGGTTTTCTCCAGGTTCTCCAGTTCCCTCCTGCATTCCAAAGGCATTGAAGCTTGTAGCTTAATTGGCTTCTGTGAATTGTCCCTAGTGTGTAGAATAGAACTAGTGTACGGGTGATCACTGGTCGGTGTGGACTCAGAGACAAAGGGTCTGTTTCCATGCTGGAGAAGGCCCTATTTCCATGGGGAAGAAAATGCCATTATGGATAATCATCTGGCCATGACTGGAGTCAGGCCAGTGTGATCACTGGTGGAGAGGCATCAAAGAAGGGTGGCATTTGAGAAGATCTAAGGAATGCTGAACACTTCTGTCAAAACCATATTGGATTCTTTAAATGACTTTGATCAAAGCTTTTTAAATACTGTGACAGAAGCGGAAAGCTTGTTAAAAGATTCAAATAAGAAGTCCTCGGTTACATGGATAGGAATTTGGGGATGACTGCAAAACATTTAAAGATATGGGAATGAAAAGGGAATGAAATGGTTTAGATGAAATGGGTGGTTGACAGTCGGTGTGGACTTGGTGGGATATAGGTTCTGCTTCTGTGCTCTATCTCACTGTGTCTCTATGATTCCATATTGAAGAGAGAAGGGAGGTTAGAAAATGGGCTAGGAAGGGATTCTTTCAGTCGGTTGTAGAAACATAGAAAATAGGTGCAGGAGTAGGCCATTTGGCCATTTGTGCCAGCACCGCCATTCAATATGATCATGGTTGATCATCCTGAATCAGTACCCTGTTCCTGCTTTCTCCCCATATCCCTTGATTCAGTTAGCCCTAAGAGCTATATCTAACTCTCTCTTGAACACATCCAGTGAATTGGCCTCCATTGCCTTCTGTGGCAGAAAATTCCACAGATTCACAACTCTCTGGGTGAATACGTTTTTCCTCATCTCAGTCCTAAGTGAATATAAGCCCAGTCGATCCATTCTTTCATCATATGTCAGTCTCGTCATCCCGGGAATAAACTTGGTGCACCCCCTCAATAGCAATAATGTCCTTCCTCAAATTAGGAGACCAAAACTGCACACAATGTGGGAATAGATTTGAGAGGTGAACAGTGGGCCTCGTCAACAGCATGAATTGACAGAGGACAAAAACAAAGGGAGATGCAAAGAAAAGAAAGGTGCAAACTCAAGATTTAGGCTGAGAGGAAGTGGTAGGATTTAGGCTAAGGGGAGGAAAGGAAGAGGCAGAGGCAACAGACTCTGAAGTTACAAATTCAAACACAGTAATAATGATGGACTATGGTTCATATTAGAATTAATTTATTATTCAAGGGAAATGACAGGTGGGAGCAGGTGGTGGAGGTGATTTAGAGAATGCTTGCAATCTGATCTGATCCAAACCAACTTGGCAGCAAGACGATACGGGCAACGAGTTAGAGTGATACCCTCCTTCAGTAAGTGACAAAAAGAATGATATACCTTTTAACAAATCTCCTGCAACTGACAGGGAGAAAACCAAAATAAGCTGTTTACTCTCAACAAGGTGCCAATTTGTTTGCTATGCAGAATGCAACTGGTTGCACACGTTTTGATCTATATTGGGACCCAAGACTTTTATTTACAAATGCATTCTGGGGCTCACTGGACACCAGGCTGTTGCAGGGAGTAACTCGGGACACTAAAATTAAAAACTGCTCCTCACCTAACTATCTGTCACCTGGCTCCAGAATCAGGTCAAAGCTGAAATTTCATTAGGGATGACTAAACAATACAATATAAAATGCCAAACTGGTCTCTTCCCTCAGGGTTTTTTTTCTAATTTTCATTGAAACCTAGTTATTGGTTTAGGTTTCATATTGATTTTGCCATCTGGCCTCACTGCTGATTGTGAATAACGTGGGAAATGGTGCGCACTTGATGAGCAATTCCAAAAACGACAGTGTAAGCAAAAAGGCTTTGCACAAAGCATACCTCGTGCTGATTAAATGGAAATGTGGTGCACAGCTGTCTCGAGATGTCGACAGTGACTGAAGGAACTGGAGGATGTCTTTACAAGTATCATCGTTGCAAATTTCTGTAAGTTTAAGTGCTGACAATGTGCACCGAATGCGAGGCCTTGATCGATAAATACCACTTCCTTTGGCCACTTGGGATGCGTGGGTTCATTCAATGGATGGAGCTGCAATTCGGCACGAGTTATTTGCGTGATATCAGATTTTCAAGCAACTTGGGGCAGGGAGTGGTAAGATGCGTGGAAAAGGAGCATGTATCTAGTGTCTTGCTTTGTAATGATTTCTCCATCAGAAAGCTATTGGCAATAAGACAGCAGTGGAAATCTGCCACTCCTGCTCCATTTTGGATCCAGTTCTCTTCCGCAAAGTTGACCACTAATTCCAGTCAGCAGAGTACTTTTTAAAAAATCAGTTTGTCCCTTTAAACTGAGCTGCAGCAGTTAAAGCGTAGCCTCAACACTGGCACCCTGAGAGTAGTTAGAAATATAAATAATTTTAAAGTATGTATATTTGAACAGCAAATGCTGCAATATAGGAGATATCAGCTGCTGCAGTACTCATAACATCGTTCGCTTATTATAGGTAGATAAATCTTCGGCAAAAGCAGCACAACACGGAGGAGAATGCTGTTGTGGTGACTACTTTTGCAGTATCAAATAAATATGAATTAGCCAATTAAACCGATTGTCAGCAGATTTCAATGGCAACAGGCTGGAAATTTGGTTAAGTAGTGAGGTGAAAATGCCCGCTGAATTTGTAATATCCTGCCAGTGACATTCCTTTCCATGGCCAAGAAATTTAGCTTCAACTGTAGTACTTTAAATAAAGAACATGTTTGTATATTTTCTTGCAACGGGCCATGTTCTCTGCTATTACATAGTGTGGTAGACAAAGCAAGTGTGCGATCATAATAATGTAAAAAACTGTCTGGGTGTCAAATCTGGTCTTTCAATGTAAATTCTAAGCCCAACTTTAAAATGGCTTGCACAACAAAACTGACACTACAGGAGTGGGAAGTGTGGTCCAGTTCTGTGCAATACAGTGATAAAGCAAAGTATGCCCTTGTTTAGAGTTTAGAGATACAGCATGGAAACCAGCACTTCGGCCCACTGAGTCCGCACCGAACAGCAATCCCCATATACTAGCACTATCCTACACACTAGGGACAATTTACAATTTTTACCAAAGCCAAATAACCTACCAATGTGTACTTCTATGGATTGTGGGAAGAAACCCGGGGGAAAACCCACGCGGTCTCGGGGAGAATGTACAAACTCAATACAGATAGCACCCCTGGTTAGGATCGAAGCTGGGTCTCTGGCGCTGTAAGGCAGCAACTTTATCACTGTGTCATCGTGCCAGCCGCCCCTGTTTAAAGGCTCTTCCCAACTTCATGTGAAAACGTTGCCTTAAAGGTGCATAATCCAGATTGCTACTTCTATGCTTTAGGGGAAAGGAGGACGGGGTGGGGGACAGGGGGGTGGGGGAACAGGGGGATGGGGGGGGGGGGGGGGGGGGGGAAAGGATGGGGGATAGCGTTGACATTTTATATGTACATTTCCAACAAGGCTCACCATCGCCCAGAGTAATAGACTCAGATTCAGAACGGTGATGTTAAAAATGATTACAAGTCCCAAGTTAGAATTGCATTGGGATGTCATCTCATGGCATTACTTCCAATTTTGGTCTCCCAAATCAAGACCTCTGTGACAAAGATTAATTGAGGTTAAACCAATCTAAATATGATTTCTTTTTAATTACCCAAAAAGTAGAAAGGATAAAATTGGTCTGTAGGGAATTTATCAAATTGAAAAACTCTTTCATATTAAGGACCAAAGTGACAAGATTTACTCAAGATTTAAAATTATCTGAGGCAGGCAACTTGACAGTTTGTTGTAAACACTAAACCTATTTACTCTCCCACTGTCTGGATTCAGTGTAAGAAAATGAATGAAAGTTCCAAATATAACGAGATATACCTGGAAATCCTGAACTATATATACCAATGATACTGAAGCTGGAGTGTATTTCAGCTTCAGGGAATTATTAGTAAAAGATAATGATGATGTATTAATAATTAGTGTTGGAAGAGATATGGGCTTTGGCACATAAATCCTGTAGTGCACTTGGTACAGGTATTGAATTCAAAAAGTTAACACATATATCTGGGATTTTACTTCGGAGTCACGTGAGTGACTACGTGAAGACCCCGCCAGGACGCATGCGCGACATATCGTCGAACGCATTGCGGAAGCGACAGTCGGGAGGAGCGCCGCTCCTCCAGCGCGAATTTTGAAAAATTACTGAAGGTAAGTTTTACCTTTTCTGGTGAGCGTGGCGACTCGGTGTGTTTCTTTTTCAGAACGGAGGAAGCACCATGGAGTCGCGCAGGGGAGAGCAGCAGCTGATACCGCTGCTGTGGAAGCAGCCAGCAGCGTGCCGTCTCTCCAGAGCTGCAGGTGCTGCCAGCAGCTGCCGGCTTCTCGCCGCTACAGACCGCAGGTGCGCCGCGGTCGGCGGCAAAACCACCCGGAAGTCGGACAGGTCCGTTGACTCGGCTGGGTCCGGACCTGAAGACACCCCATTCCCGGATAGCGACGGCGGGCGTCTTTCCCGCGTGACCTGCTTATGCAGGGGCAGAGTCACAGTGGGTCTCCTCGCAGACCCACGGCAGCATCCTTTCAAGGACTGCCAAACGTCTCACCCTCTTCGCAGGGGAGCATTAGGGGTCAGAGCTGGGCTGACCCTGAAGAAGGGGCAATGGCTGAACAGTCAACTGTGAGGGGTGCCAGAAGAGAGAGCAGCAGAAGATTTGTGGGAACACATGCTGTATCAACTCAAGAAGGACTGCCTATACAAAGCTGCAAGCCAGTAAAAAATACATGGCTACAAACCAGCTACAGGAGCAAGCCATTAACTTTATGGCTGGGAAGTACATTGCTCCAGAGAACTCCATTTCTCTTAAAGTACCAGCAGTCTATGACCCCATCTGGGGCAACAGGAGCCCATCTATAAGGAGCCTAGGAGGTGAAGCTCCAGAGGAAACTGCTGGCTGCTAAAATCACAGCAGTACCAGGACAACTGATGGGGTTGATTTGCCTGAAGAGTTACGTGATGCTCTAGCAGACTGTGTAATACTCAGTGGAGATTTACAGTTACAGGAAGAGCATCATCAAGAAGTGCGGAATTATGCAAGACAAGTAGCACACAGGCGCCAAAATTGCTGTTGGGGGACCTCCCAAAGCAGGTGAAAGACCTGCATGAGGAAGCCAAGGCTATAGGCCTGATCAAGGTGCCAAGCACCTCTAAAACCCACTATCAACAGCGGCAGCACCCCTACACACCCACCAGACATCGGTGCTATGGAAGACCATCTGGTGGTGAAAGCTCGAAGGCCGGCCCACCTGCACAGCGGTCTTTCAGACCATGGCCCAGCCTGGCCTTCATGGAAAACGCGCCAACCCCACAACGCAGCAACACAATACCAGAAGAAACAACTGCGGAGACAACCCACACAACACCGGTAACCATGGAGGTAGGTGGGTCTGGTTGTCTTAAAAAACATTGCATGTCCGATTCATTAAAGTTGGGGGACGGTTGCACTTGTTTCATCATGTGTGCTGCACTTTTACCTCTGAACTTTTACATACTCGGAAGTATTCAGAATTACAAAATTGAATTTGTATACGAACTACCGTCCCAGTTCAGCATACGCCTAGCAGGAAGTTCATACTTCACAAAAAGAGAGAACAGCAGGCCATGCTGAACTGTTAAGACTAAACACAAAAGGGATTGAGAAAACAATCAGAGAATTTCAAGAGTTCGTATCAAATATATTTATAAAAAACTAAAAAGATGGTGGTTGCCGTATCATTACAGATTTGACCGAACTAAATACTTCCGTTCAGTATGCCCATTTCAAATTAGACACGTTTGTCACACACAGGGTCATCGTAAATACCTGAAATTTATCTGGATGGGACAGCTATGGCAGTATGCCTTATCCAATGGGTTGTCATCAGCACCCAGGCTATTACAAATTTATTAAAACCAGCTTTAGCATACTTAAAGAAACATAACCATATCGTCATGGCTTACCTTGATGATATTCTCATTGTAGGTGAAAATTGGAGCTGGCTACATTGGTGGTATCAGCCACAACAGAGAGGTTTAACGTACATCCAGATAAATCAAAATTGGAACCCTCCACTACCATGGATTATTTGGGGTTCACTATTGACTCTGTTCATATGTCTATCACCTTGCCACCAAACAAAGTGACAGACTTGATGGGAGTATGCAAAAGCCTCACTGGCATTCAGGGAACCATCCATTCGGCAAGGAGCAAGAGTGATTGGGAATTGGTGGCTGCGTTCCCAGCAGCACAATTGGACCACTCCATTATTAAAACCTGGAAGAGGGAAATTTTAGCTCTCAAAAATCATACAGGCCATTTCAATAGGCCTATGCAACTACCAGGGAAAGTAAATTAGAATTAAACTGGTGGATAGAAATGTTCCATATTATCCTAACCCCATCACCCCATTCTATATCCCTAGGGTACATTACAGACTGATGCCAGTGCTAAAGGTTGGGGAGCAACTAATACCACCGCAAGTTTGTGGTGGCAGATGAGTGCACAAAAATTATTCTGTTTAAAGCACTAGGAATTAATTATCTAGAAATGCTGGGAGCGTTTCATGGACTCAGGGCCTACTGCTCAGATGAGCACCAGTTGCATGTACGGTACAGATTGATACCACACTGGGGGCCTATATATATAATCATATGGGTGAAATAAAGTCAATATCATGTGATGAATTGCCTAATAATATCTGGCACTGGTGTCTGGGAGAGAGATTTGGATCTCAACCACTTACCTTCCAGGTAAGCTAAATACAGTGGCAGACATCAGGTCACGTAAATTCAACAACAACATTAAATGGATGTTGGATCGGAAAGTGTTTACAGATATTATAGACCGGTATGGGACACCAGATATCGACCTTTTTTTCCATCCGGACTAATTCACCAACTACCAACATATGTTGCTTGGGAACCAGACCCAGGGGCAGCAGCGATGGACGATTTCTCGCTGCATTGGGGGGGGGGGGGGGGGGGCCTCATCAGGGGATTACCATGGTTCCCAACAGTACAAAGATGGTCTCAGAACCCTGCATCTGGATCAACAACGGCCAAGGAGGTTGGCACACCCCTTGCAGGAAAGTATCCGTGCCATGACTGTATGAACTTGTTGATTTGCAGTTTCTGAACAGGCCATTTCTGGGATACGGACTCTCCTGACAGGACGATCAATGCCATCTCAGCGTCGTGCAGGGAGTCCACGAGAAGACAGTACCTGACATATGTCAGGAAATGGGAAGTGTTCTGCACCAGGACGAACACTACATATGACTCAGCCACCAACACTGAAGTGCTGGAGTTCTGGCCACCCTTCATTTCGATGAAGGATTGAGTTACAGTGCCATTATTGTGCAAGGAGTGCCCTATCTAATATCTGGGCAGAGGGAGTGATCACCTGGCTATAGGATCACACCCACTAGTACCTAAACGAATCAGGGGTATTTGTACTCTATTCCCCCTAGGCCCAGATACACCCATATATGGGACATAGGTAGTACACCATGTTACGAGGATGGACACCAATATCGGGGCTCACTCTGGACAAACTAATATCCTAGATGGGAATGATTATGGCACTTGGATCAGCACAACGGGTTCAGTCCTTACACAAGCTAGAATAGGACGTCATGTCTGTCACAAATGGCAGATAACCTGCTACATACAGGGGTACTTAAACTAGACTGACCCGGTTCCTTTGGCCAATATTAGAGTTCTGGCCTATCCTGCAGATAGTCGGCCCTGCATAGTGACACATACTTTCCAATATATAGTCACCAAGACACTTATGGGCACGGAGAGAGCTTTCTCATTGGCCATAAATGCCCTCACCTAAGGTCACAGTGCAAACCATATCCAGATGGTTCGGGTGGTATTACGTGCAGTGGTGAATACTAATGTTTCAAATCTCACTCCAACAGGGCTGCATCTACATCGGACGCTAGGATGATGGGAGTTCCTATGGACCACATCCTTGCCACAGTGGGGTGGAGCAATGAACGCATTCAATGCTTTATAATAAACCCGTGGCCGATCCTGAGACGTTTGCAGGGAAAAATTAAGTTCTGTAAAATAAATTACCCAATGTGGGGCATATTATTTTAGGTATGAATAATACCTTTATTGTTTTTCAGCACAGTGTCGTGTGTGAAATACGTTCATCCTCCGTCCCAGAATGGCAGTGTGTGAGCATGGTCTCGTTCCAGGGCATGAAATCACAGAGCTTTGAAATCTTCACGTAGTCACTCACGTGACTCCGAAGTAAAATAGTAAGATTAAATGAGAACTTACCAGTTTGAAGTTTGATCTTTATTTTATGAGGAGTTACAATGAGGGATTACGTGAAGACCCCGCCAGGACGCATGCGCGACATTCTTCAAAGCAGTGGTATGAAATCACAGATACCAGAGTAGACTTATATAGTAAGATAAGAGAGAACTTCCATACCAGTTGAACTTTATAATAGAGGGTTTGGGAGCGGAGGGCACGTAATCCCTCATCGTAACTCCTCATAAAATAAAGATCAAACTTCAAACTGGTAAGTTCTCATTTAATCTTACTATTAATGATAGTTGGCTTGCTGCACACACAAAGCCAAAAGAAAGTGTTTAATCTAACAATATCAGCTACAAAAATAACAAGCAATTATACAGCAAATTGTGTGGTGGCAAGCACTCAGAATTGAATTAAATTTGGGGGGGGAATGATGAGCCAAACAACAAGATATGAGGTTCCCAAATAAAATGTTAATTTAAAAGAGGAATAAAGATGTGAACAGACAATGAATTTTAGAGAGTGAATTCCAAATGTTTGCATATTGACTGAATTTAATTTTCAGTTCCATTTCCAAGTGGTTAGATTAGACAGATTAGAAATGGCAAATAGGATGGGCATCATGTATCACATCCCTGCAAGTAAAGCACAGACTGGGTCAGAGCCAAAGATCAGAGCCATGCAATGACCTTTGGTCAGCATCTCCAATCAACGAACATGTTCAGTGGCTGCTCTTATCAAACTGTCAGCTGTGAAGTAACCAATAGAAAACATGCAATACATGAATAATATATTTTTAAAGGTCACTGTACAAATTTCCCACTAATCTTTCCACGCTGTGGGTACATTCGCAGTGTGACAGCTAGAAAATAGAACAGGCCCTTCAGCCCACAATCTTTGTGCCAAATGTGATGCCAAATTATAAGTGACCCCATCTGCCTGCACGTGATCCACATTCCTCCATCCGCTGCATGTTCACGTGCCTCTAAATGTCTCTTCCCTGCTTCCCCCCAGTAGATAACATAACAAGTTTGCAGAGGCAAATCCATGTGTGGGCGTTTATTTGTAGTTGTGGCTCAACTGCAGAATTGATTTTGCCTCAAAGTAGGAAGGTTGTGTGTTCAAACACCAAACTTGAGACTTGAGCACAAAATTCTAGGCTACTGCTCCACAGCTGAGGGATTGTTGCAGCTTAACTCTTGAGGATGAAGTACATTTGGTTCAGAACAGTAGGATGTTAATCAAACAGTTTTCCATAAACCAACCAGGAGCTTATCAGAGGTGAGATGCAGCATTGCAACAAAAAGACTTGGCAACACAAGTAGATAGAGTGGCAAAGAAGGCTGGTGATATGCGTGTCTTCATCAGTTGAGGCATTATGTATAAGAATGAGGAAGACATGTTGAAACTTTATAAAACGTTGGTTAGACCTCATTTGGAGCATTATGTGCAGTTTTGGTCGCACCATTACAGGAAGGTCGTGGAGGCTTTGGAGAGAGTGCAGATGAGATGAGTTGCCTGGAATAGGGGCTATTACCAACAGGATAATAGGTTGGACAGACTTGGATTGTTTTTTCTGGAGCATTGGAGGTTGAAGAGAGTCTTGTTAAAAGTTCATGAAATTATGAGAGGCATAAATGGGGTGGACAGTCAGAATATTTTTCCCAAGGTGAAGATGTCAAATGCTAGAGAGTTAAGCTTAAAAGTCAAAGGAAGAAAGTTTAAAAGAGAAGTGTGTTTTTTTTCACACAGAGAGTGGGTGATTGGTGCCTGGCATGCTCTGCCATGTACGGTGATGGTAGCAGGTATGACAGTGGCATGTAGTAGATGGCAGGGGGGCCTCTTTTTAGCTACTGGTTGGATTAGTCTACGTTCTTCTACATGGTCACAATTATGTTATCTCTGAGATCCCTTGGCATATCCTCTTTTTCCTAGTTGTGAATATGATGTATACCATTTTGGATACTGTTGAGGGAGATGGCTCATCAGAGGAATGCAGCAGCAGCCAGGTTCATGGCACCATGGGTGGCTCTGCAGCACATGAGGGGGGAAAAAAGAGGGGAAGGGCAATAGTAATAGGGGATTCAATTGTCAGGGGAATAGATAGGCGTTTCTGCGGCCGCAAACGAGACTCCAGGATGGTATGTTGCCTCCCTGGTGCAAAGGTCAGGGATGTCACTGAACGGCTGCAGAACATTCTGGAGGGGGAGGGTGAACAGCCAGTTGTCGTGGTGCATGTTGGCACCAACGATATAGGTAAAAAAAGGGATGAGGTCCTACAAGGTGAATTTAGGGAGCTAGGAGATAAACTTAAAAGTAGGACCTCAAAGGTAGTAATCTCCGGATTACTACCAGTACCACGGGCCAGTCAGAGTAGAAATAGGAGGATAATGCAAATGAATACATGGCTTGAAAAGTGGTGCAAGGGGAGGGATTCAAATTTTAAGGGCACTGGGACCAGTTCTGGGGGAGGTGGGACCGGTACAAAACAGGACGGTTTGCACCTGGAATGGAATGGAACCAATGTTCTTGGGGGAGTGTTTGCTAGTGCTGTCGGGGAGGATTTAAACTAATGTGGCAGGGGCATGGGTACAAGAGCAGAGAGGCAGGAGGGTGTAAAATGAGGGTAGAAGCATTAGGTAGCAAGGTGAAAAGTAAAAGTGGCAGGCAGACAAAACCAGGGCTAAAATCAAAAAGGGCCACTTTTCAGCAAAATTGTATAAGGGGTAAGTGCGTTGTAAAGACAAGCCTGAAGGCTTTGTGTCTCAATGCAAGGAGTATTCGTAATAAGGTGGACGAGTTGAACGTGCAGATAGATATTAATGATTATGATATAGTTGGGATCACGGAGACATGGCTCCAGGGTGACGTAGGCTGGGAGCTGAACATCCAGGGATATTCAATATTCAGGAGGGATAGAGAGAAAGGAAAAGGAGGTGGGGTAGCGTTGCTGGTTAGAGAGGAGATTAACGCAATGGAAAGGAAGGACATTAGCTTGGAGGATGTGGAATCGGTATGGGTAGAGCTACAAAACACTAAGGGGCAGAAAACGCTGGTGGGTGTTGTGTACAGGCCACCTAACAGTAGCAGAGAAGTTGGGGATGGTATCAAACAGGAAATTAGAAATGCGTGCGACAAAGGCAAAACAGTTATAATGGGTGACTTCAATCTACATATAGATTGGGTTAATCAAATTTGCAGGGGTGCTGAGGAAGAGGATTTTTTGGAATGTATGCGGGATAGTTATCTAAATCAACATGTAGAGGAACCAACGAGAGAGCAGGCTATTTTAGACTGGGTTTTGAGTAATGAGGAAGGGGTAATTAGCCGTCTTGTTGTACGTGCCCCCTTGGGCAAGAGTGACCATAATATGGTTGAGTTCTTCATTAGGATGGAGAGTGACATTGTTAATTCAGAAACAATGGTTCTGAACTTAAAGAAAGGTAACTTTGAGGGTATGAGACGTGAATTGGCCACGATTGACTGGCAATTAATTCTAAAAGGGTTAACGGTGGATATACAATGGAAGACATTTAAAGACTGCATGGATGAACTACAAAAATTGTTCATCCCAGTTTGGCAAAAGAATAAATCGGGGAAGGTAGTGCATCCGTGGATAACAAGGGAAATCAGGGATAGTATCAAGGCAAAGGATGATGCGTACAAAGTAGCCAGAAAAAGCAGCATACCAGAGGACTGGGAGAAATTCAGAGACCAGCAGAGGAGGACAAAGGGCTTAATTAGGAAAGGAAAAATAGATTATGAAAGAAAACTGGCAGGGAACATAAAAACTGACTGCAAAAGTTTTTATAGATATGTGAAGAGAAAGAGGTTAGTTAAAAACAAATGTAGGTCCCTTGCAGTCAGAAACAGGTGAGTTGATCATGGGGAACAAGGATATGGCGGACCAATTGAATAACTACTTTGGTTCCGTCTTCACTAAGGAAGACATAAATAATCTGCCCGAAATAGCAGGGGACTGTGGGTCAAAGGAGGAATTGAGTGAAATCCAGGTCAGTCGGGAAGTGGTGTTGGGTAAATTGAATAGATTAAAGGCCGATAAATCCCCAGGGCCAGATAGGCTGCATCCCAGAGTACTTAAGGAAGTAGCTCAGGAAATAGTGGATGCATTAGTGATAATATTTCAAAACCTTTAGATTCTGGAGTAGTTCCTGAGGATTGGCGGGTAGCAAATGTAACCCCTCTTTTTAAGAAGGGAGGGAGAGAGAAAACGGGGAATTACAGACCAGTTAGTCTAACATCGGTAGTGGGGAAACTGCTAGAGTCAGTTATTAAAGATGGGATAGCAGCACATTTGGAAAGTGGTGAAATCATTGGACAAAGTCAGCATGGATTTACGAAAGGTAAATCATGTCTGACGAATCTTGTGGAATTTTTCGAGGATGTAACTAGTAGCGTGGATAAGGGAGAACCAGTGGATGTGGTATATCTGGACTTCCAGAAGGCTTTCGACAAGGTCCCACATAAGAGATTAGTATACAAACTTAAAGCATACGGTATTAGGGGTTCAGTATTGATGTGGATAGAGAACTGGCTGGCAAACAGGAAGCAAAGAGTAGGAGTAAACGGGTCATTTTCACAAAAGGGGAGATGCAGCGAGACCTGGGTGTCATGGTACACCAGTCATTGAAAGTAGGCATGCAGGTGCAGCAGGCAGTGAAAAAAGCGAATGGTATGTTAGCTTTCATAGCAAAAGGATTTGAGTACAGGAGCAGGGAGGTTCTACTTCAGTTGTACAGGGTCTTGGTGAGACCACACCTGGAGTATTGCGTACAGTTTTGGTCTCCAAATCTGAGGAAGGACATTATGCCATAGAGGGAGTGCAGAGAAGGTTCACCAGACTGATTCCTGGGATGTCAGGACTGTCTTATGAAGAAAGACTGGATAGACTCGGTTTATACTCTCTGGAATTTAGGAGTTTGAGAGGGGATCTTATAGAAACTTACAAAATTCTTAAGGGGTTGGACAGGCTAGATGCAGGAAGATTGTTCCGATGTTGGGGAAGTCCAGGACAAGGGGTCACAGCTTAAGGATAAGGGGAAAATCCTTTAAGACCGAGATGAGAAAGACTTTTTTCACACAGAGTGGTGAGTCTCTGGAACTCTCTGCCACAGAGGGTAGTTGAGGCCAGTTCATTGGCTATATTTAGTGAGTTGGATGTGGCCCTTGTGGCTAAGGGGATCAGAGGGTATGGAGAGAAGGCAGGTACGGGATACTGAGTTGGATGATCAGCCATGATCATATTGAATGGCGGTGCAGGCTCGAAGGGCTGAATGGCCTACTCCTGCACCTAATTTCTATGTTTCCTATGTTTCTATGATGTTGTGGATCCATGACTGAAACTCTTCTCTATCGAGATTAAGGTTCAGGCTCAATAGGAATCAGAAGATCCATGTTGTCAGAAGGTCGCTAAGCAAGGAAACAATGGTTTTGGTTAGATGGTGTGTGTAGGCTTGCAAGACTAGAGTGTATCTAGATATGCATTGAGTCTGTGTGTGTATGTATGGGTATGAGTCTGCATGTGTGTTTGTATGAGTGTGTGTGTGTGTGTGTGCATTTGAGCATGTGTGTGTATGTATTTGTGTATGTGTGTGTGTATGTGTATGAGTGTGTGTAAGAGAATGTATGTGTGTGTGCATGAGTGTGTGCATGTATGAGCGAGTGTGTGTATGTGCGTGTGCATGCGTGAGTGTATGTGTATGAGTGTGTGCAAGAATATGTGTGTGTATGAGCATGTGTGCGCATATGAGTGTGTGCGCATGTGTGTGCGCATGTGTGTGCGCATGAGTATGTGTGTGTGAGCGTGTGTGTGCAAGAGTGTGTGTGTGTGTTTGTGCATGAATGTGTGTGTGTGTGAGTGATTATGTTGTGTGTGGTTATGTGATTATGCACTTGTGGGTGCTAAATCTGAGCAGCAGAGCTGATGTCCAATCACCTTGGACAAGGACTTCCCTCTCTCTCGAGTTCCACGTGTCAGCAGGTTTACAGCAACCAAACCATTTAAAAATAATTAACGCGCAGGCATCTCCCACCCCTCAGAACTGGAGTGGAAGCACGTCATCCCTGATAACAAGAGACTGTTGAAAACAACTGGATACTGAACACCTGTCATCATCAAATGGTGTAGGAATACGATACTGATTCAGAATGAGATAACAGCAGCAACTAAAACTATTACCAGAGCACCATTAATATAGCAAGGTACTTCAGAATCTAACACTGAGCCATATAAAAAGAGATTATCATGGGAGATCAAATGTTTATGTATATAAATATTTCAAATACAGTGTGGCACTATGGTGCAACAGTAGAGTTGCTGCCTTATAGCACCCGAAACCAGGTTCGATCCTGACTATGGGTGCTGTCTGTATGGAGTTTGTACGTTCTCCCCATGTCTGTGTGGTGTTCCCTGGATGCTTAGATTTCCTTCCACACTCCAAAGACGTACAGGTGTGTACAAATTTCTGAAGAAGGGTCTCGACCTGAAACATCACCAATTCCTTCTCTCCAGAGATGCTGCCTGTCCCGCTGAGTTACTCCAGCATTTTGTGTCTACCTTCAAGTTTTTAGATTAATTGGCTTTGGCAAAGATTGTGAATTGTCCCTAGTGTGCAGGATGGTGCTAGCGTACGGGGTGATAGCTGGCGAGCACGGACTCGGTGGGCCGAATGGCCTGATTCCACGCTGCATCACTAAAAAGAATAAACTGAAAACTAAAAACTGCAAAAGCTGCATTCATAAAATAAAAATGTTAAATGCTAGAAATCCACAACCTTTCCACCAACATCTGTGGGAAGAGCAACGGCTATCATTTCTGGATGATGTTCTTTCATCAACAGAAAAAGATGAAAGCTCATCGACCTGAAGTATTGGCTCTGCTTCTGCCTGACCTGCTGAGTATTTCCAACACTATATTTCCTTTTTTTATTTTAGTTTTTTAAATACTGTTTCTATGGATGGAACAAGTTGAAAAGGAAGAGATGTTTAGGAATGGAATACAGGAGCTTAAGATAGATGCAAATAGCTGGAGTAACTCAGTGGATCAGACAACATCTCTGGAGAAAAGGAATAGGTGACGTTTCGGGACATTTCAGTCTGAAGAAGGGTCTCAACCTAAAATGTCAACTATTCCTTTTCTCCAGAGATGCTGTCCTGATCTGCTGAGTTAGTCCAGCTTTTTGAGTCTATCCTCGGTTTAACCCAGCATTTGCAGTTCCTTCCTACACAGGAGCTTAAGGCATCGACAGCATTTGTGGATGAAGTAAATTTAGGGCAAGATTAAGAAACCAGACTATGAAACAGTGACAAGGGTGCAGAGTCAGGCACAAATGACAGCTTAGGTGACCAAGAGTCAAATGTCAAGAGTGTTTAATTGTCATGTGTACCAACAACTGAACAATGAAATTCTTATTTGCAGCAGCTTAACAGGCCTGTAAATGTGATACAGACAGATAAATATAATAATCAAAAAATTAATAACCATAAACCTTGTGCAAAAAAATGAAGTCTGTAGTGCAACCAAAACACACTTCATAGAAGTTCAGATTTGCTGAGGTTTCTTTTGTGTGGTGTTCAAGAGCGTTCTGGTTGTTGGGAAAAAGCTGTTTGTGAACCTTGCCATCGTGATCTTCAGACACCTGCACCTTTTTTCCTTCAGTAGGAGTGAAATGAATGCATGGTCAGGATACAGTTCAATCGTTGATGATATTGGCTGCCGTTTTCCCTTCGATGGAGGGGAGGTCAGTACCTGTAACAGACCAGGCAGAGTCTAACACCCTCTACAACCTCCTTCATTCCTGGGTGTTCAAGTTGCTGAAGCAGACCGTGATGCAAGCAGTCAGTGTGCTCTTTACCATACACCTGTAGACACTCAATAGAGCATTCGTCAACATACCCAAACTCAATCACAAGGTTCAGCTGGAGAAAATAAAAGCTCATTCCAGACTAAGGATGTCTGGTGACATAGCAGTGAAGCAGATGAAAATATGTATCGGAGAAGTGGTGGAGTGCTGTCACCTTTTCAGTAGAAGCTGACCCCCTTGCTTCTGGGCAATGCTGCCTAGAATTGCAGCTTATAAGCGAGGCAGGAGCCAATGTTACCATCAGTCCCTTCAGTAGGAAATTGTAACAGTAGGGTAAGCTTTTCACTGTACCTCGGTACACGTGACAATAAACTAAACTAAACAAAAAAAATTTTAAATGGCTAATGGAATCAAGGGATAAGGGGAAAAAGCAGGAACGGTGTACATATCTTGGATAATCAGCCATCATCATATTGAATATGGCACAAAGGGCAGAATGGCCTACTCCTACACCTATTTTCTATGTTTCTATGCAACATGAGGAACTGCTGACTCCAGAGACATTTTTTTTAAACACAGCAACAGCAAAGGACAAATACATTTACTTGACATTCATTTTTTCATTTGTGCTGCTGTGTCTCAATCAGAGCATTGAAATATTCAGCAACAGTTACATTTTCCAACTCTAGATGCTTACCCTTTGATATGAAACAGTGATTTAAGAGGAATTCGTTACGAGGGTGGGCTTAGATTCTCCCCTCCCCCTACCTCAACAGCATCCTCCTCTGACCTTTAACCTTAGACTTTTGTCAACAGTTTTTTTTCCCCCATTCAGCCCCTGAACTCAGTGAGTGTTCAGCCAGCCGACAAAATCAAAGATAAAAGGTCATTAAACAGAAAAAAGGAAATCCATAGAACATTACCTTCCTTATGTTCCCTTTAATAACCCGAGGGTCCCAATGGTTACAGAATCCAGCCCATTTGTTACTTACTTGAAGAATAATCTCAGTAGTAAATAGTTGATTGCAGTTCTTTGCTCTTTAATTGTTATTGAGTTATGTAGCTGTTTGATTATTCCCTTTGTCGTATTTTATGAACAAAAACAAAACAGATAGAATCTTGGGATTTATTTAATTACTTGAATATAAATTCCTTAGCTCCCATGGTGAGATTCAAACTCATGACTCTGGATCAATAGTTCATCCCTCTGCACAAGAAACCTGACCATTATGTTGCCATAGTATAAAATTACATTGTTTTAATGCAATGCTGTACTTCCAAGGGACCCAACACACTTTGGAGAAATGAGCAGAACAGAGATTGCCTTATTATGTAGCTTTTGGAATGATTTCGAGGGAATTTTAAATTATAACCTATGTACTTATAATCTCAGCTCTGTTTCTAATTGCTGATGAGTGACCCTAAATGAACTGTGTAAATATAGTCAAGTCAGGTTTAGTTTAATTTAGAGATACAGTGGAAACAGGGCACTTCGGCCCACCAACCAGCGATTTCCGCACAATAACACTATCCCACACACACACTAGGGACAATTAACAATTTTACTGAAGCCAATTAACTTACAAACCTGTACGTGCTTGTGGTGTGGGAGGAAACCAGAGCACTCGGAGAAAACCCACGCGGTCACGGGGAGAACGTACAAACTCCACACAGACAGCACCCATAGTCGGGATCGAACCTGGGTCTTTTAAGGCAGCAGCTCCACCACTGCACCACAGTGTCGCCCTAAAGGTCGGAAAGGATGTGACAGGACTTGGATGTTCTTCCCATCAGAACTGCCTCCTCCATCAACTCAAGTCGAGACTTAAAACTCATCTTTACTCTCAAGCCTTTCTTGACGTCCTCTGAGGGAGGGCTATATGTATGTATTTATGTATGTACTTAATCTATGAACCAATGTTGTATAACGTTAATACCTCCACCAATGTAAAGCACTTTGGTCAACGAGTGTTGTTTTTTAAATGTGCTATAGAAATAAAAGTGACTTGACTTGACTTGACTCTCCATGCTGAATAACCTGCAACATGGGATTCTTCAGTGGCATTCAGAGAGCTGCCAGGAATACGCATGCACATCATCAGGGAGGAGAGCTGGGCAAACTGGAACAAGAAGAATAATATTTCCATCTGGAACACTAATCTAACTACTCATTTGTGAGAGAAAAAAGGGAGTTTATTGTTTTATTTGGTAAAGGAGTGATTGAGGCATTTCAAGAATAGGTTTTATTGGAGCGCTCAAACAGTTTTGTTAAGAGCATAAAATAACTTAGGGGAACATGGAGAAAAGAAGGAAAGGACAAATCTGCAGAACAAACACTTCGTCAGAACTGGGAAATGTTAGAAGTGGAAAATCTGTGCAGTTATAGAGAGGAGTGGCAGACTTTAAACATTTTTATCTCCAATTCTAACTCTTCAACACTTCCTGGTTCTAATGACAGGCCATCAAAATAAAATATGGACTCTAATTAATAACCAGACAGATTGGATATAATAAGTACGACAGGCGGCAAGTGTGAATGTTTTTAGCTCTTCATTGATGCCGCCTGAACTGTTGAGTATTTCCAGCATTTTTATTTTTCAGGAACATAACATAATTAAAACCACTACAAAAAATGGCTGAGGAGAGACTGGCTGGTAAATTAATAACAGGAAACAAAGAGGTGGCAAATCTGTGTAATTATTTATTTGCACCAGTCATCACCATTGAAAACACTGCAAAGTCTAAGATAAGCGATGAGCTTACTTTCGAATAACAGTGAGGAACTCGTAATATTCCCGTTAACGTGGGGAAATTCGTGGAAAACAAGTTGCCGGGACCAGATATCCTGTACACAAGGGTTTTAAAGATAGTGGTTGCAAAGATAGTGGATCAATTGGTGGAATTTCTTCAAAACTCACTAAACTCGGGGAGATAACCAACAGATTGGAAAATAGCCAATGTGACTCCCTTGTACAAAAAGGGAGGAAGCCTGAAAGTAGTGAATTATATGCCAGTTGGTTTAACATCTATTGTTGGCAAGTTGCTACAGTCAACAAGCAAAGAGGAAATAATCAATCATTTAGGAAAGATGAATATAATCAAACCTAGTCATATGATTTTATGAAAGGTAAATCATGTTTGAAAAGTTTGTTTGAATTCTTTGAGGATGCAATAGGAAGAGTTTAGTTTAGTTTAATTTAGAGATACAGCATGGAAGCAAGCCTTTCAGCACACCAAGTCTGCCCCGACCAGAGATCCCCACACATTAACCCTATCCTACACACACGAGGACCAATTCACACATACACCAAGCCAATTAACCTACATACCTGTACATCTTTGGAGTGTGGGAGGAAACCGAAGATCTCGGAGAAAACCCACATGGTCACGGGGAGAACGTACAAACTCAGTACAGGCAAAACCCGCAGTCAGGATCGAACCCGTGTCTCCGGCGCTGCAAGTGCTGTAAGGCAGCAACTCTACCGCTGCGCCACCATACCGTTGATAAAAGGATTCCTGTCAATGTAATGTATTTAGATATCCAAAAGGGATTTATGTAGGAAAGAACTACAGGTGCAGGTTTACACAGAAGATAGACACAAAATGCTGGAGTAACTCAACGGATAGGGCAGTATCTCTAGAAAAAGGAACGGGTGACGTTTTGGGTCGAGACCCTACTTCAGCTTCCTTTTCCTTTTCTCCAGATGTGCTGCCTGATCTGCTGACTTACTCCAGCATTTTGTGTCTACCTCCAAAAGGGATTTGACAAGGTACCATATAGGTAGTGCATAAATTAAGAGCCTAATGGACAAAGTGTGTTAATAGATTAAAAACTGGCTGTCGCAGAAAAGAAAAAGTTAGAAAAAATGGATAGTTTTCAATCTGAGGGAATGCAACTGGTGCGATGTCCCAGGGATTAGGTCTTGGCCCTCGATTGTTTACTATTTACATAATAATCTGGATGAAGGAACAAAATGCAAAATTTCCAAATTTCCCATTGGTGTGAAAACAGAGGAAGGGTCTCGACCTGAAACATCACCCATTCATTTGCTCCAGAAATGCTGCCTGTCCCACTTACTCCAGCATTTTTGTGTCTATTTTAGGGGAAAGTGTTGCAATAAGTGATTGATTGATTGATTGAGATAGAATGAGTGCTTGGGCAAAACCCTGGCAAATGGAGGCTGACTTGACTCTTGACTTAACGTGAGCTCAGGCACTTCGGTAAGAGCAATCAAACGATGGATTATTATCTAAATGGAGAGCGCTTTTAAATGAGTGAAGGACAGCAGGATCTGAGTGTTCAAGTACATGAATCAGGTCCAAGGGGTAGTTAAGAAGGAGTATGTTTAACTTATGGTGAAGGGGTTGAAATAACAGAATAGGTCGGTTTTGTTCCTGCAATTCCTTCCTACACATATATCCCTTATTTTCCTAAACTTTTAATTAGTGATTTTGACATCGTAGTACTATTCAATATGGAGAATTGTTACATGAGGTGTGGTCCTCCCAGTTATTTCCCAATTGTTCCGTTTAACCTGGTCAATGTTTCATGAGGGCTGCTGCCTCACAGTGCGAGAGACATCAGTTTGATCCTGACCTCAGGTGCTGTCTGTATGGTGTTTGACGGTTCTCTCTGTGGCCATGTGGGTTTCTTCTGGGTTCTCCGGTTTTCTCCCACATCCCAAACATGTGCAGGTTTGTACATTAATTGGCCTCTGTAAAATTGCCCCTAGTGTGCAAGGAGTGGATGGAAAATTAGGATAATAAATTTTCAACCATAAAAATGTGGCATCTTTCAGCAGTGCCATCGGTTTATGCCTTTGGCACGACTGAAATTTGTATTGGGGGGCACATTGATCCAAGTGCCGTGCTGTAATGACCATCTAGCTTAGAATTTGGGTGCAAGAGAATGTCTAGACATTTCTTTTGGAACATTTCTATTACATTACAATAATTTAGTTAAGATTCGATTTGTTTAGTTTAGATTAGTTTAGTTTAGTGTAGTTTAGTTTAGTTTAGATTAATTTAGTTTAGTGTAGTTTAGTTTAGTTTAGTTTAGTTTAGTTTAGATTAGTTTAGTTTCGTGTAGTTTAGTTTAGTTTGGTTTGGTTTGTCACGTGTTCCTCGGGACAGTGAAAAGCTTTTTTGTTGCCTGCTATCCAATGAGCTGAAATACTATTCATGATTACAATCAAGGCACCCACAGTGTACAGATACAGAATAAAGGGAATCATGTTTGCATTTACCAGAAATTGAGTGAAATACATTTATAGTGGTCGTTAAGAAGCTGCACTGTGGCATAGCTGATGGAGCTGTAGCCTCACAATGCTGGGGATGCAGGTCCAGTTCAGACATTAGGTACTGTCTGTGTGGCGTTTACACATTCTCCCTGTGACCGTATGTTTAGTTTAGTTTAGTATAGTTTAGAGATACAGCACGAAAACAGGTCCTTCGGCCCACCGAGTCCGCGCCGACCAACGATCCCCGCACATTAACACTATCCTACGCACACTCGGGCAATTTACATTTATACCAAGCCAATTAACCTACAAACCTGTACGTCTTTGGAGTGTGGGAGGAAACCGGAGCACCCGGAGAAAACCCACGCAGGTTATGGGAAAAACTCCATAGACAGCACCAGTAGTCAGGATCGAACCCGGGTCTCTGGCACTGTAAGGCACTCTACCACTGCGCCACCATGCCACCCTAAGGTATGGGTTACTTCCAGGTGCTCCTGAGATTAATAGGTTATTGGCCACTATAAATAGCACCTCGTAAGTATGTACATAAATGGTGGAATCCGGGGAGGAAATGATGAGACTGTAGTGAGAATAACAAAGGGGTTTAGTATAGCATTTGTATAAGGAAGGATAATATTGGATTTGTATGTCAGGACAAACTTGATGGGCTGAAGGGCCTGTCTCAGTTCTGAATTGCTCAGACTCAAAATACACTCATGGAAAATGTACTAAATATTCATGTAGCCTCTTTATTATTTCATTCTTATTGTTGCGCCATCAATCCAATGTTCAGCTGTAAATAGGCTTATAGCCGCAACAATCTCATGTCATTATGATATGTTCACCCGTGTGCCCTGTGACAGCTGAAGGGAACAGCAACTGGAGCCAAGGAGTCGTGGGTGTGTGGCGCCATGATACACTGTCAAGCACTTGTGGAGCCGATCACATCTACGGTTTGACAGCCAAGCACTTCTCCCGTGGGTAGCAAGCCCTTTCACTGCAGTAATTGGACTTAAGGACGAGGGTAGATTATCCATGCTACCAATCACAGAGGAAAATTGCGCTCGACTGTTTGTCTGACTGACACGCCAGAGATTGGAGGCTGCTTCACTGCTTCCATTCTGTGCCGAAGAGGAGTGCGGCTCGGTAAGGTTACATCGTACTGGTTTGGCATCTGGATCCAAGCAGCAACAACAACAGCAACACCAACAACAATACCAACAACACCACCACCACCAACAACACCACCACCACCAACAACACCAACAACACCACCACCACCAACAACACCAACAGCAACACCAACACCACTAACTCCAACACCAACACCAACACCAACACCACCAACAACACCACCACCACCAACACCACCAACAACACCAACACCAACAACACCAACAACACCAAGAACACCAACACCAACAACACCAAGAACACCAACACCACCAACACCAACAACACCAACAGCAACACCACCACCAACAACACCAACAGCAACACCAACACCACTAACACCAACACAACACCAACACCAACAACACCAACAACACCAAGAACACCAACACCAACAACACCAAGAACACCAACACCACCAACACCAACAACACCAACAGCAACACCACACCAACAACACCAACAACACCAACACCAACAACACCAACAACACCAACCAACAACACCAACAACACCAACACCAACAACACCAACAACACCAACACCAACACAACACCAACACCAACAACACCAACACAACCAACAACACCAACCAACAACACCAACAACACCAACACCAACACCACCAACACCACCACCACCAACAACACCAACACCAACACCACCAACAACACCACCACCACCAACAACAACACCACACCACCAACAACACCACACCACCAACAACCAACACACCAACAACACCAACAACACCAACAACACCAACAACACCAACACCACCAACACCACCAACACCACCAACAACACCAACACCAACACCAATACCACCAACAACAACAACACCAATACCAGCAACAACCATAGCAACAACAACAACAAATCCAACACCAACACCAACAATAACAATAACAATAACAACAACAAAAGATTCATCCATAGTGACAATTGATTCCCCGGCTCTAGTTCGCCCACCTGAGTTGATGGAGTTTGTGGTGTTTTAAAAGGACGGCTCTGAGCACATGAAGGGAAACTTCAATAGCTCTTTGACCCTCGCTGTGCAGCTCTTGTTTCCCAGGCTCTGCTTAGCACCATCTAGTGGGTGGCTGTCATCACATGACCAAAATAAAAGGTACAACATGCAGACACAAAACAAAACACAGCCCCGAGTGGGGAGGAGATGCCCTGGGTCAGAGCAGCTCAAATGGGAGGAGGAGGGGTAGGATGGGAGAACGGGAGCATAAGGGAAAAAGAAACTGTTCCACTTCATCAAGCACCCCTGCAATCCATCACTCTGATTAAAGAATAGCCAATAAATGGGCAGAAGTGTTAAGTGAAATTCATGAGTCCTCAATGCATCTGAATTCAAATGCCAATCAGCATCAATGCCTCACATTCACTCGCCACACCACCATGGAGATGACAATGAGCCTAAATCAAGCTTTGTTGTCATTGTCGCAATGCAGGAGTTGCCATGTTTTCAGCCTGCAAAATATTCCTGGACAGCCAAACCTTTCAGGTCCGAATCGAGAGACAAGCAAGACTCAACGGCAATTTGACGCAGTTAAGAACATAAAACAAACTGTCTGTTGCAAATGATCAGCTGAACTGTTGAGCTCAGTGTCTCTTGCTTTTGAAATGTTGTTGCTGTATCAACTCCCCCTCAATCCCCAACACCAGCACAGCACTACCGCACATCATTGTTATTTTTCACCCAACTTATTTTATAAAAAACATCTTACGATAGTGGTGATAAGTGCCACTGCTGAAAAATCAACATGCGGCAACATTGATGGTACAAAATCTCAGCAACAATGACAACTAAAATTTGAACTGGTACCGATTAGAATTTTATTATTCTAAAATATCCTTTTAATCCTATTTCCCTCTACTGAATAACTTTGCTAACCGTTCACATGCACACTTCCAATTTACCATGCTATGAGAATCTTGGCGGGGATTGTAACTCAGAGCAGGTTTTGGGGAAATTGGACCAAGGCAATTGCAAAACTCTGTCTTGCTGGCAGAAAGTTTAGCTCCCATGTTGTATGGGCATGTAGCTGGTGAGTTGCCTATGCAAAACAACCTACATTCAGTGTTTCCCTTAAGTAGGAAAACATCCACAGTCACTTTGCAGATCGAAAGAAAACGGTATAAGATGCCAGTAGGTCTTAAGAGGAAGGGTGACGGGGTTTAGATTTGGAAATCCGGAGCTTAGGTCTGATCTGGCAGTAGCTACAGCCACCAACTGTGGCCAGAGGTGGATTAATACAGAGTTCTCAGAAGATCACGTCAGACGTTAGATAATAGGGAGGCACATGGGTTTAATCATACAGAATGTTTAATCGGAAATCAAGATACGTTGAGCTGAATGCCAGTGTAAAGATAATGATAAGAGTGAGTTCAAACAGGCATGATTATAGACAATAGACAATAGGTGCAGGAGTAGGCCATTTGCCCTTCGAGCCAGCACCACCATTCCAATGTGATCATGGCTGATCATCCCCTATCAGTACCCCGTTCTTGCCTTCTCCCCATATCGCCTGACTCTGCTATTTTTAAGAGCCCTATCTAGCTCTCTCTTGAAAGCATCCAGAGAACCTGCCTCCACTGCCATCTGAGGCAGAGAATTCCACAATCACCACTCTCTGTGAGAAAAAGTGTTTCCTCGTCTCCATTCTAATTGGCTTACTCCTTATTCTTAAACTGTGATCCCTGCTCTGGACTCCTCCAACATCGGGAACATGTTTCCTGCCTCTAATGTGTCCAAGCCCTTAACAATCTTATATGTTTCAATGAGATCCCCTCTCATCCTTCTAAACTCAACCGATTAACGGATCAATTCCTGATGGATACTCGACTGGATGAACCTAGGTTTATGAATGGTGAATGATAAGTGCCCAGCCAGGAGAACATTGGAATACTTCACAAAAAAAAGCAAAAGCACAGAAAGGGATTTAGCTGCAGATCTGCTGAGTCAACATCAGTGAGGAGTTTATTAAAATATTTGAAATAATGGAATGAGCTGGAAGATGAGAAGATAGAGCCAGGCACAATTGCAATGTTTAAATTACTTTTGGACAGATAGATGGATTGTAATTGTAATAGCCATGTAATACATTGTAATAAATGTATTAGCCAAGTATGTCAATATACAAGGATTTTGATTTGCCAACAGTCATACAAAAAAGCTACAAGATACATAATCACATAAAAATTAAACATAGACTTAAACAGCCACCACAGCGGTGTGGGAGAATCCCAGGGCACACAGCATTAGCCATCAGTTCAATGTCCGGGCCACATGCACGCTCCTTCACCGTGATGTGAAGAGGGTTGTACCGACTGCTGTCACTCTCTCTGCAGTCCCTGTCCGCCTGAACAGTCAGAAAGCCGTCCACACTCGCACTAGACTCCGGGGTGGCCTCAATGAGCCATGTCCCCGCAAAACACCATGATCACTGCACTCACTGCACTCCCTCCGAGTCCTCACCAGTGCAGGCAGCACGTCCAATCTGTTTTTTTCAGCGACCTCACATTCCCCATTGTGATGGAAGGCAACTAACTTATA
The DNA here is from genome assembly GCA_035221665.1 of Okamejei kenojei. Lineage (NCBI taxonomy): Eukaryota > Metazoa > Chordata > Chondrichthyes > Rajiformes > Rajidae > Okamejei > Okamejei kenojei. Next base: position 43,428,021 of record CM069135.1, on the reverse strand, counting down.
CCGTGTTTCCTCCTTTTCTCCCGCGGTCAGGGCATTCGAAACTTCTGCAGTTGGGGCGATCAAAGCTCTCACAGTCAGCGATCGAAGCTCCCGTGATCGGAGCGGTCGAAGCTCCTGCGGTTGGAGCTGCCGCAGTCAATCTCTAACAAGGGGACCCCCAGCTCTACAATGTTAAAGTCGCAGGGCAGACGGAGATACGATGAAAAAGTCGCTCACCATCGAAGAATAAGATATGAAAGGTTTCACCCAGTTTAAATACTAGTTTGGCTTTAGGCTTGGTTTGTTTGGTTGGGCGCTTATCCTGGTGTAATAGCACAAGTACTTTGTGTTTTAATAATAACAATAATCCTGCACAAAATGTTGTACCCTTTATCCACATTATGCAATGTGGACAGCTTGATGTATTCATATATAGTCTTTTGTTTGGCTGCGTAGCACACAAACCAAAGCTTTTCACTGTACCTCGGTATACATGACAATAATAAACTAAACTAACTCTAAACTAAACTATGGTCAAAGTGTCATCAATAATCCATTGACCATATAAAAAAAAGAACACAAGGATAGAGGACCTGCAAATAAGATTTAGAATCATAGAATCATAGAAAATAGGTGCAGGAGTAGGCCATTCAGCCCTTCGAGCCTGCACCGCCATTCAATATGATCATGGCTGATCATCCAACTCAGGATCCTGTACCTGCCTTCTCTCCATACCCCCTGATCCCTTTAGCCACAAGGGCCACATCTAACTCCCTCTTAAATATAGCCAATGATCTGGCCTCAACTACCTTCTGTGGCAGAGAATTCCACAGACTCACCACTCTCTGTGTGAAAAATGATCTTCTCATCTCAGTCCTAAAAGACTTCTCCCTTATCCTTAAAATGTATGCATGATGGTGAAAAGAAATGAAACCCTGAATTTATATAATGCCTTTTGTACAATGAGTGTTTCACAGACGAGGGCATTCTTTCATGCTATGGCCATAGTTATAATGCAGGAAGTGATACAGTCATTATGCAGACCTGCAAGATATTATAAACTGCAAAGATTAAAATTAACGGGGCAGGTGGTAAACCTGTGACCTTTCTTTCCATGAGATTAAGAGGTTACACGGTGATCTAACTGAAATTTATAAAATGATAAACACAGTCAATGTAGAGCAAGAGGCATAATCTTAGCATCACAGATGGGGATTCAAGGAGTTAAACCAGGAAGCACCTCTTCTTACCATTTATAGTGAAAATCTGGACCTCTCTTCCCCAAGATCCGTCGGTGTGAAGGATTGTCAGTAGATTTTTCCAGGATGGCAATATTAAAGGCTACTCAGTGAAGCTGTGAAAATGATATGCTGCAGATTAACCATGATAAAATGAAATGGCAGAATAGGCTCAAGGGGTTCCAGCATCTCTTCCTGTTCTCATCTCACTGAGCATTTTCAACCTGAGCAAGCTACAATTGATTTCAGCTTTGCTGGGGGAAAGATAATCATAGAATCTCAGAATGGTTACAACACAGAGAGGAGGCATTTTCCTACCCTGACTTTATATCAGAACAACACACTTGTCCTACCAAACAACACCACACCACTCCCCTCTCTTCCCCCTAGACCATTATCTGTAGACTGCACAGTCTTGCAAATGTTTCTTCTGTAAATTTCTTCAATTGCCTTTTGATGGCCAAAATGACACCTACGCTCATCACACCTGCAGGCAGTGTGCTCCAGATGTCTAGCATACATTAGGAAGAAAGGTTTTCTTCTGCATCATTTTTATTTCTTTTTCTTTTATTTTTATTGTTGCCTCTAGCCATTGATGGAATTCCCCTTGGTGGAATTCCTCCATAGTTGTTGAAGGATTCTTGATTAGTAAGGTGTCAGGGGTTACAGGGAGAAGGCAGGAGTGGGGTTAAGTGGGAAAGATAGATCACTCGTGATTGAATGTGGAGTAGACTTTGATGGGCCAAATTACTTAATTCTGCTCCTACAAGTATGAACTTAGAACATGACGATTAGTAATTAGAATTGACTGCAAATGCGGGTTTATACAAAAGACAAACAGAAAATGCTGAATAACTCAGCGGGTCAGGCAGCATAGAAACATAGAAACATAGAAATTAGGTGCAGGAGCAGGCCATTCGGCCCTTCGAGCCTGCACCGCCATTCAATATGATCATGGCTGATCATCCAACTCAATATCCTGTACCTGCCTTCTCTCCATACCCCCTGATCCCTACAGCCACAAGGGCCACATCCAACTCCCTCTTAAATATGGCCAACGAACTGGCCTTCTGTGGCAGAGAATTCCACAGATTCACCACTCTCTGTGTGAAAAACGATTTTCTCATCTCGGTCCTAAAAGACTTCCTCCTTATCCTTAAACTGTGACCCCTTGTCCTGGACTTCCCCAACATCGGGAACAATCTTCCTGCATCTAGCCTGTCCAACCCCTTAAGAATTTTGTAAGTCTCTATGAGATCACCCCTCAATCTACAAGCCAAGTCTATCCAGTCTTTCTTCATATGGAAGTCGTGCCATCCCAGGAATCAGTCTGGTGAACCTTCTCTGTACTCCCTCTATGGCAAGAATGTTTTTCCTCAGATTAGGAGACCAAAACTGTACGCAATATTCCAGGTGTGGCCTCACCAAGACCCTATACAACTGCAGTAGAACCTCCCTGCTCTTGTACTCAAATCCTTTTGCTATGAATGCCAACATACCATTCGCTTTCTTCACAGCCTCCTGCACCTGCATGCCTACTTTCAATGACTGGTGTACCATGACACCCATGTCTCGCTGCATCTCCCCTTTTCCTAATCGGTCACCATTCAAATAATAGTCTACCTTCCTGTTTTTGCCACCAAAGTGGATAACCTCACATTTATCCACATTATACTGCATCTGCCATGCATTTGCCCACTCACCCAGTTTATCCAAGTCAGGTTGCAGCCTCCTAGCATCCTCCTCACAGCTAACACTGCCCCCCAGCTTCGTGTCATCCGCAAACTTCGAGATGTTGCATTTAATTCCTCGTCCAAATCATTAATGTATATTGTAAATAGCTGGGGTCCCAGCACTGAGCCTTGCGGCACCCCACTAGTCACTGTCTGCCATCCTGAAAAGGACCCGTTCACTCCTACTCTTTGCTTCCTGTCTGCCTGCCAGTTCTCTATCCACATCAATACTGAACCACCAATACCGTGTGCTTTAAGTTTGTATACCAATCTCTTGTGTGGGACCTTGTCGAAAGCCTTCTGAAAGTCCAGATATAACACATCCACTGCTTCTCCCTTATCCACTCTACTAGTTACATCCTCAAAAAATTCAATAAGATTTGTCAGACATGATTTACCCTTCGTAAATCCATGCTGACTTTGTCCAATGATTTCACCACTTTCCAAATGCGCTGCTATCCCATTTTTAATAAGTGACTCCAGCAGTTTCCCCACTACCGATGTTAGACTAACTGGTCTGTAATTCCCCGTTTTCTCTCTCCCTCCCTTTTAAAAAAGTGGGGTTACATTAGCTACCCTCCAATCCTCAGGACCTACTCCAGAATCTAAAGAGTTTTGAAAAATTATCACTAAGGCATCTGCTATTTGTGGGGCTACTTCCTTAAGTACTCTGGGATGCAGCCTATCTGGCCCTGGGGATTTATCGGCCTTTAATCCATTCATTTTACCTAACACCACTTTCCGGCTAACCTGGATTCCACTCATTTCCTCCATCTCATTTGACCCGCGATCCCCTGCTATTTCCGGCAAATTATTTATGTCTTCCTTAGTGAAGACAGAACCAAAGTAGTTATTCAATTGGTCTGCCATGTCCTTGTTCCCCATGATCAATTCACCCGTTTCTGACTGCAAGGGACCTACATTTGTTTTAACTAATCTTTTGCGCTTCACATATCGATAAAAACTTTTGCAGTCAGTTTTTATGTTTCCTGCCAGTTTTCTTTCATACTCCATTTTCCCTTTCCTAATTAAGCCCTTTGTCCTCCTCTGTTGGTCTCTGAATTTCTCCCAGTCCTCTGGTAGGCTGCTTTTTCTGGCTAATTTGTACGCTTCATCTTTTTCTTTGATACTATCCCTGATTTCCCTCGTTATCCACGGATGTGCCACATTCCCTGATTTATTCTTTTGCCATACTGGGATGAACAATTGTTGTAGTTCATCCATGCAGTCTTTAAATGCCTTCCATTGCATATCCACCGTCAACCCTTCAAGAATCAATTGCCAGTCGATCTTGGCCAATTCACGTCTCATACCCTCAAAGTTACTTTTCTTTAAGTTCAGGACCCGTGTTTCTGAATTAACAATGTCACTCTCCATCCTAATGACGAACTCAACCATATTATGGTCACTCTTGCCCAAGGGGCCACGTACAACAAGGCTGCTAACTAACCCTTCCTCATTACTCAATATCCAGTCTAGAATAGCCTGCTCTCTCGTTGGTTCCTCCACATGTTGGTTTAGAAAACTATCCCGCATACATTCCAAGAAATCCTCTTCCTCAGCACCCCTGCCAATTTGATTCACCCAATCTATATGTAGATTGAAGTCACCCATTATAACGGTTTTACCTTCGTTGCACGCATTTCTAATTTCCTGTTTGATGTCATCCCCAACTCCACTACTACTGTTAGGTGGCCTGTACACAACACCCACTAGCGTTTTCTGCCCCTTAGTGTTTTGCAGCTCCACCCATATCGATTCCACATCCTCCAAGCTAATGTCATTCCTTTCTATTGCGTTAATCTCCGCTCTAACCAGCAACGCTACCCCACCTCCTTTTTCTCTCTGTCTATCTTTCCTGAATATTGAATATCCCTGGATGTTCAGCTCCCAGCCTTGGTCACCCTGGAGCCATGTCTCCGTGATCCCAACTATATCATAATTATTAATAGCTATCTGCACATTCAACTCATCCACCTTATTACGAATGCTCCTCGCATTGAGACACAAAGCCTTCAGGCTTGTTTTTACAACACTCTTGGCCCTTTTACAATTATGTTGAAAAGTGGCCCTTTTAGATTTTTGCCCTGGATTTGTTTTCCTGCCACTTTTCACCTTGCTACCTATTGCTCCTATCCTCATTTTACACCCCTCTGTCTCTCTGCTCACACATTTAAGAAACCGTCCACTTCTTATTCTCCGTTTGGATCTTGGGAGAAAATGAATAGGTGACGTTTCAAGTTGGGTCTGAAGAAGCGTCCCGATACAAAACATCACCTAGCCATTTCTCCTCAGATGCTGCCTGACCCACTGAGCTACTCTAGCATTTTGTGTCTATATATAGAAACATAGAAAATAGGTGCAGGAGTAGGCCATTCGGCCCTGTGAGCCTGCACCGCCATTCAATATGATCATGGCTGATCATCCAACTCCGTATCCCATACCTGCCTTCTCTTCATACCCCCTGATCCCTTTATTATATGGTTACTAGTAACATAGAAACATAGAAAATAGGTGCAGGAGGAGGCTAGTTGGCCCGTCAAGCCAGCACCACCATTCACTGTGATCATGGCTGATCATCCACAATCAGTAACCCGTGCCTGCCTTCTCCCCATATCCCTTGATTCCGCTAGCCCCTAGAGCTCTATCTAATCTTTCCTAGCCCCTAGAGCTCTATCTTTCTTTCTTGGCGGTCTCAGTTCACGGAGTTCCAGCGCGGTGACCCGGGCAAGGCATCGCCCACTCCGCGATGGCACTCCAGCGCTGTGCCACAGCCGAAGCCGAGGTTCTGGGCGGTCCCCTCAGGAAACGCCGCTCCAGGCCTGCTGGTAGGCCTCGAAAACGGGTCAAGTGCAGCCCAGAGAAAAGCTGCCTCTCCGACCAGGTAGGGACCCTGAAAAGTAGTTTCCCCCTCACCCCCTTCCCCCACATAAAAAAGACTAGAACTCCAAAAACAAAACACTAAAACTCACTAAAAATTTTAAAAAAGAGTGAAAAAACGAACCGTTGCAGGCTGGGCAGCCATACCATACAGGACGACCCCCCCTTATTATCGCTCACTTATTATCTGGGATGCCCCCAGATTTATCAATTCTGTTGAAGTCATTCAGTTTTCCTAGTGCATCCTCTTTGGTTAATTCACTTAATGGAAGGAATTATGCTTCAATAAATATTTTTCATAATTCAAGATTGTTTTCCCTGAATTTAAATACTTTCTTTTTTGTCACATAAAAATAAGGAAGATTGAATTTTGTTTGGTGAAGAATTATTAAAAACTAGTGTCATATTAGAGTAATGATGATGATTCCAGTGCTCGCCAGAGCTGTAGGGAGAGGTGGGGCAGGCTAGGACTTTATTCCTTGGAGATTGGGATTCTAAGGGGTGAATTTATAGAAGTGTATGAGGGGAATAGTTAGATTGAACGCACAAAATCCTGTTCCCTGGCTAGGGGACTCGAGAATTAGGGGCCATAGTTTTTAGATGAGTGTGGAAAGATTTAATAGAATCCGAGGGCGAGGGGCAACTTTTTCACACAGAGTACAGGTATATGGAACGAGCTGCCAGAGGAGGTATTAAAGAAGGAACTGCAGATGCTGGAGAATCGAGGGTACACAAAAGGCTGGAGAAACTCAGCGGGTGCAGCAGCATCTAAGGAGCGAAGGAGATAGGCGACGTTTCAGGTCGAGACCCTTCTTCAGAGTGCCAGAGGAGGTAGTTGAGGCAAGTACAATAACAATATTTAAAAAACATTTTGACAGGTACATGGATAGGAAATGGTTAGAGAGATAAGGGCCAAGCACAGGCAAATGGGAGTAGCTTGGGTGGGATATCATGGTCAGCATGGATGAGTTAGGAAGGGCTTATTCCATGCCTTTGACAATGATTATCAATGTGCTTAAGGAGTTTTGTACATTTTCCTCTATGGCTGCAACCATTTTTTTAAAGTATATTTTCTTTCTGTGTTAACTCAGGAACAGATTTTATATTCAGGTTCAGATTCAGATCACACTGATCTGTTCTGTATTCATGCCTTCTATATTCTGTTATGCTGAAGCAAAGCAAGAATTTAATTGTCCTATCTGGGACACATGACAATAAACTCTCTTGAATCTTGAATCTTGAGATGAGTTTATTGTCATATATTGCAAGGTGCAATGAAATTAATTGTTCACATGGAGCTCACAGAGTCAACAGTTTATGTACAGCAGTGATAAATGTAACTGTGAGTACAACGCAGCAATATATGCAATCAAAAGTAGTGCTGAAGATATAAAAATGTAATAATGGAATAGCTGAATGAGGTAGAGTTAAGATAAATAGTATTTGGCAGAAGCCTGTGAAGTGCATGTTTTTTCATCCATTTTTTTAACATGGCTTATTTCCCTTGCTAACTTTTCTATTTGGGGCTTCAGAGTTTTCATTAAGCATTTACATTATTCCCCTTCCTCCAAGTGATTCATGTTTAATTTGCAGTCCCGTCAGTGCATAATTTCTGCATTCCCTAAGTTCTTTCACGGTGTCTCCTTTCAATTATTCAGCCAACCATTTTATCATCAATAGCTCTAAGGGGCATTATAGTTCCAAACCTCAATTACTTTTGTATTTAGAACTACTGTAGTTTAAATCTTAACTTGTTCTATAAACTGAATACAAATGGTAAAACAGTGGGATACTGAGTTCATCCTGCTCATGAGTAAGACTCGAGTTAGAAGGACTTATTTGCAAGCAAATCACGCTGTGTATCCTACTGTTCTCCATTGTGTATTGTCTATTTACCAACTGTCTATCAGATCCTATTCTCTCAACTCTAGTACAAAGGTTTAAACAAGGTTTGGAATGGGATTAAAGGCACCATTAACAATACAGTTAAGAGTTTACTTTGGGCTGCAGGATCCCTTTATCTTTGGGGTTAACTTCGTTATTAGGATCCTCCATTATATTCGATAGAAGAATCTCACAATATAAATGACAAGAATGTGTGGCTTCTGTGTGTGGTCCATGTCTGCATGCTGCATAAACCTTAGTGTGGATGTGCCAAAATTTCATATAAAACCCTAAATGGAGTGATTGGCTTGTTTATGGTTAAATACCATATAATATTAATACTCTATGTGGTAGTGGGGATTGGAATGACAGCAATATAGAAAGTTAGCATAGTAAGGCCCCATAAAACAACGTCATAAAGTGAGTGGAGTTTCTTTAAAACCTACTCCTGAACTAAATTATCTGGGTGGTATTGACACCAGGCTGTTTACATTCCACTAGTATCAGTGGCATATAACTTAAAAGAAATTTGAAGCTCAAACAGCCTGTTTAATGTAAAGAGACTCCACACTTGCTCAGGAATTTAAGTAACACAATAAACAATACAGGCACTTCAATGATCAAAGTGCTTCATATAAGCTATATCATCTATCCAGAATAAAGACATTTTATTGTTATTTCTGAGACTTTTAGCAAATCCCAAGAATGTTTAATCAAGTAACATGTTTGTTATCACCCACATTAGATGTGGAATTAACTCATCCCACCTGTACCATCATGAATAAGGTCTTCACAGAAACATTATTGCACTTCAAGACCAGCTGAGACATTTAGCCATTCAAAGAGACATTTTGAAAATGTCACTCTGGTATCCTTCAATTTTACTATCATTACTCTCTCCACAGAAAACAAAGCATGAGGCCTATATCGAGCAAATTATTGCCAAATCACAATCCCATCCTTCTCTAAATTTGTGTACATCTTTGCTGTACCTCCTGCTCTGTATTCCAACTGCCACACTACCCCCTCTGCAATGTTGCTGTGATAGCTCTTATCTTGGTCACCAATAGCATCCCATCTGACCATGACAAATTTAACCCGACAACAGAACAATCAAAGGGCAGATAGACACAAAATGCTGGACTAACTCAGCAGGATAGGCAGCATCTCTGGAGAGAAGGAATGGGTGACATTTTGGGTTGAGAAATTGCAGCATCTTAACTGGCTTGTAAACACAATACATACAGTTAATAAAATAACCCGTGAATTAATAACCGTAATACTGGTGTAAAAAACCGAAGCTAGAATAAGTCAGTGGGTCAGGCAGCCTCTTTGGAGAAAAGGAATAGGTGGCGTTTCGGGTTGAGACCCTTCTTCGGACTGATATTCAGGGGAGAGGTAACCAAAAGATATGAAAAGTAACATAGAACAAATGAATGAAAGATATGCAAAAAAACAGATCAAAAGCAAAAACCAAAGTCCTAACTGGAACCAAAGAGATTCTATGGAAGTTTATAGTTGCTGAGGTTAGTATTGTGTAATGTTCAAGAGCCTGGCATTTGCTGGGAAGAAACTATTTGTGAATCCGATGGTTATGGTTTTCAGGCTCAAGTACCCTCCGGATGAACGGACCAAAATGAGAGCGTGGCTAGGGTGGTGTAGGGCTTTGAAGATATTGGCTTCCTTTTTGAGGTGGTGCCTTCCATGGATCCCTTTGAGGGGGTACCTGTGATGGACCAGGCAGAGTCTACCTATGAATGGTGACTAAACGGCCTGTCCCACTTGGGCGACCTAAGCTGCAAGTTTAGAAGAGTTTGCCCTGGACTCAAACTCTCAGCATGTTTGACACGAGGTCCTAGGAGGTCGTATGAGGTGGCTGTAACTCTCCTTCATGCTTGAGGGGGGTTCCCGCCTACTCGCAGCCTCAGCTAGGTCGCAGAAACATTTTCAGGATATTGAAATTTGTTCTGCGAGTAAAATTTGGACGGCATGGGTCTTTTTCACTCGTAGTGCAGTGGAGTGGGGTCGCTATTTACTTACAGGCACTCAAGGGCAGCCGTAGGCCATCTCCTTCGCTGACCGGGCATTTTGATTGGCTCGGTATGTTAAATGCCCGCTAAACTTTATTAAACTTCTTAAAAGTGTCTCCACTCCTTCTGCTCCCCCTTCTCTCCCCTTCTCCTCCCCTTCTCTCCCCTTCTCCCTCCCCCCTTTTCTCCCCCTTCTCTCCCCTTTCTCTCTCCCTTCTCTCCTCTCTCCTTCTCTGCCCCCCACCCCCCACGCTCTCTAAAGGACTTACACCACTCTGTGGCAGCCATTTACCTTCCTCTTCATTGCGCAGACAGCGCTACCCCCGCTTTACCTTCGTGTTGTGTTTGTGTGTGTGTGCGGTCGGTAGACGTAGCTCGCGGTTTGGTCGATCTAGCTCGCGGTTTCAACGCGGACGGTCGATCCAGCTCGAGGCTTTCCAGGAAAGTGCCCTCAAGCTTGAAGGTCACAGGCACTCTTTTGGACTCGCAGATTAGGTCGCCCAAGTGGGACAGGCCCTTTATATTGACTGTTGGGTAAGTGGTACCTACGATTAAAATCTACCACTCTTATTTTTAAGTATCTCATAGTTTGTCCCATGCCTACCCCTATCACATTCACTCTCCATCATTGACATCCACTCCATACCTGAAATTAATGCCTCTGCCACCGGCGAATTTCAGCTGCTAAGCACTAAGCTCTGGAAATCCTTCCATGAAGTTCTCCATTTCCATCTCCTCTTTTATAAACATCCATTAAAATATACTCTTTCACCAAGCTTTGTGTCCTCTAATTTTCCCTGTATGGTTCAGTATTAGAGTCATAGAGTCACACAGCATGGAAACAGGCCCTTTACCCAACTTGCCCATACCAACCAACATGTTCCATCCACACTAGTCCCACCTGTGTCCGTTTGGCCCATATCCCTCTAAATCTGTCCTATCTATGTACCTGCCTAATTGTTTCTTAAACATTGCTATAGTCCCTGCTACAACTACCTCCTCTCGCAGCTCTTTCCATACACCCACCACCTTCTGTGTGAAAAAGTTATCCCTCAGATTCCTGTTAAATTTTTCCCCCCTCACCATCATCACCTTGTGATGAAAACAAAAGTTCCACTAACTCCTGATAAACGAAAGCACTGGTGTTAATATTCTAGTTTTTGTTTCTAAATCCCTCCTTATTATCTCTGCCTTTATCTTTAATCCCATCTAATTTTAGCACGCAATCTGCACTCAATAATAGTTGTGTTCTTCCATTTCTGGCCTCTAGATGAGGCATAGAAGGTATAAGGGCTTGTCCCACTTGCTGACTTTTTCGGCGACTGCCAGCATCATTAACTGACGTATCAGGTCACCGAAAAATTTACAGCGTGATGCGGCGTGACACAGCGTGACGCGGTGGTGACGCAGTGTGATGACGTATGATGCGCGTTTTTAAAAAAAAATGTCAACATCTTTTGGTGACACTGATATGACGCCGGCAAAAAAACATATCACCAGATTCAGGGACAGTTTCTTCCCAGCTGTTATCAGGCAACTGAATCATCCTACCACAACCACAGAGAGCAGTGCTGAACTACAATCTACCTCTGATGTCCCTCGGACTATCCTTGACCGGACTTTGCTGGCTTTACCTTGCACTAAACGTTATTCCCTTAGCATGCATGTGAATGGATTGATTGTAATCATGCACTGTCTTTCTGCTTACTGGTTTGCACACAACAAAAAGCTTTTCACTGTACCTCGGTACACGTTACAGTAAACTAAAGGGCATGTCCCACTTGGGCGTCATTTGTGCGTCACTTACGCAACGTTATTTACGCGTCACGATGCACGACGCGTGCGTCGTGACGCGCATATGATGCTTGGTGACACAGGGAGTGACGCGCGGCGCCCCAGGATTTTTGGATTCAGAAAATCTTCGCGCTCCACCTGCGTGACGTGCAAATGACGCCCAAGTGGGACAGGTCCTTAAAACTGAACTTGAAAATGATCATGTGATTATAATCCCTCCACGATTGTCAGGTGTGCTTTCAACTGCCAAACATGAACTCCGGAATTCCATCCATAAACCATTCCACTTCTCTACATTGTGTTCCTCCATAGAATATTCCTAATACCATTCTGTGGCAAATCATGTGGACATCTACCCTAATACTGCAAAACTCCAATAATCTGGCATACTTAATAGTTCGGTAATGGGGACTTGCAGATTTTCTGTATTAATGAATGTGATTCCTGTTTAAACCCAAACAAAACTTCTATTTCCGTTTTTCTACATGTTGCACATTGTAGTTTAAGAAATGTTCCAATGAACTCAGGGAGGTTAAAAGGAACAGGAAGCAGACAGGCACACTGGACCCTTTATCTGGCTGCAAACCTATCCACATTTCTGAATCCCAAGGTTCTGAATCCCAAGGTCTGGCCACACACTGGCCCCACAGTCTGGAAATGGGTGCAGTCACACTTCTAACTCTGGCTCTGGTACCATGTCCCATTCACACTCTACATTCCTGGCTCACAATCTGGGCTAATGAGTGAACCTAATGTCGAACCAGCAGGACTTCCAAACAATTGGATGCTAGATCATTGGAGTTTTGCTAAACTGTGACGTGGTGTCAAATTGTTAGATACCATTCCCATGAAGTGCTTTAGGATCTTTGACTTAAAGATGAGAAGTAATATAAGTTCCTGTTATTGTCATTTATTGTACATAAACATAAGGTGATTAAGATCTGATGTTCATAAGTTCATAAGTTATAGGAGCAGAATTAGGTCATTTGGCCCATCAAGTCTACTCTGCTATTCAATCCTGGCTGATTTATCTTTCTCTCTTAACCCCATTCTCCTGCCTTCTCCCCATAACCCCTGACACCCAACAACAGGCAGCGCCACGTTAATAACCTATTTCCCTATAAGACAGGGCATGTTGTATTTACAATAAGATCTGCTGCATAGTATTTGGTGAAGTGCACCTTGTTCAAGCTCTTTTCCCAATCAAAGGAGGACATCTTAATTGTATTTCTTAAACCCCACCACCAAACTGCACATCACTCAAACACCTATAACCAGGCACGGAACTCGCTATCAAAACATGGAGGGGACCGGGGGACAGGGGGGACACAATATTTTGGCAGCCGCGCATGCATGCACACACTCACACACACATGTGCAAGGCTTCGGAGGCTCAATCCAGCGCTAAATGCAGCTCAACTGCCTGTCTCGCCGGGTTAACCTACAGCCCTGACTGGACTGACGGGATACCAGCGCTGCTTCTCCCTGCTGGCCATATTTCCCGCAAGCCCAGGCAGGTTCACCTGGCGGGACAGGCAGAGTGAGCTAGGTTTAGCGCTGCTTCTATCTGACTCCCGACCTCTCTGGCCACCCGTGGGGGGGGGGGTACTCGGGTGGGGACGGGACAACACCGGAGACCCGGCCGGGATCGATCCTGGCTGCGGATGAGGCGCAGGTCTGTGCCACGTCTCCCTCCTCCAATCACTGCACTCTATCCTTAGTCCCACCCCCCACTCCTCTAATCATCACGCTGAATCATCATGTCCCGCCCCATTGCTTGCTGACCGACGTCTCTCGTCCAATCGGCGCCCTCGGTCAGCAGTCAGTCCCACCTCCACTGTCTCGCGGAAAGCGGAGATTTTAAAATCTGGATGACAAAAACTTGGGGGCGATGTCCCCCTCCTCTCAAAACCACTCTGCCCCTCCGGGTTTTCCAACCCTGCCTATAACTATCTCCATTGAATCTTTCTTTCTATATATTTCAATGATAGTTCCTTTCTCTGGCTTCACAATTCACAACTCTTCAATCCCTTTGTCTTACACCTTCAGACCTTTGTCCCAACTATCTGCCATTCTACCATCACCCCCCCCCCCCCCCCCCACCATCACCTGTGTTCGCCTATTATTTGCCACTCTTTGTCCTGCCTCTTCTCTCTCCCTGCTTTCTCCTCCCACCCCCACTCCAATCAGGCTGAAGATGGATCCCGATCCAAAATGCCACATCCATTTTCTCCAGAGATGCTGCCTGACCCGCTGAGTTACTCTGACATTTTGTGTCCTTTATTGGAATAACCTGGTAGACAGAAGGAATTGCAAATGCTGATTTACAAAAGCGATTAACAAATGTGACTTGTGGGTAATATTGCATTACCACAATAGAAGGATTCCTGGGGACACCTTTTATGAGGTATGATAGAAACCGGGATGGAAATTATTTTATTCCACCTTGCAGTACTTCGTTAACAAAGCAGAATTTTGTGCTATGTCTGCGTAGTTCCATTCGACACCAATGTGACATAAAAATGAACTATTAAAACGGCTAGTCCCAATGTATTCCAGTTTCTATCCTTCTTTGTGTAGGAGCCATGTTTATTCATTCCATGCAGAAGACATCCATAATATTAACCTTCACTGACAATGAGGAGAGTCCTCAATATTCCAGCAAAGCATCTTGTTTTGGTAACAACTGATTAAGTTATTTGTAGGAAGGAACTGTTAATGCTGGTTTACACTGAAGATAGACACGAAATGCTGAAGTAACTCAGCGCGACAGGCATCATCTCTGGACAGGCATTTCGGGTCGAGACCCTTCTTGTCTTCAATATGTCTATTTCCACACCCAGCCATGGATTTTGATCTCTTTGAAAGAGAATTGAGAATAGGTAAAGACAATTAGATTTTATCTTTGAAAATAGATCATTGACTTGTCACGTATTTGACAATAAAGCAAACATACTCATAATACTAGAATTCTAGTCCAGTGAACAACAGAACACAGTCAATTCTGAAACAGCATTTGGCTGAATACATCAATTTTATATTGAACTATGGAGTCCACTTGGATCAACCCTACAGCACCTGGGATTTATAAAGAACAGCTGAGAGATTTCAATTTGTTTCAGATTAATAATGCTTTTAAAATAACATCCAAACCACACATTATGTTCTGGTTCAAGTTTCGCTCATCTCTGCTTCCCAGCTGTTTCTCCCTTAATCTGAGAACCGAGATTTTGGAATCATGTCATCAGGTAATTAATATTGGAGCAGTGGACAAGGAATGTATTGAAGAAAATAATGTTTTGACTTGTTTATTGTTTCAACCTTAATGAAGTGTAACTAAAATGGCTTAGCTTGCAGTAGATGAAAAGAGATGGGCCCAGGAAGGGATTGCACAAGTAAATGTGGGCTAAAATCATATTGCCAGTGGCAGTAGTGCACATTTCATGGATGCACCTCATGCAAGTACGCACATGCTGTGCAGGCACCATTTGCAATACTTACCCTGTTAGTGTATGTGCAGCGTGAGCAGTTTCAGGAGGCTCTCGCAAGCAGTGTGACTAATAAGAGCCAGCCAAGACCATTATGTATTGTTTAAAGCGGAACTGAGCACTGAATGCACAAACTGTTGGAAGTCGCCATGTCTCCATCTTGGGTGCTGATAACAACAATGGCCGCACAGGCACAGGCATGACCAGGACGCTTCCCTACTGCAAAGATGAGATTCTGGTGGGGGTGAATATCTAGAAGGAGCTCCTGCAGGATCTCAACATCAGTAGGAGCATGGTGTCCATTTGGAGGTTCAGCCATTCAGAGGGGAATGCAATGGCAATATGGGTTTGGCCGCACTGTGTCGGTCACCCCTGAATCAGGGGTCAATGCCACCCAGCAGGCTAGGCTTTATAATTTTCATCACTGGGAGGTCAACATTGGTTGATCATTGGGTGTGGTGAGGAGACCCCACCTGCACCGCTTGTGGTGAGGGAATGCTTACAAAATACATATTTTGTAAAGCGGAGGTTGGATTAATCTTGATTAGTAAGGGTGTCGAAGGTTATGGGGAGAAGGCAGGTGAATGGGGTTGAGAGGGGAATATAGATCAGCCATGAATGAATGCGGAGTATATTCGATGGGCCGAATGGCCTAATTCTTCTCCTATGACATATACTTATTATGCTCGTAGCATGGCAGCAGACTCTTCTGCCCACCGAGTCCTCGATGACCATCAAGCGCCAATTCTTCCACTGATCCTTGCCCAACTCTCATCATTCTCCCCATATTACGCATAGATAAATCTTAACCTTTGCTTGCTTACATCCCACATTCCAGGAAGCATGTGGAGGGAAGTGAACAGATGACGTTCCCTACCCCCTCCCACAGTTCATTTCCCCTCCGTTACCTCCTCCATCCATTCATTATCCACACTTCCATGCTCTGGGCTTTCTTTCCCATCGCCCCAGCTTTTCTCCCTCTGGTGCTCTGCTTCACTTCCCCGTCTTCCCTTGTGTGCTGGCTTTGGAGAGAGTCCAGAGGAAGCTTATGCACGAGGAGTGTTTGACCTCTCTCCGGGGCCAGTGCTTGGTGGAGTTTGCAAGAGTGGGGATCTCCTTGAAGCCTACCAGATAATGAAAGGCCTGGATAAAGTGGATGTAGAAAGGATGTTTCCAGTAATTGGGAGAGTCTGGAACCAGAGGGTACGGCCACAGAATAAAAGAACTTACCTTCAAAATGGAGATTGGAAAGCCATCAATACCAATTTCAAGAACAGCTTCTTCCCAGCACCCAGCAGGTTTGTGAATACTGCAAGACACCAGCCACTACATCAGCAATAGTGATCTTCATGGACTGTGTGTTGGTTGTACTCCCTACTTTGATATTTGCAGTATTTTGGTTATCTAGTATTACTGTTATTAATGTATTGTGTAATTGATTATTATACATTTAGAAGGGTCTGTACCTGAAGATACTCAAAGAAGGGTCTCGACCCAAAACATCACCGATTCCTCCTCTCCAGAGATGCTGCCTGTCCCGCTGAGTTTATCCAGCATTTTGTGTCTATCTTCGGTTTAAACCAGCATCTGCAGTTCCTTCCTACACACTTTATATTTATTTGTGTGTTATTGCCATTGATGTGCCTTTTAAGATTAAGTAATTAAGAATGTCATTGTTCTGCTGCCAGCATATATGACAATTAAACCCTCTTGAATTTTAAAATCAGAAATAAATTCCTAGTCTGGACATATTGGAGGTTATATTGCTTAGTTGCCATGCGATTTGATGGACTAGTTCAGGGGTGAGGAACCTGCAGCCTTAAGGCCGCATGCGGCCTTCTAGGCCATTAAATGCAGCCTTTTGAATAAATCCAAATTTAGTAATTGGCCAAATAAAAGATGTCACAAGATGGAGAATCTCTGTATTTGCAAAGCCTGCTTGGGCTTTTTCTGTGAAAGTTGCAAGCTGTGAGTCACAGCTCCAAGGAGTCTGGACCCTAGATGTAAGCTGAGGATAAGGTGAGGTCCAGATGTCCTTCCATTTGTTAATGTGTATGAGGGTTTTGCAGCTGAGCAGGTTTGCAAATGCATGATTAGGATGAATTAGCCCTCAACGTAACAGAACAACTTCACGCAGTACTCCAGAAGGAAAATATGTATTATTCAATCGCTTTGGATGAATCAACTGATACTACTGACTCGGCACAGGTTTTATACTTGCAGATTTGACGTGGATACGTTTTTCCCATTGAGGGTAGGGAAGATTCAAACAAGAGGGCATGACATGAGAATTAAGGGACAGAAGTTTCGGGGTAACGTGAGGGGGAACTTCTTTACTCAGAGGGTGGTGGCTGTGTGGAATGAGCTTCCAGCAGAAGTGGTGGAGGCAGGATCGATTTTAACATTTAAGACTAAAGTGGATAGGTATATGGACGTGAAGGGAATGGAGGGGTATGGTCTGAGTGCAGGTAGATGGGACTAGGGGAAAACAAATGGTCGGCACGGACTGGAAGGGCCGAGAGGGCCTGTTTCCGTGCTGTAATTGTTATATGGTTATATGGTTATACTTCATTCAGGCCATAACAGAAGATTTTTCGTTGCTACAAAGAGTTACACGCTTTGGGCACTCTTACGGGTAGAACACGAGGAAATAGATTTCTTCAACAACTTTCAAGATAAATGTCGTGAAGTTGGACTGGGTTTGGTTAATTTAGTGAGTGTATGTACAGACCTTCCATGACAGGAAAACGTGAAGGGTTTATTGCACAGATATAAAAGGTAGTATCAGATCCAGATACTTTTTACTCACATTTCTTTTCATTTTATCTTACATCAATAAAATCTCTGTGGTAAATCTACTATTTTAAGTGACATTTTGCAACAAGTTATAAGTATTGTTAACTGTATTTGTGCAAATGTAACATGGCATCGCCAATTTTGTAATATGCTAAAGTTGGATGATGAGGCATTTGTGTGGATTTTCCATATCATTGTAAAGTGCGTCGGCTATCGCAGGGACAGGTGTTAGTAAAATGTTTATCTTTGCGAGAACAGATAGTTAAATTTCATGAAGAACAGAATCACCAATGTGAATTATTGAAAGAAGATTTCTATAGAAATACTCAATTTCTATGATGTCACGTCAAAGCAAAGTGACTTGAATGTTTCTTTGCAAGGTAAAACTAAGTCTATGCATGATATGTGGCAAAAAATTCAAGCATTTCGAAAAAAGCTATCTTTTTTCAAAACTCTTCTCCTTCAAAATGAAATTTCGGATGAACATTTTCCCCAGTTAGCGAAGGTCATTGATGAGCACGAGGATTCATGCGAATCACTTGAAGAATACGCAGCTGTTATAGACTTATTAATTAAAGAATACAATGAAAGGTTCACTGACTGGGAATCATGACATCACACTCAAATTAGCATTTCAACCTCACCTAGTTGATATCTCCAAGGCTCCTAAAGAAGTAAAGATGGAATTGATTGAGCTCAGAAGATGACATTTTAAAGTCCTTATTGGATGCTAAGAAACATCCGATTGAAATATGGAAAAATGCAATAGAATACCCACGTCTTCAGCAACATGCACGAAAAATGCCTTCTTGCTTTTCAATCACTTATTGCTGCTAATCTACATACTACTACCTAACCCAAATCAAGACGTACTTAAGGTCATAAATGATGGATACCCATCTATTGGAAATTGGAGGAGCAGCACCTCATATTCCGCTTGGGCAGTCTGCACCCTAGCGGCATAAACATTTACTTTTCCAATATCCGGTAGCCCTTGCTGTCTCCTCCCCTTCTCAGCTCTCCCTCAGCCCTCGGACTCCTTCTTCCTTTCTCCTTTCTACTCCCCACCACCCCCCCCCCCCCCCACATCAGTTGCCTATTTCCTTCGCTCCATATATGTGCTGCACCCGCTGAGTTTCTCCAGCACTTTTGTCTACCTTTAGAATTATCAAAATTGTTTTCATTTTCTTGAAGTTAATACATAGTAGTTAGATTTTTACAAAATAATGTACATTTTGAAGTATATCTAATTGAAGTTTCTTGTATGCGGCCTTATTAGATTACAGCTGACTTAATGTAGGTATGTTACAAAACTTACCTTTAGCGGCACTGCAGTTCTGCCACTGCCCGTGTGCGCGACTTTGGCGATTTTGAGAGGGGGGGAGGGTAGGTTTAAAATGCCGTTTACTCCTGACTATTCAAATCGATTATCTCAGGGGGGTTTAGTTGCTGAAGAGAAATCGCTCCGACATTTGTTTTATGGAGTTATTTTTAAATTACGCTGGATCATTTATTAGCATGAGTAAATTAAAAATCATCTTCTAAAGCCGTGAACGCCGACAACGGGACGGATGTCACGTAGGGGATAAAACAAGGTACACAGTTTATTTTTGCATAAAAACATGCTTGTTAGGATGCCTTTAATCAAAATTTCATGTTGCGAAAAGGTGACTTAGAAAATAGACGAACCGGCAGTATTTTTCCTGCCAACTGGGGGTTAAATTCACCGCAAACCGCAACGTTCCAAACGATCATGTTCCACAAAAACCCACTCGCAAGATGATTTAAATGGCCATTAATTTCAGATTCAGATTCAGATTCAGATTCCAATTTATTGTCATTGCACTTTTCAGTACAACAAAATGGTTTAGCCTGCAGTCATACATAGAATAAATAAAAAAAACACACACTCAACACAGTTTCACATCCACCACAGTGAGTCCACCAGGCACCTCCTCACTGTGATGGAAGGCAAAAGTCTCAAAGTCCATGTCTCTTCCCTCCTTGCTTTCCCTCTGCGCTGAGGCGATCCAGGACTCCAATGTTGTGATCCAACCGGGTGATGGTAAGTCCAGAGGCCGCATCCGAGCTCCGCGAACGGGCTGGTGCAAACACCGCGGCCTGAGGCCGCTGAGGCGATCGAAGCTGCCGCCCTCCAGTCCAGCGAACGCAGCTGTTGTTGCGGGAGCTCCGGAAAAACAGGTCACCAACCTGTGACCTGCGAGCTCCCAACGATGCCGTCCACTGGCCCACGGCCGAGTCTCCGAAGTCTGGTCGGAAGTCGGGTCGCAATGCCACCACAGCCCCGAAGTCGGCCAGCCTCGCGTTGGTAAGTCCTGGCTCTGCCTCCGGAGCCTCGAGGTCGGTCCCTGTTGGAGGCCGTCAGCTCCGTGATAGGCCTCAGCGCAGACGGAGACGGGGGATACGGCAAGAAAGGTCGCAGCGCCCCGAAGGAAGAGTCAAAAAACAAGTTTCACCCACCCCTCCAAACATACACAACAAAAATAAACTGAAATAAACTGTAACAGCGGGACAAAATAAAACAAAAAAAGGAAAGACAAACGGACTGCAGGCGAGCCGCAGCTGCAAGGCAGCGCCGCCACTTCCGGAGACATTTACGGGAATTAAACACTCAATTCCTTCAATTTGGTCTATAAATTCATGTCAATGAGATTTAAAAATCATGTTATATTGTGAATTCTATACTATAGATGTTTAGATCTAGTAATTGAATTTTGTAATTAGCTACAATTAGGTAACTTACTAATTATATGCTTTAATTTCAGGTAATCCACGTAAGATTGTTTCATATTTGTTTCAGAATGCTTCAATCTATAATAACTGAAAATGTCATTCAGTTCTCTTAATTTTTAAGAAAGTTATGGGCTTTTGACTGTCCTTGATCATAGCTTTTGTGTTAAGTCAATGGAAAAGCAATAGGGAACTGTTAGGTACTTCCCCCCCCCTCTGGCGAATGTTATGTACTTAACTCTTTTGTTTCTCTCCTGAGTGCAGGCCCCGTGGCTGGGAGTCAGGAATCAAGGGGTTAAGGACTCCTGTACCCGATTGGCCAAGCTGCGTCAGGTGACGGTGACTCATTGAAAGCTTAAATACCAGGAGTCTCCCAGAACTCTCTCTCTTCGTCGACCCTGACTCGTGAGCAGGTTGCTGGTGTGAGCTGCAGGAAGCCTGGCCACATGGCACAGAACTTTGTGTATTATTACCTACATTTGTCAATTAATATTGAATTGGGATGGATAAGGACTGACCTGAGGGTTTTCGTGTATTTTGTTTCAGGGTTATTTCCATTTAGGCAGGTTAGAGACTAGTTCGACGGCCCATTGCGAGGCTGGCTGGAGCACTGTTATCTTTGTTTATTAGTTTATTCTTGTTCTTGACTGGGTTGTTTGAATCAGGTTTGGGTTTTAACTAAATAAAATACTATTTTCTTGAACTTGAGCCTGGTTTTTGACTATGTTACGCGGCTCTGAAGTGGGAGTCGTAACAGGAACAAGATGCTAATTTCTGAGTATGAAAACTGAAGATATGAAAGTGAATTAGGTGTCAAATTAAACTTATGTTTATCCTTTATCTGATGCGATAAATTGCAGACTTGATTTTTAAAATCTCAAAATGTTGTAACATTGCTACTTAATGCGGCATTCCAACATGAAAAGGTTCCCCACCCCTGGACTAGTAGATGGTTAACTCTCCATCTTAATATATGTTTTGTGAATTGTGTCCACAATTGCAACGGAAACTGTCTTTAGAGAACTTCTCACGTTGTAATCAAGGCGTCTGAAGAAGGGTCTCGATCCAAAAAATCACCTATTCCCTGTTTCCCGCGATGCTGCCTGACCAGCATGATGTGTCTATCTCTAAGTTGTAATTGTACCTATCTGCCAATGGAGGTACTGCAGCCCCACCTTTGGCAATATGAACACAGGTCACACTATAATGAAATAACTATTAGAAACATTGGCACAGGGATTCAGGATACAAATATAATGTGCAAACATATAGGATGACTTTAAAATGGTAACAATCACAAGCTAATACCCTGATTCAATTATCCATTGCATTACTTGAATCCTACATTTACTTTCGACTCAATGGCACAAGAGATTATGTCACAAACTATATTAAATCAAAGACAAAAATAAAGAATATCTGACTTTAAACTAAACCAGAATGGTATTTACTTCTTACATCCACACGGTTCTAGCTTTCTCCTTTAACCGTCACTCTCCTGAATAATCCAACTACAATTGCATTCATGAATGTGTCTAATGTTTTACATTTTCAGCATCTTATTATTATGACATTTATGTCCTGCAGCTTTTTGTCATGCAGTTTCCACCACAGCTATTGGTTGCTATCCTATCTCTGAGACTTACTTTGGTTTAGTTCAGCCTTCACCCCGAGTTCGTTCAGTTGCTGACATATAATTCTAATAGGTTCTTCGGCCCTCCAAGTTTATACTAACTATCAAGCATCATTCATACTTATTCTACATTAATCCCATTTTTTAATTAGTAATCCCAAATTTAAATGTTCCCAGTTGATGCTCTTTTATCCGAAGACTGTGAACGTTGCCTTTAATTTCAACCAGGGGTGCAAGGGTAAAGAAGTGTAACAAATAGGAACATCTGAACTTCCACTGCCAATAACCATCAGGCAGTGCAGTAGCCCAGCGAGCAGAATCATTGCCCAAACAGGATTCAGTTCTGACCTCAATTGTGTGGAATTTGAACATTCTCCTTGGGGTTTCTCCTGCATCCTAAATGTGCATTGGTAGGTTAGTTGGCCACTGTACATTGCCCTAAGTGTATAGATGAGTGGTAGAAATGGGAAGTGTTGATGTTGTGAAGTTTGCTGGACTGTGTGGGGTAGGAGGACCCATTGCTCCTCCCGTGCAGCAGGTGGCACTGCACAGGACAAAGGGAGATGTCTTTGTATATAGTTTATCCTGTCAGTCGTGTGTGAGGGTGCAGTCATTTTGAATTGTCTTGCTGCCAGCATTGAGTAAAGCATTAAAGACCTCTGTTGTAAATTAAAGACTCTCAAGTTTTGTGCAAACCTAGAAAAAGAACACGAAAGTGGTGTCAGAAGTGGGATACTTCAGATTGCATCCAAGGACCCAGATAAGAGCCTATTTTTTTTATTTTAAAAAACCAGCTAACATGTCTCGGCAATTTGATCGTTTCAATCCCGAGCGAGAAAGGTGGTCGTCGTATGTAATGCGAGCTGAATTTTATTTTGAAAGTATGGCAATTGCTAATGACCTGAAGAAGAAGGCTCTCTTGTATTCATCAATGTCTCCAGAAACTTTTGCACTGCTTCAAAATTTACTTACAGAAGAAGTAACTGAAGTTTCATACGCTGAAATCACAACAGCTTTGCTGCTGCATTTTGAAGAAAGTCGAAATTTCCGCGCAGCTCTCCTCGATTTCTACTGGACGGTGCAACAGGAAGGGCAATCAATCACCGAATTTCTTGCTGAACTTTGCACCAAGGCAAAGGCATGTGACTTTAAAGCTCAATGCTGCGAAAAGTGCCAAGACAATGCGTTGCTAGATAGACTGGTCATGGGCCGCTGGCATGCATTCGTCCAGCAGGTGATTCTCAAGGAATCGGATGCCTCATTGAAGAATGTGCTGCAGTGTGCTAAGATGGCTGAGCTGCTAAGTGAAGAAACAGCGTCGAAGCTCCCTCAGGAGGTGCACACAGTTCATCAGACTTGTCCGCAACGCCAGATTCTGCAACGCCAGAAACCACTTGATCGACCCAAAGCAAATCCGGAGAAGGTGGGACAGTTTCAGAAGAGCCGTTCCCCTGAGTGGGGATGATCGAAACCCTGCTACCGGTGCAGCTCGACAGCTCATCATCACCATGAGTGCCCGTATATCAAGTCCATTTGTTATGCCTGTTACCGAAAAGGTCACCTCCAGGCAGTGTGTGAATCCGTAGGAGCTGAGAAAGGGCAAGAAAGTGCAAAACACAGTCACAGAGACCATCACAGAGACGCAAAATCACAGAGACCATTCCTATTTGCTTTATATGCTTTATATGCAATGGAATATAAGCTCGGTGTGTCTATGATCACTGACAAGACGAGAGCTTCGCTGCGGGTCTCGAACATCGATCTACAGTTCCAGGTGGACACTGGTGCAGCTGTGTCGCTAGTGGGTCAGGACATCTGGGAGAGGATCGGATCACCAAAACTAAAACCTGCCAACATCCGCCTTTTTGGATACGGACGACAGCCCAATCCCACGAATGGCAAATGCACTGTCGCAGTTTCCTATAATGGTCTGACACAGATGTTGCCGCTGATCGTCATTGGTAAAGAAGGTACACCCCTGTGCGCCATCGACTGGATTCATGCTTTCAAGCTTGACATGAACGCCTTGATCTATGATGGATCAACTATGGCATTGTCATCTACCCCAGATTGCAACATGGTCAGCAAGTGCGAGAACAACCTGCAAAAACAGGACGTTGAATGGCACAGGTCCAAAGAGTGTGACCATGCATTCACCAAGTTGAAGGAGATGCTCACCCAGAAGACGTGTTTGGTCCACTATGACCCATCGAATCCGATTTTGCTGGCCACCGATGCATCGCCGTATGGTCTTGGAGCTGTATTCTCACAAACGGCGCTGAACGGCAAGAAAGAACCAATCTCATTCACATCCAAAACGCTGACGACCGCTGAGAAAAACTACAGTCAAGTGGAGAAAGAACAGCGTACAGATAAAGCAAATACTGATATCTCTTCAAAAGAGAACACTGAGGAAAACTCTGTTGATTCTGAGCCTTTAGCAAGGGTTGTGAAATGCAAAAAAGGCTGGGAAAAAAGCGTGAAGCGAGGTCCAACCAAATGGAGACGTTCAAACTGGAAAGGGGGAATGTGATGTTTGGTGGACTGTGTGGAGTGGAAGGACCCGTTGCTCCTCCCGTGCAGCAGGTGGCACTGCACAGGACAAAGGGAGATGTTTTTGTATATAGTTTATCCTGTCTGTAGTCTGTGAGTGTGCAGCCATTTTGAGTTGTGTTGATGCCAGCATTGAGTAAAGCATTAAAGACTTCTGTTGTGAATTAAAGTCTCTCAGGTTTTGTGCAGACCTAGAAAAAGAACACAAAATATGTGAATCTGGGAACACTTGAAAAATGGGATTAATGTAGGATTAGTATAAATGAATGTATAACTGCTGAGAATGTTGGAAGAAATTTTGCACAGTTCTTGTTTTGTATACATTTTTTTATTCTGAATAAAGATTAATTTGATTAAAACAAAAGGAGCTTAATAGTCAACACTGACTCGCTGGACCAAAGGGCCTATTCCGATGCTACATCTCTCGATGACTGTAAGAATTGAGTGTCGGGGTATACATTTACATGTGTAGGAAGGAACTGCTGATGCTGGTTTATACCAATGATAGACACAAAATGCTGAAGTAACTCAGCGGGTCAGGCAGCATCTCTGGAGAAATGGAATATGTGATGTTTTGGGTCAAGACCCTTCTTCAGACGGAGAATCAGGGAGGAGAGAAACTAGAGGTATGAACAAGTACTGAACATATTAGAGCTGGCACTGATGTGCGATGGAGAGAAAAGAAATGCAAGGGTTACTTGAAATTAGATAAATTAATATCATACTGCTGGGTTGTGAGCTGCCCAAACAAAATATGAGTTGCTGTTTCTCCAATATGAGTGTGGCCTCACTCTAACAGTGGAGGAGGCCCAGAACAGAAAGGTCGGTATGGGGATGGGAGGGGGAGTTAAAATGCTTGTCAACCAAGATCACCAAGGCAGGCTGAGCGTAAGTGTTCAGCGAAACGATTGCCCAGTCCGCAGCGTCAAGCGCAGTCTGTGTGGAATTTGCGTGTTCTCCCTGTGACCATGTGGGTTTCCTCTGGGGGCATTGATTTCCTCCCACATCCCAAAAATGTGTCAGTTGTTTTAGGTTTATCAGCTTCTGTAAAAGTGCCTATCATGTGTAGAGAGTGGATGAGGAAGTGCGATAACATAGCAGTAGTGTGAACCGGTGATCAATAGTCAGCGTGGACTCATGCTGTATCTCTAAACCA
The DNA here is from genome assembly GCA_035221665.1 of Okamejei kenojei. NCBI lineage: Eukaryota > Metazoa > Chordata > Chondrichthyes > Rajiformes > Rajidae > Okamejei > Okamejei kenojei. The sequence goes on along the minus strand of CM069135.1, from coordinate 43,402,106 downwards.
AACAAAAAAAATTACAGTAGAACCAGGGAAGGAAACAGAAGCAGAGAGAATATAAATAGTAGAATAGGAAGTAGCAAAGAAAAGAGACAAAACAAACTGGATCGAATCTGATGAAGGAGACAGATTTATAGAGAGAAAGGGAGAGCAAAATGAAGACAGAGAGATAGGAGAAAGAAAACAGAGGAAACCACAAAAGGGATGCAAAGAAGACACAATAGGTCAGGGCCAGACAGATGGGTGGAAGTCTCAGTTCACCAGAACTTTAGTATTGAATTCACTAACTAAGTGGAGAGTGGAAGGATTGGAGTGGGGGTTGGCGGGGTGGGGGAGGATAATTTGTGGCACTGCACTAGTGCACGAAAACATAATCAGTAATAGCCTGGATTAACAACAAATTAAAATAAAATATAGTATATAGTGCAATGTTTTCCATTTTGGCAGAAGATATATATTCATTGAATTATTTGTTTAAAGGTAAACAATTAATGGGATAACAGAAATAAAGATGTGCAAATCATAAAACCAATGCAAGGTTATAAAGATTTATAGCTTATATCCTACTATTTGCTTTATATGCAATGGAATACAAACTAGGGAGATATTGTTAAATATATACACAGGTGGTGGTAGAGGCAGATATGATAGTAGTGTTTGAGAGATCTTTGGATAGGTACATGAATATGCAAATAATGGATCACGTGCAGGCAAATGAGATTAGTGTATCTTTGCATCATGTTCAGCTCAGGTTTTGTGGGCTGAAGGGAGTGTTCCTGTGCTGCTCTATGCTCCATGTTCATATGATCATAAGATCATAATTAGGCCATTCAGCCCATCTAGACTACTACACCAATCAATCATGCATGATCTATCTCTCCCTCCTAACCCCTTTCTCCTGCCTTCTCCCCATAACCCCTGACACCCATACTGATCAAGAATACATTTATCTCTGCCATAAAATTGTCAATTGACTTGGCCTCCACAGCCGTGTCTGTTCTAATTCTTCAGATCATCTTTGCTACACTGTGAGCACTTCTGGTCTTCATACGAAAATAGAATAATGAGACACCGGTGAAATTGTAGAAATTATTTTCTGAGATGTTATCATATTCTGAATAAAGTGAAAACTCTAAGAAACCTAGTTGAAGTGTTCATAATTCGGGAAGTGTATGAATGTGCCTGTGTGGATATGTACAGTACAAAGGGGCACAAGTATGAGCCAACAAATTAAATTAACTGAATATAGGAGTGATTTCTACAACAGTGTTAGACAGACCCATTGAAGAAGATAGTATTGATTTATTTAAGGTCTGTTGGATGTATATAGTAAACAGAATAAAGAAGAATGGTGGAAGAATGGAAAAAGGAAATTAGAGTGGAAAGGGTATGCACAGCAGCCAAGACCATATGGGGCAAATGGGTCTGGTCAACGGTTAATGGTCAATGGTACTTTATCACATACCTTGATACAATGAAATTCATTTTATTACCCATGCTCAAGCGTGTAAGAATTGTAAATCAGCTGAGGCAGTGCACAAGAGTGTCCATGTTTTAGGTGCCATCTTGCATCCTTCAAGTTTCGAAGTTCTTAGAAATGTAGTCTTAACATGGACTTAAACGGCCGTTGTAAAATTGTATCTGCATTAGTTTAGAGATACAAGCGCTGCATGAGTTTAGAGATACAGCATGGAAACAGGTCCTTCAGTCCACCCTATCCATGCTGACTATCGATCAACCGTTCTCACTAGTTCAATGCGATCCAGCTTTCTCATCCGCACGTTACACATTTGCGGCAATTTAGAGAGGCCAATTAACGTACAGACCCGCAAGTCTTTTGGATGTGCGAGGAATCTGGAGCACCCGAAGAAAACACACGTGGTCACATGGAGAGCGTACAAACTCTGCATAGACAACACCCAAAGTCAGGCTCACACTGGGTTTCTGGCGCTGTGAGACAGCCAACTCTATACCAGCTGTGCCACAGTACTGCCCTTTCTGTGCAGTTATGAACTTCCATTACATCTCTTATGGGCATTATGATATAAAGTTGAAAAAGCTACATAAAAGAAATGACCAAAATTGTACAACCAAAAATATCCGCAACAAAAAGCACAATAAATCTGTGACGATAGAAAAGGTGGCCTCCAAACAGCCAGCTCTTGGAAAAACATTTTTGAGTAACTTGTTTAAAATGGCTATTGTGTTAGGCTATGTTTCTCTCTACCACAAATCTCCTTGAGATTAAAAAAAATAACATTTTGAAACAACGGGTGCAGACCAGCCACTGGCAGATAAGCAAACTTGTTTCGCCTGTAAGCACAAAAAAAATTCTAAAGCCTTTGTCTGGGAACCTGAAAAATTCTCAAACAACAAACCTTTCAGTTTATCAGGCACAGACATTCAATTGTACAACCATTTTAACCAATGAATCACATTGTACCCACAAAGCTCCAAGATGTCCGGTGTCAAGATAAGTGAAGCAGTGTCTTGGAGACCAGGGCAATCAGCAGGGTCCTGACACACTGATCTTCTGGAAAGGAAATACTACCAATGTTATTGGTTATTAAAACCTTAATGATTGATTTGTGATTGTATCTGAAAATATAAAACTGCAGAAATATTACCTTTGGCACGCACTGAGGATATGAAACGTAGGCTTCGTTGAACCTTCCAACTGTCTGATTAAAAATAGTCACGACTGCTGAGAGATGCCCTGCCTCTCTCAGCATTTTATTTCCCTTGATTCCCTTTACTGACCTTCAGAGGGAATGCCCATGAAAAGGTTTTGTCCCCAAACCTTTCTGCTAATTCTGTAAGGGACACGGAGCAATAGACGTTAGACAATAGACAATGGGTGCAGGAGTAGGCCATTCGGCCTATCAAGCCAGCACCGCCATTCAATGTGATCATGGCTGATTATCCCCAATCAGTACCCCGTTGCTGCTTTCTCCCCGTATCCCCTGACTGTGCTATTTTTAAGAGCCCTATCTAGCTCTCTCTTGAAAGCATCCAGAGAACCTGCCTCCACTGCCCTCTGAGGCAGAGAATTACACAGACTCACAATTCTCTCTGAGAAAAAGTGTTTCCTCGTCTCCGTTCTAAATGGCTTACTCCTTATTCTTAAACTGTGGCGCCTGGTTCTGGACTCCCCCAACGTCGGGAACGTGTTTCCTGCCTCCAGCGTGTCCAAACCCTTAACAATCTTATATGTTTCAATGAGATGCCCTCTCATCCTTCTAAACTCCAGAGTGTAGAAGCCCAGCTGCTCCATTCTCTCAGCATATGACAATCCCGCCATCCCGGGAATTAGCCATTCAAAGTTGAAGTGTCCTATACGACACAGTCCTGGAATCACACCCTGAAATGAATTGAGGCCACTGCTGGACACTGTAGACATCAACTGTTCACCAACTGGATAATTCCTCATCTCCAACCAGTATCTGCTTTCCTCTGACCTCCACTGGACCATTCTTCTACCTTCGAGCATAGTTAGAACACTCTAACCAACCTGGGAGCTCCCCATCAACATCTATCATTAACACTTCCACCCCACGACAGCTATAGAGTAAGAGTGATACAGTGTGGAAACAGGCCCTTTGGCCCAGCTTGCCCACACCAGCCAACAATGTCTCAGCTACATTAGTCCCACTTGTCTGCGCTTGGTCCATATCCCTCCAAACCTGTCCTATCCATGTACCTGTCTAACTGTTACTTAAATGATGGGATAGTCCCAGCCTCAACTACCTCCTTTGGCAGCTTTTGTTGGGGTGGGAGATTGCAACCTTCACGTGGTCTGCCCGGTTTCAACGAATGCAATCAACCTGGCATGCACAATCAAATAAAATCAAATAGAACACGTTGTCCTGCAACTTTAGGCTGTGCACGCCATACGCAAGAAGAAGAAGACCACCTTTTGTGTGAAAAAGTTCTCCCTCAGATTCCTATTAAATCTTTTCCCCTTCACCTTGAACCTATGTCCTCTGGTCCTCGATTCCTCTACTCTGGGGAAGATCTACCCAATCTATTCCTCTCATGCTTTTGTACCCCTCATCCTCCTGCGCTGCAAAGAATAGAGACCCAGCCTGCCCCAACCTCTCCCTGTTGCTCACACCCTCTAGTCCTGGCAACATCCTCGTAAATCTTTTCTGAACCCTTTCAAGCTTGACAATATTTTTCTTATAACATGGTGCCCAGAACTGAACACAATATTCTAAATGTGGTCTCACCAAAGTCTTATACAACTGCAACATGGCCTCCCAACTTCTATACTCAATACTCTTGACTGATGAAGGCCATTATGCGAAAAGCCTTTTTGACCACCTTATCTACCTGTGACTCGAATTTCAATGAACCATGCACCTGCACTCCTAGATCCCTCTGCTCTACAACACTCTTCAGAAACCTACCATTTACTGTGTAGGTCCTACCCTTGTTCGACGTCCCAAAAATCAAAACCTCACACTTCTCTATATTAAATTCCATCAACCATTCCTCAGCTCACATGGCCAATCGATCCAGATCCTGCTGCAATCTTTCACAACCATCTTCACTATCCGCATAACCATTCACTTTTGTATCACCCAAATCATTGATGTAGATGACAAACAGTAACCGGCCCAGCACTGAACCCTGAGGCGCATCATTAGTCACAAGCCTCCAGTCTGAGAAGCAACCTTACACCATCACCCTCTGTTTCCTTCCATGAAGCCAGTTTGCTATCCATTCAGGTATCTCTCCCTGGATCACGTGCGATCTAACCTTCCATGAACCCACTGAAATCCATGTTCGCAACATCTGCAGCTTTGCCCACATTGACCTTTTTGGTCAGGTCTTCAAAAGAATTAATGTGGCAAGCCACATCCCGTGCTGTTGCCTGTGATTCTAACCACCTTTGTGGTATTTCAACTTTACCACTATCCAAATTCCCTGATCTCCTCCAAGTGTTGGATGAACCATTGTCAGCTTTAACCAAATGTTGTTAAAAACTAAGGAAATACTTTGTGCAAGACCAAGAAGTGAACTAGAGTGAACCAAGGTTACCATGTTATGAACACAAAATTACCTGTGCATAAATGTCCAGTGTTAGTGTTTAGGTTTAGGTTTAAGTTTAGCTTTAAGTTTAGCTTTAAGTTTAGCTTTAGGTTTAGGTTTAAGTTTAGGTTTAAGTTTAGGTTTAAGTTTAAGTTTAAGTTTATTATTACCATGTGTTCCAAGATACAATGAAAAATAATGTTCTGTATTCAATCCAATTAGATCAGATAATATTATACATAGATACAATCAGTCCCAACAAGTGCACTAGATAAAGCATATGGGGAGATACAGAATGCAGAAACATAGTTTCTGAAGTGCATTGTAGCAAATCAGTCTCTTAATCTCGCGGAAGCTTGGTGAAGAAGGTTCCTGACCTGAAACATCATCTATCCATGCCCTCCAGTGGTGCTGCTTAACCCACTAAATTACTTTTGCACATTTTTTTTAAGAATGGGATTAGTGTGCAAATAGTGTAAAAGGGGAGTTGATCGTCAACAGACAATAGACAATAGACAATAGACAATAGACAATAGGTGCAGGAGTAGGCCATTCAGCCCTTTGAGCCAGCATCGCCATTCACTGTGATGATCATGGCTGATCATCCACAATCAGTAACCCATTCCTGCCTTCTCCCCATATCTCTTCACTCTATCTTTAAGAGATATATCTAACTCTCTCTTGAAAGCCTCCAGTTAATTGGCCTCCACTGCCCTCTGAGGCAGAGAATTCCATAAGAATGGGATTAGTGTGCAAATGGTGTAAAAGGGGAGTTGATCGTCAACAGACAATAGACAATAGACAATAGACAATAGGTGCAGGAGTAGGCCATTCAGCCCTTTGAGCCAGCACCGCCATTCACTGTGATGATCATGGCTGATCATCCACATCTTTAAGAGATATATCTAACTCTCTCTTGAAAGCCTCCAGAGAATTGGCCTCCACTGCCCTCTGAGGCAGAGAATTCCACAGACTCACAACTCTCTTTTAAAAAAAAATTCCACATCTCCGTTCTAAATAGCTTACCCCTTATTCTTAAAATGCGTCCCCTGGTTCTGGACTCTCCCAACAACAGGAATGAGTTTCCTGATTCCAGCGTGTCCAAACCCTTAATAATCTTATATGTTTCAATAAGATCCCCTCTCATTCTTCTAAATTCAAGAGAATAAAAGCCCAGCCGTTCAATTCTACCAACATATGACAGTCCCTCTATCCCCAGAATTAACCTCATGAACCTACGCTGCACTCCCTCAATAGCAATAATGTCCTTCCTCAAATCTGGAGACCCAAACTGCACACAATACTCCAGGCGTGGACTCACTAGAGCTCTGTACAACTGCGGAAGGACCTCTTTGCTCCCATGCTCAACTCTTGTTATGAAGGCCAACATGCCATTTGCTTTCTTCACTGCCTGCTGTACCTGCATGCTTACTTTCAGTGACTGATGAACAAGGACACCCAGATCTCGCTATACTTCCCCTTTTCCCCAACTTGACACAATTGAGATAATAATCAGACTTCCTTTTTTATGCCACCAAAGCGGATAACCTCACATTTATCCAGATTAAACTGCATCTGCCATGCATCTGCCCACTCACCCAACCCGGCCAAGTCTCGCTGCATCCTCATAGCATCCGCCTCACAGTTCACCCTGCCACCTAGCTTTATGTCATCTGCAAATTTGCTAATGTTACTTTGAATCTCTTTATCTAAATCATTAATGTATATTGTAAATAGCTGCGGTCCCAGCACTGAGCCTTGCGGTACCCCACTAGTCACTGCCTGCCATTCTGAAAGGGACCCGTTTGTCCCTACTCTTTGTTTCCTGCCTGCCAACCAATTTTCTATCCATGTCAGTACCCTACTCCCAATACCATGTGCTCTAAATTTGCCCACTAATCTCCTATGTTGGACCTTATCAAATGCTTTCTGAAAGTCCAGGTACTCTACATCCACTGGCTCTCCCTTATCCATTTTCCTAGTTACATCCTCAAAGAATTCCAGAAGATTGGTCAAGCATGATTTCCCCTTAGTAAATTCATGCTGACGGACCGATCCTGCTACTGCTATCCAAATGTGCTGTTATTTCATCTTTTATAACTGGCTCTGTACAGGGGTCGGCTGGTTCAACGCCAACATGCATTGCAGGGGGCTGCGTTCATCAGCAGCCTGCATGTGTGGAGCAGACCAACAAACAGCGCAGCACATCATTTTTGACTGTGCTGCCCTCCGCCCCCCTGGTGGTAGGGTAGACCTCAAGGCCCTTGACACCAGCACATTGAACTGGCTACAACTGGAGGGCGTTACATAACCTCTGCTGCCTCAAACGCAAGAAGATCTTTTATAATTGATTCCAACATCTTCGCCACCACCAATGTCAGGCTCTTCCCTCCCCTCTAATCTCTCTACACCAATGACTGCACCTCCACAGACACCTCTGTCAAGCTTCTCAAGTTTGTGGCCAACATAACCCTGATTGGACTGATCCAGGATGGGGAGGAATCTGCCTACAGACATGGAGTGTCACAGCTGGTGTCCTGGTGCCATCGCAACAACCTGGAGCTCAATGCTCTAAAGACAGTGGAATTGATTGTAGACTTTAGGAGAGCTCCCCCTCCCCTCATCCCACTCACCATCAACAATACCACAGTCACATCTGTGGAGTCTTTTAAGTTCCTGGGAACCATCAACTCCAAGGACCTTAAGTGGGGGGCTACCATCGACTCCACATTCAAAAAGGCACAACAGAGGATTTACTTCCTGCGGCAGCTGAGGAAGCACAATCTGCCACAGGCAATGATGGTCCAATTCTATACAGCCATCGTAGTCTGCCCTCACCTTCTCCATCATGTTCTGGTTTGGCTCGGCCACCAAACATGACACCTGGAGGCTGCAGTGAATCGTGTGATCAGCTGAGAAGGTTATTGGCTGCAACCTTCCCTCCATTGAAGAACTGTACACTGCAAGGGCCGGGAAGTGAGCGGGTAAGATCATCTCTGACCCCTCTCACCCTGGCCACAAACTCTTTGAATCTCTTCCCTCTGGAAGGCGACTCCGGACTGCCAAAGCTGCCACAGCCAGACATAAAAACAGTGTTTTTTTCCACGAGTAGTAGCTCTACTCAATAGCAAAAATTCTGTAGCTTCCTTTTGCTCTGGTATTTTGTTTGGTTCACGTGTTTGATCAATGGTATTTTATTTTTAATGTTTAGTGTTTTATGTGTCATTCGTAACTGTCACTATAGGTCATGTTGTCACTTGTGGGCGGAGCACCAAGCCAAATTCCTTGTAGGTGAATTCTTGGCCAATAAACTCATTCATTCATTCATTCATTCATTCATTCATTCATAATTGATTCCAGCATCTTCCCCATCACCGATGTCAGGCTAACTGGTTTATAATTCCCTGTTTTCTCTCTCCCGCCTTTCTTAAAAAGTGGCATAACATTAGCTACCCTCCAATCCACAGGAACGGATCCTAAAAATATAGAACATTGGAAAATGATCACCAATGCGTCTACGATTTCTATAGCCACTTCATGAGGGACGTGCTCTCCAAATGGGTTTTGGGGCGGGAATCCGAAATTGGATCAAACTGCTCTTCACCAATATCCGTAGTGCAGTCCAAATCAATGGGTGGGAATCAGACAGTTTCCCTGTAAGGTCTGGAATCAGGCAGGGTTGCCCTCTCTCTCCTGTTTTGTTTGTCTGCTGTATTGAACCTTTTTCCGAATCCATCAGGAAGGATGCGAGCATAAGAGGAGTGACATTGCCAGGCATTCAAGTAAAAACCTCCCTGTACATGGACGATGTCGCTGTATTTTGCTCGGATCCAGGGTCGGTCCGCAGACTGATTAGTATCTGCGACCAGTTTGAGTTGGCCACGGGAGCCAGGGTAAACTGCAGGAAGAACGAGGCCATGCTCTTCGGCAACTGGCCCGACAGATCTTCCGTCCCCTTCAAGCCTGACTTCTTGAAGGTGCTGGGGATCTGGTTCGGGGGAGCTGAGACGTGTAACAAGAATTGGCTGGAGCGGATAGCCAGGGTGGGGAAGAAGCTGGAGCAGTGGAGGCAACGCTCCCTCTCCATAACGGGAAAGAATTTGGTCATCAGGTGTGAGGTGCTCTCGGGGCTGCTGTACTTGGCACAAGTGGTTCTTAAGGGGTTGGACAGGCTAGATGCAGGAAGATTGTTCCCGATGTTGGGGAGGACCAGAACAAGGGGTCACCGTCTAAGGATAAGGGGGAATTCCTTTAGGACCGAGATGAGGAAAACATTTTTCACACAGAGAGTGGTGAGTCTCTGGAATTCTCTGCCACAGAAGGTAGTTGAGGCCAGTTCATTGGCTATATTTAAGAGGGAGAGATGTGGCCCTTGTGGCTAAAGGGATCAGGGGTTATAGAGAGAAGGCAGGTACGGGATAGTGAGTTGGATGATCAGCCATGATCATATTGAATGGCAGTGCAGGCTCGAAGGGCTGAATGGCCTACTCCTGCACCTATTTTCTATGTTTCTATGTTTCTAAGTGTGGCCTGTCCCCCCCCTCCTATGCCACAGGGATCACCCGGGCCGTCTTCCAGTTCATCTGGGGGTCGAGGATAGACCAGGTGCGACGGGCCACAATGTACAAGTCGGCAGACAACGGGGGTAAAAGTGTGACCAACGTCGCCCTCATTCTGATGGCCACCTTCGTGTGTGGCTGCATCAGGCGGAGTGTAGAGCCAAGGCACGTGGGCACCAAGTGTCACTACCTGCTGAGGTTCTACCTGTCCCCGGTGTTGCGAAGGATGGGCCTGGTGCAGATGCCACGCAATGTGCCAGTCAGCTGGACATTGCTGCCCCATCTGTCGTCTGTGGAAAGGTTCCTCCGGACCAACACCTTTGACCACGTGTCCATTGGTCAGTGGTCCGCACAGAATGTCCTGCAGGCACTGCAGGGAAAGGACTCGATGATTCCGGTGGCGTGGTTCCCTGAGCAGACTGCCCAGCTTGTCTGGCAAAATGCCTCATCGCCAGAACTCACCAACAAGCACCAAGACCTGGCTTGGCTGGCGGTGAGGGGAGCCCTCCCAGTCAGATCCTTCCTGCACCGTCGGAACCTCACTGCCAGCGCGCTGCCCTCGGGACGGCTGCTATGGAGAGGAGAGATTGCCCACCTCTTCCCAGAGTGTGGATTTGCAAAAAAAGTCTGAAGAAGTATGCAAGGGTCCCTGGCACGCTTTATCCTGAACAGCTCCGTCACAGAGGACTCAGTGATTTACGGACTGTTCCCAGGGACACATTCATAGACTGACCGAGCGTTGCTGAAGGGTCATCAACTCGGTGAAAGACGCCCTTTGGTCTGCCCGAGCATTGTTCACCACCCAGCAGAGCGAGAGGTCCATCAGGGAATGTTGCCGACTGGCCCGCTGCAGACTGCAGGAGTACGTGCTGAGGGACGCACTGAAGCTCGGTGCAGCCAACGCCAAGGCTCGGTGGGGGAGGGCCACAGTCTAGGGTCCTTCCACTGCTGGACATGGGGGGTATGGTATGGTGGAGACGCCCCTCAATATAAGGGAAGGGATCCCACGCCAGGGGGCCACATAAGTGGCACGAGAGGGGGACTGATTTGAGAAATGTATAGACTATTGAACTATTTGTATAGCCTCCGAAAATGTCGGATGAATTTTTTGGACGGTTCACGTATTGTATATATTTATTACTTGAATAAAGTCTATTTTGAAATGTAAAAAAAATATTTCTAGAGCCACTTCCTTAAGTACCCTGGGATGCAGACCATCAGGCCCTGGGGATTTATTAGCCTTCAATCCCATCAGTTTGCCCAACACCATTTCCTGTCTAATATCAATTTCCTTCAGTTCTTCCGTCATCCTAGATCCTCTGGGCACTAATACATCAGGGAGATTGTTTGTGTCTTCCTTAGTGAAGACAGATCCAAAGTACTTGTTCAGCTCATCTGCCATTTCCTTGTTCCCCATGATAAATTCACCTTTTCTGAGTCTTCTAGGGTCCAACTTAGGTCTTAACTAATCTTTTCTCTTCACATACCTAAAGAAGCTTTTACTATCCTCCTTTATATTCTTGGCCAGCTTACCTTCATACCTCAACTTTTCTCCCCCTTTTACCTTTTTGTTATCTTCTGTTGCTCTTTAAAAGTTACCCAATCCTCTGGCTTCCCGCTCATCTTTACTATGTTATACTTCTTCTCTTTTACATTTAGACTTGGTGGGCCAGTGGGCCTGTGTCGGTGCTGTATGTGTTTACGAATCCTTCTGGCAAGATCATTCACTGCGTCAACCAGACACCTCATTGTGCTTGATGTTTCAGTTCCACCAGGGCATGATCTGCCATTTTCAACCCGCACAGTGGCAGTGGGGCCTTCCGCATCTTTAGACTTTAGACTTTACTCTTTACTTCAGAGATACAGCGTGGAAACAGGTCCTACGGCCCACCATATCCGGGGCGACCAGCAATCGCCCCATAAAGTAACACTATAACACTATCCTACACACGAGGGACAATTTTACCAAAGCCAGTATGTCTTTGGAGAGTGGGATGAAGCCATAGTACCTGGAGAAAACCCTCGCAGTCACAGTGAGAACATACAAACTCCATACAGACAGCACCCGCTGTCAGGATCGAATCCGGGTCTCTGGTGCTGTAACTCTACTGCTACACCACTGTGCTGTCTGGCTACACAAATCCACAACAGTAGTCAAGAACAGAAGGCAACGTCTTCCTTGGATCAAGAGGAACAAAAACATTGAGACCAAGTCCACTCACTATCACCCACCTAAATTGCTGCCATCATGATTGTGCTCCTAGAATATATATCAACGATAGAGTTGCTGCCTTTCAACGCCAGGGACCCGGGTTCGATCCTGACTATGGAGTTTGTATGTTCTCCTCGCGAGCTGCCTAGGTTTTCTCCGGATGCTCCAGTATGCTCCCACACTCCAAAGGTTAATTGGCTTGGTAAAATTGTAAATTGTCCCTGGTGTGTGTAGGATAGTGTTAGTGTGCGAGGATCGCCGGTCAACACGGACTCAGTGGGTCGAGGGGCCTGTTTCCGCATTGTATCTCTAAACTAAAAAGCTGATTTATTTGCTCATTCCCTTGGTGCCAAATCTATCGATAATACCCCAGCAGTAGCCTCCTCTGCCTGGCTTGCACAACCAAACAGTCGCTTCCCAATGACTTTCCGGCAAAACACCTTAAAGGATTCCCATCTCTGGAGAGAAGGAATGGGTGACGTTTTGGGTCGAGACTTGAGTTACTCCAGTTTTTGTGTCGATCTTCGGCTTAAACCAGCATCTGCAGTTTCTTCCTACACATTAAAGGATTCCCACCCAGGAGTTAAAATCAAGGGCGAAGAATAATGGAAATACACCCTGTTTTGTTCAAAGTCTGAAAGGGAGCAATTCAGGCAATGTGCCCACAGTGCTTAAAACCCATAGCTGAAACATTACCCTCCCAGATGATGTATGGCCCACTGTGAATTTCCAGGCTTCCCTTGTTTTATGTTATAGTTTCTAAATAGGTCTTCGACTGTGTGGCCCCACTTCCCTGAAAATCAGCCGAGATGACAAATGCGGGAGACTCGCAGTCACACTGTCTTTAAACATTTATGGGCTGATGTGCGACAGATACAGCAAAGGAAGAAGTGCTGATAGGCTTGAACGCAAACAATGGGAAGTGTCACTAATACACAGAGCATCTGGTGTTTTCCTTAGATTTCATTCTGCCCGGGCTTTCCACTGGTATTATCACTGAGCAGCATGGTCAGCTTTTTAAGAAAACAAATATGGAAACATAAGAAATTTATCATGGGATGAAAACCGTGCCAAAAAAACAGAAGCTGGGCAACCACATAATTTCCTGCAGTCCAATAGCCCTGGAAAGGCAAAGGTGACTGTGGGATCCTTAAACTTCACGAAACATTAGTTCCCGGGCTGAATTCCGCACTCTGAGGAAATAGGCAGTTTGCTGAACTGTCAGTATTTGATCTGCTTTTTTAAAAAAAAAGAAAACTGAAACAATAGTCCTTCACCTTTGTGCAGATTAGCTGGATTTGTGGGGTAGGCAGAGGCACTGGTGCCTAGTTTAAGTTAATGTGGGAGTGCATTGAAACAATAGTAAAAGGCTAACATGCTGAGTGGGTCAGGGTGCTCTGACCTCCGGGACTCACCAAGATCAAAGAGATTTCATGCTTGATGCCGCTGATTATTTAGTGACCACAAGATCAGCATTTCCATCAATTCCTTTTAACTATTTTACCACATTCTATATCCGTTTATCTGACGCATTCAGTTGATACTAAATAAAGCATTTTGATTACCGTGTCGAAGTCAGAAGTATTTATGCTCATGTTTGCTTCCCTTGCTTCCAGAATGCAGATCCTCCCATACGAGTTGGAGTTAAACTAGCAGCACCAACAAACCTAAATGCTTATTGTTGCCTGCCAAGTTCTTCCAGCTAGATAAGCAAGGCCAGCATGTTGAGATAACTGTGTGCAATTCTGTTTCCCACATCACAGGAAGGATGTGCAGGCTTTGGAGAGGGTACAGAAATTTGTACCACCTGAGGGTGCAGTCTGAAGAAAGGTCTCGACCCAAAACGTCACCTATTCCTTTTCTCCAAAGATGCTGTCTGACCCGCTGAATTACTTCAGCATTTTGTGTCTATCTTCAGTTTAAACCAGCAACTGCAGTTCCTTCCTGGACAGATTATCTTTTGCCAGGATGGTGCCTGGATTAGAGAGCATTAACCTTAAGATAGGCACAAAATGCTGGAGAATCCAGTCTGAAGAAGGGTCTCGACCCGAAACGTCACCCATTCCTTCTCTCCAGATATGCTGCCTGTTCCGCTAAGTTACTCCAGCATTTTGTGTCTATCTTCAGTTTCAACCAGCACCTGCAGTTCCTTCCTACTTATCAACTATGGTACCCGTACGTGGCACCAACGGACGAGAAGCCAAAGCAAAGAAGTGGAAGCCAAATAACCAAATGGAAACGAAGCCAAAACGCCAAATAACCGAAAGGGCGGGACGCCTAAAAGCCAACTAACCAAATGGATGTGTTATCTAAAAGCCAACTAACCAAATGGATGTGTTATCTAAAAGCAAATTCACCGAATGGCCGCTCTGCCGAAACGCCACCTACCCAAAAGGCGGCGTCGCCTACAAGCCAACGGACCGAATGCTGCTCAACAGAAAAGTCAAATAACGGACTTGACGTTGCCAGGGGGCGGGACATGTCAGCGATTGGTCCAGACCCCTGCGTCCATCACATCACTGTGGAGGATGAACATCGTCCCACACCTCCGCTCCACCCGACCCACAGCCCGCGGAGGGTGGCCGTGGGAGAGTGGGGGCTGCCCTGAGGGATGCGAACCTTCGGCTGATTGCCCAGTCACCTATGGCTTGTGTGGGAAAATGACACCCACGCTCCCGTCTCCCCCTTCTCTCTCCCATCTTCTCTCTCTCCCCCCTCTCTCTCTCTCTCTCCTCTCTCACCCTTTTCTCTCCCCCCCTTCTCTCTCTCTCTCTCTCTCTCTCCCCTCCCCTCTCTCTCCCCCTTCTCTCACTCCTCCTCTCTCCCCCTCCTCTCCCCTTCTCTCTTTCTCTCCCCTCTTCTCTCTCTCCCCCCTCTCTCTCTCTCCCTTCTCTCTCTCTCTCCCTCCTCTCTCTTTCCCCCTCCCTCTCCTCTCTCTCCCTCGGAACGCACACAACAAACTCCCACGCACCAAACATCAGAATCTGTAAACTGTTTTAACCAAAGATGGACACAAAAAGCTGGTGTAACTCAGCGGAACAGGCAGCATCTCTGGAGAGAAGGAATGGGTGACATTTTGTGTCGAGACCATTCTTCAGACCTGAAGACTGAGTCTGAAGAGTCTCGATCTGAAACGCCACCCATTCCTTCTCTCCAGAGATGCTGCCTGTCCCACTGAGTCACTCAAGCATTTTGTGTCTATTTTTGCTGTCAGTGCCAATTTTCTCAACTTCCATAGCCACTCTGCATAAGTGGGGGGGGGAGAGAACAGGGGAGAGAAGGGAGAGAGAGAGAGAGAGGGGGAGAGAGAGAGAAAAGGGGAGAGAAAGAGAAAAGGGGAGGGAGAGAAGGCAGAGAGAGGGGGGAGAGAGAGAGAGGAGGTGAGAGAGAAGGGGAGAGCGAGAAGGGAGAGAGAGGGGGAGAGCGACAGGGGGAGAGAGAGATGGGAGAGAAAGAAAGAAGGGGAGAGAGAGAAGGGAGAGAGAGGGGGGAGAGAGAGAAGAGGGGGAGAGAGAGGAGGAGAGAGAAAAGGGGACAGAGAGAAGGGGGACGGAGTGAAGGGAGAGAGAGGGGAAGAGAGAGTGGAGGCGGAGAGAGAGAAGGAGGAGAGAGAGAGAAGGGGATAGAGAGAGAAGGGAGAGAGAGAAGGGAGAGAGAGAAGGGAGAGAGAGAGGGGGGAGAGAAGAGGGGGAGAGAGAAGGGGGAGATGGGAGCGTGGGGGTCATTTTCCCACTCAAGCCATAGGTGACTGGACAACCTGAACTCAAGCACCAAGTTGTAAGCGGCCGAAGGTACGCATCCCTCGGGACAGCCCCCACTCTCCCACGGCCACCCTCCGCGGGCTGTGGGTCGGGTGGAGCGGAGGTGTGGGACAATGTTCATCCCTCCACAGTGATGTGATGGACGCGGGGGTCTGGACCAATCGCTGACAAGTCCCGCCCCCGGCAACGTCATGTCCGTTATTTGACTTTTCTGTTGAGCGGCAGTCGGTCCGTTGGCTTGTAGGCGACGCCGCCTTTCGGGTAGGTGGCATTTCGGCAGAGCGGCCATTTGGTGAGTTTGCTTTTAGGCGATGCAGCCTTTTGGTTAGTTGGCTTTTAGGCGTCCCGCCCTTTCGGTTAGTTGGCGTCTCGGCTTCGTTTCCATTTGGTTATTTGGAGTTTCAGCTTTGTTTCCATTCAGTTATTTGGCTTCCACTTCTTTGCTTCAGCTTCTCGTCCGTCGGCGCCATGTCTGCACACGATTAATTATAAGGCAAGATTGGACAAATTTGGATTGTTTTCTTTGTGTGTCGGAGGCTGAGAGTATACCTGATAGAAGAATGTAAAATTACGAGAGGCACAGGCAGGGTAAATAGAACATTGAATAAAGAACAATAGATAATGTTTGTGCTGAACATAATGCCAAGCCAACTCTTATCTGCCTGCAATAATCCATATCCTTCCATGCCCTGTACATCCATGGGCTTCTCCAAAAGTCTCTTGAATTCCAGTGTCATATCTGTCTCAACCACCATCCTCAGCAGCTCATTCTATGCACCCGCCATCCTCTATGTAAAAAACATGCCCACACATTTCCTTTCAGCTTTGCCTCTCTCACCTTAGTGTCTTTTCCCGAAGTGGAAATGTTAATACTAGTTGGCATAGTTTTAAGGTGAGAGGAGTAGAGTTTAAAGGATCTGTGCAGAGCGCGGTAAGTTC
Organism: Okamejei kenojei; assembly: GCA_035221665.1. NCBI lineage: Eukaryota > Metazoa > Chordata > Chondrichthyes > Rajiformes > Rajidae > Okamejei > Okamejei kenojei. Next base: position 43,385,607 of record CM069135.1, on the reverse strand, counting down.
CTGCAACGTATTACCAGGGGAGATGTTAGAAGCAGACACTGTAAGAATATTTAAGAGCGATTTCGACAGGTATATGAACAAGCAAATTTGGGGGGAAATAGATCATGTTCAGGCAGTGTGGTTTTGGTTAATTTGGTATCATAATCAGCATAGATATGGTGAACTGAAGCGCCCGTTTCTTTGCTGCACTGTTCAATGTTTTATCGAACCAGGGGATGTTGGAAGCACCCAGCAAGCCAAGCAGTATCTGTGCGAAGAGAAACAGAGTTCATACCTGAGGAATGGTCTCAGACCTGGATTGTTGATTCGGTTTCTCTTTCCACTGCAGCTCCCTCACCCGTTGACTTGTTTCCAGTATTTTCTCTTTTTATTACAGCATCTGCAATACTTTCCACCTTACTGGAGTCCAATTTTTGCAGTTGGTGATGGAGTGGTACTTCCACAATAACTCTGTCGGGAAGGAATAGGTTTACCTGAGAAAGTGGAATGAATGAATGAATGAATGAATGTGCACCATATTCATGGATCCAGGACTCTCTTATGACAGTTACATGATCAGGAAAATTATCTCCAACACCGCACACCACACCCACCAACACAAAAATAAAAATCTTCCATTTTGCCATAAAGAAACTGGGAAACGATTGCTGGTGTAAAATATATTAAAATTGTTGTTACAAATGTTGTTAAGCTAGAAAGAATGCAGAGAAGACTTACAAGGATGTTGCCAGGACTTGTGGGCTTGAGCTGTAGGGAGAGGTTGGGCAGGTTAAGACTTTACTGCTTGGATCACAGGAGGATGAGGTGTGATCTGATAGACGTGTATAAAATGTTGTAATTGTGATTGTAATTGTAATTAATTTATTAGCCAAGTATGTAAAAACATACAAAGAATTTGATTTGCCAGACAGTCATACCAAAAAAGCAACACGACACACAACTACATAAAAATTAACATAAACATCCACCACAGCGCACTGTGATGGAAGGCAATAACGTATCTTCTTCTTCCCTCCTTTGAGGAGAATAGGGTAGATGCACAAAATATTTTACCAGAGAGGGGGAATTGAGAACCAGGGGATATAGATTTAAAATGAGAAGGGAAAGATTTAAAGGAACCCGAGGGGCAACTTTTTCATATGGACATATGGAATGAGCTGCCAAAGGAGGTAGTTGAGGGATCTTGGTCGGCATGGGCAGGTTGGGCCGAAGGGCTTATTTTCTTGCTGTTTGGCTCCGTGACCCTATTTTGTAAATGATGTACAAACTACAAAACGTTTTTAAATAATTTGATGCCGATCTGTTTTGATTTCACTGTAAATGTATTCACTTTAATGGCCCAATGCTGCCTTTAGAAACACTGAAAGCAAGTGACCCGTTATACTATCCCATCCAATAGCATGGGGACTGCTCTGGGGACAGACGGCGGCACGGTGGCGCAGCGGTAGAGTTGCTGCATAACAGCTGCAGAGACCCAGGTTTGATCCTGATTACGGGTACTGTCTGTATGGAGCTTGTACGTTCTCCCCATGACCTGTGTAGGTTTTCTCTGGGATCTCCGGTTTCCTCCCACACTGCAAAGACGTACAGGTTTGTAGGTTAATTGGCGTGGTATCATTGTAAATTGTCCCTGGTGTGTGTAGCACAGTGTAAGTGTGTGGGGATCACTGGTTGGCGCAGACGCGGCGGGCCGAAGGGCCTGTTTCCGCTCCTTATCTCTAAACTAAACGAAATGGCTCTTCAAAGTAAGTGCACCCTTTCTTCTTGAAAAGAGCAACCTTCCTTTTCAGGAGATGCTCAAGTCATGCCTCGAGTCTGACTGCTAGTTTTTGTTTCCGCTTTTCTGCTTAATGACATTGGACGGGATCCAGCAGTGAAATTTTGCTCTGCCAAACCACAAACTACTTCATTTTAAATATTAGCAGCAGCAACCTTAAAGAGTTTACTGTTGTACAGGAAATGCTGTCCCCCAAATTGTGGAATACTTATTATCTGTTCCAAAATAAGCTTTTATTGGGACTTTTCACTCTACTTTGAGTTAGTGATGTGTTCCTGCTGGTTTCCAACCCACCGAGGAATTTACTTTTGTGCTGTTGAAAGATCTTTGTTTTGCTACCATCTGCTTGTTTCTGTAACTGCAGAGCCTGATTTGCTGTTCTTGTTCATCAGACCACTTCAGATCACTTTTCAATGGATTAGCTTTTCAAGCTGCTGCTCTTGACCAGGTAGTTTTTGCTGCCCTATTGTAGTTTCTTTGACTACGTAGTTCCCTCATCAGTGATCTCATGGGATTTACCATTGGTCTTGCCCATACTTGTCTTTAATCCTATTTTTCCTCCCAATTCTGCTGATATTCTTCAGCATAATTATTTCTCTCCATCGCACCATCAGGTCAACCTTAGACCGCCAGAGACCAAGGTTTGGTGCTGTCTGTACTGAGTTTGTACATTCTCCCTGTGACCATGTGGGTTTCTTCTGGGTGCTCCAGTTTCCTCCCACATTATTCTGCAACAAAGGCTTTGCTCTCCGCAGTCTGTTTCAAAGTAATTCTGTCACTTCCCATCCTCCATCCCCAAATCTCAGCTCATCTAAACTTTGCTGCCCATACTTCACTGATCAACATATATCTCTGGGTTCTTGGCCTTAAATTGAAAATGAACACTCCCATGGTAAAACAGGAGGGGTTCACAGTGGAGGCCTCTCTACAAGGGAGTCCCCCCCCCCCCCTTTACATCTGGGGCCTGGGGTGGAGAGTGTTGCACAAAGCCGTGGCCTGTAACAGGTACTTGAGCCGGTTCACGGACTCGTCCGCCGCCTGTCACTTTTGCGGCGAGGAGGAGACCGTGTTCCATGTATACTTGGAGTGCGAGAGGTTGCAGCCCCTGTTCGAGTATCTGAAGGGGCTGCTCCTCAAGTTTTGGCTCCATTTTAGTCCAACACTATTTATTTTTGGGCACCCGGTACAGAGGGGGGAGGGTCGGGAGGGAGGAGGGGGTCTCCCTGTCGGTTTGCTCCTGGGCCTGGCCAAGATGGCCATTCGCGGGTCCAGGCAGCGGGCAGTCGACGGCCGCACAGCAGTCGGCTGCCTGCCCCTCTTCCGGGGTTACGTCCGTGCCCGCGTGTCCTAGAGAGGGAACACGCGGTGTCCACGGGGACTGTGGAGGCTTTCCGCGAACGCTGGTCACCGAGGGAGGTCGAAGGCATTATAGATAAAAATGATAATATTTTAATTTGAAACTTTGTTTGTAAAATGCCAAATATAGGCATTTTCTGATTGTTTGAATGTTTTGTACTTGTTGATTTAAATAAAAGCATTTGTTAAAAGGAAAAAAAAAAAAAAAAAAAAAATGGTAAAACAGGAGGGGTTCCCAGTGGAGGCCTCTCTACAAGGGAGTCCCCCCCCTTTACATCTGGGGCCTGGGGTGGAGAGTGTTGCACAAAGCCGTGGCATGCAACAGGTACTTGAGCCGGTTCACGGACTCGTCCGCCGCCTGTCACTTTTGCGGCGAGGAGGAGACCGTGTTCCATGTCTACATGGAGTGTGAGAGGTTGCAGCCCTTGTTCGAGTATCTGAAGGGGCTGCTCCTCAAGTTTTAGCTCCACTTTAGTCCGACACTATTTATTTTTGGGCACCCGGTGCAGAGGGGGGAGGGTCGGGAGGGAGGAGGGGGTCTCCCTGTCGGTCTGCTCCTGGGCCTGGCCAAGATGGCCATTCGCGGGTCCAGGCAGCGGGCAGTCGACGGCCGCACAGCAGTCGGCTGCCTGCCCCTCTTCCGGGGTTACGTCCGTGCCCGCGTGTCCCTAGAGAGGGAACACGCGGTGTCCACGGGGACTGTGGAGGCTTTCCGCGAACGCTGGTCACCGAGGGAGGTCGAAGGCATTATAGATAAAAATGATAATATTTTAATTTGAAACTTTGTTTGTAAAATGCCAAATATAGGCATTTTCTGATTGTTTTAATGTTTTGTACTTGTTGATTTAAATAAAAGCATTTGTTAAAAGGAAAAAAAAAAAATGGTAAAACAGGAGGGGTTCCCAGTGGAGGCCTCTCTACAAGGGAGTCCCCCCCCTTTACATCTGGGGCCTGGGGTGGAGAGTGTTGCACAAAGCCGTGGCCTGTAACAGGTACTTGAGCCGGTTCACGGACTCGTCCGCCGCCTGTCACTTTTGCGGCGAGGAGGAGACCGTGTTCCATGTCTACTTGGAGTGTGAGAGGTTGCAGCCCTTGTTCGAGTATCTTAAGGGGCTGCTCCTCAAGTTTTGGCTCCATTTTAGTCCGACACTATTTATATTTGGGCACCCGGTGCAGAGGGGGGAGGGTCGGGAGGGAGGAGGGGGTCTCCCTGTCGGTCTGCTCCTGGGCCTGGCCAAGATGGCCATTCGCGGGTCCAGGCAGCGGGCAGTCGACGGCCGCACAGCAGTCGGCTGCCTGCCCCTCTTCCGGGGTTACGTCCGTGCCCGCGTGTCCCTAGAGAGGGAACACGCGGTGTCCACGGGGACTGTGGAGGCTTTCCGTGAACGCTGGTCACCGCTGGAGGTCAAAGGCATTATTGATAAAAATGACAATATTTTAATTTGAGAACTTTGTTTGTAAAATGCCAATATAGGCATTCTCTGATCGTTTTACTGTTTTGTTCTTGTTGGTTTAAATAAAAGCATTTGTAAAAAAAAAAAAAAAAAAAAATGGTAAAACAGGAGGGGTTCCCAGTGGAGGCCTCTCTACAAGGGAGTCCCCCCCCCCCCCACCCCCTTTACATCTGGGGCCTGGGGTGGAGAGTGTTGCACAAAACCGTGGCCTGTAACAGGTACTTGAGCCAGTTCACGGACTCGTCCGCTGCCTGTCACTTCTGCGGTGAGGAGGAGTCTGTGTACCATTTGTACATGCAGTGTGAGAGTTTGCAGCCCCTGTTCGAGTATCTGAAGGGGCTGCTCCTCAGGTTTTGGCTGCACTTTTGTCTGACACTATTGATTTTTGCGCACCCGTTACAGACGGGGGAGGGTCGGGAGGGAGGAGGGGGTCTCCCTGTCGGTCAGCTGCTGGGCCTGGCCAAGATGGCCAGACAGCGGGCAGTTGACAGCCGCACAGGGGTCGGCTGCCTGTCCCTTTTCCGGGCCCACGTCCGTGCCCACGTGTCCCTGGAGAGGGAACATGCGGTGGCCACGGGGACTCTGGAGGCATTCCGTGAACGCTGGTCACCGCGGGAGGTCAAATGTATTGTTGATAAAATTGTTAATATTTTAATTATAATTATAATTGTTAATATTATAATTTGATAACTTTGTTTGTAAACTGCCAATATAGGCATTCTTTGATTGTGTTACTACTCTGTCATTTTGTTTGTTTTGAATAAAAGCATTTTGTATTGAAAAAAAATAAAAATATTGTAAAAAAATTAATAATTTACAGTGTTGTAAAGTTATTTTACAAATTCTGACTTCCAAGTGTCCACCTCAAGTACTTCTTTCTAGTGGCTTGAGCTATTGAGTTCCATATACATTTAATCTCCACGTACCATTTAAATTTTGAACTTTATTTTAAATTATTATTTAAGCGATTTTTAAAAAATTGGTTAAGGAAAATGCCATCAATTTTTTTAACCGATTGTAGTTTATTCAACAGAAGAACACACTTCTACTGTAAGTGAGGAATTGCTCTGATATTCGGTAGTGTGACTATTCAGTGCATTTTCTTTGTTCTTTGTAATACATTTACTATGATGTGGGCATCACTGCAAGATTAACTGACCCAGTTTCAGAGGGCAGCCAGGAGTCAAATATGACCCTGATAGGACAGATTTCCTTCCCTGAAGGACATTCGGAACAGATCAATCTTTTCATTGTCGCCGTGGCAGCCTGTCCTCAGGTTACAACAACGATCTGTTCCTGAGAACTGTTCAAAACCTGAACTGTTCTGTAAGTCAGATATAAATATAAACTGTGTGTGGGCAACTTACACAGGCACAGCCGTGATGGGATAGTGAACAGGCACAGGAGGCGAGGTCGCTAGCCGGCCTCACTTATGAAGGGAGTCAGAGTGGCTGCACAGTGCCCCCAACTCTGCACACACCAATCCTGCTCCCCTCCCTAACACCCATCCTATCCCCCCCCACCGTCACAAACCTCACCTCCCCATTGTTGGGGCTCGGTGGAAGTAGGTCTAATGTGAGGAGAGAAGGCACATGGAAAATCCCCACTCCCAACCAGCAAAAGATGCATGCAGCAAAAACCTCCCTATCCATACCACTGCTCTGCCAAACATCGATTATGTGTTCGTAGGTTTGGCATCCGAAACCGGGGGGCGATCTGCAACTTTTAAATTCCAGAGTTATTTAATTACATAAATTTGGATTTCCCACCTGCATTGTGAGATGTGTACATATCAGTAACAGAAATACAAAACCAATGAAGAGTATTATGCTGCCGTAACTGGTCTATAAATTAATTGTCTGGAAAAAGTATGGACAAATCGTTATGGATTACATATACAAAAAATAACAGCTAACTTTCCATCGGATCCTTTCTGATATAAATGTCTGAAATCCTTGCATCTATGATGCACCACGATCATTTTTTAACATAATTAATTCAGTGGCAGAAAGCAAGAATGGGTGCTTTGTATTGTCCAGTCCCTTTTTGTATTATATATTAAGGATTGAATTTGTAATATAGGAAATTTGATAGAGAGGTTTGTGGATTATACAAATTTAGCCATGTAGTTGATAGTGAAGGTAAAATCTTTCGACTACAGAATGCTAGAGCATGTCTGATCATTTGGGCAGAATATTGGCTAGAGGAATTTAATCAAAAATGTGGGATAATACACTTGGGAAGGCCAGTAAGGCAATTGAATGTACAAAAAATGGGAGCATATTGATTGGTATGGAAAAATATGCAAGGTCCTGAACAGCCTTGACAAGGTTGATTTAAGAGAACCTAGAACTATGAATAAGTAATAGGTCACCCATTTAAGTCAGAGGTGAAACAGAATGTTGTCGTTGACCACTATTTGAGGACGAGAGAGTTCAAAAACTCTCTTCCTCAAATTTTGGTGGAAGCAAAGTCTTTGAATATTGGTAAAACAGAAGCAGATAGATATTTGATAAACAAAAGGATGAAGGGAATCACCAAAAATTAAAAACAGCTTCATCTTATCTGCAGTCTCAGTGACCATCAGAAATCTCAAAGACATATTTATTCCTCTTCATCTTTGACCACACATACCAATCAACTTGTATGTGTGGGGTGTCCTGCTCCAATGTGAGCTATCTTACTTTAATCCACATTAAAAATCCATCTGCCATTCTCTAATCCAAACACTACATTTGTTTTATTATTTTGAGAACCTTATTAATATTCCTTACACTAGACACCTGGTCAAGCAGTTTAAAGCTATCATCAAATTTACTGAAGATCCACTCCATTTCGCTTATGACTAGTCCTAACAACAAAGAACAAGAAAAGGGCAATGAATCAAAGCTTGCAAACATACGTTTCCATGTATCCACTATCTTTGTCTTGTTATCAATAAGCCAATTTACTATCTGGCTAGTTAATTTACCACTAATTCTATAATCCTTAATCTTCTTTAAATGGCTTGTCGTTTTTAATCAAATGTCTTCTGAAATTCCAAGTGAGGAAATTACCTTTGAACATATTTAAATAATAAATTACGGTTTTAATGTTAGATTGATGTATTTGGATGTCAATTACCATTGTTTTGTTGCATTGTCTATTACAACCCCTTTCAAAGCTCCTTGGATTCTGGAGTAGTTCCTGAGGATTGGAGGGTAGCTAATGTAACCCCACTTTTAAAAAAAGGAGGGAGAGAGAAAACGGGGAATTACAGACCAGTTAGTCTAACATCGGTAGTGGGGAAACTGCTAGAGTCAGTTATTAAAGATGGAATAGCAGCACATTTGGAAAGTGGTGAAATCACTGGACAAAGTCAGCATGGATTTACGAAAGGTAAATCGTGTCTGACGAATCTTATAGAATTTTTCGAGGATGTAACTAGTAGAGTGCATAAGGGAGAGCCAGTGGATGTGTTATATCTAGACTTTCAGAAGGCTTTCGACAGGGTCCCACATAAGAGATTAGTATGCAAACTTAAAGCACACGGTATTGGGGGTTCAGTATTGATGTGGATAGAGAACTGGCTGGCAGACAGGAAGCAAAGGGTAGGGGTAAACGGGTCCTTTTCAGAATGGCAGGCAGTGATTAGTGGGGTACCGCAAGGCTCAAGTGCTGGGACCCCAGCTATTTACAATATATATTCATGATTTGGACGAAGGAATTGAATGCAACATCTCCAAGTTTGCGGATGACACTAAGCTGGGGGGTAGTGTTAAGGTGTGAGGAGGATGTTCGGAGGCTGCAAGGTGACTTGGATAGGCTGGGTGAGTGGGCAAATGCATGGCAGATGCAGTATAATGTGGATAAATGTGAGGTTATCCACTTTGGTGGCGGAAACAGGAGGGTAGACTATTATGTGAATGGTGGCAGATTAGGAAAAGGGGAGATGCAACGAGACCTGGGTGTCATGGTACACCAGTCATTGAAAGTAGGCATGCAAGTGCAGCAGGCAATGAAGAAAGCAAATGGTATGTTAGCATTCATAGCGAAAGGATTTGAGTATAGGTGCAGGGAGGTTCTACTGTAGCTGTACGGGGTTTCGGTGAGACCACACCTGGAGTATTGCGTACAGTTTTGGTCTCCAAATCTGAGGAAAGACATTCTTGCCATAGAGGGGGTGCAGAGAAGGTTCACCAGACTGATTCCTGGGATGTCAGGACTTTGATATGAGGAAAGACTGGATAGACTTGGCTTGTACTCGCTAGAATTTAGAAGATTGAGGGGGGATCTTATAGAAACTTACAAAATTCTTAAGGGGTTGGACAGGCTAGATGCAGGAAGATTGTTCCTGATGTTGGGGAGGTCCAGAACAAGGGGTCACAGTCTAAGGATAAGGTAGAATTCCTTTAGGACAGAGATGAGGAAAACATTTTTCACACAGAGAGTGGTGCGTCTCTGGAATTCTCTGCCACAGAAGGTAGTTGAGGCCAGTTCATTTATATTTGGAAGTGGCGGCGCTGCGTGGCAGCTGCGGCTCACCTGCAGTCCGTCTGTTTTTTTCATTTTTTTTCGTTCTTTTGTGTCTGTTTTTAGTTAGAATTTTGGTTTATTAGGCTGTGTTTTTGGGGGGGGGGGGGGGGGGGGAGGGTGGGAGAAACAAGGTTTCAGTCTCTCCCTTCGGGGGGATGCGACCTTTTTCTTGTCGTGTCCCCCGTCACCGTCTCCGTCTGTGCTGAGGCCTAATGGCGAGCTGGTGGCCTCGGAGCTGTGGCGAGCGTTCAGAGCTCCGGTGTTCCAGCGGCGGCGGCGGCGGCCCGGCTTCGGGGCTTCGGGGGCTTCGGCGCTCCAGCAGTTGCTTCCAGCGGGTGTTCCCAGCGCCCGGCATTGGCGCTCCGGCGGCTCCGGCGGGTGTTATTTATTTCCGGCGGCGGCCCGGCTTCGGCGCTCCGGCGGCTCTCCAGCGGCGCTCCAGCAGCGCGCGGCTTCGGGGTCGGCGCTCCAGCGGCTCTCCAGCAGTGCTCCAGCAGCGGCCCGGCTGCGGCCCGGCTTCGGCGCTCCAGGCGGCTCTCCAGCGGCGGCCCGGCTTCAGCGGCTCCAGCGTTCCCGTGGTCGATCCTGGCTGGGGGCTGTGGTGGTGTTCCGGCGGCGGCGCGTGGCGGCCTGGCTTCGGAGGCTCTGGTGGACGATGACATCGAAGGCCTGGATTGCCTCAGTACAGAGGGGGAAAAAGTAGGGGGGACAAAGACTTTAAGATTTTGCCTTCCACCACTGAGGAGAACTCACTGGTGGAGGTGTTTAATTGTGTGTTTTTTGATTACATGTTAGACTGCAAGGTAACAAATTTCGTTCGGACCGAAAGGTCTGAATGACAATAAAGGAAATCTGAATCTGAATCTGAATCTGAATCTGAATTTAAGAGGGAGTTAGATGTGGCTGTGGCCCTTGTGCTAAGGGATACTGAAGATCATGATTACAGCCATGATCATATTGAATGGCGGTGCAGCTCGAAGGGCCGAATGGCCTACTCCTGCACCTATTTCCTATGTTTCTATGTTTCTATATGTGAAACAATAATTATAATGTTCTTGTCGATCACAGTGCTATTGACCCACGAGGCACTCGTGGCTGCGCACGAGACACTGCAAGTGGAAGTGTGTGGCCGAGTTGGTATGTAATGCTGGGTTTGCTTGCGATGTTGCAAGTTCCTCTCCCGAGTTAGCAAGTTCCTCTCGTTTTACTCTTTGCCACGTGAATGAAGGTATGGTTTAATAAAGCAACAATGTTAAAATCATCCTGTGGTTTTGAGTTTATTTTCATGCGCGCCCCTGTGGTTGATGACAGTTCCAGCAGCGGGCCGCATCTATTGATATGACCTACAATTCTAGCATTCTACCAAGCATTCTTGTTTGTTTTATAGTTTTTAAATACTTTTTTGCAATGTTAAAATAAGATCTCTATTTTAAATAATTTTAAAAAAGGAAGCAGCCCGGTGACTGACATAGATACAACACAACACACACTCACACAACACACACACACACACACATCACCACCCCAGAGATAGACAAGAGGAGAGAGAGAGACACAAACACACACACACACTCACACAGAGATCACACAGCAGCTGGCCACCACTTCAGTTTAGAGGGAGTTAAATGTGACATCTTGTGCTATAAGGGGATCAGGAGTAACAGGGGATCTTATAGAGAGGATAAACTGAGGTGGTGTCATTTTCTGGGGGGGATTATCAGCCATGATCCGCATATTGAATGGCGGTGCAGGCTCGAAGGGCCGTATAAATGGCTTGATCATTAATTTACTCCATGTTTGATTTTTTTCACCTATTTCCCTATGTTTCTATGTTTCTATATGTGAAACAATTAACTCGGGGTTGGGCCAATCGCAATGTTCTAAGGCTATCAATATGACTCTTCAAGGGGAGAGAGTAGAATTATTTCAGCTTTAGTTCTTTCAGCAAATATCGGTCTCTTCAGGATGAAACAATAAGAACCAGAGAGGAGTAATGCACATGAGGATTTTAAAGTGTTACTAGACTAAGTGGGAACCGTTGGGACCCATGTTCACACCGGAGGGCTGGTCCCCTGATGTAATATTCCACCTTTACACCAATTCCAATATTGGTGGCCAGTGGGGGGGCTTTCTGGAGCGCTGGTATGGGTGTTGTTGGCTGAAGGGACTGGTCTCCAGAGGGCTAGTATGGACATTGTGGGCCAAATGGATTCGTGGGGTGGCAGCTCAGTCCCTCAAGCCTGATGTGCTGGCAGCTCACTCCCGGCTGGTGGGCTGGCAGTTGACTCATGGCTATTCCTTAAAATTCCATTTGAAGCAGAGTGCAAGGTCACCAAATTCAAATCCATTTTCCTACCATTTCAAGCAGGGTGCAAGGCCACCAAATTCAGGTTCTGTTTCCTACTACTTCAAGCAGGGTGTAAGGCCACCGAATTCAAGTACAGTTTCCAACCACTTCAAGCAGGGTGCAAGGCCACCAAACTCAAATGCAGTTTCATACCATTTTGCACAGGGTGCAACAACACCACATTCAAAATGCAGTTTCATACCATTTCATGCAGGGTGCAAGGCCACCACATTCAAATGCAGTTTCATACTATTTCAAGCAGGGTGAAACCACCATAAAAACCATCATAAAACCACACAAAACACCACACTCACAGCTCAGACAGAGTCGTGACCTCTCCATCCCCCATCATGCAGAGACAGAGCCACACACACACTTCCGGGTTTTATAATCCCTCCCCCTCCCACCGGAAAAGGTGTGGCCTTCATGGCGTGATTGACAGGAGCAAGATTCTCAACATTTTTTAAACACTAATAACTCTTTTGTTTTTAATTGATTGGAAGAATCCTCTGCACCTGATGAGCAGAGGGGGACTGAGTAAGATGGCCAAAACTCACAGCCATAAGTGGGTGCGTTTTATCTAAATAGGAAGTAGTCAAGTTTCGACAAACAACCCTTTGCAGTGCCTTTTCACTTCAACCCAAAACCCCCAAGCAACCCTTTGAGGTGCCTTTTTACTTCAATCCAAACCTCCCAAACGACCATTTGCATGCAGTGCCTTTTTACTTCAACCCAAACCCCCCCAAAGAACCAATTGCATGCAGTGCCTTTTTACTTCAACCCAAACCCCCCAAACAACCATTTGCATGCAGTGTCTTTTTACTTCAACCCAAACAACCATTTGCAGTGCCTTTTTACTTCAAACCAATCATATTTTCATGGGTACACAAAATGCTGGAGAAACTCAGCGGATGCAGCAGCATCTATGGAGCGAAGGAGATAGGTAACTATTCAGGCCGAAACCCTTCTTCAGACTGATGGGGGGTGGGGGGAGGCGGGGGGAAGAAAGGAAAATGGAGGAGGAGGAGCCCGAGGGCTGAGGGAGAGGTGGGAAGGAGAGGAGACAGCCAGGGTCAACAGAATTGAGAGAATTCAATGTTCATGCCAAGAGGATGCAGACTCCCCAAGCGGAATATGAGATGCTGTTCCTCCAATTTGCAGTGTTGCTCACTCTGGCTGTGGAGGAGGCCCAGGACAGAGAGGTCAGATACGGAACCATATTTTCATTTTCAAACCACATTAAGGGCACTCACAGTTGAGTAGATATGTGTTCAGTGTTATTCAGAGCTCAAAGAGACGTGACCCTCTGGCTTCCTCCATCTTGCAGAGACTGAGTGAGGCACACCACTTCCGAGTTTTATAGTCCCTCCCCCCTCCCACCAGCAGGGGCAGCAGAGAGAATGGCAAATCTTTTTAAAACATTAATATCTCTCTGATTTTTCATTGATGGGAAAAATCCTCTGGTCCAGTCCGGCGGAGGGGGGCTCTGAGCGAGGTGGCCAAAAATGGCAGCCGTAAGTGGCGGTGTTCTCTCGGAAATCAAATCGCAGTCAAAAACGATCAAGATCTTACTTTTAGTAATATATATAGATTATCATTACCAGCTGATATGATCATTTGGATTTTTGTTATAACATTTCTGTACGCTGCATTTTTTTGCAAAGGTAAATTTCAACTTGATTAGTAAGGGTGTCAGAGGTAATGGGCAATAGGCTGGAGAAAAGGGTTAAGAGGGAAAGGTAAATCAGCCATGATTGAATGGCAGAGTAGACCGTATAGGCTGAATGGCCTAATTCTGCTCCTATAACTTTGAACTTATGAACTTTATATTCAAATTTTCATTTGATAATGACATAGTAACTCTAATGAAGAAGCAGCTTTCGTAAGATGTTAAAGTTAAAACCTGTACCATGCCACTTAAATATAAGGAATCCAATGCACTACTTTGTGTCGGAAGGAACTGCTGATTTAAACCGAAGGTAGACACAAAAAGCTGGAGTAACTCAGTAGATCAGACTGCATCTCCGGAGAAAAGGATCAGATGATGTTTCAGCTCGAGTGTGAAAAAAGGTGTCGACCTGAAACATCACCTATTCCTTTTCTTCAGAGATGCTGTCCGACCGTTGAGTTTTGTGTCTGTCTTCAATCCACTACTTTGTAGTGTAGAGGTCCATGAGAAATCAGCTTCTCTGTCATAAGTGGGTTTCCAGTCATAACCTGTATAACTGGGGTCATACAATGGATGACAACTCTGATAAGTTTTCACTGGATGCTTGCTAATATGACAACAAGCCTTGTGTCACTTGATTTGTGCTTTGCTTGATTATTTGATATTTAATTCCATTGGGTATGTGCAACGTATTGCATTCAGTTTCCTTTTGAAATTGTGAATGTTTGACAACAGATTACCACACTAGTCACGTGGGATGGTCAAGAACTATGAAGCCATTTGTGAACAGATGATGATGGAAAACTGTGAGCGAAGGATCAACAATGCAGGAATTATTCATAGAGTTCAAACTGTAGGCAACAGGAATTCCTACTGGTCACTATCAGAGGCTTAGGCTCCTTATCTCTGACTCTGACCTGTTGTGCTGTGTAAAACTCCTTTATCACACCAGATCTCTCTTATCCATAATCTTTAAAATCTTTAAATTCCTTCCCTAAATCACTCTCTATTTCCTGTCATAGTAAGTGTGAAAACGTGTTCGATTAATTGTGGGATAATTTGCTGCGGTGTGTCCTTGATCCAGTGATATACTATCTTGGTGGACTTGGTGGATCCAGTGGACTATCTTGGTGTACTTCAGCATTGCTCATAAAATCTGGGTTGTAAGCTGCCCAAGCAGAATATGAGGTGCTGTTCCTCCAATTTGCGTGTGGCCTCATTCTGACAGTGGAGGGGGCCCAGGACAGAATGGGCAGTATGGGAATGGGAAGGAGAGTTAAAATGTTTGACAACCGGTAGTTTGCGTGGGCCAAGGCCAAGACTCGGTGACCTTTTCACTGAACTCTTACATGATTTCCAGTCATCATCAAATTAATTGAAATCATTTTTAGAATCGGCAATGTTTAGTTTAGTTTAGAGATTCAGCGCAGAAGCAGGCCCTTCGGCCCACTGGGTCCACGCCGACCAGCAATCCCTGCACATTAGTGCTATCCTACACATACTAAAACAATTTTTACATTTCCCAAGCCAATTTACCTGCAAACCTGAACGTTTTTCAAGTGTGGGAGGAAACCGAAGATCTAGGAGAAAACACACGCGGTCATGGGGAGAACGTACAAACTCTGCACAGACAGCACCCATAGTCGGGATCGAACCCAGGACACATGCGCTGCAGGGCGCTGTAAGGCAGCAACTTTACCGCTGTGCCACCGTGGTGTGTCCTAGAATGTGAATCCATAACATTTGTATTGTTAGCTCCACACTTTAATCAATTCACCTCTGTGCCCTCAGCAAGGGGAGTGAATTTTGATTGTAACCCTTGTTTGAGTAGCACTCCACACCCGTATTCTATGCTGTAGTCTGCAGAATATCCTGGATGTTTCCAGTGACCTGGAAAAAAGGATGTAATGTATGAGAAAAATATAACCTAATCTATTTACTGACCTAATGTTATTTCCTTATTGACCTTACTGACCAGATATTGCAAGACAACCATAATCTTGTTTAATGGTTATTTCAAGAAATTTCATATTTTAATCATAATTACTGAGAGTGAACTAATTTGTTAGATATTTTGGTGAAAGGAAATGTTAGGATATATTTTAGGATGACACTGGTGGCATGGTGGCACACTGTTAGAGTTGCTGCCTTACAGCGCCAGAGACAAGGGTTCAATCCTCACTACTGTTTGTATGGAGTACTGTCTGCATGCATACTGTCTGTTTGGAGGTTGTATGTTCTCCCCTTGACCTGTGTGCGTTTTTTCCGGGAACGCCGGTTTCCTCCCACACTCCAAAGATGTACAGGTTTGTAGGTTAATTGGCTTGGTAAATTTGTAAATTGTCCTTAGTGTGTAGCATAGTGTTTGTGTGTGGGGATCACTGGTCAGTGCAGACTCGATGGGCCGAAGGGCTTATTTCCATGCTGTATTTTTAAACTAAACTAAATTAAACTTTTAAGATGACAATCTGGTGAAACCAGATTTGAAGGTCTGACAAGTTAAGATCCCAGTCAAAGTTCTGAATGAGTAGCTCATAATGTGTCCAGTCACTTTTCAACTGTGGTTTTGTAGATCTCCTTTTATTTCTCTCCTTTTTATGCTCTAATCTGAGTCCTGACCATGAAAAATGTAATCTAAAGATTAATTTGATTTCTTCTCGATATAACACAATTGGAAAATATATTGTCGTGGGGGATTTCTGAAACATGTTGCACTTCCTTAGATGCCTCATCCCACCAGATGAGTGTTATGCCACCGCAGCTACGTAGCTGTTCAAAGGGAACAGACTATAATCTTTGGGCTGTATCAACAGAGGAAAGAATGCTGTTCTCATTGAAAACTCTCAAAGATTTTATCAATGGGGCCATTTGAACTATTCCCAAATTACATCTATCTTGTCAGTTCATTGACAGAGCTATGTCCAGACCCTTTAAAAGTCAAGCATGTGAGATGAAACATACACTAGGCATTTGTAACTTGGAAGGGAGGCAGGAGCCAAAGCCATTATTACTGTTGTCTTTTTTGGTTACCTTTCCATTTTAAGTTTCCAAAGAATTTGTTACATTTGTTTACGGTATCAAAATTTGTCGCCATTAAAAGAAGTAACTTTGTGGAAATTACACTTTTGTAAACATACTGACCTGAAATCTCTACTCAATGGCATTGCTGGCACTTATATATCAACAGGCATATAATTTAGTATTTTAAGTAACTTTCAACAAGCTAAATCCGGAAAACTGTGCCTTGATAAAAAATATTATTATCAGTGATTAACCTATTTTCAAATGTACTAAGCAATTTTTTAACAATTGCCACCCAAGTTCACCAAGGAATAATTTTCAACTGAAATTTAAAATGCTGCTACATTCTGTTGCTTCAGATTAGATAATGAATTTGCAGAAGAGAAATACTGCTTCAAAACAGATGCAATGTTGGACACAATTTGCACCTGCATGGTGTCGAAAATGGAACTATTACTCAGCTGTGCTTATTGTGCCTTCTAAAAACTGTCTAACGGTTTAAAACTTTAAAAAAAATTCTCATAACATCAATGAAGTGAGAAGGAATTTGAAGAATGTATATGACATGTAATCCACAAATTGCATCAACCTAGATTGCATACATAGGTGTCCTTTTTTTCGTCATTAGTGCCTGGTGTAAATGTAGAGAATGTGGAAGTCTATTAGTGCAGAAACTGGTATAAATGTTGGAGCACTGCCTCTAAAAAGACTATTAACTGGCAGTTCAGAAAATTGTTTGTATTTCTTATTCTGCGGAAATCAAAGATTAATGTCCAGCATTGACAAAAGCATCAGTTTACTTCCAAAATTGTACTCAAATTGGCAGAACTTCTTGTCAGTTATAATTCTCTAAATCACCAGAACCACCACATTAAAGACCCGGCATTATCGCAGCTGCAATATGGGGCACTCATCTAATAAATGAGCGCAGCCTTGAACAGTCCAGCTTGTTGCCACTGGAAACAGCGTTCCTTCAACGTCACCCGGAGCAATCTTTTTCCTTTGATGTTTGCTTTATTGACATATTCACAAGATGAGGTGATGCCACTGTCACTTGGCAGTGATGTTGGTACATCTCCAACTTTGTGGATTAAAAGTACTTGGAATATATTTACCGGATGGAGCTTTACTGGATGCTAAGTGTCACATCTTGCTTGCTAATTCTAGTCATGGTGGAGGGTTGTTATAAGCATTGAAACAATACACCAGCAGCTGAACTGGTATAGATTTAATTTCCCTATTAATTTGGCTAATTGAATGCTGCACACTATTAGTAATTATTTGAAGTGGACAAGCTTTTCGCTCTCTGTTAGGAATTCCTACATGAACAAAGTTTCATGTTTAACCATTACATTAAAATGTTTTTCATTTGCTGAATGACCACAAATTCACGAGCGTGAGTTTTATCAAAGCAGATAGGAAGTCGTTACAATCACCTCTTTTTCTCTATTATTCTGCTCAGTAGTAACATTGCCATACAAGAAAAATATTATTTGCATGTTACCGGAGAAGGTGTTAAGCCATTAATCAGCTGTATTTGTACTTCCAGTTTAGCAATGAGGGTGCATACTGCAATAATCAATACTGTCGCCACCAACCCTTCATTCTCATTCTGGTAGCAGGCCCTCATTCTTTCACCCTACTGATCATTTTCCCAAAACACACCATGTCCATTTCACAAAGACCTTCTCTGAGGGTTTTTCTTTCGCCTTTAAACAAAGCTGGCTACTTCAATGACTATTCAACGCCTCTAGACTTAGACCTCTCCACGTTGCCTCGGTGAAAGCTGTGTGTGTGTATAAAGGCTGTTTAAGGGAAAGCCTCTCTGGAGCGACGCACACATCGCATGACCCTGCCATCTGTATGCAAATCTCCGCAGACTAAGTAAACTTTGATAAAATGTGCCGACCTCCTCTCTCTCTGTTTTGCAATCATTAGAGCACATTGGGTCTTTGTGCTATTTTATTGCTCTTCGTGCAAAGTTTAGATCCTCTGACACCTGCAATAGTTCGGAGCAGATGGTAAAACTTGGCTGCGGTGTTTAGCACTTTTTGCTATTTCCAAACGGCTCCTGCAACGCAGCAATACTCTGATCTGCTTTCTTTTATTTCTTAACATATATACAGCAGAGAGGAGATTATCACTAGATTATCAGCGACCAGTCAAGAGAGACAAAAGCAATCTGCTGCTTGTTTACATGAGCAGTGTTTGGTGATTGTCGTAGACTGATCATTCTGTTTATGAGCAGGAAATGAACTCTTCATAACACTATTTTCCCCCAGAAAAGTTTAGTTTTCTATTTTTAAGATGAACTTAAATGCAAACTAAATGTGTCAGTTATAAACTAGTTTGTTATGCCTTGAAATTCTGTTCAAGCGCTAGTGGACATATGAAAAAAGGAAGACTTGAATTTGCATTTTGCCTTCTCTGACCCCCAGGTCATATTAAAGTATTTTTCAGGAAACAAAGTACCTTTTGAAGTGCAGTCACTGTTGAACTGTGGGAAACTTTGCAACCAATTTGCACACAGCAAGTTTCCACAAACAACAATTTGATAATAGCCAGATAATCTGCTTCAGTGATGTTTTAAAGGATAAATATTGATCGGAACATCATGGATTGCTCCCATGCTCATGTTTAATATATTACGTCTGGCTGAGATAGCAGAAGGGGCCTCGGGTTTGCATCTCTAACAGCATCCTTTAGCATCTCTTGAGCAGCATTTCATAAGTACACCAGTAGATTTTTGTACTCGAGTCTCAAGACTATGTCTTGAACCCACAGTCTTCCGATTCAGAAGGCAATGCTGTCAGTTTAGCTGCAACTGACATTAGCCATAAATGCCTTTGTATGTGTAGGAAGGAACTGCAGGTAATGTTTAGGGTCGAGACCCTTCTTCAGATTGAGAGTCAGGGAGAGGGAAAGCAAGGGTTACTTGAAGTTAGAGAAATCAATATTCATAATGCAGGGTTTTTAGCTGCCGAAGCAAAATATGAGCTGTTTCTCCAATTTGCATTTGGCCCCTCTCTGACAATGGAAGAGACCCAGGATAGAAAAGTTAGAATGGGATGAGCAATTAAAGTGTTTAGCAACCGGGACATCACGTTGGCCTAGGTGGACTGAGCGGAGGAGTTCAGTGAAACAATCGCCAAGCCTGTGCTTGGTCTTGCCGATATGAAGGAGTCCACACCATTGTAAACATTGGGTCATGATGCTATCATAATGATACAAAAAATCAGCTGCAGTGGTTAATTTCATACACCTGCTCCATTATCTCTGAGCTCTGCAAAGAATCTCAATTGCAGCTAAACTGACAGCCTGCTCCCAGTTCCCATCTTCAAGGTGCATCCCACCATCAGTGTCCACATGCACTGACTATCTCAAAGCTGTTCTCAACCCTGCCTCTAGGTCAGTAGCCTCTAAATCCAGAATTAAATGAACAGAAACGTCTTCAGATAACAATAAGGAAGACTGAATACTTTGCAAGAAGCTTCATTCCCTTCATGTTTCTGAAGAAGGGTCTCGACCCAAAATGTCACCCATTCCTTCTCTCCAGAGATGCGTTGGTTGAAACCAGCATCTGCAGTTCCTTCCTACACATTCCCTTCCGCTCTCTCCATCCTTTCCTTGGCATCAATCTCAGGTACAGACTTTTCATAATCTTGATGTCCCATTAGATATTAATGTCAATTTCTGATCAAATATTCATGTCATCAATAAGTCAGCTTAATTCCACCTCCAGACTGCATAAAGTCCTCAAGAACAATAACCATGCATGGACAATTCAACTGTGGATATTGGGCAGCTACACGTTCCCAAAGCAACATCAGCCCACTGTGGACCAACTACTAATGCATTTTCTGGAACCTAAGAATTTCCAGGGCACTGGCCGGACACATTTAAATTGTTTTCTCTAGAGCATGAGAGGTTGGGGGGAGACATGCTAGAAGTGTATAAAATTATGAGAGTTAGGTAAACTGTTGGGGCTGAAGGAAGATAAATCCCCAGCACCTAGTGCTCTACATCCCAGAGTACTCAAGGAGGTAGCCCTAGAAATTGTGGATGCATTGGTGATCATTGAATGGATAAGGGAGAGCCCATGGATGTGGTGTATCTGGACTTTCCAAAAGCCTTTGACAAGGTCCCACACAAGAGAATAGTGTGCAAAATTAGAACACATGGTATTGGGGGTAGGATATTGGAATGGATAGAGAACGGGTTGGCAGACATGAAGCAAAGAGTAGGAATGGGGTCCTTTTCAGAATGGCAGGCAGTAACTAGTGGGGTGCCCCAAGCCTCGGTGCTGGGACCTCAGTTAGTTACAATATATATTAAGGATTTAGACAAGGGAATTAAATGTGACATCTCCAAGTTTGTGGATGACACTCAGCTGGGTGGCAGTGTTAGCTGCGATGAGGATGCTATGAGTCTGTAGGATGACTTGGATATGTTGGGTGAGTGGGCAGATGCATGGCAGATGCAATATAATGTGGATAAATGTGAGGTTATCCACTTTGGTGGCAAGAACAGGAAGGCAGATTATTATCTGAATGGTGTCAGATTAGGAAAAGGGGAGGTGCAACGAGACCTGGGTGTGTTTGTACATCAGTCACTGAAAGTGAGCATGCAGGTACAGCAGGCAGTGAAGAAAGCTAAATACATGTTGGTTTTCATTGCGAGAGGATTTGAGTTTAGGAGTCAGGAGGTCCTACTGCAGTTGTACAGGGCCCAGGTGAGACCGCACCTGGAGTATTGTGTGTAATTTTGGTCTCCTAATTTGAGGAAGGACATTTTTGCGATCGAGGGAATGCAGCGTAGGGTCACTAGGTTAATTCCCGGGATGCTGGGGCTGACATATGATGAAAGAATGGGTCGACTGGACTTGTATTCACTAGAGTTTAGAAGGATGACAGGGGATCATATAGAAATATAAAATTCTGAAAGGATTGGACAGGCTAGATGCAGGAAAAATGTTCCCGATATTGGGGGAGTCCAGAACCAGGGGTCACAGTTTAAGAATATGGGGCAGGCCATTTAGGACTGAGATGAGGAAAAACTTCTTCACCCAGAGAGTTGTGAATCTGTGGAATTATTTGCCACAGAAGGCAATAGAGGCAAATTCACTGGTTGTTTTCAAGAGAGAGAGAGATTTAGCTCTTAGGGCTAAAGGAATCAAGCGATATGGGGTAAAAGTAGGAACGGAGTACTGATTTTAGATGATCAGCCATGATCATATTGAATGGTGGTGCTGGCTCTAAGGGCCAAATGATCTACTCCTGCACCTATTTTTCTATGTTTCTATGTTTTATGTTAAATTCTGACTGTCAGAATCTTTCTCTCAGGGTGGAAATGCCAAAGATTCGAGGACATAAGGTGAGAGGGTCAAAGTTTCAGGGAGAAGTGCGGGGCAAGTTTTACAAGGGAGTCGTGTGTTGCTGGGGGTGGTGGTGGAGGCAGATGTGTTGGTGGCATTTAAGAGGCTTTTAGATGGGCACTTGGATTCGCAGGGAATGGAGGGATTGGCATGATATGGATCACATGAAGGCAGATAAGATTAGTTTTACTTGGCATCATGTTCTGTAAAGACATCATGGGCCAAAGGGCCTTTTCCTGTGCTGTACTGTTCCCTGTTTTGTGTACTGTGGTATTTGAATCTAACCTGCAAGGCAATCTCACTAGAACTGAGATTGTTTCAGGGTGAGCCAAACAAGCTGCAACCGTGGCATCCTGTTTGACCGTAAACTGAGCTTGAGATTGCATGTGCAACCTTCACACTTCGAAGCCCACTTCTTCCCACGCCATCTGCTGCTGAAATTCCCATCCATGCTTTTGTCAAGCCATTTACAATTGCACCACATCTAACGGGCGGAGGAAATCTTCCCACATGTTGATTTTATCTTAAATCTGCTTGACAACTTCAATTCTAACTTTGGATCTTGGGCATACAAGATATTTTCATCAAACATCTGAAATTTCCTTTCGGATCGAATGTCTACTTTGTGGTTTCTAGTGTTCGTGGATGCCGTTTTAACTTTACACCCATCCAAGAAATGTAGAACTTTGTTAGTGTAAGTACCACAATTAAGTGGAACAATGTGGCTTTCAAAGCGCACAATGAATGAATGAACAGGTGTGTATTTATTCAAGGTATGGGCACACCAGAGACTATTTTGGCATAAGGCAAAGCCAACTGTTAAAACAGAAATTAGAGAGCCAAAATCTTGTTGAACACTCAGCTTTTGAGTTAATGATTACCATTTGATTGTGGATATGTGTACTTATTGTTTACTTGGATTAATAGATAGCATAGTTTGTGTGTTCCGATTGGCTGGCCATCCAGCAGCAGGTGCCAGACTTTAGCATGGTTTTCTGTTCCAAGTTGCTGTTTCTATTTGAAGCCCTTCCTTCCTCATGTTCTCTATCTGTTAAAGGCTTTACTTTAGTCTCCACAATGCGCCCCACAATGGGGAGAGGGCCGATTAAAATACTTGGCTTTCACCTTGAGCTTTGATCAGCTTGGCACCCTGTATTCCAGCAGGGAACTTGCTGGAGTGCACACTGCCACTTCATTTCTCCTCTACTAACTGACTTTAAATGACCTGCTCGCAATGCAACAGTAAAGCGTTTAAAAGACTGGTACCACTGCTGTGTCTTTGTACAATTCCTCATGTAAAGCTGACACAATCTGCGGGGCATTCTGATTTCCATTTGTCACATCAACAATCTACTTTATTTTTTTCTCCACTCCTTTGCTCTGTGCTAGTTACCAACTGGCAATGAGAACCTTGACCAGCTCATCTACCCTGAAATCTTCCTTCTAGTGATTTTTTTTTTTTTTAAACGTTGAATGTACTCAACAGGGCAGGCGGTAGCTGCGTGACATAAAACTACCCTTCTATTTCTCTTTCCTGGTTCTAACAAAGACACTTTGAAATGTTGCTTTTTCCACAGGCTCTGACTGACTTGCTAAATGTTTCCACCATTTTTGCTTCCACCATCTACAGAGAATCTATAGACCACAGATGTGGAAACCCACAGGAGGAACTCAGCATGTCAGGCAGCATTGTTGGAGGCAAAGGGTTAAAGCCTTGCATGGCATCAATGTTGAGAATTGTTGTGGAGGATGTTTTGTCGCCTATTCTTACTGATTGCAGTCTATAGGTCAGTAGTTGCTGCTTCACAGTGCCAGAGACCTGTGTTTGATCCTGACCTCAAGTGCTATCTGTGTGGAGTTTGCCTGTGGCCACGTGGGTTTTGTCCCGATGCTCTGGTTTTCTCCCCCAACCCAAAGAACGTGCCAGTTTGTAGGTTAATTGGCCTCATTAAATCGCCCCCTAACGAGAATGATTAGATGAGAAAGTGGGATAAGTTGGAACTAGTGTGAACGAGTGATCGATGGTCGGCATGGACTTGATGGGCTGAAGGGCCTGTTTCCCTGATGTATATTTCAATCAATTCAATCAATCAAGCCAAGGATCCAGTTGTAGAGGGGAAAGCGGAGTCCCAGGTCCAGGAGTTTGGTTTCAACTCCCGTTCAGACCTGAGCTCAGAAGACGGCGCTGATTTTCCCGTGCAATACTGAGCGAGTGCTTCATTTTTGGAGGTTTAGTTTAGTTTAGTTTAGAGATACAGAGTGGAAACAGGCCCTTCAGCCCACCGAGTCCACACCGACCATCGATCACCCGTTCACACTAGTTCTATGCTATCCCACTTTCCAATCCACTCCCTACACACTAGAGACCATTTTGCAAAAGGCCAAAGGGTCCTAATTTTTTACAGAAGGTCCTAACTGTGAGTGGAGACATTCAACCGAGAGTCTGCCTGCTTTCAAAGAACAACCTCAAAGATCCAACACAGCTGTTTTTGAACAAGAGTACATGAGTCATCCCAAAGTCATCTGGCCAAATTTATCCTCCATCCAACCCCTGAACACAAATCACTCGTTCAGTGTCAAATTGTGGTTTGTGGAAACTTGAAGCATGCACATTGGCTACTGTATTTCCTCATTACAACAGAGGCCACATTTCAATAGTGACCTATTGACTGTAAAGTGTTCTGGTGCATCCTGAAGTAATAACACGTGCTTCCTACGTATGAGTATTGCTTTCAGTGCAGGAGTGCAGTTCCTGGAATGCAGTTTCACAAATACCTTATGTATAGGAAGGAACTGTTGATGATAGAGATGCTGGTTTAAACCGAAGATAGACACAAAATGCTGGAGTAACTCAGTGGGACAGGCAGCATCTCTGGTGAGAAGGAATGGGTGACATTTCGGATCGAGACCCTTCTTTGGATACAGTAGATGAGGTTGGAGGAGATGCAAGTGAACCTCTGCCTCACCTGAAAAGACTGTTGGGGTCCTTGGACGGAGTCGAGGGAGGAGGTATAGGGACAGGTGTTGCATCTCATGCGGTTGCAGGGGAAAGTACCTGGGGAGGGGGTGGTTTGGGTGGGAAGGGACAGGTTAACCAGAGAGTTGCGGAGGGAACAGTCTTTGCAGAAGGCGGAAAGTGGTGGAGATGGGAAAATATGGCCAGTGGTAGGATCCCGTTGGAGGTGGCGAAAATGTCGGACGATTATGTGCTGTATGTGACGGCTGATGGGGTGAAAGGTGAGGACTAGGGGGACTCTGTCCCTGTTGTGACTGGGGGGAGGGGGAGTAAGAGCGGAGCTGCGGGATAGCACTGCAGCCAAACCTGCTATTGCAGGGAGGGCCTGAAACTTCCCACCAAGAGCCAGAGAAGCATTCTTGCTCTTGTCTCCCAAAAGATGTCTGAAGAAGGGTCTCGACCTGAAAAGTCCCCTATTCCTTTTCACCAGAGATGCTGTCTGACCCGCTGAGTTACTCCAGCTTTTTGTGTCTATCTTTGGTTTAAATCAAAATTTGCATTTCTATCCTACACATTTTGTCTGCTCCAATGCAAAATCTCCTCCAGGTTTGCCTACTTAGATGCGTTCTGCAACATCCTCTCTCACTGCTCCCCCTCTGTGCTTCCTCCTTCTCTCTGACTCTACTTTCTTGCCTATCTTTAATTCATTTGTTCTATATCTCTCTAGATCTCTTGTTTCCCTTTCTCCTGACTCTCATTCTGAAGATCTGATGCGTCACCTATTCCTATTCTCCAGAGATGTTGTCTGACCCGCTGAGTTACTCCAGCTTTTTGTGTCTATCTTCGGTTAAAACGTTCCCAGATCTAATGCCCATTCTTCCCTCATGTTGTGGACAAAATGAGGTTGTGCCACTTGGATTATGTGATTGTGCAATTTTGTTTTAATTCCATTCAGAACCATGTCACACGTTACTGGGAGCCTTTGTGTATCAGATATTTGGCGAATGTAATATAATGCTGAGCGGTTTCAGTGAACTTCACACCAGTGAGTTAATCTTTCTGCTTTTACCTTTCATCTTTCATTTCATTCTTCCGCTGATAGCTGTGAACCTTATGAACCACTCATTAGCAATGTCCCAGTCCAAGGAAATAAGACTTCAGAAAGTTAAGGTTGAGGTTTATTATTGTAGTCATGTCTACCAAGGTACAGTGAAAAGCTTTATTTTACCTGCTATCCACTCAAATCAGACAATACTATACATAAATACAATCAAGACAAAATCAAGTACAACAGATACAGAAAAGGAAAAAAAATAGAGTGCAGAACATAGTTCTTAGCATTGTAGCGCACCAGTTCCAGGGACCATGTTCAATGTTTGCAATGGCATAAAGGTGAATCGGTTAGGACCCTAGTTTATTGAAAGACAATTCAGAAGCCTGATAACAGTGGGCAAGAAGCTGTTCCTGTCTGGTGGTACGCGCTTTCAAGCGTTTGTGTCTTCTGCTCGATGGGAGCGGGGAGAAAAAGGGATCACTGAGGTCGGAGAAGTTTTTGATTATTTTGGCTATTTTTCTGAGGCAGCATGAAGTGTAGATGGAGTCAACAGATGGGAGTTTCGTCCGTATGATAGTCTGGGTTACATCTACAACTCTCTGCAATTTTGTGAAGACTTGGGAAGCTCTGTTCCCAAAACAAGCTGTGATGCAACGTGACAGTATGTTTCTATGGTGCATCTGTGGTTCACTTTCTATGGTGAACCTGTATTCTCATCACATTACACTGTTTTCAAAGTCTATATCAGATTTATTTTACACCTTCCACATTCTGCTTTCGAGAATGAGTTCCCATTCTCAGTATTAGACTGATATTCTCAGTCAGAGGCCCACAGGAGCCGTTGGAAGTGAAGGAGGGAGAGGAGTGACACCCGACCGGTAAGGTTTAAAAATCAAGCACGGGGCTTGTTTTCCTCAGAGGCCCACAGGAGCCGTTGGAAGTGAAGGAGGGGGAGGAGCGACACCCGAACGGTAAGGTTTAAAATCAAGCGCGGGGCTTGTTTTTACATAAATCCATAACGTTCCATTCAGAGGAGTGTTTTTTTTTTTAGGAAGCCGCTAATTGGTGGGAAGTGGACTAGGGTAAGCAGCTGATTGGTGGGAAGTGGACTAGGGAAAGCAACTGATTGGCAGTCAGATCCCAGCAGTTTGTTGTGTACTTTGTATTGTGTTGCTATTGTATCCTGTGTAAGGGGGCATTATGAAGGCCAGGGCAGTGTACTGTTCTGGATGTCAGATGTGGGAGGTCAGGGAATCTGATAGCCCTCCAGACATCCACATCTGCGCCAGGTGTGTCGAGATGGGGCTCCTAAAGGATCGTGTTAGGAACCTGGAGCAGCAGCTCGATGACCTCAGTCTGGTCAGGGAGAGTGAGGAGGTCATAGAGAGGAGCTACAGGGAGGCAGTCACTCCCACACCACAGGAGGCAGACAAGTGGGTCACAGTTAGGAAGGGCAAGAGGCAGGGGCTAGAGAGTACCCCTGTACAACTGGAAAATAGGTACTTGGGTTTGAGTACGATTGGAGGGGACAGCCTAGCTGGGGGCAGCAACAGCGGCCGGGCCTCCGGCACAGTGACCAGCCCTGATGCTCAGAAGGGTAGCAAAAAGAGGAGGGCAATTGTAATAGGGGACTCTATAGTTAGGGGGTCGGATGGGCGATTCTGTGGACGCAGTCGGGAAACCCGGATGGTAGTTTGCCTCCCTGGTGCCAGGGTCTCGCACGTGTCGGAACGTGTCCAAAAGATTCTGAAAAGGGAGGGAGAGGAGCCTGATGTTGTGGTACACATAGGTACCAATGACATAGGCAGAAAAAGAGATGAGGTCCTGAAGGGAGAATTTAGGGAGTTGGGGGGAAAGTTAAGGAGAAGGACCAAAAGGGTAACAATTTCAGGGTTACTGCCTGTGCCGCGTGACAGTGAGAGTTGGAATGGAATGAGGTGGAGGATAAATGCATGGCTGAGGGACTGGTGCAGTGGGCAGGGATTCAAGTTTCTTGATCACTGGGACCTCTTTTGGGGAAGGCATGATCTGTACAAAAAGGACGGGTTGCACTTGAACCCGAGGGGACCAATATCCTGGCAGGGAGATTTGCAAAGGCTACTGGGGAGACTTTAAAATAGAAAGGCTGGGGGGAGGGACTCGGGTATAGGGGGCTAGGGGACAGGGTGTGGGGCAAGAGGCAGAGAAGGGAAGCACTCGGACCCAAAATGTAGGCGAGAAAGAGGAAAAAGATAATAGACAGAGAATAAGGGATGGTGGGTTTCTAAAATGTGTATATTTTAATGCTAGGAGCATTGTAAGAAAGGTGGATGAACTTAGAGCCTGGATTGACACTGGAAATATGATGTTGTGGCAATCAGTGAAACATGGTTGCAGGACGGCTGTGAATGGAAACTAAATATTCCAGGATTTCGTTGCTTCAGGTGTGATAGAATTGGAGGGACCAGAGGTGGAGGTGTTGCATTGCTTGTCAGAGAGAATATTACAGCAGTGCTTTGGCAGGATAGATTAGAGGGCTCGTCTAGGGAGGCTATTTGGGTGGAACTGAGAAGTGGGAACGGTGTAGCAACACTTTTAGGGGTGTATTATAGACCGCCAAATGGGGAGCGAGAATTGGAAGAGCAAATATGTAAGGAGATAGCAGATATTAGTAGTAAGCACAAGGTAGTGATTGTGGGAGATTTCAATTTTCCAAAAATAGACTGGGAAACACATTCTGTAAAATGGGCTGGATGGTTTGGAGTTTGTAAAATGTGTGCAGGATAGTTTTTTGCAGCAGTACATAGAGGTATCGACCAGAGAAGGGGCAGTGCTGGACCTCCTGTTAGGAAATGAGGCAGGACAGGTGACGGAGGTATGCATTGGTGAGCACTTCGGGACCAGTGATCACAATACCATTAGTTTCAATATAATTATGGAGAGAGTCAGAACTGGACCCAGGGTGGAGATTTTTGATTGGAGAAAGGCTAACTTTGAGGGAATGCGTAAGGATTTAAAAGGAGTGTATTGGGACACTCTGTTTTATGGGAAGGATGTAGAAGAGAAATGGAGGACATTTAAAGGGGAAATTGTAAGAGTACAGAATCTTTATGTCCCTGTTAGGGTGAAAGGAAATAGTAAAAATTGGAAAGAGCCATGGTTTTCAAGGGAAATTGGACACTTGTTTTGAAAAAAGAGAGATATCTACAATAATTATAGGAGGTATGGAGTAAATGAGGTGCTAGAGGAGTATAAAGAATGTAAAAAGAATCTTAAGAAAGAAATTAGGAAGGCTAAAAGAAGATATGAGGTTGCTTTGGCAAGAAAGGTGAAAGTAAATCCAAAGGGTTTCTACAGCTATATTAATAGCAAAAGGATAACGAGGGATAAAATTGGACCATTAGAGAACCAGAATGGACAGCTATCTGCAGAGCCAAAAGAGATGGGGGAGATATTGAAACAATTTCTTTCCTTCGGTATTCACCAAGGAAAAGGATATTGAACTATGTGAAGTAAGGAAAAAAAGTAGAGTAACTATGGAAACTATGAGATTCAAAGAGGAGGAAGTACTGACACTTTTGAAAAATATAAAAGTGGATAAATCTCCAGGTCCTGATAGGATATTCCCTAGGACATTGAGGGAAGTTAGTGTAGAAATAGCAGGAGCTATGACAGAAATATTACAAATGTCATTAGAAACGGGAATAGTGCCGGAGGATTGGCGTACTGCACATGTTGTTCCATTGTTTAAAAAGGGTTCAAAGAATAAACCTAGCAATTATAGACCTGTTAGTTTGACGTCAGTGGTGGGTAAATTAATGGAAAGGATACTTAGAGATAATATATATAAGCATCTGGATAAACAGGGTTTGATCAGGAACAGCCAACATGGATTTGTGCCTGGAAGGTCATGTTTGACAAACCTTCTTGAATTTTTTGAAGCGGTAACTAGGGAAATTGATGAGGGTTTAAAGCAGTGGATGTTGTCTATATGGATTTCAGTAAGGCCTTAGACAAGGTTTCCCCATGGAAGGTTGGTTAAGAAGGTTCAATCTTTGGGTGTTAATGGCGGAGTAGCAAGATTGATTCAACAGTGGCTGAATGGGAGATGTCAGAGAGTAATGGTGGATGGCTGTTTGTCAGGTTGGAAGCCGGTGACCAGTGGGGTGCCTCAGGGATCTGTGTTGGGTCCACTGTTGTTTGTCATGTACATCAATGATCTGGATGATGGGGTGGAAAATTGGATAAGTAAGTATGCAGATAGAAACATAGAAACATAGAAATTAGGTGCAGGAGTAGGCCATTCAGCCCTTCGAGCCTGCACCGCCATTCAATATGATCATGGCTGATCATCCAACTCAGTATCCCGTACCTGCCTTCTCTCCATACCCTCTGATCCCCTTAGCCACAAGGGCCACATCCAACTCACTCTTAAATATAGCATTTGAAACTGGCCTCAACTACCCTCTGTGGCAGAGAGTTCCAGAGACTCACCACTCTTTGTGTGAAAAAAAAAAAGGATGATACTAAGATAAGTGGTGTTATGGATAATGAAGTAGATTTTCAAAGTCTACAGAGAGATTTGGGCCATATGGAAAAGTGGGCTGAAAGATGGCAGATGGAGTTTAATGCTGATAAGTGTGAAGTGCTACAGCTTGGCAGGACAAATCAAAATACATGGTAAATGGTAGGGAATTGAGGAATGTTGTGGGACAGAGAGATCTAGGAATAACTGTGCATAGTTCCCTGAAGGTGGAATCGCATGTAGATGGGGTGGTAAAGAAAGCCTTTGGTGTGCTGGCCTTTATAAATCAGAGCATTGAATATAGGAGCAGGGAAGTAATGTTAAAATTGTACAAGGCATTGGTAAGACCAATTCTGGAGTTAGGTGTACAATTTTGGTCGCCTAATTTATAGGAAGGATGTCAACAAAATAGAGAGAGTACAGAGGAGATTTACTAGAATGTTGCCTGGGATCCAGCAACAATGTTACAGAGAAAGGTTGAACAAGTTAGGTCTATATTCTTTGGAGCGCAGAAGGTTAAGGGGGACTTGATTGAGGTCTTTAAAATGATGAAAGGGATAGACAGAGTTGATATGGATAAGCTTTTTCCCATTAAGGGTAAGGAAGATTCAAACAAGAGGGCATGGACATGCGATTAAGGGGACGGAAGTTTAGGGGTAACGTGAGAGGGAACTTCTTTACTCAGAGGGTGGTGGCTGTGTGGAATGAGCTTCCAGCAGAAGTGGTGGAGGCAGGATTGATTTTAACATTTAAAAGTAAAGTGGATAGGTATATGGACGGGAAGGGAATGGAGGGGTATGGTCTGAGTGCAGGTAGATGGGACTAGGGGAAAACAAATGGTCGGCACGGACTGGAAGGGCCAAGACGGCCTGTTTCCGTGCTGTAATTGTTATATGATTATATGGTTATATTATTCCAATGAATATTTCAATTTACTGTTAAGCTGAACTGTTATGAACCAAAGATTTTTTTTAATCTTCAATAGTTGAGGAGAGAGTTGAAGAGCAGCCATTTTGAGAGGAGAGCATGCATTTTCGAAAAATCGGCAAGAGCATTGAGTGAACGAGCAGGTTTTGATTGACAAGAAGCTTTCAGGCAAAAGCTTCTTCAAAAGAGCTTAAAACAAAGCTTTTTACAAGAGTAGGCTGGATGTGCAAAGAGCAGCAGCCAATAAAAGGAGGGAAGCGGCCATGCTGGGAGAGAGTCTGTGTTGAGGGGCAGTGCTCCTTGAGGGTAAGTGCAACACTGATTTTTTGGTTCTAGAGGCGTTGGCAAGAGGCCTGAGGAAAGGGTTAATGTGCGGTTTGTTTTACCGTGTAAGTTTTTAGTGTCATCGAGATGGCAGATGGGATAGAGGAATGCTTATCCGCAGGATGTTGTAAATCAGGGGGATCTTCAGTGCCCCTGAGAGCTACACCTGTAGTAAGTGCGTTCAGCTGCAGCTCCTTAAGGACCATGATAAGGAATTGGAGCTGCAGCTGGATCACGTCAGGATTATCCGGAAGTGTAAGAGCATCATGTATAGGTGGTCCTGCCTAAGGTACAGGCAGGAAGTGGATACATGACCACCAGGTGAAGGAGCAGGCAGAGAGTGCAGGAATTTCCTTTGGCAATAGAATCCCCTCGACAATAGGTATGCTTCTTTGGATATTGTTACAGGGAAGGACCGGTCAGGAGAGAGAGGTAGCAGCGATGGTCAGGACTGTGGTGACGGGCCTGACTCTGAGGCACCATTAGAAAGGGAAAAGTCCGACAGAGCCATTGAGATAGGACACTCAATAGTTACAGGACAGACAGGAGATTCTGTGGCAGCATACGAGACTCCAGGATAGTGTGTTGCCTCCCTGGTGCCAGGGTCCAAGATGGTTCCAAGTGGTTGAAGAACATTCTCAATGAAGAGGACGAGCAGCTGAAAGTCATTGTCCACATTGGCACAAGTGACATAGGTAAGGAAGGGAATGAGGTCCTGCAAAGTGAATATAGTGAGTTTGGCAGAGTATTAAAACAACAGGACCCAGAGGGTAGCAATCTCTGGATTACTCCCAATGCCACGTGTTAATGAGAATAGGAAGATAAGACAGATGAATACATGGCTCAGGAGCTGGTGAGGGGGGCAGGGATCCAGCTTTTTAGACCATTGGAAAATGGCAAAGGTGATTGATGAGGGTAGAGCAGTAGGACTTTTCTGTGTAGATTTTAGTAAGGTATATGATATAGTCCCCCATTGTAGTCTGTTCCAGAAGATTAAGATGCACAGGATTTACAGTGACCTGATCGTATAGATTCAGAATAATGAAAGGCATAGATAGAGTGGAGGTGGGAAGGATGTTTCCACTGGTGGGAGAGTCCAGGACCAGAGGTCATAGCCACAGAAAAAAACAGGTGAGGAGGAACTTCTTTAGTCACAGGGTAGTTAATTTGTGGAACTCATTGCCACAGAGGGCTGTGGAAGCCAAATCAGTGGATATTTTTGAGGCAGAGATTGGCAAATTCTTGATTAAAACGGGTGTTAACGGTTATGGGGAGAAGCATGGAAATTGGATTAGGAGGCAGAGATCAGCCATGATTGAATGGCAGAGTAGACTCGGTGGGCCGATTGGCCTAATTCTACTCCTATAGCTTGTGAATTTATGAAGAACAGGCTTACTGATAGACGACTAAGGTTTGTGATGGAAATACAATATTCAGGCTGGAGGTCTGTGACATGTGGAGTTCTGCAGGGATCTGTGCTGGGAAATTATACTTATATAAATTATATATATATAAATATATTA
Organism: Okamejei kenojei; assembly: GCA_035221665.1. Taxonomy (NCBI): domain Eukaryota; kingdom Metazoa; phylum Chordata; class Chondrichthyes; order Rajiformes; family Rajidae; genus Okamejei; species Okamejei kenojei. The sequence continues at coordinate 43,352,806 of CM069135.1, read as the reverse complement.
ATATATACTATATACAAATATAGGAAGTTTGCAGGTTACACCAAAATTGCTGAGGTTGTGAGCGCCTAGAAAGTGCTGCCAGGGTTGGCAGTTGAGGCAGATACGATAGTGGCATTCAGATAGGCATATGGATTTGCAAGGAATGGAGGGTTATGGATAATGTGCTGGTAGATGAAAGATGGTCTCGGCATTATGTTCGGCACACACATTGTTGGTTTGAAGGGTCTGTTCTTGTGCTGTACGGTTCTCTGCTCAATGTTCTATATAATGGTTTAAAAATAGCAACTGACTCTATTTTTGAAGAATTTTGTATCCATAATGATCTTTGATTGTTAGTTACGCAGCCAGTCTGTGGAGATGTTTGCACATTTCTGTTTCGTTAGCAGGCAGTGCACCTTAATCAGAGAATTGGTATTACAATAATACCTAAACACTGTAATTCCCTATTGATTGTTCTGTGTCTATGATTATGCAACAGTCATAATAGCACAGACTATGCAGGATTAATCCCAATTAGACATTCACTCAGATGGTGGTGCATTCTAAAAAGTGATTTAAAATATTAGTATTGGCATTGCTCTAGGGAAAAATAAGACTGCCTTCATTTAAATGTGTTTTATATTCAAAGCATCTCTTTCACGCACCTTTGTGAAGCTGACAGGTTACTTCATACTGCTTCTAAATGTTTCTGCGTATGGGAATTACTAATAAATACACTAAGCATGTTGCACGGCAAATAGTTTCCATAATTTTGGAAAACTACCATGTCTATAACATTGCTAATGGGCTAATTTGCTGGATTACAGATAAATGAACAAAGTATATAATTCCATCAAAGAACACAAATAAAAACGGTTTATAGATATGTGTCAACAGCTAGAGAAGATCGTCAGATAAGATAGACAGGATAACAACTATGAAATCAACAGTCTTCAAAAACTTGAAATGAGAAATGCAAGAAGTTCTTTAGTGGGAAGGCCACACGTAGAGAGTATTGTGCTCAGCTTTGGTCACTCTGCTACAACATTAAGCTAGAAGTGCGGAAAAGACTAACGAGGATGTTGCCGGGACTTGAGGCACTGAGCTATAGGGAGAGGTTGGGCAGGCTAGGACTTTATTCCTTTCAGCGCAGGAGACTGAGGGTTGATCTTATAAAGGTGTACAAAATCATGAGGGGAACAGATAGGGTAAATGCGTAGAATCTTTTACTCACACCAGAGGACATAGGTTTAAGGTGAGGGAGGTAAAATTTAACAGGAACCAGAGGGGCAATTGTTTTACACAAGGGGTGGTACATATAGGATTGCGAGACACATGGGCACAGATTATTGGCATCTACCCACTTGGTGTGGGATGAATTCTCTTATTCTCTTGATATAACCCAAAGTTTTTTGCAGTTAATGAGGCTCTGGTTATATCTGGTCATGGAACCTGGCAGGACAAGATTAGAATATATAGCTAACAATCTTAGTGATACTCCTTGAATGACAAGGGCCTTCCACTTATTGTGCACTGTTCTCACCTCAAAATAACACCAACACCAGGCTCAATTGCATCTTTCTTTGCTCACTCTAACAACCCATTCCCACGGTAGATATCAAGTGAGGACATTTGAAACTTCTTCTATCAATTCTTGTGCATTACTGACTCAAAGTTGATGGAGTTAGTTATTTTGACACACTTTCTGAGATGAGAACTGTTTCTGAACCTTTATGGTCAGAATTGCTTCTATCCTATGAGCTATTATTTGGATAAATTACAGGATAAATCTTTGATCTTGTGGATGGACCACTGAACTACTACCTCGAACTATCTTTGATCTGACTTTACTGGATTTTTCTTGCACTAAATGGTATTCCCTTATCATGTATCTGTACACTGTGGATGACTCAATTTGTAATCAATTGTAGTTCCTTTCCAACTGTCATGGGTTTGTAATAAGGTTTTAGCACTGTACTTGTGCACGTGATAATATAAAACTAAACTAAAAACTAAAACTGAACTGAACTGAAATGGGGCTGTTGACAGATTCATGAACTGTTTCATCAATGTGTGATTAACTATTTCAGTTGTTGGTTCCTGTTCTCCATCAGTGCAGCCCTTTTAATCAGCTCTTGTGGCGAGATTTAGTTTTAGTAGTCTCAGCTTTGGCCTGCGTGAGTCTGGGGCGAATTTGTTCACAGTGTCTGTGACACAGTGCTGTTGCCAATAAATCACTCAAAGTCTTGTATTTAATCCTTCGACAAGCTGCCCATTACATCAATGGGTAAGTTGACAAGTTGGTGATAGGGGGGTTTGTACGGCAGCAGTACACTACATTACCTCTATCAAAGCTTCACCAGTCAAATGTCAGCATGGCATCAGAAAATAATAGGAAGCTAACCATGGGTAGCTCTTAATAGGTTAAACGCTCTGCGCATTCTATAAAAATGGATTATTCAAATTTTCTGGGAAGTGGTTTAGTGCTGCCCAATCCTTTCATCATCAAGAGTGTGCCTCTTGGTTACTCTTAGCGGGATAATGACTGTAAAAGACAAAAACAACGTTCTGATCAGTTGCAAGATGCATGGCAGCTACTGCGTTGCTAACGTTTGAGCCAGGGCGCTCTGCCCACCAGGAGGTATTGATGGATCTCACAATTACCCGAGACAAAATCTACAGTGACTGCCGCCAATAGAGCGCAGTCCATAGCACAGTTAATGTTGCGACTACGTACTTCCTTCCTGCTGCCATAAACATGCTCTGAAGGCCACGGAGCCTGCTGCCTCTGCATTCAACAAAAGTACCTCCCACCATCAACAAAGAGGTGACCAAGGTGTGCAGAAACTATGGAAAGGAAGCGAGGGTTGCACTCGGCAGAAAAATCAATGGTTATATGAGCCTCATACCGCTATTCTTAGAGTGCTGTACTACGTTGCATAATGATGCAACGTGTTGTGAGATCAAAAGGTTTATTTAGGAGAATCAGCGACTTGTTTTAAATATCTAGAACATATGTACAATTGATCCCCAAACCTGATTTTTATTTCTACTAGTTTCAATTTGTCTATTGTTAATGGTCGTATTCACAGACAGACTTGTGAGCACATGCAATAACGAGGCAAGGATGTATTTTTCTAGAGAAGGTACACCCTAAAAGATAACTCTCAAATCCAGTGACCCTAGGATGACACCAGCTCTTACAAAACATGCACCATGCTTACATAATTTAACTCCAAATTTTTCTTCCAGCTGTTTTCAGGCAATTGACTCCATCCTATCCACAAACCTGAAGTCCTGAATACTTATCTACCTCACGTGGAGATTCCTTGGACTATCTTGTCGATTGGATTTTCCTGGGCTTATCTAGCACTAAACATTATTCACGTTATTCCCTTTACCATATATCTGTACACTGAATGGCTTGATTGTAATCATCTAATGTCTTTCCGCAACAAAAACTTTTCACTGTATCTCGGTACATATGGCAATTAGCCAAACTCAAACTCAAACATGCCGGTCTTGACAAGCATGTGGGGAAGCTCATGACAGCAATATTGCTTGTCCCCTGATGCCCAATTCCAACAGTGAAAGGACCCTTGGCCTTTGCAGATCCACAATGCAGATTCTAACCACCCTTCTGTAATCCAGAGGAATGGTCCCACTTGGGAACTGCTGCTTTAAGAGTTAAAGAAGGAACTGCAGATGCTGGAAAGTCGAGGGTACACAAAATGCTGGAGAAACTCAGCAGGTGCAGCAGCATCTGTGGAGCGAAGGAGATAGGTAACGTTTTGGGCCAAAACCCTTCTTCAGACCTTCTTCAGTCTGAAGAAGGGTTTCGGCCCGAAACGTTACGTATCTCCTTCGCTCCATAGATGCTGCTGCACCCGCTGAGTTGCCCCAGCATTTTGTATACCCTGCTGCTTTAAGAGGTTATGCAGTGGTAGAAGGTTACTGTATACGACAGCATCTGGGTCTTTTGCATGACCTCGGAAGTGAAGATTGGCAATCCGAATGAACATGACACAGAACACTGTGCATATTAGAACATTGCTCCCACTCAATCTTGCTTGAAACCGGCCAAGGCCCCCGACACAACATCATTTCAGTGAGTAAAATAACATTCCAGTGCCTTTCTTCCAAACACCATTATGGCTTCTGTGGACAAGAAGGACATGTGAAACTTGAAAACTTTTTTGAAATATTGCAGCCCTCAAGGGCATATAAAATGGCATCTTGGAGGTGGAAAGTTTGAGTATTTTCTTTGCCAATTCCTTGCAAAGATAAGGTGCGTTTTAAGTAAACATGCATTTGTACCAGTTTTTAAACTATTTGCTGGAACCTTGTACGCCAGGTGCTGAGGCAAGTCAACTGTTGCAGTGAAGATGTGTTTATACCTGACAAGGACAATAGGCAATTTCTCTCCAGATTTCCTGCAAATGTTCCCATTCATTAGAGGCCAGGGTAAACATCTACATCAGAGTAATCCTCTGGAACAGAATCTCTCCCTCCAGTAAGCTGACACCTTACCTGGCTGCAAGCCACATGTGCCAGCTGTCTCACCAGGTGCAGATAATGCCGCTAGACTATCCTCTAAATTATACAATGTTGATATCTCAATTGTAATCATGTATTGCCTTTCTGCTGACTGGTTAACATAAAATAAAAGCTTTTCACCTTTTATTGTGACCTCGGTACAAGTGACAATAAACTAAACTAAACTAAACTAAACTAAACTAAATACCTGGTGTTTAAGAAAGAACTGCAGATGCTGGAAAAATCGAAGGTAGACAAAAATGCTGGAGAAACTCAATGGGTGAGGCAGCATCTATGGAGCGAAGGAATAGGCGATGTTTTGGGTCGAGACCCTTCTTCAGACCGATGTGGGGTGGGGGGCGGGAAGAGGAAAGGAAGAAGCGAAGACAGTGGGCTGTGGGAGAGCTGGGAAGGGGAGGGGAAAGAGGGAGAAAGCAAGGACAACCTGAAATTGGAGAAGTCAATGTTCATACCGCTGGGAGTAAACTACCCAAGCAAAATATGAGGCGCTGCTCCTCCAATTTGCAGTGGGACTCACTCTGGCCTTGGAGGAGGCCAGGATAGAATGGTCGGATTCGGAGAGGGAGGGAGAGTTGAAGTGCTGAGCCACAGGGAGATCAGGTTGGTTATTACGAACTTAGCGGAGATGTTGGGCGAAGCGATCGCCAAGCCTACGCTTGGTCTCACCGATGTAGAGCAGCTGACACCTAGAGCAGCGGATGCAATAGATGAGGTTGGAGGAGGTGCAGGTGAACCTTTGCCGCACCTGGAAAGACTGCTTAGGTCCTTGGATGGAGTCAAGGGGGGAGGTAAAGTGACAAGTGTAGCATTTCCTTCAGTTGCAAGGGAAAGTACCAAAGAAGGGCTGGTTTGGGTGGGAAGTGACGAATTCACCAGGGAGTTACGGAGGTAGCAGTCTCTGCGGAAAGCCGAAAGGGGAGGAGATGGGAAGATGTGGCCAGTGGTGAGATCCCGTTGGAGGTGGCGAAAATGTCGGAGGATTATCTGTTGTATGTGACGGCTGGTAGGGTGGAAGGTGAGGACAAGGGGGACTCTGCCCTTGTTACGAGTGGGGGCATGGGGAGTGAGAACAGAGTTACGGGATATAGAAGAGACCCTGGTGAGAGCCTCATCTATTGTCGAAGAGGGGATCCCCCGTTCCCTAAAGAATGAGGACATCTCCGATGCCCTGGTTTGGAACACCTCATCCTGAGTGCAGATGTGGCGTAGATGGAGGAATTGGGAGTAGGGGATAGTCCTTACAGGAAGCAGGGTGGGAAGAAGTGTAGTCCAGATAGCCATGGGAGTCAGTGGGTTTGTAGTAGATGTCGGTCAGTAGTCTGTTACCTGCGATGGAGATAGTGAGGTATAGATACGGTAGGGAGATGGCAGTAAAGGACCAGGTGAATTTGCGTGCCGGATGGAAGTTATTTGTGAAATGGATGAAGTCAGTGTGTTCTGCATGGGTGCAGGAGGTAGCACCAATGCAGTCGTCGATGTAGCGGAGGTAGAGTTCTGGGATAGGGCCACGGTACAACTCGAACAAGGATTGTTCGACGTACCCTACAAAGAGGCAGGCATAGCTAGGGCCCATGCGTGTGCCCATAGCTACGCCTTGGATTTGGAGGAAATGGGAGGAGTCAAACGAAAAGTTTTTTGAGGGTAAGTACCAGCTCCGCTCACCAAACCTATATCCAAGACACCTCACACGCTCTTTGTCTCCTCTATGACTTCCGTTTTCCAGGCCCTCATTCCCTCATCTTCACCATGGGTGTCCAGTCACCCTACACCTCCATCCCCCACCAGGAGGGTCTCAAAGCACTCAGTTTCTTCCTCGACCGCAGAACCAACCAATCCCCGTCTACCAATATTCTCCTGAGCCTAGCGGAGCTGGTCCATACCGTCAACAACTTTTCATTTGACTCCTCCCATTTCCTCCAAATCCAAGGTGTAGCTATGGGCACACGCATGGGTCCCAGCTATGCCTGCCTCTTTGTAGGGTACGTCGAACAATCCTTTCTTCGCTCTGCTCCCATTTCATAAAGATGCGGCAGCAGGTTAATTAGCTGTTAATAATACTGCAAAACAATTGAAGTAGAGCTGATGGCCGAGAGAGAGAGAATGAATTGCAGAACTACTAGGAACTAAAGAGAAGGGTTGGTATTGATGGGATTTTTCTGGTAAGAGGAAGTAGAAACTCAATGGTCTACTTTTAAACAGTGGCAAGTAGTTGAGGCTCCGATTCTCTTGTAATGCATTTATTCAGATGAGATGCTATCCTGAAGCCCTGTCTATAGTACTTTCTTCAATAGTCACAAACGATTTCACAAAACTAATCTGAAGGAAACTAATAGGCCTGTCCCACTTAGGTGATTTTTCAGCGGACTGCCGGTGGCTGTAAAGTTGCCGGCACTCGCCTGAAAAACCGGCAACTGGAACGGCGACTGTCAGAGTGGAACACACACACACACACACTTTGTAAATGCAGGGGCCAGGGCAAGAGGGGGGGAGCGCTGTCTGAAATTCCCACGGTGCAAAGCCAAGGTGATACAGACACACGCCACGATGAACAGGAAGGTTGTCGCTGTAATTAAGATGGCCAGCACAGTCTATGGTAAGGCTTTTAAAGAGGGAGGGTGAGGGGGGGTTAGAAGGGGGGGGAGAACGGGGGGAGGTGGAAGGGGGGAGAAGGGGGGGAGGGGGGGGAGGAGTAGAGACATCTTTTAAGAAGCCAGACAACTTTTAATAGGCCAGAGATACGGAGCTGTGAAGTTCAGCGGACATTTAACACTTGGTTCTGAAAACTCTTGCTTTTTTTTCCCCAATGAGCCAATGAAAATGACCGGTTTAGCAAAGGCGATTAACTGAAACTACCTACGACTACCTCAACTACCTACAACTACATGGTGACCCCACTACAACTGCACCTACGACTACAGGACTATCGATTATCTCCATGGCGACCAATTTATGGTCACAGAAAAATTTGTGTTGAAAGATTTGTGGCGACGATACTGAGGCCGCGACTAGTTCCCTGAATACGGGAACTCCTAGCGACCATGAAGGAGACTCACCAGAGACCGCCAGTGGACATGTGGCAACCATATGGCGAGCGCAGTCTCCTGCACTCGCCTAAAAAGTTGCCTAAGTGGGACAGGCCCATTACCTCTCTTGTGGAAAGGTAAGTGGGCAGTCTTCGGGAGGGAAAGATCTTGACCAAGATGTAGACACTAGGAACTGCAACTGCTGGAATCTTGAGTAAAACACGAATAGCTGCAGGAACTTCGCAGATCAGGCAGCATTGGTGGAGGGAATGGATAGGCGATGTTTCAGGTCGGGACCCTTCTTCAGATCTATTCAGGCTTCTTCAGACGAAAGAAGAATGGTCCCAACATGTAATGTCACCTGCCAATCTTGCTCTAGATGCTGCTTGACCCATTGAGTTCCACCAGCACTGTGTTTTGACCAGAATGTAATTTGGCACACATTGGTGAGCACATTAGCCTATCTCTCTGGAAATGGATAATTTGGTTATGTACCTCATGTGTGCATAATGATAATCTGCAAGCATGGTGCATCTTTTGCAGCAACTTATCTTGAATGCAAATCTGCATTTTTTCATATAACATACAATCACATTTTTAGGTTTTACTATCTACTCCTGTAAGTTGAGGAAGAAATTCTCCAGATAACTTGAAGTGGAATAAAAATATTTCCCTACCCTATGTAAAATGTACATCAGTTCAGTAAGTTTTCCAATTACATTTTTCATCAATTGTTGCTCTGTCTATACCCGTTCACGGGTACCTTGTAACTTTTTCTGAATTACTTTTCTTTGAGTGTAGAATGTCTGGAGATTGTCAGATGCGTCTCAGTGGAAAGTGCTAGGGATTAAAACAACTACATGTGCTAGGCCTTGAAGTATTCTTGCTCCTCCACTTCAGCGGTCATGCTGACTATTTGGCACAAACTCTGTTATTTTCTTTTGGCTAGTAGGGATGAAATTTGATATATATGAAAACAAATTAAGTTGGGTGTGAAAATGAGCCACTGCTGTATTATCCACGAGAAGAATTTATATGGTGCTTTGATGGTAAATATCCTAAGGATCTTCACAAAAGTACAATCACATCTGCTCAAAGAAAATAAGAGGTAACCTTCAAAGAATATCTCCCAAGAGAATGACTGAGGACAAAGAGTTAATTCCTAAAGTTATGGGTAAGTGTGCAGCCACCAATGACTGGCCAAGGGTAGATAAGATGTACAAGCAGGCAGAAATGAGAAGGCCAGTGAGTTGTACCCACTTACAGTCCCATTAACAGCAATGAATTAAACAAACAGTAGGAGACACAAAGAACTGCAGCAGCTGGAATCTTGAGCAAAATATAAACGGGGTAAAAAGTTTGCAGGTTGGGCAGCATCTGTGGAGGGAATGGATAGGTGACTTGGGACACTCTTCTGACTGATGGTAGAAGGGTGGAGGGGGGAGAGAAAGCTGGAATAGAGAGGATTTCCATCAATAGCACAATACTCTCTCAGCGCTACACTGGAGTGTCATCCTCGATTTTTTAATCCTATTCTCTGGACTACAGATTAAGAGATATGAGCACGACCTGCTGAACCACAGCACAGTTGTTTTTTTTTCTGAAGAATGTCATTGCTGCTTTTATTTCTCCCTCCAGACCTACTAAGTATTTCAGACACTCAATGATTTAGCTTGGATTTTTAGAACCTGCAGGATATTTCATTTTGTCTTTGGTGCACTTTTTCTATTGTTTATCATATGCATCAACATCAGTATGGCCAAAGAGCTGATTGTTGACTTTAGAAGAGGAAAGGTGAGGGTCCGCAAACCGTCTTCATTGACGGGACAGTGGTGGAGAGAGTCAACAACTTCAAGTTTCTGGATGTGTTATTTATCGATTATCGAGGCTACTATCGATTACAGCTCGGCATTTAACACAATCATCCCCTCCAAGCTGGTTACCAAACTCACAGAACTGGGTCTCTGCGCATCCCTCTGCAATTGGATCCTCGACTTCCTCATTCACAGACCACAGTCCGTTTGGTGGAAATGTGTCAGCCTCGATAACAATCAGCATGGGAGCACCTCAAGGCTGCGTGCTCAGCCCCCTGCTGTACTCACTCTATACTCATGACTGCTTAGCCGGTCACAGTGCGAACTCCATCATCAAGTTCGCTGACGACACCACTGTTGTGGGGTATCACTGATGGGGATGAGTCAGAGTATAGAAGAGAGATCGAGCAACTGTCCATATGGTGCCAGCACAATAACCTTCCCCTCAACACCAGCAAAACCAAGGAACTGATTGTGGACTTTGGAAGGAGTAGGATGGGGACACACGGTCCCATTTATATCAACGGGTCGATGGTTGAAAGGGTCAAGACCTTCAAATTCCTGGGAGTGCACATCTCTGAAGATCTTTCCTGGTCTGAGAACACTAATGCAATTATCAAGAAAGCACATCAGCGCCTCTACTTCCTCAGAAGATTATGGAGAGTCGGTTTGTCAAGGAAGACTCTCTCTAACTTCTACAGATGCACAGTAGAGAGCTTGCTGACCGGTTGCATCATGGCTTTGTTCGGCAACTTGTGCGCCCTGGAGAGGAAAAGACTTCAAAAAGTAATAAACACTGCCCAGTCCACCATCGGCTCTGACCTTCCTTCCATCGAGGGGATTTATCGCAGTCGTTGCCTCAAAAAGGCTGGCATCAAGGACCCACACCATCCTGGCCACACACTCATCTCTCTGCTACCTTTAGGTAGAATGTACAGGAGCCTGAAGACTGCAACAACCAGGTTCAGGAATAGCTACTTCCCCACAGCCATCAGGCTATTAAACCTGGCTCGGACAAAACTATAATCATATTAACTATGATCATCACCCATTATCTGTTATCTGTTATTTGCACTTTATCAGTTTATTTATTCATGTGTGTATGTATTTATATAATGATATATGGACACACTGATCTGTTTTGTAGTAAATGCCTACTATGTTCTGTGTGCCGAAGCAAAGCAAGAATGTCATTGTCCTATCAGGGACACATGACAATAAACTCACTTGAACTTGAACTTGAACTTGATGTGTATATCTCTGAAAATCTGTCCTGGACCCGCACATTGATGCAATCATAGCAAGCCCATCAACACCTCTACTTCCTTAGAGGATTGAGGAAATTTGGTATGTCGACGAATACTCTATTTGAATTCTATGTGCACAGTACAGAACATATTGCATAGCAGCTTGTTTCAGCAACTTGAACACCCAGGAATGAATGAAATTACAAAAAAAAAGCTGGACACTGACCAGTCCGTGACGGGCACTGACCTCACCGCCACCGAATGGATCTACAGGAGCCTCTGCTTCAAAAGGCTAATCAGCGTCATCAGGGATCCATACCCCCCTGGCTGCGCTCTCATTTCACTCCTGCCATCAGGAAGAAGTTATAGGAGCCTCACAATTGTGCCATCCAGGTTCAGGAGCAGCATCTTCCCAACAACTAACATGCCAATTAACCCTATAAACATCGACTAAAGTTCAAACTACGAACTGTCTTGGATGCACTAGGGACTTTGAGCTTCGGGTTTTGTACTAATATTGTTTTCTTTAAATTGAACTTCCTGTTTTGTTTGCTTTATTATGTTATTGATTTCGGTACTGTTTACCGACCCGTTATGCAGCAATAATTTAATTATTTATTTAGAAGATTCCATACTATACAGTCTGAACTTAAAATAAAAGAAACAATCACAGAGAACTACAGAAACATTTAAACATCTCTGATATGTGAAGCAGTAAGTGGTACATGTGATGAGTCATAAGATCAGAAGACAGAGGGGAAGATGTACGGACAAAGAGCTCCACCATTGATACATGGCTAATCTATTTCTCCTTCTCAACTCCACTCTCCTTCTAACTTTTGACACCCTTACTAATGTAGAATCAGTCATAAAACATTTACCTGAACTGCCACTCCTGCGGCAGAAATCAACCATCATAGAAACATTATCACAAGGGCACAATCTCCCCCAAATGCACAGGCACAGCCGGCAAGTGGGAGTGCAACTGTGATGTTTTTAAAATATAAAATTGCAATAATTTGTAAAATATAAGATCAATGTGAACGCATCTCACTCTCCCTCTTGTCCCCTATTCCCTCCTTCATTATCCTCCCTCTCCCCACCCTCCACCAACCCTCCTCTGCTTCCTCCCATCACCCCTCCCTCCCCTCCTCCCTCTTCCCCTCCCCTCCTCCATTACATTGCCATCCTTCTTCCTACCCCTATTCTTCTTCATTCCCCCTCATCCCCAGCACTCCCTCCCCCATCCTCTTCACCCTCCCTCTTCTTTCCACTCTCCTCCTCCCCTCTCCCACTCCCTCGCTCACCTCTCCCTCCCTCCTTTCCTCCTACCATCAGTCACTCCCTCTCTCCCTCCATAGCACCTCTCCCCTCTCTATCCCCTCCTCTACCTCTAACCCCCCCTCCCACACTCCTTACCTCCCCTCTATCCCTGCCCCCCCACTCTCTCTCCTCACCTCCCCCACTGCCCTCCTCTCCCTCTATCCTTCACTCCCTACCTCCCCCCATCCCCCTCCTCTCCCTCTGTCTCCCCCACTCTCCCTCACCTCCCCCACTTTCCCCTCCGTCTCCCTCCCTACCCCCCTCCTCTCCCTCTACCCCCTGCTCCCCCTATCCTTACTTTCCCCCTACCCCACCACCCCACCCCCCATAATGAAAATCGTGATGTTTTAAAAAAATTCTCAATGAAAATAGAGATATTTCTTTAAAATAACCTAAACACAATGTTATGTGTTAATGAAAATGGAAGATAAAATCAATGTCAATGAAAATCGTGATTTTTTTTTTTAGTGAGATTCGGGGTCCCATTGTGACGTCATTGTGACGTCGAATGCGGCTGATGGGCAGGGCACATGGAAAAGTGTTTTTTGTAAAGTTAAATAATTTGTAAAATAAAACATCAATCTGAACAAATCTTGTTTCATTTACATCACAGGACAATGGTGAGTAAGGTGGGCAAAAAATTGTAGCGCTATCTTGTACCATTTTGGCGCAGCATCCGGAACACATACACGCATACATATATACAAACAAACAAGATGAGAGTTTTAGTAATTTACTAGACTCATTTGGGTCCCTGTCACATGGGAGAGCTGGTCCCTGAACGCGATATTATTAATAAATCTTGTTTTTTTAAATGAGATTAGCGATCACAGATTTGCTGCTAAATGAGATTCCATTGTGATGTAATGGTGTTTATGTAAATGAGATCCCATTGTGATGTCATAGCTGCTAACTGCCATTGCACTTGAAGTTATTGTTCTCAAAGTGGGATTTTGTAAAATTAAAAATATGAATAACTTGTAAGATATGACATCAATCTGAACGAAACGTGAGACTCTACACCACACCACAGGACAATTGTGAGTAAAGTGGTGCAAAAATGGTAGTGGTATCATGTAGACATGCACACACACACACAGAGAAACAAACAAGATGAACGTTTTAGTAATATATAGGTAGATAGATATGATAAACATTGCCAATACATAGAGTCATATAATAGATTTATAGAATCTTACAGCATGGATATAGGGCTTTCAACCCACCTGGTCTGCATACACTATTAATTATCCATTTACACTAATAAAAGTCATTGCTATTCAAGCAGCAAGTTTTAACATAGATTTAACAAGGAGCCCAATTTTGTTAAGCCCTGTTTTTCCCAAAGGTTTTTACAATGCACTCTTAAAGTTAAATGTCAAATGTTGACTATATATGGGTACATACTCAAACTAGTTATGAGAAGAAATAAAATGTGTACACAGTGCATAAAAATATATAATTGACAGAATTGATGTTTTAATTGCTGAGTTTTCTCATGATTTGAAGGATAACAGTTCTCCAAGCTTTCATGATGTTCCATTTGACCCTCCAGAAACAGTGGCATCTGACCTGGGGCGAAGCAGAGAGGAAGCCATGTGGCCGATGTTGGTAAACACTATCCTCGTGCTCCTTTTATTAAACACGATCTGGCATGGCACCAACTACAGCAGAGTGTGATTATCTTGCAGATCATGTGGATTGAACACAAACAGACAGGCGACTGAGGGAACTGAGCCAACTCCTGTCCACCAACATCAGCTGCCATCACCAAGGTGACGGGGACTAACAATGTGCTAGCAAACTGCAAGGAAAACCGCCCATTGTTTCACAAATCCTCCAGCTACGTGTTTTTTTTCCCCTTAAAAATAATATTTATTTACTCATTACTTGTAAGACTTCCAAGGTTTTATTTCTACACTTTAAAAATAAAATCTGGACAATAATTCCAAACCTTTGTTTCACGTTGCGTTATATTTTCTTTTGGTAAACATCATTGTATTGCTGTGTTGAAAGATCCTGATGCTAAATTTGGAGATGTATTTCTAAATCCAACTAAATTTAGGTTGCAATTCGAGTGTGATTGTGCAATTTTTGGAACATTGCACTTTAATTATTATAAGAGTGATATTTTGTTGATACCTAGCAAAAAAGTATGGTGATCCAAGGCATTTGGAATAACAGACTGCTAACAATAGCTTAAGAAAAAGTCAGGTTTAATTATTTGGGTATTTTTTAAATCAAAAGAATTGCAATATTTTGGTCATGAAGATTTCATGTGGAAGTAGTATGTTGTGATGCCATGTTAATGCAGGTGTTTCCAAACATGAATGAAAGGTTTGCTAAACAAGCTTTTCATTAAGTTGTTACCTTTTTAAGGAAGCAGTGACCTGCAATCATCCTATAATTAAACACCTGTCACATTTGGGAGGAGATTAAAAACTATTTCAGCACAGTGTGCGGTGTATAAAAGTCTTGGCGCAGCATTGAGGTAACTGAGATAGCCTCCAACAAGTTATCTCACGTTACATCTCATCTGGCAGGTAGTCAGCAATTTTGTTTGGCTTCTGTAAACTTTTATGCAATGGGGGCTAATTAAAATAACTGTCTTTCCAGTGATGAGGAGACACACCAAGCACGAGAGAAGTGGGCGGCACAGTGGCACAAGGATAGTGTTGCTACCTTACAGCGGCAGAGACCCGAGTTCGATCCTGACTACGGGTTTGTATGTTCTCCCTGTGACTGCGTTTTCTCCTGGTCATATGGTTATACGTAATAGGAGCAGAATTAGGCCATTCAGCCCATCAAGTCTATTCCACCACTCAATCAATCTCTCCCTCCTAACCCCATTATCCTGCCTTCTCCCCATAATCCCTGACACCCATACTAATCAAGAATCTATTCATCGCTGCCTCAAAAATATCCATTGACTTGCCTTCCACAGCCTTCCACGGCAAAGAATTCCAGATTCACCACCCAAATGAGAGGAGAGGTAGAAAGGTTTCCTTCCACGCTCTAAAGACGTGCAGATTTGTAAGTTCATTAGCTTTGGTAAAAATTGTAAATTGTCCCTAGTGTGAAGGTTAGTGCAGTGTATAGGGATGGCTGGTCAGTGGGCCGAAGGGCCTGTTTCCGCGCTGAATATCTAAAAGTGGAAGTAAGTCCTACACTTTACATTTTTCTAGGTCTTCAGTTCCTCCCACACTGTCACTGCTTGGATGAGGGCAATCTACACAGGCAGTTGGAGACACCACTCAAGCACAGGATGGGAAATCACCCCACGGGGCCGCAAGAGTGGTAAGGGTGCCTGGTTTAAGGATAGTTTGCGAACACTACCGAATATCACACTAGTGAATGTATAGATGCTGGGAATGTCGTAAGCGTCTTTGCACTGTTCTTGTTTGTATTTGTTTTGCATATTTAAAAAAAAATTCTGAATAAAGTTTATTCTTGGAAATTTAAAAAAAAATCAACACAGGCAATAAGAATGAATGGTGGGTACACCAAAAGCTGGAGAAACTCAGCGGGTGCAGCAGCATCTAAGGAGCGAAGGAGATAGGCGACGTTTCGGGTCGAGACCCTTCTTCAGACTGGTCAGGGATCAGGGAAACGAGAGATATAGACGGTGATGTGGAGAGATAAGGAACAATGAGTGAAAGATATGCAAAAAAGTATCGGTGTATCGAGTCTGGGTGAGGATGTGGTCGTAGAGTTGGAGGGAAGGGGGTATCACAGAGGGGGAGCAGTTAGAGAGGAGGTTGTGAAACTGTCTCCATAGGGAGGAGGAGAACTTCTTCAAAGTGGTGTGTTTGTAAGCACGGATATGAGAGCAGAGGTGGAGAGGTGAATTGAGGAGCTTAAGCTGATAAAAGATTGACCTCAGCTCATAAAACACTTCCCTGAACTGCCACTCCTACATTCATGCCGATAAGAAAAGAGAACCATGTTCACAAATAATGCTGCGTTGTTCTTGAAATTGCACTGAGATTGTTAGCACAGCGTCATTTCATAGCCTTTATGTTTTATGATTTTGTGCCAAGACAGCAAGGACACAGCACCCAAGGTAAGTTGTTGTTTTTGGCACGTTTTAAGGAATGGCTCTGGTGGTTTACCAGCTGCTGTTTTTGGATCAAATTTTCTAAAAGCAAGTATTTACATTATCCCACCTGACATGGGCAAATGCTATCTTGTATGTGCCACAAACCCACCCCCACACCTCAAACCACGGGACTTGGACTTTGAATTCACATTCATTTCCTCTGATGGCGTCGACAAATGAGTGGGTGCTGCACCCACAAAGACGGAGATGAAAGCAGAGAGCTCGTTATGTCCTTCCTTTCCCAGTCACATGGGATGAACTTGTACTTAATACTTAGCTTGTCTCTTGTGCTTTACATCTTTATGGGCTCTTTCTTTCTACTTTTTCACGAACTATTAATATCACTACCTTACTTAAATTTCTCTCTCTCTCTCTCTTTTTCTTGCTTCTGTTACTTTTCTATTATTAAATTTTAAAACAAGAAGTTGTACATGAAATGTATTATGCTATTCTTGGTTTATACTACTGTACATTACTTCTAATAAAAATATTTTTTTTAAAAACATAACTTGTACTTAACACAAGTGCAACTACTTCAGTCCATAAAATAAATCTCCGGGCCACAGGACACCGCAGGTAAAATGGAGACAAAAGGAACTGCAGCTGCTGGAATCTTGCGAGGAGCACAAAGTGCTTGAGTAACTCAGTGGGTCAGGCAGCATCTCTGGAGGACATGAATAGGTGTTGTTTCAGATTAGGACATTTCTTCAGATGCTGAAGAAGGATCCCAATCCGTATCTATATACAGATTCCAGTCTGAAGAAGGTTCTCGACCCGAAACGTCGCCTATCTCCTTCGCTCCTTAGATGCTGCTGCACCCGCTGAGTTTCTCCAGCTTTTTGTGTACCCCCGTATCTATATCTTCCAGGTTAGGACTTTTCTTCAGACTGGAGAAGAATCCCGATCTGTGTCTATGTGTAGGAAGGAACTGCAGACGCGGGTTTAAACCGAAGATAGACACAAAAAGCTGAAGAAACTCTGGCTCAGCTTACAGGGATGCTACCTGACTGGCTGAGTTACTCCAGTACACTGTGTTATGCACACAACACAGCAGGTACCCATATTTATTTCTATTCTCCACACTTTTTTTTGGATTCTGAATCTTTTCATTAGTAGAAGATAGGATAAGGAACCAGATAAGCAGCATGCATGCTGGTTGCTGGCCACCAGCTGTTGGTATCCCAGAATCCAAACTAAAATAACATAGCATGAAAAGCAGCTCAAGAATAATAATCACTTGGTGGGAACTTGTTGTTTCTTTGTTCAGTATTAACAAAAAATAGTTTCTTTAAATTGTGTAGCAGAAATTGATTTGTGTCCTTTAACAGCTTCTTTTTCTGAACCATCTGCTGTTAAGGTGCTTTAAAACACAGTAACAGCAAACTTCCTTTAACACCATTTGTCTCTGCCATCTGCTATTATGAGGGCTGTAAACTGATGTTAACATGGAACCAGGAAACTGCCCCAGGAGATGGTAATTCTGCCTTGCGGGAATGTCACAATAACTCATGTAGACAAAACTGCCTCCTCGGATTCTCCGCTGTCAGTGATTCCCAGAGGTCAGGGGTAAGGCCAGCTGGTTCCTGATGCTTGGTTGCCAACGTTTGAAGGAGAAAGATCAGCCATGATTTTGTTAAGTTGTGGAGCAGCCATAAGAGGCCAAATGGCCTGCTCCTGCTTCTTTGGATAGTTATCCTCCATTGTCCTATTTGTGATAAATAGGCTCCACGTGCACCGTAAACATGAATGAATGGATGACGAGTAGGAACTGCAGCCCTCCTGCCCCTCCCAAGCAGCTTGAATGTTGCATTCCAAGCTACCAACAGAGGTATCAAGACTGTAGAACCGTGACCATTACAATACAGATTGATGATACAACTATACAGACCAGGGACATCATTGAACAGACTAGTAAGCATCACAATTGGATCAGTGACACCACCGTACATACCTGTACAGGCTAGTGATCATCACAATGCTGACTTGTGACAGTGTAGAAGTGATCATCACAATACAAGCCAGTGATATCTCTGTACAGGTAGTGATCATTACAATCCAGACCAGTGATGATGCTTCCCGATCCATATAACTTGTCTTTTTACGGTACGATACGATAGAACTTTATTCATCCTCAGAGGGAAATTGGTCTGCCAACAGTCATAACACACAAGGTACTTCAAGTAAACTTGAAATTAAAATTAAATTAAAAAGTGAAAAAAAAAGACAAGCGACTGTTGGCTGGCTGCCGTGTGCACAGCTCCAGAACATTATTAGTGCAACTTCAAAAGGTGCCATAAAAACCAAGTCCATCGACTCGATAAGCAGCAGTTCATCGTAGGGGAGACTGTTGTAGAGCCCTGTTGTAAGAAATTGTCATCAGTGACAATCAGGACACACTTGAGAAGACTACATTTTAGCTCAGTATCCAGGTGGCTGAGGTGAATTATTTTTCTCAGACTTTTCAGTCAAGCTATTTTACAGAACAATAGTGGGCCGATGTTGCAATCAATATCAAGCAGGCAGAAATAACATCAACATGATGGCCTAACATTTAAAGATTTTCAGCGATATCTTCTTAGTAACAAATTCTCAGTAACAAACGCACACCTCCAGATTCAGGGAGTTTCTTGTTAAAGAAGGAACTGCAGATGTTGGAGAATCGAGGGTACACAAAAAGCTGGAGAAACTCAGCGGGTGCAGCAGCATCTAAGGAGCGAAGGAGATAGGCGACGTTTCGGGTCGAGACCCTTCTTCAGACTGGTCAGGGATCAGGGAAACGAGAGATATAGACGGTGATGTGGAGAGATAAGGAACAATGAATGAAAGATATGCAAAAAAGTATCGATGATAAAGGGAACAAGCCATTGTTCAAGCCCAAACATTGAATTTTCTCAATTCTGTTAACCCTTGCTGTCTCCTCCCCTTCTATCCTATCTCCCTCTCCCTCAGCCCTCGGTATCATCGTGCATATCTTTCATTCATTGTTCCTTATTCTCCACATCACCGTCTATATCTCTCGTTTCTATCCCTGACCAGTCTGAAGAAGTCTGACCCCCCCACCCAGTCGCACCAGCTTTTTTGCTTCTATTATCAGGCATTTTACCACAACTAGAGAGCAGACTTATCCAATCGGCTTTGTTGCTTTACCTTCCCTAAACATTATCATCACTGTAAATCGATTTGTAATTTATTTCCACTGCATAGCACGCACAAAATCTGACCTTACACGTGAGAATCAATGTCCTGGGTCCGACTAACTTAATTCTTTGCTTCTATTCAATAATGCAAACCTCACTCTTTTTTCCCTGCCCACCTTTTCATTCATCTACGATTTGTCTTATGCTTTGGATAAACCCTCTATTGTTATGCCTCAAGCAACCTTTATGTATATTAACAATTGTCATTATTCGGGATTGAGACTGTACAATCAAACTCAACTGTCTTTGCTCCAAGTGCGTTGATCTGCTTTCCGGAGATCAACATCACATAAGTAGGTAGATTTGCCACAGCCAATAGTGCCCAAATATTGTTCCGCACTACAGGGGCTACCTCATTGTGAACTGATCTGGGGGACACCCTTCAAATGTAATAATTAATGTCCACGAAGCCAGGCAGCATGAGTGGAGGGTTAGTATCAGTCTTTAGAAGTCTCTCGACCCGAAATGTCACCTATCCATGTTCCCCATTGAAGCTGCCTGAGCTGTATATTTACCACAGCACTCTGTGTCCTTCTGTGGAAGGTTGATGGCCTTTCAAGTACAATAACTAGCAGATGATAAATTAAGTGTCACTGGAATGCCAGAAGGCAGTCAGTTACACAGCATAGAAACAGGCCCTTTAATCTAACTGGTCCAAGCCGACCAAAATCCAACTTGCTTGCATTTAGCAGATACCTCTAAAGCTATTCTTTCCTTGAACCTATCTAAATCTTTCGTCTATCAGTCTGAAAGGTCCGAACTCGAAACCTCACCTATCCATGTTCTCCAAGGATGTTGCCAGACCTGCTGCGTTCCTCCAGCACTTTGCCTCTTTTTAAAACTTTAAAGGTTGTAATTCACCTTCATAGGTTTTTGAAATAATAGCCATATTGTTAATGTTGCAATCCCAATCCAAAGTGGTCGAATAAACACTATGGGGAACTTGTGAAGAATACTTTTATCTCACCTCTGTCCGAGTGTGTGGTATATGTCAACTTTTCTGGAAGCAGTGTGCTTGCTGATCTTTAGCACCAGTCTGTCCGATACCCATAATTATTGTACCAGTCAAAGTAGAAGATGCAATGAATTTATTTCCCTAGAATACCCGTAGTCAGAGCAGAAATCTTTTTGCAGTTGATTTTTTTTTAAAGAAGAGCAACTTAGAACTTCATCCTGAAATCTTCTCATGGAATTATTTTTAAATAAGTGTTATTCCCTACTGGTGATCAGTAGATTTGTGATCAGTGTAAACAATTGGTTACCTAGCCATAACAATAATGTTGTCCTTACTGTTTTAATACATGTCGGCAATTTGCGTCAGTGAGCAAAATATGCTGCAAGAGGTTTTCCAGCCAGTATCCTGCAAATGAGGCAAAATAGCCATATTCTGAGCTGTTATAACTACATGCATGACTAGAGGTCCAATATGATTTTACACAGGCATACTTGACAGACCTTTCTCAAAAAATGTTAATGTATCAATAAAATCCTGTTATTTCTTCCAACAAACTCTTTATCTGCAAAGGAAGTACCATCCTGAACACATGCAGCACTTATAAGCCGTTATATAATACAGATAAAGACGGTTACCCCGCCCCATAATTGAATTGCCTCTCTTCCAGTGTTGATGTTATATCATTGTAAGATACTACACATGACTGATTTCATTCTAAAATATTCCACACCCCCACCAGTTCCTAATGTCATTGTAAGATACAGCACACACATGCACACACACCCATCTGATCCCTAATGATTGTTTTCTTGTTTACTGCTTATACAAAAGAACACTTGTTTACTGCTGATACAAAAGAACTCCAACTTAATTGCTGTCAATTTATGATTTTTCACACAGAGCTGGGTACATATATGGAATGAGATGGCAGATGAAGTGGTTGAGGCAGGCACAGCATTTAAAATACATTTGGACAGGCACATGGATAAGATAGATTCAGTGAAATATTGGGTTAAATGCAGGTAGTGAGACTAGCGTTGATGGATATCTTGGTTGGCATGGACAAGGGCCAGTTTCCATGCAGTATGACAGTGACTTATTTCACACAGTTGTGATTGATGAATCAAATTGTATGATTTGCTTGTTAAAACCATCAAATGTTTAGTTTCGAGCTACAGCATGGAAACAGCTTTTGACTTACCAATTCCATACCATAGATTACCCGTTCGGACTAGTTCTATCTTATCCTACTTTTGCATCCACTCCTGCAACACTAGAGGCAATTTTAGAGGCAAATAGGGGTGGAAGATTGCAACCTTCACGTGGTCCGCCCTGTTTCGACTAATGCAATCAACTCGACATGCACAAACAGAAGATCAAATTGAACAAGTTGTCCAACAACTTTAGGCTGTGCATGCCACACGAAAGAAGAAGAAGCCAATTAACCTACATATCCCCAAGTCTTTGGGATGTGGGAGGAAACTGGAGCATCCGAAGGAGACTCATGTGGTCAGAGGGAGAACGTGCAAACTCCATAAAGACAGCATCCGAGGTCGGGATCGAACCCGGTCTCTGGCGCTGTGAGGCAACAGGTCTACCAGCTGCGCCACTGTGCTGGACAAATATGTAGTTTGGAGAGACTTTAATTTTGTGCAACAGATTCAGCCATCTTTTATTAATAGCAGTCCCAAGGCAAGAGGCACCATAACAAAAAAGAGGCAGTTAGTTTCATAGGATTTATTTTCATAAACTTGAGGTATTTCAAAAGTGCTATAAGTTGCAGCACTATATGTACATAATGAAAAACACATAACTCAGCCAATTACCCAGTTCTAGGAACCCAACAGCAACACAAACAGAGAGAGGCTAGGTAAAAGGCATATATAGTAATTTCTGTACAAAAGAAATTTTAGTCAAAAGTGATAAAGTAATATCTACTCAAACCTTTCACAACTCATTTTCATACGAAAATATAGGTATCAAATTTAGTCATGTATCAGCATCACACTAAGGATACAGGCAGTGTAAGAATTAGTACAGTACATAACAAGGATTAACAAGAAGTCTTTATAGGAAAAATTCATGCTCCTCAAACGTTGAGGTATTATTCTGTATAAAATTCCAGTCCAAAAACGGCAGCATAGGCTGTGGCTTTTTGTTTCTTCTAACCCAGACCATCACATGAAAAAGGCGATTGTTAAACTGGTATTTACATTGGTTTTGAAATGATTTCCATTCACACATACATGTACCTCTAAGGCTCTAGAAGTATTTTGTCCATGTTTGAATGCGGCTGGATTGAAAACCCAGGAAAAAAATTCTGAAACATTCTTGACGTCTAAAATGTGCAAAAGTGGCATTCAACCAGTTGGGCCTGCCTCAGCCTAGCGAGTCCTTATTTCTTCCAGTCTCTTTACCAGCACCTGCTGCTTGGCTTTCAGTTTCTCTTTCTCTGACAACAGTTTCTGCTCTTCGGACTGGAGAGCCCGCACATAGTCTGTGGCTTTTTTCAGGATGATGACCTTCGCCGCCTTGTCGTTTTTCACCAGCTCGGGTATCTGGTCCCGCAAGGTGAGGAAGCTGGAGCGCAGGTCATTCCTCCTCTGGCGCTCCAGGATGTTGTGAGTGCGCCGCCGCTCGTTGTCCTCGGAGTCAGAGCCGCGGGGGCTGGCGCTCTTGGATCTGGGGGGGGGCACCTCCTTGGCCAGGCGGACGGCCTCACTCTTCACCTTCTTCAGAGGCGGCATCTCGTCGCACTCTGTGTAGGGTGAAGGTGCGGCGTAGTTGTGCTGCTGATGAATGGGGGCGCACCTCTTCAACAGAGAGGCGTTGTGGGTTTTGGAGGAGCCGCAGCCAGAGCTGTGGGAGCGGACAGTCACAGTCAGGGTGGTCACATGCTTGCTGGAGGATGACCGGCGCTTTTCCACAGTCACCACATCGATTTCTTCCTCTTCCTCTTCCTCATCCTCATCCTCCTCATCCTCTTCCTCCTCCTCCTCCTCCTCATCCTCCTCCTCTTCTTCTTCCTCCTCCTCTTCCTCCTCATCATCATCTTCCTCCTCCTCTGTAAATAGATGAAAGCAGAAAAAAGGTCAAAAACCAGTTATACATTCGAACAAACTGCTGCAAATCAGGTAATATACGAAATACCAAAACCTTTCAACACTCAATTGAGCAAAACACTAAAAACCAAGTCTCTCTTAATCAAGAAGGCAAAACATGTTGATGTAATGAACACAAGGCAGACAACTGTTGGCATATTTCTAAGGCCATAAACTTTTTATTGTAACTGTTGGTGGTTAGGAATATTTTTATTTCTCTGTCCAGCTGATGATCTAGGCAGTGTGGATTCCATCACACACAGGAAGTGTTTATACGGGCAGCTCCACATGGAAAAACAACATCATCACACCTACTCTTATAAAATATGGATAGTTCATCAAAAATGATTTTTTTCCAATGAGAAAGGTGACAACACCAGGACTGGAATAAAATAAAAAATTGATGTATCTTAATTAGGCATCATATGCCCACTATTATTCCAAAATGTTTCTTGGTATATATAAGCTAATATGCAAAAGTTGATGTTTTTTAAATAAATACTCAATTCGATCCAAAAACAGCCAATTCAGTTTTTTGTTTCTTTGAATGTCTGATGTTTAATGCCATGACTAAATTATTGGTTAGAAGAACAATATAAAGGAATGAACGTGAGGTCAATAAAGATCATAACCATTACCAACACCTTAAATCAGATTAGTTTGGTTTATTGTCATGTGTACAGTGAAAAGCTTTCATTTACATTCCCCTCTCATCCACCAATAAAGAGATCTGCTTCAAAGTATGACTACAAGGAGTCACTCCATACAACTGTAGAAAGCAATTCCATTTGGGCAGCCAACTATTTGGCAAATAGCTGCTGGGAGGGAATACCAGATAAATTAGGGAGAGATAAAAGAAAGTTGCAAGCAGCAGGTGCAGACTTAACCACTGCAATGCTCACCATCATTTTAATAGGCTGCTCGTTTTACTTAAGGAAATTATACTGCAATTAGATTATAAATTTAAAGACCATGTTAAAGCAGATCCAATTATTTATTTCATCCTTTAATAACATGAAACAAGCATGTCAACTGGGAAAACCATTAAAATAAATCAAAATGTCCAAAGTCTGGAATCATTCCTAACATTCAATATATCTGGAGTTGCGTGGATAAATAATTAATTATCACAACAGCAGCCTGGAGACCACATGCAGCCTCTGAGTCATGGCCATCTGGCTTTGAAGCTCAAAGCAATCCAGCTCATTTTCTGGTTACGTTGCCCACTTGCTGGTTTATTTTGTTTGAATTATGTGGACGTTTGGGTTTGGAAAAGGCACCTCAGGTATTTTGTTTTCTTTCCCTGATGAATGCCATATCAGAAAGAAGATTTGTGCAAATCAACAGAAACACAGCCTGAACAACAAGAAGAGTCTCGACCCAAAACGTCACCCATTCATTCTCTCCAGGGATGTTGTCTGTCCTGGCTGAGTTACTCCAGCATTTTGTGTCTATCTTGGGGTTCATGCTCCCTACTCAAACCACAATGGGCTTCAATGTTGCCAATGCAGAACACAATTGAATGGATTGCATTCAATAAAATGCATTCAATAAAATAATTATCCTCATTCTTACAGAAATACACCTCCCCCCCTCCACCTCAATATCCTGACGAGCTCCCAGGAAAAGGCAGCACTTGTGGAGTAGCCAAAGGTATACCATATCCTCCTCCTCCTTCTCACTTTGCTTTAAAACTTCAACTTCTTTGAAATGCTAAATCCCCGGGTTCAGAAACTCTCAGGGGTTAGATTTGATAATTGCATGTTTATGGAACTTCAGAATTTCAAAGCACTGCTGTGGAATCCTGAGAACTCCATTCCCCATGGCCCTCTGAGATAACGCCTGCTTAATGGGGCAATTTCACTACAAAGGTGCCCAGGTACTCCAATCTAACACCTCTGGTAGGTCTGCTAATTTTACATTCATTCTTGGTCCCTGGGCCTTAAGAAACCCATAAATGTTGACATTTATTTTAAGTGTCTTCTTGTAATTGAAATTTTAAAAACTAAATATTTGCTGCATTTATTACAAAAAAAAATGAGACAACAGAATTTTCACCAACAGTCAACAAAAAAAATTAGACCAAGTATAACTGAAGTATACTGCCGCCTACTGGGCAACTCGGGAGAATCGTGGACGACTATCTAATGCTTCCACTTCAGTGCGGTAATTTAAAACTGATTCAAGCATTGCTCTCTGCACTTTTGGGGAAAGCCTCCATTCAGCAGGCTGATGAAATTAACACATGAAGATGGCAGCTGAAACCAGTGGCACAACTTACTGCATCCTAATTCATTAGCATTTCTGCCATTTAATTGCCGTGGTGGATTAAAGCCTTTGTCATCTGGCAATGAGCTGCTGGATTCTGTGTGGACCAACCCCGCCAAAAGGGAAAGAGTCATCAGCTGACAAGACGAACCAATAATACTGGGGGGTGTAGAAGTGTTAATCCCAGGAGGGGGCTGGCACCTTTTTTGAAGTAGGAAAACCTTTTTTTAATATACACAATATACAAGCACTGTCGCGGTCTGCCAGCACCCGTGTCTGCATGCAGGAAGTATTACAGGATCAGGGACAGACCCAAATGGGAGTTTAAAACTTGGTGTTTGCACAAATATCCAAAGGTCCACAATCTTACTGCAAACTCGGCACTTGATGGCTGTCAATGAAGACCGTTACAGATCGAAGTGGACCAGCGTAGCACCAAGTTTCCCAGTCCCTTGGTCAGATTTGCAAATATGATACGACCAAAGAAAACATGCAAAACGTGATTAGTGTTTGATTAGAAGATGAAAGTAGCAGTCATCTCCCACAAGTGTATTTCCCAAGAAACAGTAGGTCTTGAACACGACACTAACCTCAACTATGAATATCCATGGACTGTCCTTGATTGCAACTAAGGACTACACATTTTGCACTAGCGTTGTGAATTTTAATTGGTATTGATTGTTTTTTTTTTGGTTTATGTAGCATCTATATGTATTGCATTCACATGCTTTGTTATGAAACTGCAAGTCAGAATTAATTGGTAGACACAAAATGCTGGAGTAACTCAGCGGGACAGACAGCATCTCTGGAGAGAAAGAACGGGTGATGTTTCGGGTGGAGACCCGTCTTCAGACTGAAGAAGTTCTCTCCAGAGATGCTGCCTGTCCAGCTGAGTTACTCCAGCATTTTGCCCACCTTCGATTTAAACCAGCATCTGCAGTTCTCTTCTACACATAGTCAGAAGTCATTGTTCTATTGTCAACACAGTACACTCTTGTCATTTCTGCACCCACCCGGTCTAACACTCACCGGAATCGCTGGGGGTCTCGTTGCCGGAGCTGGCGAGCGAAGAGGCGGGCTCGGGTGCCGCCCCTCCCCGGGAAGCCGCGCCTCGGTTCAGCGGGAAGGGGAAGACCACGGCTGGGTCGACGCACTGGGAGGCGGGGTGCTGCAGCTCGCCGTGGCTGGAGTGCCTGCTGCCCGGTCCCTGGGCACACAGGGCGCTGCTGCTGCTGCCGCTGCTGCTGCCGCCGCCCGCCGCGTCTGCGGGGCAACAGGAGGTGGGGGCTGCCCCGACCACAACAGCAGCAGCGGACAGGGTGCCCATTGCACCAGTTCCCCCAGGGCTGGCAGCTTTGTCCTGTTGCGCCGCGTACAGCTTCTCGGTCACCACCTTCTTCAGCTTCTCCCGGGCCGAGAAGCCGCTCCACATGCAGTCCTGCAGGACGATGGCGTTGAGCAGGTTCTTGCTGCTGCCGCCGCTGCCGCTGCCGCCGCCGCCGCCGCCGGCCACCCCCACGACGGTGCCGGTGCAACCTCCGGCTCCACCACTCGCTCCTCCGCCGCCCCCCGCCCCCACCACCGCCCCTCCGCTCCTGGCCGCCGCAACGCCCGGCTCGGCGGCCAGCGGACCGTCCTCGCCGCCCTCATCCTCCTGCAGCAGCAGCAGCTCGGACACCCAGTCCTCGTCCCCGGGAGCCGCGGCCCCGCACCAGCCGACGCGGCTGGGGGAGAGCGGGGGCGTGGGCAGCAGCTCGAACTTCTTCCAGATGTCCTCACTCGGCGGGTAGAAGTCAGCCTCGGGGCCGTAATCGTCCGGGTAGAAGTAGGGCTGGTAGGAGTCGTACTCCAGGTCGTAGTTCTTGCAGAAAGTGGAGCGGCTGCAGCAGCAAGCCGAGGAGCAGGAGGCTGAGGAGGAGGAGGAGGAGGAGGAGGAGGTAGCTGAGGAGGAGACGGCTGAGGAGGAGGAGGAGGAGGATGGGGGAAGAGAGCCGGAGTTGGACGACGATGTGCTGCTGGATGACATGATCCCAGGCATCTTTTGTTGCAAACAATCTGAAATGATGAAGGGAAGGGGAGAGGAGGAGGAGGAGGAGGGGGGCAAGGGGGTGAGAGAAAGAAAGAAATAAAACAAATTCTGTCAACAACGAGCATGCCGAAGCAAAATCAAACAATAACAGTCCTTGTACTGACCCTTCAGTGCGCCCACACATCGACCCCCGAGCCCCGCTCTCGACGCCGATGCTTCGGACCCGCTCCCATTGAACCAAGCTGAGTTTCCCAGATGCCTCAAAATATTTATTTATTTTTCCTCAAAAAAAAAAAAAAATCAGGTAAAAAGAAGTGCAATTTCGACCGATAAACGAGGGGCTGTCCACGGGAGCTGACTCCAGCTTTGCATTTAAACAAAAAAAAAACGGTGCCGACTCTCATCATTTAACAAAAGAAGCTGCCCGGAGCTGGGTTTCGCCTCTCACCGAGACGCGCTGCCAAAACACCTATCGCTGGCTCGACCTGCAAGGCATCTGCAGATTACATTGTCATTCTTACAAAAGGCATTCTGATCGAAAGTTCGGGGGTTTAAAACCCCATCAAAACTGATTGCAGACACAGGGGGCTCCGTCTGCAGATTGCTCCGGGCGAGCAGGGATCGGGTGCTGCAGAGAATGCACTGACTGACCTACAGTGAATACTCCCCATTCTAACCATTGCAGGGGACACTGAGCCAGGCTCCACTTAAATATGCATTAAAAAATACACATACAATGGAACATAAACAGGATTCTCTCATCACATTGAGAAAAGAAAGCGACCTCACCTTTCAAAGGAAAACACTCCACAATTACTTAAAAATATAGGGCACGCATCTAAACAGATCCAGGAGTCAGAAGGCTCGCATTAGATTCTGATCATTCCCTCGGAGCTGACAGGGAAGTCTGTCAGCGCAACTTGGATGCAGTGGTGGATATTATTATCTGAAAAAAAATTGGAAGGACTCAGAAAAAACCCCCATCGTAGCCAACCCCTCTCATTTACATAGGGGAGGGGCCCGCGATTTGGCGCGAAAATAAGTACCCTTATTATTTTCCAAATGCATGGACAATGCATGCTCTAAGAGTATGCTATCGGTTTTTTTTAATGCTTTCAATATTCATAAATTTGCATTACATATTTATTCACCTTAGATCACCAAAAAGGGGCTCTCTCCCCACATAAAAGGTCCCTCTGCAGATAGGCGGAATCAGATTTTAGCTCTGCATATGGGCGGATTCGCGGACTGTGGTTAAGGGCTGAATGTCAATCATTGATTTACAACAGGAACAGCTCCAAGGGAATACTGCACCGAGCTCAAAGGGAAGCTATTAATCATGCGGACAGAAGAAAAACAAGAAACTAATTACAGATGCAAAGTAGACGACTGCCATGTGAAATTGTTGCAAAGGAGAAATGCTATTAATAAAATAGTTTAAAATCAAACTGCATATTGTAGCTGGTGTTCGACCTTTGCAAAGAATATCAAGACACACAGACCGCAGTGGCGCGACATCTAGTGGAAACGTGCAATGGATACATTCAACATGAAAGAACAACATGTTCCATGCACCCAGCGCTGTTCAATGGGCTTCGTTACGATCCCAGCTCGAAAAGCGGGCGCAGAAATAGTTATCTTTTTGACATGGGCATTCTTTAAAAGTTCTGCATTTTACCAGCCAAGTACAATACACACACCTTTAAATCTGTTCAATTGCATTCTGAGAAAAACCGGAAAAAATACATCTTAATATTCAAAATAAATGTGTAGTGGGGCGGCAGTTTGTTACCTTTGCGGGAGAGTTGTCAGTTTGAATGACAGCTGTTAAGTCAAGAAACATATGTACCGGCTGCAGACCAATGAAATTCTTATTTTGCAACTTTAAAGGGTCATTATCGCAGTAACAAACATATACAATAATCAATTATATAATCAATTCATAATTTATTGAAACATTGGAATTGAAGCTGTCGAACTATGAGGATTTGACAATTGTTCAAAATCATTTAAGTCAAAGAGTTACCTTTAAATGGCAATTTTCTCACGGAGAGCAGAGAAAACTGATTTTAAAAGTTCAGTCACTATTTAAGAAACGGGACAGCCATTTTATGCACAGCAAGATCAAAGGATGAACTGACAAACAATAAACATCAACAGATTTAGAAATCTGAAATGTAAAAAAAAGCTGGGAAATGATCAGACAGCATCGGTGGAGAGAGAAACTCTTAGATCTGATGAACGGTCCTGCACTAGAAGCGACTGTTCCACTATTTCCACCGATGCTGCCCGGCTTACAACAGTTTGCCACATTTTCTGTTTTTATCATCGGAGGATGTATGCGTTTGTTGTTTTGTCATATCGGGATTTCTAAATATCATTGATTTTTATAAATCTTTGATTGTTTGCTCAGTTCATGTAATTTTACTGCAGCTTTGCTTTGATACTATTTTTGCAGATTGTCACAAAAGCAAAGTGTAATTCAAGATTTAAACTGAAAACCTGATTTGTGAATGCATAGGAGACAAAATATGCACAGACTGTTATAATTTTAACACCAGCTCAAGTGCAGGCCAATGCAAAGATAGGTTGCCTTATTACACCAGCATACCAGATGATCAGAAATTGTGCATTCTGTAATGGTACATGGGCACTGCTGTTACAATGAGTCAGGGTTTACCTGGCACCAGATTGGTATAGGTTTATTATTGTCACAATTATACCGCACATGAGTACATCAGATTGTGCAAAAGATAAAATAAGGAATGTAGAATATAGTATTACAGCTACCAAAGAAAGTGCACATTATAAAAACGTGCATGGTCCACAACGAGGTAGATTGGAAGATCAGGAATTCATCCTTAACATATGAGAGGTCCATTCCAGAATCGATAACAGTGGAGAAGAGGATGTTCTCAAATCCAGTAGTACGTGTACGTTCAAGCTTTTGTATTTTATGACTGATGGGAGAGGGCAAAAGAGAGAACAATCGGGGTGTGAATGGTCCTCGATTACATTGGCTGCCTTCCTAAGGCAACATAAAGTGTAGATGGAGTCAATGGGAGAGTTTTGTTTGCATGATTCGTGCCTCGAGATCCCTTTGCTCACACATTTTTGCAATTTCTTGTAATCTAGGGCAATGCAGTTGCCATAGCGAGCTTAATTTATCTGAACAGGCTGTCTTTGCATTGGCCTGTTTTTTTACCTTCTGTAGAAAAAGGCTGCTTTTCAGGTTCCATTTAAATCTTTATCCTCTCACCTTATGGCCTCTTGATTCCTCCGTCCTGGGAAAAAGAATCACCTAAACTATTCCCTCCTGCATTCCACATAATAAAGTCCTAGCCTGTACAACTCTTCCTTATTACTCAGACCTTGAGCCCTGGCAGCATCCTCACAAATCTTCACTGCAATTTTTTCCAACTGAATAGCATCTTTCCTGCAGCAGTGTAATCAAAGTAGAACACAATATTCCAAGTGAGGCCTCACCAATGTCTTGTACAACTGTAACATAACACCCAACATCTATACTCCATTTTGACTGATGAAGACCATCATACCAAACATTTTCTTCATCACCCTGTCTACCTGTGACGCCACTTTCAGGAAGATCCTGCTGCAATTGTTGATAGCCATCTTCAGTGTCTATGATACTACTTGTTTTATTGTCATCTGCAAACTTATGAATCATGCTTTGTACATTCTCATCATTGATATAGATGACAAACAGTAATGGGCTGGATATATATTTTATCCCTCAGAATCTTCTCCAGTAATTTTCCTATTACAGATGTTAAGCTTACTGGTCAATAGTTATTTCAGTCATTTTTAAACAGAGGCACAACATTAGCCATCCTCTAGTCTTCTGGCCTAATGATGATTCAAGTATCTCAGTCAGGACTCAGGGAATTTATTCTCCAGCTTTGCATAGTGTCCTTGGTTATATCTGATCAGGCCCATGAGATTCATCTACCTTCATACATCATAGGACAGCCATGTTCTCAAGCTATCTCCATTAACGGACCGAAGTTTTCTAGTCTTCATGTCTTTCTCCACAATAAAAGCGAGGAGAAATATTCATTGTGGACCTTGCGTATCTCCTGCGGCTTCACATATAGATGACCATTGGTTTATGAGGGGCTCTATTCTCTCTAGTAATGCTTTTCCATTTAATATGCAAGGAATCTCTTTAGTTTCTCCTTAATCTTATCTGCTAGAGTCATCTTCATGCTCCCTTTTAGCCCTCCTGATTTCTTTCTTATGCTTCTTAATATTTTATACGCCTCTAGGGATACACTAGATCTTAGCTACCTATATCTGACTCATACCTTATTTTTGGCCCGCTGCTTTTCTTGAGCATCAATTCAGATTTTGATACTCAATTTTAACTCTTCAAATTTGGTGTGTGGGAATGCGGGATCCATTGGGCACCACTGTGAAGCTTTTGAAGTCCCATTCCCAACGCACAGAAGGCTGTGGAGGCCAATTCGCTGGATGTTTTCAAGAGAGAGTTAGATAAAGCTCTTAGGGCTAACAGAATCAAGGGATATGGGGAGAAAGCAGGCACAGGATACTGATTTTACTTCGGAGTCACGTGAGTGACTACGTGAAGACCCCGTCCAGCACGCATGCGCGACATTAGCGTTCATGCAGTGCACCCGCGACGAACGGGAGTTCAAGGCGCTCCCGCTACAAATTGAAAGTCGGGCCGACAGGTAAGTTTACCGTGGCCGTGTGTCTTTCTCTCTGTGGTCTTGTGTTCCAGGAGAATGAGCAAGGCCCGAGGAAAGAAGTCTGCAGCTCGCCCCCGTTCGTCCTCCGTTGAGGAATGCTCTTTGGAGGGGGGGCAAGAGGCGGCGGTTATAACTACCGAGCCGAGCCCAGCACCGCTAGTGCTGCCTGAGCAGCGGGCTGGAGGTACCTACAGCCGGAACCGGGCGGTAGTGTCCGACGTTTCGGATGAAGATGCCTTACCGCTCGAGAGCACAGGCAGCCGCCTAAGCTGCATGGAACGGCTTATGGAGCAATTGCTCCAGCGAGATCTGCTGAGAGAGCAGCAGCAGCCTCGCCAAGGGAGTTCAGGCACTCCCGCAGTGCCTTTTACGGCACTGGCCATTGCTTCACCTTCTTTTGAAGGCAGCATTGGCGACCAGGTCTGGGCTGGTCAAGAAGAGGGGTCACTGGCTGAAGATTTCGGGAGTACGCAGGGTGTACAGGAACAGGAAGAGCTGCTGGGTGTGGTCAACCGCTACGTGGCCATTCCACAAGCGGGTCGGCCATTAGAGCCGAAACTTGCAGCCAGCATTAACCACCTGTCCTCTAAACCCCTACAAGAACAAGTGGTCAATGAGGCTCTTCAACTATATACAGCCCCAGGAAATTGTACATCTTTGAATGTACCTGCTGTCAATAGCCAAATTTGGGGACATTTGGGGCAGAACATCAGAAACCTGGAGTTGAAGCTCCAGAAGATCCTTAAATTCCTGACTGCAGGAATAACATCTTATGCTCGGTCCATTGATGGTGCGGACATCTCCACAAATCAGCAAGACACATTAGCTCTGCTGTGCACCACTCAATATGAGATAAATAATTTTGCGAAAGGAGATTATCAAGCCTGCCCTCAACCCTAAATTTGCGGGACTCTGCAAAACACCGGGGTCAGAACCTCCTATTCTGCTCTTTGGGAAAGACCTTCCAAAAAAGGTGAAAGACCTGGAAGAAGAATCCAAGACCTTTGGTCTCGTGAGGGCAGGTTTGGGACCGAGCAGACCCAACAAACCCAGGCGGCAGTACCCCATGGCGTCCACCAGTCGTCGACCACACTATGGGACTGGTGAAAGCTCGGGGTCCGCAACCATTCCCCGTAAGCCTTTTTTAGGCCAGGGCCCAGAGCGGACCCCATGGAAAATGCGCCACCCCCCAACAACATCGAGATCAACATCAACCCTCTACAGCCCAGCAGACGCCTCATCACCCAGCGAAGAGGCAGAAGAAGCACCAATAACCATGGAGGTAGGTGGGTCTGGTTCCTCTCAGCATATGTGCAGTAGGGGCTCTGTGCTAACAGGGGGGAGATTGCACTTGTTTTTGGATGCATGGGAATCCATCACTAATGACAAGTATATACTCAGCAGCGTTCATGGCTACAAAATTGACTTTGTCCATAAAGATTTTCCACCAGTTCAGCATATACCCAAAAGGGTATTCACCCTCTCAGTCAAGGAAAAACAAGAGGGTCAAGCTGAACTGATGAGATTACAAGCTAAAGGTGTCATTGAAAGAACAAAACATGAACCTTTGGAATTTGTGTCTAATATTTTCACTAAAATCAAAAAAGATGGTGGACGACGCATCATCATTGACTTAACTACTTTGAACAAGTCTGTCAGGTATATACATTTCAAGATGGATACTTTTGAAACAGCCAGACTATTGGTTTCTAGGGGGTACTTTCTAGCAAGCATTGATTTAAAAGATGCCTACTACTCAGTACCCATACACAAGGACCATCGAAAATATTTAAAATTTATCTGGATGAAACAGCTATGGCAATATAAAGCCTTACCAAATGGGCTAACCTCTGCTCCAAGGTTGTTCACTAAAATCTTAAAACCTGCCTTGGCATTATTGAGGAAACAAAAGCATATAGTCATGGCGTATTTAGACGACATTTTAATAGTAGGGAAAACCTTGGAGACAGCTATTTTGGCAGTCGCAGCCACCAAACGTTTGTTTGAAACTTTGGGGTTTGTCATACATCCAGAAAAATCCAATCTTACACCGTCCACTGCCATGGACTATCTTGGATTTACGATAGATACTGTTCGCATGATTGTAACTCTGCCGAAGGGGAAAGCATCAGAATTGGCGCTATCATGCAACAAACTCATGAATAAACATCAGCCAACCATACGGGAAGTAGCTAGAGTTATTGGCAAAATGGTAGCAGCTTTCCCAGCTGTACAATTTGGGCCTTTGCACTATCAAAATTTGCAAAGAGCTAAAGTGCATGCACTAAAGCAAAACTCAGGTCACTTTGACCGAGCTATGAGTTTAACTGCTGAATCCATTCCAGAGTTACAATGGTGGGCGAGGAATGTAAGACTCAGCTCCAGTCCCATTATGATCACCAACCCAGTATTAACCATTCAAACGGATGCCAGTGCTTTGGGCTGGGGAGCAACTAACATGCAATCCAGCACAGGGGGCAGATGGAGTAAATTTGAATCATCTTGCCTACAGACACGGGGTATCAACTATTTAGAAATGTTGGGTGCGTTTTATGGGTTAAAAGCATATTCATGTAATACGCATCATGCACATGTCCGGTTTGCAACTAGATAATACCACGGTGGTGGCTTATATCAATCACATGGGTGGTGTAAAGTCGATATCGTGTGACAATTTGGCCAACCTAATCTGGCAATGGTGTGTTGAAAGGCATATTTGGTTATCAGCAACTTACCTTCCAGGTAAGCAAAATACAGTGGCAGACACCAGGCCACGTAGATTTAATGATAACATCGAATGGATGTTAAATCCCAAAGTGTTTGCTGAAATTACAAAGCAATATGGCACACCAGATATCGATCTATTTGCATCCAGGCTGAATCACCAGGTACCAACGTATGTCGCTTGGGAACCAGACCCTGAGGCAGCAGCAGTTGATGCATTCTCGCTGCATTGGGGGAAAATGTTCTTTTATGCTTTTCCTCCCTTCTGCCTCATCAGTCGGGTATTACGCAAGATTCAATTGGATTCCGCTTCAGGAATCTTGATAATACCTGACTGGCCTACACAGCCATGGTTCCCAGTGGCTTTCGACATGGCTGTTGAAACACCGTTGGAATTCCCCAGCAGTCGACAGTTATTAATCCACCCAGTGTCAGGCATTAGTCACCCGTGCCATGACAGAGTCAATCTCCTGGCTTGCAGATTCTAAAAAGACCTCTACTGGGCCTGGGACTGTCTGAGGACGCCATCAACATGATGACCGCATCTCACCGGGAGTCCACCAGGAGACAATACCTGACCAATATAAGAAAATGGGAACGGTATTGCTCCAAAACAGGAACTACCTACACCACAGCTACAGCCACCAGTGTTGTGGAGTTTCTGCTTGGATTACATCGGGAAGGACTCAGCTACAGCGCCATTAATACAGCCAGGAGTGCGTTGTCAGCTTATTTGGTTCCAGCAGCAGGACAACTGACTTTAGGTCCCATCCACTAGTGGTCAAAATCATGAGGGGCATTTTTAACACCAATCCCCCTAGGCCTAGGTACACTCAGATCTGGGATGTCAGCATAGTACTGACGTACCTTAGGGGATGGCCACCACCCAGGTCACTTACTCTGGAACAACTTACACTGAAATCAGTCATGCTCATGGCTCTAGTGTCAGCTCAAAGGGTACAGTCCCTCCACCTTCTGAGGCTGGACAGCATGACAGAGTCATTGGACTGTATCACATTTCACATTCAGGGGCTGGTCAAACAATCTAGACCAGGTACCACGCCTCCAGTTATGGAGTTCCGGGCATATTCACCTGACCCACGGTTGTGTGCCAAGACCCATCTCGCCAACTACATAGACACAACATATAACTTAAGAGGGAGAGAAAAAGCCTTATGGATAAGCCACAAGAAGCCTCATGGTCAGGTGACGAGCCAAACCATTTCAAGGTGGCTCAAGCAGGTGCTTAAGTCCGCGGGAATCGATACTAATGTGTACAAATCTCATTCCACCAGGGCTGCATCTACGTCGGCGGCTAGGCAAATGGATGTGCCTATGGACCATATTCTGGCCAGAGCAGGATGGTCCTCGGAAAGAACTTTCCAAAGGTTTTATAATAAGCCGCTGGCGGAGCCTGCTACATTTGCAGACAGAATTTTAGAGTCTGCAGATAATATTTAATTTAAGCCCGGGGGAGCTCTCTGTTTTTTGTTGTTATTAATAAACCTTTTTTGTTCACAAACAGGTTATTGTTGATTGTATAACATGCTTCCTCCCTCTAAGGTCTTCAGGCAGTGAGTGAAGCATGAGCTGGTACACGGTTCGGATTCACAGAGCTTTGAAGTCTTCACGTAGTCACTCACGTGACTCCGAAGTAAAATAGTAAGATTAAATGAGAACTTACCAGTTCGAAGTTTGATCTGTATTTTATGAGGAGTTACGATGAGGGATTACGTGCCCTCCGCTCCCACCCTCTATTATACAGATCAACTGGTAATTAAGTTCTTATTTTTTCTTTACTATATTTATTTCAATTGTTGTGTTTTTCTGTGAATCCACACCGCTGCTTTGAAGAAATGTCGCGCATGCGTGCTGGACGGGGTCTTCACGTAATCCCTCATCGTAACTCCTCATAAAATACAGATCAAACTTCGAACTGGTAAGTTCTCATTTAATCATACTGATTTTGGGTGACCGGCCTAATTTGCAGAAGGACATTCTTGCTATTGAGGGAGTGCAGGGTAGGTTCACGAGGTTAATTCCCAGGATGGCGGGACTGTCATATGATGAAAGAATTAAGCAACTGGCTTGGATTCACTGGAATTTAGAAGGATGAGAGGATATCTTATAGAAACATATAAAATGATTAAGGGATTGGACACGCTAGATGCAGGAAACATGTTCCCGATGTTGGGAGAGTCCAGAACCAGGGGCCACAGTTTAAGAATAAGGGGTCGGCCATTTAGAATTGAGATCAGGAAAAACTTTTTCACATAAAGAGTTGTGAATTTGTGCAAGGCAGTGGAGGCCGATTCACTGGATGCATTACACCAAATGGCCTACTCCTGCACCTATTGTCTATGTATCTATGTATCTATGTATCATATTGAATGGTGGTGCTGGCTCGAAGGGCGAATGGCTTACTCCTACACCTATTTTCAATGTTTCTATGTAATCACTTTATTGTTGACTGTCATGACTTCAGTTGTCAAAATCGTAACTAAATATCCCTCTGTGTCATTTTTGCTTTAATGCACTCCATATAAGTTGTCTTACATCATCTGTTGTCTCATGTGGGTTGGTATCAAGGTTTGTTTTATAACATTCCTCTGAAGTGTAACGGAATATTTACACCAGCAAACATACAAAGTTTTTTTATTGCTTTCTTTGCTCATTGCTAGCATTTGGTTGTATCAATGCTGCAAAGTTTAATCTTGGTAGTATGGCTGGGTGTGTGCTTGAATGTCCAGACATGTGATGAAACAATAGTACAAATTCACTGATGGGAATGGATTTAAATCACCAAAGCTGTAGCTGAGGCGAAGGTTGATCCAACAGCATAAATTCAGCACCTGTTGGTGTCAGATGTATAGTACATGCTGTTTACTAGCTGCCCTACTGAAAGGAATCCAGATGTTACAAACCAGTTCAAAAGGACCGCTGCCTTCATGAACAGTATCTATACAGTAGCCTCCACAGCATGCAGAAGAAAACTCAGGAAACTCTGAAAGGTGTGTCAAGTTTCTTCCGAGACAGTGCCGAATTACACAATGGTATATTATCCAACACGACATACAACAATATCACAATTCACTGCAATCACTTGACTAATTCTCCCCATAACAGGAAAGAAGGTGAAACTAGGTTAACCACACTTACAAATGTACATTGGGTTTTTATTTTTTTATAGTTTTATAATGATATTTATGTTCCTCATGCTATTCCAAAAGACCCATAAGATGTTAATGATTAGCGTCCATCTCTGGACTAATTGAAGGTGACACTTTTTGAATCTGTGTGGATTCTTCAAAAATTGTAGGACTTCCTTCATGAATATTTCTAAAGAGTCTCTCTCACTATTGTCTTTGTTATATTGTACTGGGATAAGATAAGATGCATTTATTTGTCACATTTAGTGATAATCTTTCAAAACTCTTTAGTTAGTGATAATCTTTCAAAACTCTTTAGATTCTGGAGTAGTTCCTGAGGATTGGCGGGTAGCAAATGTAACCCCTCTTTTTAAGAAGGGAGGGAGAGAGAAAACGGGGAATTACAGACCAGTTAGTCTAACATCGGTAGTGGGGAAACTGCTAGAGTCAGTTATTAAAGATGGGATAGCAGCACATTTGGAAAGTGGTGAAATCATTGGACAAAGTCAGCATGGATTTACAAAAGGTAAATCATGTCTGACGAATCTTGTGGAATTTTTCGAGGATGTAACTAGTAGCGTGGATAAGGGAGAACCAGTGGATGTGGTATATCTGGACTTCCAGAAGGCTTTCGACAAGGTCCCACATAAGAGATTAGTATACAAACTTAAAGCATACGGTATTAGGGGTTCAGTATTGATGTGGATAGAGAACTGGCTGGCAAACAGGAAGCAAAGAGTAGGAGTAAAACGGGTCCTTTTCACAATGGCAGGCAGTAACTAGTGGGGTACCGCAGGGCTCAGTGCTGGGACCCCAGCTATTTACAATATATATTAATGATCTGGATGAGGGAATTGAAGGCAATATCTCCAAGTTTGCGGATGACACTAAGCTGGGGGGCAGTGTTCGCTGTGAGGAGGATGCTAGGAGACTGCAAGGTGACTTGGATAGGCTGGGTGAGTGGGCAAATGTTTGGCAGATGCAGTATAATGTGGATAAATGTGAGGTTATCCACTTTGGTGGCAAAAACAGGAAAGCAGACTATTATTTAAATGGTGGCCGATTAGGAAAAGGGGAGATGCAGCGAGACCTGGGTGTCATGGTACACCAGTCATTGAAAGTAGGCATGCAGGTGCAGCAGGCAGTGAAAAAAGCGAATGGTATGTTAGCTTTCATAGCAAAAGGATTTGAGTACAGGAGCAGGGAGGTTCTACTTCAGTTGTACAGGGCCTTGGTGAGACCACACCTGGAGTATTGCGTACAGTTTTGGTCTCCAAATCTGAGGAAGGACATTATTGCCATAGAGGGAGTGCAGAGAAGGTTCACCAGACTGATTCCTGGGATGTCAGGACTGTCTTATGAAGAAAGACTGGATAGACTCGGTTTATACTCTCTGGAATTTAGGAGATTGAGAGGGGATCTTATAGAAACTTACAAAATTCTTAAGGGGTTGGACAGGCTAGATGCAGGAAGATTGTTCCCGATGTTGGGGAAGTCCAGGACAAGGGGTCACAGCTTAAGGATAAGGGGGGAAATCCTTTAAGACCGAGATGAGAAAGACTTTTTTCACACAGAGAGTGGTGAGTCTCTGGAACTCTCTGCCACAGAGGGTAGTTGAGGCCAGTTCATTGGCT
This sequence comes from Okamejei kenojei, assembly GCA_035221665.1. Taxonomy (NCBI): domain Eukaryota; kingdom Metazoa; phylum Chordata; class Chondrichthyes; order Rajiformes; family Rajidae; genus Okamejei; species Okamejei kenojei. The sequence continues at coordinate 43,312,977 of CM069135.1, read as the reverse complement.
ATATTTAAGAGTGAGTTGGATGTGGCCCTTGTGGCTAAGGGGATCAGAGGGTATGGAGAGAAGGCAGGTACGGGATACTGAGTTGGATGATCAGCCATGATCATATTGAATGGCGGTGCAGGCTCGAAGGGCTGAATGGCCTACTCCTGCACCTAATTTCTATGTTTCTATGTTTCTACATGTGCCAATTGGCACAGCAAAATTAAATCACCATACAGCCATACAGTAAAAATAAAGAACACAACATGGAGTAGATAGAATTCAACATAAAACATCCGCCCTCAGCAGGATCAAAATTTCCCACTGAGGAAAGGCACCAAAGTCAGTCTCTTCCCAATGTTCCCCACTGTTCCCCCGTGGTCGGGGCCTCCCCGAGCCCCCTGCAGTTGCCGCTACGGGCGGCCCGATGTTCAGGCCCGCTCCCCGGGGTGATGTAAGTCCGACGTCGGGGCTGGGGGACGTCCTCAGTGGCCTGGACCCCGAGTCGGCCACCTCCTACTGGAGTTCGCGGCTCCCAAAGTCCACTGGCCGCGCCGGGTGGAGATGCAACGCTGGAGGCCCTCGGCAAAGGGCCCCAGGACTCCAGGGAGTTGGTCAGCGCTGCCCGCGTTGGGAGCTCTCTAAACCAGAGCTCCATGATGTTGGAGCAGCGGCCCAACGCTCCGGAGCTCCAACGGCGACCCAGGTAGGCATCGCCCGCTCTGCGGTGACTCCAGCGCCGCGCCGCCGCTGTTGCAGCTCTGGTCCGGTTCCCGGTCCCCAGCAGGAAAGGCCGCTCCGATCCAGGAGGTAGGCCGCGAGGTGGGGAGCGAGGACGCGACTCGGAGAAATAGTCGCGACCCCGCCAGGAAGCGACTGGGAGTTCGTTTCCCCCTTATCCTGCCCCCCTCCCCCACATAAAAAAAGTTAAAGACACCCCCAAAAACAGACTTTAAACTGACTAAAAATCTTCCTGGATCTTCCTGGATCTTTCAATCAGTTTAGTTTAATTTAGGGTACACAAAAGGCTGGAGAAACTCAGCGGGTGCAGCAGCATCTAAGGAGCGAAGGAGATAGGCGACATTTCGGACCCTTCTTCAGACTGGTCAGGGATCAGGGAAACGAGAGATATAGACGGTGATGTGGAGAGATAAAGAACAATGAATGAGAGATATGCAAAAAAGTATCGATGAGAAAGGGAACAAGCCATTGTAAGCTGTTTGTGGTGTGAAAATGAGAAGCTGGTGCGACCAGGGTGGGGGAGGGAGATAGAGAGAGAGGGAATGCCAGGGCCCGAGGGCTGAGGGAGAGGTGGGAAGGGCAGGAGACAGCAAGGGTTAACAGAATTGAGAAAATTCAATTTTCAAGCCCAAAGAATGCAGACTCCCCAAGCGGAATATGAGGTGCTGTTCCTCCAACTTGCGGTGTTGCTCACTCTGGCCGTGGAGGAGGCCCAGGACCGAGAGGTCGGATACCGAATGGGAGGGGTTTAATTTAGTTTAGTTTATTGTCACGTGTGCTGAGGTACAGTGAAAAGTCTTTTGTTGCGTGCTAACCAGTCAGCGGACAGATAATACATGATTGCAATCAAGCTGTCCACAGTGTACAGATAAATGAGAATGGGAATAACATTTAGTGCAAGATAAAGTCCAGTAAAGTCCAATTAAAGATAGTCCGAGGGTCTTCAAGGAAGTCGATGGTAGCTCAGGACCGCTCTCCAGCTGTTGATAGAATGGTTCAGTTACCTGATGACAGCTCGGAAGAAACTGTCCCAGAATCTGGAGGTGTGCGGTTTAGGAGTGTGAAAACTGCCGAGGCAGTATGAGGTGTAAATGGAGTCGATGGTCGGTTTGTGAGATAATCAGGGCTGCGCCCACCATTCGCTGGAATGTTCTGTGTTCTTGGATGGAGCTGTTCCCGAACCATGCTGTGATGCATCCTGATCAAATGATTTCTGTGGTGCATCTATAGAAGACAGAAACCAGAACCCAAAGACAGAATCAACTTATGCGATCATTTTTGGAACAATATATAATTTCCGGTATGCCATATTCTTATCTCCAGCAAAATGGGTGGTTTTGAGCACATGAACCTTAATAGAGAGCTTTCCTTTACAATACTTGTCATGATGTTTGCTTTGTTTCAATTATCTTTCTCTCACTTTCTCTCCCGATTCAGTTAAATCACATTCAAAAGCATCTGAAGTTTTTGATGCATCAGCGTTTCCTCAGGAGTATATACTATACAGAGATAGGCATCAATCTGCTGTTGGGAAGATTATCTATGAGGCAATGTTTCACAATGGAACTCGATCTGCCTTTCAAGGCTTGTATCTTTAGTGAGTTTTTCACTGTACTTTCTGATCTTTCTGCTTTTCCATTTGATTGATTGTAAGGAGATTTAAAGCAATGTCTGATCCCACCTTATTTCACAAACTGAAGTGACTGCAACTGTGGAACGTTTCTGCAATATAACTTGCGTAGAAAGGAACTGCAGATGCTGGTATGTACCAAAGACAGAGACAAAGTGCTGGAGTAACAGTTCCGGCAACATCTCTGGAGAGAAATGGGGTCCCATCCCATCTTTTTTCTGGAGAGTTACTCCAGCACATTGTATCTGTATGTAATGTAACTTGTCAGAAACCCCATGTATCATTAAAATGGATCTGTATTCTTTTGTGCATTGGTGATGGTGCACGATACCCTACGGTTACTCTCAATGGTTACTCTCAATCCATTTCAAATAGTTATTTGCCAATACCAGGATGTTGTTCTTGCACTTCTTGCAATGTTCAAAGTTGGCACACTGTATGATCACAGAGGCCACTTCCATGTTAAGTATGGCTCCCTTGGTAGTTGCAAGCTGGAGTCCTGCCAGACTGTAGCATTGGCTAGCACTTCCACATCTTTGTCTATGCAGGTCCAATGAACAAAGTGATGTACTGCATTTACATTAACAAAACTTGAGTAGCCTGTGAGATTCTCTCCATATTATGCTTCATAATTCTTTGGGTATAACTGACTATTTTATGCAACACTGATCTTTAGACAGCTCAAAATCAATTTGATCTTCTCATCCAAATGTGTGCCCAAATTAACCCAGCCACTCAAAGTAAACTCATGTACTAATTTATTACGCAATCCTTTAGCGTCAATCTCAGTTTTACTGAGATTGTCACTTTTACTGAAAAGTCATTCCCTGTAAGTTGTATAATGCATTTTTTAATATATGCTACAGTGTTTGCTTAAGTCAATCTTGATAATTTTTTAATTGTAGCATTCTGCTTGGATGCTCAATTTTCAAATTACTTGGTCATATTGGGACAGATGCATGGCTCATCATTGTTTCTTCAAAGCTGCAATGGTGGTGATTATGGGCTGGGTTACAAGTACACCAATAAAGTTAGGCAGTCAGTGAATGGTCTGCCTAACAAGAAACAGTGAAACTCTGTGATCTCAAATGGCATTAGTAATGCCTTCTTCTGCACTAGGACAGAGGTCTTCTTGGCCTATGTTAGTGTGTTTAATATAAAGACAATAAGACTTCACCGGTCATTAGCCACAATGTGGCAGATTGCAGTTTCAAATCCACAGCTGGAAGTATCAGCCTAGATTTTTATAGTACTCTGGAATACAAATTGAACTTCTAGCTCAGCCAAGAGTACTGCCAATTGAAGCACAGTTGACACCAAAGAAATTAAACTTGTTTCACTGAACACTTGCACTTGGTTCACCAAAGTTTACGGGATCTCTGATTGCTAACCTTTTTAACTTCTCTTCCCATTCCCAAACTGATTTTCTTGTATCTGCAAATTCCCATGTTGAACTCAAACCAAGTCTGCCTAACCTGGAGGCAGGATCGATTTTAACATTTAAAAGTAAAGTAGATAGGTATATGGACGGGAAGGGAATGGAGGGGTATGGTCTGAGTGCAAGTAGATGGGACTAGGGGAAAACAAATAGTCGGCACGGACTGAAAAGGCCGAGAGGGCCCGTTTCCGTGCTGTAATTGTTATATGGTTATATGGTTAACCTACTGAATCTACTGAAAACAGGAAACTCTAGAGCCAAAGCAACGTTTCAATTGAGCTGTTAAGGTAATCCAGGTCTAATTATAAGCACATTTTGGCAATCGTTATTTTGTCAATAACATCTCCATCAATAAACAGTTTGGGACTAATAAGACAAATATGCTTTTATTTATTCATGCTCTGTCGACAGTTATTGAACTTTAAGATGCAGCAAGTAAGACTTTTTTTTGCTCCATTTTTGGCACAGATGACAATTAAACATTTTTGACTCTTGACACTTTGAAGAAACTGTCTTTTAAAATGTTCAAATGTCAGATTTATTCTTTTAAGCTATGTTTTAATTTGTCTGCACGCTACCATATTTCACTTGGGAAGACAAATAAATAACTTCACGCTTTTTCCACCAGGCCTATTTTATGGCTGGGTATTAGTATTTGGTACAAGGACAGTACATCTCCCCTTCTTTGTTCTTTTCTTTTTCTCTCACTGGGAAATAAGCTTGTCTTCATTCAACAGCTCCTCGTCCTGGTCTAAAATAGTAAACATGAGCTATTTTCCCACTTACAAGCAAGCTGTTAACTTTAGCATAGGTAGGAACCGAAGATAGACACAAAAAGCTGGAGTAACTCAGCGGGACAGGCAGCATCTCTGGAGCGAAGGAATGGGAGATGTTTCGGGTCAAGACTCTTCTTCAGACTGGTTAGGGATAAGGGAAATGAGAGATATAGGCGATGGTGTAGAGAGTTAAAGAACAATGAATGAAAGATGCAAAAAAGTAACAATGATAAAGGAAACAGGCCATTGTTTTTAAAATGTGGTCATAGAGTTGCGGAGAGCAGGAGGAATAACAGAGGTGGGATCAGCGAGAGAGGATGTTGCAGAACTCTCGTCGGAGAACTTCTTCAAAGTAGACATACCTTGAGGAGATTTATTTCTGTCTTACGTATGTTGTATCTGATTTTAAATCTTTACAATACAGGCTATATCTAGTCATATTTAGAAAAGGCATTTGAGTAATATTTAGGGTAAGAAGTAAGGTGCAGTGATAGCTCCTACTCATTTTCAATCCTTCCATTACATAAACGAAACGTCACAAAATGCAAACATTATTTTTTAACTATTATTTGTTCCTCCTGTTGCTTTCTGTTTGATAATTTGCCTCCCATTTGTGCATTTGTCTGTCAACCCTACTGCCTCATCAGACATCCCAGTTATTCTATCGCCATGTCTTTATTTTTATGGTAATGTTTTTCCCCGACCAGCCGAGGTGTTTTCTTTGAATAATTTGCAGAAGGCAAACAATTTTGAATCTGGTCGAGCTACAAACAATCAGATAAAAATAATCATCATTTATGTATCTCGATAACAAAAACTATGCCATATCTCTGTGGAGAGACACAAAAAGCTGGAGTGACACAGCAGGACAGGCAGCATCTCCGGAGAGAAGGAATGGGCGACATTTCGGGTCGAAACCCTTCTTCAGACTGGTTAGGGATAAGGGAAACAAGAGATATAGATGGTGATGTGAAGAGATAAAGAACAATGAATGAAAGATATGCAAAAAAAAGTAACAATGATACAGGAAGCAGGCCATTGTAAGCTGTTTGTAGGGTAAAAATGAGAAGCTAGTGCGACGGGTTGGGGAGGGATAGAGAGAGAGGGAATGCCGGGGCTACCTGAAGTGAGAGAAATCAATATTCATAACACTGGGTTGCAAGCTGCCCAAACAAATTATGAGAAGCTGTTCCTCTAATTTGCATTTAGCCTCACTCTGGCAGTGGAGGAGACAGGGGACAGAAAGGTCTGTGTTGGAAAGGGAAGGAGAATTAAAGTGTCCAGCAACCGGGAGATCAGGTTGGTTCAGGCGGGCTGAGGGAAGGTGTTCCGCAAAACGATCGTCCAGTCTGCATTAGGTCTCGCCGATGCATAAGAGTCCACATCTTGAACAAAAAGATACAGTAGATGAGGTTGGAGGAGGTGCAAGTGAACCTCTGCCTAACCTGAAAGGACTGTCGGGGTACCTGGACTGAGTCGAGGGAGAAGGTATAGCGACAGGTATTGCATCTTCTGTGGTTGCAGGGGAAGGTACCTGGGGAGGGGGTGGTTTGGGTGGGAAAGGATGTTAAGCAGGGTGTTGCAGCAAGAACAGTCTATGTGGAAGACAGAAAGGGGTGGAGATGGGAAAATATGGCTAGTTGGAGGTGGCGGAATTTTCGGAGGATTATGTGTTGTATGCAACGGGTGATGGGGTGGAAGGTAAGGACTAGGGGGACTCTGTCTCTGTTGCGACTAGGAGGAGGGGGGATCAAGGGTGGAGCTGCGGGGTACCTATGATACATGAGTGAAGGCCTCATCTATGATGGGACAGGGGAACCCCCATTCCCTAAAGAATGAGGACATCTCAGATGTTCTAGTATGGAACACCCTCATCTTGGGGGCAAATGTGGCATAGATGGAGGAATTGGTAGGGGATAGAGTCTTTGCAGGAAGCAGGGTGGGAAGACGTGTAGTCGAGATAGTTGTGGGAGTCAGTGGGTTTGTAATAGACGTCAGTCAATGGTCTTTATGGATTTTATGTGATAGACCAACACAAAGTGGTGCATAATTGTGAAGTGGAAGGAAAATGATACATGGTTTCCAAATTTTATTACAAATAAAAAACTGAAAAGTGTGGCGTGCAGAAGTATTCAGCCCCCTGAGTCAATACTTTGTAGAACCACCTTCCTCCACATTACTGTGTCCCCTACATGGCTTGTGGCAAACTGCAAATGGGACTTCTTATGGCTTTGTTTCAACAATGGCTTTTTTCTTGCCACTCTTCCATAAAGGCCCGATTTGTGGAGTGCACGACTAATAGTTGTCCTGTGGACAGATTCTCCCACCTGAGCTGTGGATCTCTGCAGCTCCTCCAGAGTTACCATGGGCCTCTTGGCTGCTTCTCTGATCAATGCTCTCCTTGCCCGGCCGGTCAGTTTAGGTGGACGGCCATGTCTTGGTAGGTTTGCAGTTGTGCCATACTCTTTCTATTTTCAGATGATGGATTGAACAGTGCTCCGTGAGATGTTCAAAGCTTGGGATATTTTTTGATAACCTAACCCTGCTTTAAACTTCTCCACAACTTTATCCCTGACCTGTCTGGTGTGTTCCTTGGGCTTCATGATACTGTTTGTTCACTAATGTTCTCTAACAAACCTCTGAGCCCTTAACAGAACAGCTGTATTTATACTGAGATTAGATTATACACTATTTACTAATTAGGTGACTTCTGAAGGCAATTGGTTGCACTGGATTTTATTTAGGGGTATCACAGTAAAGGGGGCTGAATACCTTTGCATGCCACACTGTTCAGTTTTTTATTTGTAAAAAAATTTGAAAACCATGTATCATTTTCCTTCCACTTCACAATTATGCACCACTTTGTGTTGGTCTATCACATAAAATCCCAATAAAATACATTTACGTTTGTGTTTGTAACGTGACAAAATGTGGAAAAGTTCAAGGGGTATGAAAACTTTTGCAAGCCACTGTAGATAGACACAAAAAGCTGGAGTAAATCAGCGGTACAGGCAGCATCTTTGGAGAGAAGGAATGGGTGATGTTCCAGGTCGCGATGCTTCTTCAGACCCTACAAAGAGGCAGGCATAGCTGTGGCCCATGCAGGTGCCCATAGCTACTCCTTGGACTTGGAGGAAGTGGGAGGAGTCAAATGAGAAGTTGTTGAGTAGAGGGAAATTGGATGGTTCTGTGGTCGAGGAAGAAACGGAGGGCTTTAATGCGTTCCTGGTGGGGGATTGAGGTGTATAGAGACTAACCGTCCATAGTAAAGATGAGGGAGTGGGGGCTCGGAGAACAGAAGTCATTAAAGAGACGAAGGGCATCTTGGACATAGGTTGGGAGAGATTGGACCGGGAGGATAGGATGGAGTTGAGGTATGCTGAAATCATTTCTGTGGGACATGAGCAGGCAGAAACAATGGGTCTGCCAGATTTGTGGATTTTGGTGGAGAAAACCTGGCTCTGCGGGGCTGGGAAATGATAAGGCCTGGTGCTCGTCTGTGGGGTCATGTCCAAGTATAAGTAGGAGGAGATGTCTGAGAGTTGTCGCTTGGCCTCAACCCGATAGAGGGCAGCGTGCCAGACGACAACGACACCTGCCTTGTCGGCGAGTTTGATTACTTCTGGCTATCTGCATTCCACAGCCTCCAACCTTATCGTTTCCCAGCTCCCCACAGCCCATTTTTACCTTCTCCCCAAAATCCACAAAAACAACTGCCCTGTCAGACACATTGTTTCTGCCTGCTCTTATCCCACGGAAATGATTTTGATGTATCTTGACTCCATCATATCCCTCCTGGTCCAATCCCTCCCAACCTATGTCCAAGATACCTCATATGCCCTTCATCTCTTTAATGACATGCTTTCCGAGCCCCCACTCCTTCATCTTTACTATGGACGGTTATCCCCCATACCTCAATCCCCCACCAGGAAGGCCTGAAAGCCCTCCGTTTCTTCCTCGACCACAGACCATCCAATTTCCCTCTACACAACAACTTCTCCTTTGACTCCTCCCACTTCCTCCGAGTCCAAGGAGTAGCTATGGGCACACGCATGGGCCCCAGCTATGCCTGCCTCTTTTTAGCGTGTGTTGAACAATTCCTGTTCCAGGGGTACCGTGGCCCTATCCTCAAACTCTATCTCCGTTTCATTGGTGACTGCATCAGTACTGCCTCCTGCACCCATGCAGAACTCATGGACTTAATCAACTTCCCCAGCAATTTTCATCCTGCAGTCAAACTTACTTGGACCATCTCTGACACCTCCCTCCCCTTTCTTGATCTCACAGTCTCCATCACAGGAAATAGACCATTGACTGACATCCATTATAAACCCACTGTCTCCCACAACTATCTCGACTACACTTCTTCCCACCCTGCTTTCTGCAAATTCTGCACCCAAAATGAGGTGTTCCATACTGGAACATCCGAGATGTCTTCATTCTTTAGGGAATGTGGGTTCCCCTCTCCCATCATGGATGAGGCCCTAACTCTTGTCTCCTTGGTGACCCACAGCTCCACCTTTGCTCCCCCTCCCCCTAGTCGCAACAGAGACAGAGTCCCCCTAGTCCTTACATTCCACCCCATTAGCTGTCGCATACAACACATAATCCTCCAAATTTTCCGCCACTTCCAACTAGCCACATTTACCCATTTCCACCCCTTTCCGCCTTCCGCAGAGACCGTTCCTTATGCAACTCACTGGTTAACACATCCCTTCCCACCCAAACCACCCCCTCCCCAGGTACCTTCCCTTGCAACCGCAGAAGATGCAACACCTGTCGCTATACCTCCTCCCTCGAATCTGTCCAGGGACCCCAACAGTCCTTACTGGTTAGGCAGCGGTTCACTTGCACCTCCTCCAACCTCATCTACTGTATCCATTGTTCAAGATGTGGACTTTAATATATCAGCAAGACCAAACGCAGACTGGGCGATCGTTTCGCGGAACACCTTCGCTCAGCCTGCCTGAACCAACCTGATCTCCCAGTTGCTGGACACTAATTCTCCATCCCATTGCTATACAGACCTTTCTGTCCTTGGTCTCCTCCATTGCCAGAGTGAGGCTAAACGCATATTGGAGGAACGGCATCTCATATTTCGCTTGGGCAGCTCGCGGACCAGTGTTATGAATATTGATTTCTCTCACTTCATGTAGCCCCGGCATTCCCTCTCTCTCTATCCCTCCTCCACCCAAGTCGCACTTGCTTCTCATTTTCACCCGTCAAACAGCTTACAATGGCCTGTTTTCCTTTATCATCGTTACTTTTTTGCATATCTTTCATTCATTGTTCTTTATCTCTCCACATAACTGTCTATATCTCTTGTTTTCCTTATCCCTAACCTGTCTGAAAGAAGGATATTGACCCGAAACGTCACCCATTCCTTCTCTCCAGAGATGCTGCCTGTCCCGCTGAATTATTCCAGATTTCTATGTCTCTCTCTGGTTTAAACCAACATCTGCAGTTCCTTCTTACCCATATCTCTGTGGATTCTCTTGTGAAAGATGATTCATTTATAGATTATAAAGACTATATGTGTTTCGATTAGAGATAGCAATTTAGAAGACTTGGCACCTTAGCATTTATTCCTGAACTGCATTTTCTCCATCAGAAGACACAGAAAATCTATACTCAATGTTCCCTGACAAAGGAATGTCAGATGTTCCTGTCAACTCCATTTTTTCACAGTAGGTGAAGTCACAGTGTATTAAATTTCACAAACTATTCAGAACAGCATTAATAACATTTTTCAAGGTGCTTGCACTATTGTGCATGAAAGCGGGAAGGGTCATCTCCTGTGTAAGTGATATCCAGCCAGATGAATGTAATCATTTATCAATCTTGCTCTTCCCAACTGCATACTGACTTGCTGTTAAAAGTTGTTAAAAGTCACAATGTAAATAAAAGAGAAGCAACACAGCTCTGGATGGGGTTTTACCCTGAGCCAAGGGTGGCCATCAAAAATTAGTTTAGTTGTGTTTATTGTCACGTGTACTGAGGTACAGTGACGAGCTTTTGTTGTGTGCTAACCACTCAGTGGAAAGACAATACATGATTACAATCGGGTCATACACAGTGATTATAGCTGATTGTTACAATAACCAATTTTGTTGGACCGATTATGCTGGATATGGTATTTTTGTATATCAATATCAATTGGCATTAAAAAAAAGTCATTCAGTGTGTGAGATTGCTCATAAATTGTTAAACATTCAAAGAAATAATCTAACAATAAAGTTTCTGGCAGATCTTTTTTTTAAACAAAGGAATGTATGTCAGTACTGTTAAAGATAACAATGAATTGTTACCACTATGTTGCTAAGTGTGTCTATATTTTCATTTAATACAGTAGAATTTTATAAAAATCAGTTCAAAAATGATGTACAGCTGCTGTAACATTAGAAATTAGCATTGTCTGTTACATGATGTGAACATATGAAATTGGAGCAGGAGTAACCCATCTGGCTCTTTGAGAGTGCTTTGCCATTCATCAAGATCATAGAGTTATTTTCATATCAAATTAAAAAAGGCTCCTCAGCCCACATCCAAGCTGCCCCTTGAACCCACTTACACTAATTCCATTTACCTCCATATTCTTCCCTCCTTTGTGACTGAAGTTCTTGCTAAATGGTGTTTCAATGTCATAAGGTGACATAAGGAATAGGAGTAGAATTAGGCCAATCGGCCCATCAAGTCTACTCTGCCATTCAATCATGGCTGATCTATCTCTCCCTCCTAATCCCATTCTCCTGCCTTCTTCCAATAACCTCTAACGCCCGTACTAATCAAGAATCGATCTATCTATGCCTTAAAAATATCCGCTAACTGCCACCACAGCCTTCTGTGGCAAAGAATTCCACAGATTCACCACCCTCTGTCAAAATAAATCTCATCTCCTTCCTAAAAGAACGTCCTTTAATTCTGAGGCTATGACCTCTGGTCTTAGACTCGCCCACGTGGAAATATCCTCTCTACATCCACTGTATCCAAGCCATTCATTATTCTGTGATGAGTGTATAGTATCTGTCTTCATCAGCACAATCCAGACCCCCAACCACCCTCTGTGTGAAAAGATTCTCCCACAGATCCCCTCTAAACTTTCCACCCCTCACCTTTAATATATGACCTCTTCTCTTGGGCTCCCCTACCATGGTTTAGAAAATAAAAGTGATATGGAATAAAGATAATGTAGATCTAATCTGAAGGTTAGATCCAATCTAATAAGAAGGTTGTTGGACGTAAGGTCATCATAACTGTAACAAAACTCGAAAAGGTATTGGGGCATGATGTGAACATGCTCCACACTTGCATGCATTGTGGTTGGATCTATCTTGAACTCATTTTTTAGATCATGGATTGCATACCCTCACAAAACAACTGTAAATTGATGATGAATTTCCATATGCAGCCAAATCTGAGGTGGGTACTGATTAACGGAGCAAAAGGCTTTAGTGAGGTCAAAAATGTTAAGTAGAGTGTTTTGATGATGTTCCCTGCATTTCTCTTGGTGCTGTTATGTGATGAAGGTCATGATGATTGTGCCACAGTGATAGGATTTATCCTTCAGTCAACAACACTTAAATAAATTGATGGGATGAGCAAATGTAGGCTTATTGTAAGGATCTGATGTGAAATGATCTTAAGCTGTCTAAGCCCAATTTATAATGGGTTAGCTCAAGCCCCAAGTTAATTCCAAACCAACAATATTTGTCACTGTGTTTGGAGATCTACTGTCAATAAACATGCAGTAATAAAGAAATAAATTGTTTACATTGGCACCATGGGGATGTTATGCAGAGCTAGAGGCGAATGCTTCCTCATTTTTTGCATTGCCTGAGAACTCAGCAATTCTATTGCCTCAGAGTTGCATAAGTAGTGAATGTGTTATGTTCCCAACACTGATAACCTACATCTTAATGATTACTTCTGCTTTATCTTTTTCAAGATATATAAAAAATAATTATGCAACTCTATTTATGATGTAGCAAAGATCATTATGTCACAGGATCCTTATTAAAGATCGATCGATCTTTAATAAGGATCCTGTGACATATGATGCTTTAATCTATCTATCTAATCTATCTATCTATCTATCTATCTATCTATCTATCTATCTATCTATCTATCTATCTATCTATCTATCTATCTATCTATCTATCTATCTATCTATCTATCTATCTATCTATCTATCTATCTATCTATCTATCTATCTATCTATCTATCTATCTATCTATCTATCTATCTATCTATCTATCTATCTATCTATCTATCTATCTATCTATCTATCTATCTATCTATCTATCTATCTATCTATCTATCTATCTATCTATCTATCTATCTATCTATCTATCTATCTATCTATCTATCTATCTATCTATCTATCTATCTATCTATCTATCTATCTATCTATCTATCTATCTATCTATCTATCTATCTATCTATCTATCTATCTATCTATCTATCTATCTATCTATCTATCTATCTATCTATCTATCTATCTATCTATCTATCTATCTATCTATCTATCTATCTATCTATCTATCTATCTATCTATCTATCTATCTATCTATCTATCTATCTATCTATCTATCTATCTATCTATCTATCTATCTATCTATCTATCTATCTATCTATCTATCTATCTATCTATCTATCTATCTATCTATCTATCTATCTATCTATCTATCTATCTATCTATCTATCTATCTATCTATCTATCTATCTATCTATCTATCTATCTATCTATCTATCTATCTATCTATCTATCTATCTATCTATCTATCTATCTATCTATCTATCTATCTATCTATCTATCTATCTATCTATCTATCTATCTATCTATCTATCTATCTATCTATCTATCTATCTATCTATCTATCTATCTATCTATCTATCTATCTATCTATCTATCTATCTATCTATCTATCTATCTATCTATCTATCTATCTATCTATCTATCTATCTATCTATCTATCTATCTATCTATCTATCTATCTATCTATCTATCTATCTATCTATCTATCTATCTATCTATCTATCTATCTATCTATCTATCTATCTATCTATCTATCTATCTATCTATCTATCTATCTATCTATCTATCTATCTATCTATCTATCTATCTATCTATCTATCTATCTATCTATCTATCTATCTATCTATCTATCTATCTATCTGTCTATCTGTCTATCTGTCTATCTGTCTATCTGTCTATCTATCTATCTATCTATCTATCTATCTATCTTTGCAGACGTTTTCATACCCCTTGAACTTTTCCACATTTTGTCACGTTACAACCACAAACGTAAATGTATTTTATTGGGATTTTATGTGAAAGACCAACACAAAGTGGCGCATAATTGTGAAGTGGAAGGAAAATGATACATGGTTTTCAAATTTTTTTACAAATAAAAAACTGAAAAGTGTGGCGTGCAAAAGTATTCAGCCTCCTTTACTCTGATACCCCTAAGTGCAACCAATTGCCTTCAGAAGTCACCTAATTAGTAAATAGAGTCCACTTGTGTGTAATCTAATCTCAGTATAAATACAGCAGTTCTGTGAAGGCCTCAGAGGTTTGTTAGAGAACATTAGTGAACAAACAGCATCATGAAGCCCAAGGAACACACCAGACAGATCAGGGATAAAGTTGTGGAGAAGTTTAAAGCAGGGTTAGGGTATGAAAAAATATCCCAAGCTTTGAACATCTCACGGAGCACTCTTCCATCCATCAACCGAAAATTGAAAGAGTATGGCACAACTGCAAACCTACCAAGACATGGATGTCCACCTAAACTGACAGGCCGGGCAAGGAGAGCATTGATCAGAGAAGCAGCCAAAAGGCCCATGGTAACTCTGGAGGAGCTTCAGAGATCCACAGCTCAGGTGGGAGAATCTGTCCACAGGACAACTATTAGTCGTGCACTCCACAAATCGGGCCTTTATGGAAGAGTGGCAAGAAGAAAGCCATTGTTGAAACAAAGCCATAAGAAGTCCCGTTTGCAGTTTGCCACAAGCCATGTGGGGGACACACCAAACATGTGTCCCCCACATGTTTTTCTTTTCTTCGGTATTCACCAAGGAGAGGATATTGAACTCTGTGAGTTAAGGGGAAAAAGTAGAGTAGCTTTTGAAACTATGAGATTCAAAGAGGAGGAAGTACTGACACTTTTGAAAAATATAAAAGTGGATAAGTCTCCAGGTCCTGACAGGATATTCCCTAGGACATTGAGGGAAGTTAGTGTAGAAATAGCAGGAGCTATGACAGAAATATTTCAAATGTCATTAGAAACGGGAATAGTGCCAGAGGATTGGCGTACTGCGCATGTTGTTCCATTGTTTAAAAAGGGTTCAAAGAATAAACCTAGCAATTATAGACCTATTAGTTTGACGTCAGTGGTGGGCAGATTAATGGAAAGGATACTTAGAGATAATATATATAAGCATCTGGATAAACAGGGTCTGATCAGGAACAGTCAACATGGATTTGTGCCTGGAAGGTCATGTTTGACAAACCTTCTTGAATTTTTTGAAGCAGTAACTAGGGAAATTGATGAGGGTAAAGCAGTGGATGTTGTCTACATGGATTTCAGTAAGGCCTTTGACAAGGTTCCCCATGGAAGGTTGGTTAAGAAGGTTCAATCTTTGGGTGTTAATGGCGGAGTAGCAAGATGGATTCAACAGTGGCTGAATGGGAGATGTCAGAGAGTAATGGTGGATGGCTGTTTGTCAGGTTGGAAGCCGGTGACCAGTGGGGTGCCTCAGGGATCTGTGTTGGGTCCACTGTTGTTTGTCATGTACATCAATGATCTGGATGATGGGTGGAAAATTGGATAAGTAAGTATGCAGATGATACTAAGATAGGTGGTGTTGTGGATAATGAAGTAGATTTTCAAAGTCTACAGAGAGATTTGGGCCATTTGGAAAAGTGGGCTGAAAGATGGCAGATGGAGTTTAATGCTGATAAGTGTGAAGTGCTACATCTTGGCAGGACAAATCAAAATAGGACGTACATGGTAAATGGTAGGGAATTGAGGAATGCTGTGGAACAGAGGGATCTAGGAATAACTGTGCATAGTTCCCTGAAGGTGGAATCGCATGTAGATAGGGTGGTAAAGAAAGCCTTTGGTGTGCTGGCCTTTATAAATCAGAGCATTGAATATAGGAGTAGGGAAGTAATGTTAAAATTGTACAAGGCATTGGTAAAACCAATTCTGGAGTATGGTGTACAATTTTGGTCGCCTAGTTATAGGAAGGATGTCAACAAAATAGAGAGAGTACAGAGGAGATTTACTAGAATGTTGCCAGGGTTCCAGCAACTATGTTACAGAGAAAGGTTGAACAAGTTAGGTCTTTATTCTTTGGAGCGCATAAGGTTAAGGGGGGACTTCATTGAGGTCTTTAAAATGATGAAAGGGATAGACTGAGTTGACGTGGATACGTTTTTCCCATTGAGGGTAGGGAAGATGCAAACAAGAGGGCGTGACATGAGAATTAAGGGACAGAGGTTTCGGGGTAATGTGAGGGGGAACTTCTTTACTCAGAGGGTGGTGGCTGTGTGGAATGAGCTTCCAGTAGAAGTGGTGGAGGCAGGATCGATTTTAACATTTAAGAGTAAATTGGATAGGTATATGGACGTGAAGGGAATGGAGGGGTATGGTCTGAGTGCAGGTAGATGGGACTAGGGGAAAACAAATGGTCGGCACGGACTGGAAGGGCCGAGAGGGCCTGTTTCTGTGCTGTAATTGTTATATGGTTATATGGTTATATGGTTATGTGGAGTAAGGTGCTCTGGTCTGATGAGACCAAAATTGAAGTTTTTGGCCTAAATGCAAAACGCTATGATTGGCGGGAAACTAACACTGCACATCACCCTGAACACACCATCCCCACTGTGAAACATGATGGTGGCTTTATCGCTGATCTGTCATCATGCTGTGGGGATGTTTTCTTCAGCAGAACAGGGAAGCTGGTCAGAGTTTGATGGGAAGATGGATGGAGCAAATACAGGGCAATCTTGGAAGAAAACCTGTTGTCTGCAAAAAGACTTGTGGGCGGAGGTTTACCTTGACCCTAAATAGACAGTCAGAGTTACAATGGAATGTTTAGATCAAAGCTGGCCCAGTCAAAGTCCAGACCATCAATTGAGAATCTCTGGCAAGACTTGAAAATAGTGATTGTTAACCAGTTCAAAGTTTGATGAGGAGTAACGATGAGGGATTACGTGAAGAAGCCCCGCCTGGCGCTGGAACGGCATACTTCGAAGCAGCGGCATGAAAAACACAGAACATAATAGCCGGAGTAAGATAGTAAGGCTCAACATAGATTTAGAACTACTAGATGATCATTTATTTTATGAGGGTCGGGAGTGGAGGGCACGTAATCCCTCATCGTTACTCCTCATAAAATAACGATCAAACTTCGAACTGGTAAGTTCTCGTTTAATCTTACTATTTTACTTCGGAGTCACGTGAGTGACTACGTGAAGATTTTGAAGCTTTCTGTGTTTTTTATGTCGTAGACTCATTCCATACGACACTCTGGCTCACACAACACAGTAATGAGCAAAATAACACATTTCTTCCTCCAAACATTGCCTCAAGTTATGTGATAAATTATTTCACATTATAAAAGAATAAAAGTAATGCCCTTTCCATTGAAAGGCAAGTTTATCACAAAATATCAATTGATATATATAATTTGATGGTATGAACAAAGCAACAATTATAGAGAACCCAACACTCCATGTCCAATCGTGACACAATGACTGATTCCACTTAATTTAATATTTATTTTACACCCTCCTGTGGCCTTGCATCTTTGCTCGAGCGGCTCATCCTGTGCCATTCCTGTGAATGTATCTACCTCTTTAACAGAGTGATTTTCCACATTTCAGTGTCTAGTTCCACTGAGTGTTATTCAATGTTTAACCATCTAGAATACATTTCTCTAGAACTATCAGTTTTACTGAAACCTAATGTGTTTTTTTTTGTGTGTAATAAGTAGTGCTGTCTCATTACCACAGAGACTCTTACTTACTTCAACATATTTCATCAATGTTCACACACACACACAATTTAAGGCCGACAGGATATGCTTATAGGTTTACCTTGGTTTCAGCTCTTCTTGGTCTGCTTTGTTTGGTAAATTCATAAACATATATGATAATGTAATCTGTATCCACATATAACGTAATATTTGCAATGTTTGCACTCTTATCTTGATACTAAAGTCATCAGCATTATTACTTTCAATGTTAACTTTTTTGAATCATTGATAGAATTGGAGTCCATTGCCAAAGGCAATTCAGGACTATATTGATCTCCAGACTTATGTATCCCTGTTGCAACTGTCCCCTGTCCCTGTCCCTGTCCCTGTCCCTGTCCCTGTCCCTGTCCCTGTCCCTGTCCCTGTCCCTGTCCCCCTGTCCCTGTCCCTGTCCCTGTCCCTGTCCCTGTCCCTGTCCCTGTCCCTGTCCCTGTCCCTGTCCCTGTCCCCCTGTCCCTGTCCCTGTCCCTGTCCCTGTCCCTGTCCCTGTCCCTGTCCCTGTCCCTGTCCCTGTCCCTGTCCCTGTCCCTGTCCCTGTCCCTGTCCCTGTCCCTGTCCCTGTCCCTGTCCCTGTCCCTGTCCCTGTCCCTGTCCCTGTCCCTGTCCCTGTCCCTGTCCCTGTCCCTGTCCCTGTCCCTGTCCCTGTCCCTGTCCCTGTCCCTGTCCCTGTCCCCCTGTCCCTGTCCCTGTCCCTGTCCCTGTCCCTGTCCCTGTCCCTGTCCCTGTCCCTGTCCCTGTCCCTGTCCCTGTCCCTGTCCCTGTCCCTGTCCCTGTCCCTGTCCCTGTCCCTGTCCCTGTCCCTGTCCCTGTCCCTGTCCCTGTCCCTGTCCCTGTCCCTGTCCCTGTCCCTGTCCCTGTCCCTGTCCCTGTCCCTGTCCCTGTCCCTGTCCCTGTCCCTGTCCCTGTCCCTGTCCCTGTCCCTGTCCCTGTCCCTGTCCCTGTCCCTGTCCCTGTCCCTGTCCCTGTCCCTGTCCCTGTCCCTGTCCCTGTCCCTGTCCCTGTCCCTGTCCCTGTCCCTGTCCCTGTCCCTGTCCCTGTCCCTGTCCCTGTCCCTGTCCCTGTCCCTGTCCCTGTCCCTGTCCCTGTCCCTGTCCTGTCCCTGTCCCTGTCCCTGTCCCTGTCCCTGTCCCTGTCCCTGTCCCTGTCCCTGTCCCTGTCCCTGTCCCTGTCCCTGTCCCTGTCCCTGTCCCTGTCCCTGTCCCTGTCCCTGTCCCTGTCCCTGTCCCTGTCCCTGTCCCTGTCCCTGTCCCTGTCCCTGTCCCTGTCCCTGTCCCTGTCCCTGTCCCTGTCCCTGTCCCTGTCCCTGTCCCTGTCCCTGTCCCTGTCCCTGTCCCTGTCCCTGTCCCTGTCCCTGTCCCTGTCCCTGTCCCTGTCCCTGTCCCTGTCCCTGTCCCTGTCCCTGTCCCTGTCCCTGTCCCTGTCCCTGTCCCTGTCCCTGTCCCTGTATTACGAATGAACCCGATAACTTCTTGGTTAGTATATTGTCCGTAAATAGGACGATAAACACTCTGAGCCCTATTATTGGCTCTATCAATTAGATATTGTTTTTTTTTTTAAACTTATTTCTGCAAATTACAGGTATAACACTTCTTTATACATAATTATTTTATTGTTATGTTGTTATATTAGTTAAACATTCATAGACTTCTTTGACCATCAAACTATTGTAATGGTCTGATCAACCTGCAGATAGTCAATTCATATTTTCATATCATGGATGCCTTTGTACAACAATAAATTACTGTAACTATGAATCATCACAAGTGTTTCAACATCACTCAATATTTATGAAAACCATGAAGGATCTGTTTTGTACCACCAAAATGCCTCTGGCAGTGTCTTGCTATATTTTCATCAGACACTGCCCTATCAGACAAAAATGAGGAACATAAAAGAACATTTTTCCTCATGCAATTGAGAGAAAAGCATCCACCTTTCCTGTTCTTGGTTTACCCACGAGAACATTTGAAAGATCGGTTATTTAATCTGTATACAACCAGATTAATCGTAAGTAATCCGTATTAATGACAATGTATTTTCCCCCCTTAATGTGTTGTCTGTGATAACATTGTCTCTTTCTTAGAGATAAACAGTTGGACTAAAACATTTTAGAATATGCCACATCTGTTTACTCAGATAATCACATGATTATTATTTTACTTATCTTATGTGATTTAATATATGCCACAGCCGTGGTATTGTTCACCTTGATATGACATGGACACTTCCATAATAGAACAATCGATATTTAATCCATAATTCCTTATAATTCAATAATTAATACAAATGTTTGGAGAATTTCTTAGGACAATTCATTTGTATTTACCTGGTATTATTGTCCGTAGTCCCAACAAAGAGACGTATCAATTATCTTTATAAGAATAGATAATATTTTTATCTTACCCAAATATTCACAGAAGCTGTCCATCATCTGTTAACACTTGCTTCAGCTTGCAACAGCTGCTAAGCTTATAGTTGAAGCAACTTGTGAACCTTTTTTTTTTTTTTTTAATCCATTACTTTAATAATGATAATGTATCATTTGGTATTTGCATAAGCCTCTCACAAAGGCATACATATTCTTATAAGCTTCTGTATTCCTTCTTTTGGAGCTTTATTTACTCTTACCTAGGCTCCTTTTCTAATGGAGGGACAAAGTATGTCAACAAAGCAATAAGACATATTTGTTTCCTGGAACAATTTTCCCCCTCTTATGGTGCTGAATTACTCCTAAATCCAGAATAGTAATTTATGAATATGAATGCCTAAAACATAGGGTTTATGTGATGGGTCAAGTCCTTGCCTTTCAACAGGCTTGTAATTGCAGCACTAATTTGCAGCTGACTCTAATTTAAATGTGTTCAAGATAAACCATGACCATGTCCTCATTAGTGCACTGATCTTTTATCAGTGCAATTGTTCTTCCAGTATTATGTTTAACAGCCTTAAACTGGATTTAATCCTTTAGACAATGATTTAACTTGCACCGCTTGACCCATTTTAATTAATTTCAAGCACCTGTAATATTTGATTAACACTTTGTTAATAACAACTGTATTTCAATGTTGAAGATGTTCCATTTTAATAAAATGTTCTTACACTGTGAAAGTATATATAAAATGATGTTTTGTATGGTTTATACCTTCACATCTGTACACTGAGGTAATTTATAATATATATATGTTCGTACCCCTTCTTTATTGGAGTTACTTTTGGGTGCAAACCTAAAATCAAATTGTTAGGTTTTCTTATACAGGTGAACCAATCATTTCTACAATTTTTGTAGTCCTTAGTTATATTAAATTAATGATCATAATACACCTGTAATCCCCCACAATCGGAGATTTCATGAATTTATTTTGTAACAGTTGTTTGCACCTCTTCAACGTACTTCAAGCCTTCTTTTCGCAATTATATGGGTTTGGATAAGGCTATGTTTGATTATGTTTATTTATCATACTTCTGCCTTAGTTTTGATCCATTATCAAATCTTTATATTGGATCATAATTTTCCCCCCCAAAGTTTAAAGACCAAAAGTCTGTTCTTTTGTAATCAATACTTTGAATAATCATAAGGCAGGTTTTATTCCATAATAATCAGGAGTTTAACATAACCTGATTTATATTGATCTGCAAATCTAGAGTGCAGATTTGGTCCCTAATATTATATATTTCTTCCCATTGAGCTCCACAAACTGATGGCAATTAATTTTACTTCAAATGTATTGGTTATTTGCACAATATTTTATTTGTTTTCCATTGAATGGAAATGCCATGCACCAGTTTGAAATACTTTTAAAATCGTATTTCCTTATATCTCATCTAATTGAGACATGGATATCATAACCGGATTCACCGTTGATATCTTTATAAACTTAAAAGTTTTATCATATTCTGCTGTTTCACCATAACAGCTTTGGTGAGGCCAATTAATTTTTTTTTTCCATATTTATTTTACATGGCCTCACTCATACATTCAGGTATCAAACCTAGTACACTTCTATATATATATATATATATATATATATGTATATTTTGTGCTGAAGTGTACTTAAATAAAACATAAAAAGTTTTATTATTATTCTGCTGTTTTAATCATAACAGCTTTAGTGAGAGACCAATTTAATTTATATATATATATATATATATATATATAAATTAATTGGTCTCTATTGGCGGTCTTTCTATTTGCGCACAAACGGTTCAAGATAGCGCTACGATTTTTCACCTGTTCACTCACCGTTCTTCTGTGCTGCGAGTCCACCAAGTTTCATTCAGATCGGTGGAATGTCGTCAAAGTTAGCGAGGTTTAAAAATCTTAAAAAACGCGCTTACGCAGATCGATCTCTTCTGCTGCCTTCCAGTGCCACGCGGATTTGTCTCTTCCCCTGTCACTCCCGGTCACAGTCCGCCCCTTCCTGCACCATCACATCTTTCTTAGAGCTGAGGAATGCCGGCAGAAGCAGACTTTCGGTGGGACCCGAAGCAGCTCAGCGGACTGGCAGCCCAGCAGCCCAGCAGCCCAGCAATGTCGCCAAATGGAAAGCGCAGTTCCCGGCGGAGGAGAGCATCCAGCGCCCACTGTGAGTCGCAAACGAAACATCACAATGCCCTGTAGCTCCACCCCTTTCCCCTCTGGTCCCCCTCGTTGTTCCTGCCCCTCCCCCATGATACCCTCCTCTCCCCCATGACTCTTTCCCCCATCTTTTCTCCGAGCACCCCCACCCCATCCCGCCCACACGCCGGCGCGGCCGTAGCTGCTGGTGCTTCCGGGCTGAACCGAGGCCTGGCTCTGAGGGCGCTGACGGCTGATGCTCCTCCAGGGCACACAAGAAGGGAGAGGAGCGGCAACCTCAAGATTCTGGGGAAGTGGGGAAGGAGAGGGGATAGAGGGAGAGTAGGGGAGTAGGGAGGGGGTAGGAGTTATGGATGGAGGGAGGGAGTGACTGAGGGAGGGTGGAGGAGGGGGAGAGAGTGCTCGGGATGAGGGGAAATGAGCCGCGCCTGTGCAGTTGGGGGCTATGGGTGAGTGGTGGAATATTGTGTTGGGGGACCAAGCCTCCTGTGTGACAGGGACCCAACGGGTCCCACTTAGCCTAGTAGATTCTAAAGTTATAGGGAAATATTAGTGTGGATGACCAGTAGTTTGATTTACTTGGTGGATAGTAAGATGTGGTTTAAGGGAGAGAAGAGCTTTGGAGGAGTGTCAGGAGGGGACTCCAGGAAATGACAGACTTTGCAGTTGAAGGTTTGGTCACCAATGGAGCCGAGCTTAAAATCAGGGATAAGGAAGAAACCAAAGTTGAGGATCACAGATAACGTATTGTGCTCTAGGGCTGGAGGAGACTAGAGATATACACTGACAATAGACAATAGACAATAGATAATTGGTGCAGGAGTAGGCTATTCGGCCCTTCGAGCCAGCACCACCATTCAATAGACAATAGACAATAGGTGCAGGAATAGGCCATTTGTTCCCTTCAAGCCAGCACCGCCATTCAATGTGATCATGGCTAATCATCCCCAATCAGCACCCCGTTCCTGCCTTCTCCCCATATGCCCTGACTCCGCTATTTTTAAGAGTCCTATCTAGCTCTCTCTTGAAAGCATCCAGAGAACCTGCCTCCACTGCCCTCTGAGGCAGAGAATTCCACAGACTCACCACTCTCTGTGAGAAAAAGTGTTTCCTCGTCTCCATTCTAAATGACTTACATCTTATTCTTAAATTGTAACCCCTGGTTCTGGACTCCCCCAACATCGGGAACATGTTTCCTGCCTCTAGTGTGTCCAAGCCCTTAACAATCTTATATGTTTCAATGAGATCCCCTCTTATCCTTCTAAACTCCAGAGTGTACAAGCCCAGCTGCTCCATTCTCTCAGCATATGACAGTCCCGCCATCCTGGGAATTAACGTTGTAAACCTACACTGCACTCCCTCAATAGCAAGAATGTCCTTCCTCAAATTAGGGGACCAAAACTGCACACAATCGTTCTGCATTCAATGTGATCATGGCTGATCATCTCCAGTCAGTACCCCGTTCCTGCCTTCTCTCCATATCCCATGACTCCGCTATCATTAAGAGCCCTATCTAGCTCTCCCTTGAAAGTGTCCAGGGGCAGAGAATTCCACAGACTCACAACTCTCTGTGTGGAAAAAATAAGTAAGTTTACATAAAGTTCATAGCATAACAAACAAACCTCTCAGGCCAATGGAACCGTTTTGGAAATGGAGTACAATGTAGTACGTACTCACTACTGTATCATACATAACTAAAAGGAAGGGAATTGGTGATGGAAGCAGAAGATTAAAAAAGGGGAATATTCTCTGGACTCCCCTGAATCGCTTCTTTGTCAGTGCGGCCACATGCGAAGATGCTAATTTGTAGCTCACAGTTCTGGTTGACAGTCAGAATATTAGATCCACGCACCATGTTTTTTTTTATTTTTTTTTTTTTTAATATTTCAAAATAGACTTTATTCAAATGATAAACATATACAATACATGAGCCTTGCGGAAAATCCATCCGACATTTTCGGAGGCTGTACAGTTTAGACATTTCTTCCCCAAATTTCACAAATCAGTCCCCCACTCGTGCCACTCATGTGGCCCACTGGCGTGGGATACCTTCCCTTATTCTGAGGGGCGTCTCCACCATTCCGTACCCCCCATGTCCAGCAGCGGAAGGGCGTTAGACTGTGGCCCTCCCCCACCGAGCCTTGGCGTTGGCTGCACCGAGCTTCAGTGCGTCCCTCAGCACGTACTCCTGCAGTCTGCAGCGGGCTAGTCGGCAACATTCCCTGACGGACATCTCGCTCTGCTGAGTGGTGAACAATGCTCGGGCAGACCAAAGGGCGTCTCTTGATGACCCTCCAGCAGCACTCGATGTCAGTCTCTGAATGTGTCCCTGGGAACAGTCCGTAAATCACCGAGTCCTCTGTGACGGAGCTGTTCGGGATAAAGCGTACCAGGGACCCTTGCATTTTTCTCCAGACACTTTTAGCAAATCCACACTCTGCAAAGAGGTGGGCAACCGTCTCCTCTCCATAGCAGCCGTCCCGAGGGCAGCGTGCGCTGACAGTGAATTCCGACGATGCGGGAAGGATCTGACTGGGAGGGCTCCCCTCACCGCCAGCCAAGCCAGGTCTTGCTGCTTGTTGGTGAGTTCTGGCGATGAGGCATTTTGCCAGACAAGCTGGGCAGTCTGCTCAGGGAACCACGCCACCGGGTCCATCGAGTCCTTTCCCTGCAGTGCCTGCAGGACATTCTGTGCTGACCACTGCCCAATGGACATGTGGTCAAAGGTGTTGGTCCGGAAGAACCCTTCCTCCGACGACAGATGGGGCGGCAGTGTCCAGCTGACTGGCACATTGCGTGGCATCTGCGCCAGGCCCATCCTTTGCAGCACCGGGGACAGGTAGAACCTCAGCAGGTAGTGACACTTGGTGCCCACGTGCCTTGGCTCTACACTCCGCCTGATGCGGCCACACACGAAGGTGGCCATCAGAATGAGGGCGACATGTTGCTCTAATACTATACCTCCTAGGAGATGCAATGCATTGGCCTTGGGTGTACCAATGACCTGGGTGATCTCTGGTTTGAGCTAACATGGGCAGGGGGCCAACTCTGTTCCACTGCAAGAAAAGACACCTCAGGAATCCCAGGTCTTTTTATTTCATGAATGAAGACTGCTGTGTCAATTACCTCTTAGTTGGTGGCCACACTTGTTATGATAGCTGAAGGAAATAACACCCAAGAACTAATTAATAAACAGCAGGAAGGATTCACAGAAATATCTGAGAATGCTGGTAGATCCGATCTGGACTAGTTTCAATTTGTTCCATAATTTTGAACCTTATCACTGAACTACATTTTAAAAAGCTGCTGTTTTTTTTATTTCTCTGATTCTTTTAGTGTGCTGTTTTATCACTTTAGTGTGGAGATAGGCAATAAATCCTTCTGTTCTTCATTTATTTTTTGTTGCCGTGCTTTACGTTTACAGGTGTAAACAGCATGTCAGTAGCTGGCGGTTTATTGATGAAATTTTTATATGCAAATTAACATCTCTGGTTAAAAACACTCATAGCTTAATCACAGTTACTGTCATGTCTACCTTGGGAAGTAGGTGGAAGTTGCCATGGCAACTGTCTCACTGTCAAAGGAATTCATTGACTTTGCCTTTTAAGGAAGTTTACGAAGAGACAGACATAAGTCTTCATTTGTGTTGCACATGTAAAGGATGGAAAGGATCCTGCAAATTGCTCAAGCTGATAATAAGAACAGGAGCATGCTTTTGGGCAATTAAGACGTAATTAGCATTATTTAAAAAAATTATTTTAAAATATATTTTGTGACTTTTGTCAAAGCTTTCACAGATATTGCAAAAAACGTATCACCTCATTTACAGAAGGAACCCCCCCATCACCCCTTCCCCATCCACCATCCATCTTCCATGCATCTTTGAAAGCAGAGAAGGTGATAATGGTTGCGTCAATTCAAAGGGTAAACCCATGCAATTTGGTCTATTTGAACTCTGATAAACATTCTGCTTGCTTTTTCAGGTCGGGGGAAGTTCCCACCGCTACGGGTACCATGTAATCCCGTGCTACCTGCTCCATGGTTGTATAGTCAGCGACAAAACCCCATCTCCCGCGTTTGCCAGGTGAGGAGGGGGCTGTGGTCCCCCAGCAGGACCAAAAACAAGACCTGTCAAAGGGCGCTTGAGCTTCTAGCGAGGCAATGGCCATCCACCCTTCGGTAGAAGTTGCGATCACAGTCGTACATAGCATTGTAAGGAACGATGAAGGAGCACACGTCAAAATGCTATACTTCCAGCGGCAGAAGTCCGTAGGAACTGGAGGAAAGAGATGTGTGGTGCGTCCATCACTGTTTCCGTTGGAAACCAGCACCACTGCATCACTAATGTTTTCAACGATGATGAATAAATTAATTGCTTTTTCTAATGGTGTTGGTGGAGAAGGATTGAAATGACAGAATTCTTCTTTAAACCAAAACATTATGCCTATAAAAACATAAAAGATGCCAACACATCTTTTGTGTAGGAAGGAACTGCAGAAGCTGGTTTAAACCGAAGATAGACACAAATAGCTAGAGTAACTCAGCAGGACAGGAAGCATCGTTGGAGAGAGGAATGGGTGACCTTCAGGTCGAGACCTTTCTTCATGTATGTATACGTGATACATTTACTGTGCTCTTTAGTTGACTCATGACTTAATTAAAAAATGGAACATACAGTGGCTTGCAAAAGTATTCATACCCCTTGAACTTTTCCACATTTTGTCACGTTACAACCACAAACGTAAATGTATTTTATTGGGATTTTATGTGATAGACCACCACAAAGTGGTGCATAATTGTGAAGTGGAAGGAAAATGATACATGGTTTCCAAATTTTATTACAAATAAAAAACTGAAAAGTGTGGCATGCAAAAGTATTCAGCCCCCCTGAGTCAATACATTGCAGAACCACCTTTCGCTGCAATTACAGCTGCAAGTCTTTTGGGGTATGTCTCTACCAGCTTTGCACATCTCGATACTGAAATTTTTGCCCATTCTTCTTTGCAAAATAGCTCAAGCTCAGTCGGATTGGATGGAGAGCGTCTGTGAACAGCAATTGTCAAGTCTTGCCAGAGATTCTCAATTGGATTTAGGTCTGGACTTTGACTGGACCATTTTAACACATGAATATGCTTTGATCTAAACCATTCCATTGTAGCTCTGGCTGTATGTTTAGGGTTGTTGTCCTGCCGGAAGGTGAATCTCCGCCCCAGTCTCAAGTCTTTTGCAGACTCTAACAGGTTTTTCTTCCAAGATTGCCCTGTATTTGGCTCCATCCATCTTCCCATCAACTCTGACCAGCTTCCCTGTCCCTGCTGAAGAAAAGCATCCCCACAGCATGATGCTGCCACCACCATGTTTCACAGTGGGGATGGTGTGTTCAGGGTGATGTGCAGTGTTAGTTTTCCACCACACATAGCGTTTTGCATTATTGCCAGAAACTTCAATTTTGGTCTCATCAGACCAGAGCACCTTCCTCCACATGTTTGTTGTGTCCAGCACATGGCTTGTGGCAAACTGCAAGCGGGACTTCTTATGGCTTTGTTTCAACAATGGCTTTCTTCTTGCCACTCTTCCATAAAGACCCGATTTGTGGAGTGCACGACTAATAGTTGTCCTGTGGACAGAATCTCCCACCTGAGCTGTGGATCTCTGCAGCTCTTCCAGAGTTACCATGGGCCTCTTGGCTGCTTCTCTGATTAATGCTCTCCTTGCCCGGCCTGTCAGTTTAGGTGGACGGCCATGACTTGGTAGGTTTGCAGTTGTGCCATACTCTTTCCATTTTTGGATGATGGATTGAACAGTGCTCTGTGAGATGTTTAAAGCTTGGGATTTTTTTAATAACCAAACCCTGCTTTAAACATCTCAACAACTTTATCCCTGACCTGTCTGGTGTGTTCCTTGGGCTTCATGAAGCCCAAGGAACATTGTTTGTTCACTAATGTTCTCTAACAAACCTCTGAGGCCTTCACAGAACAGCTGTATTTATACTGAGATTAGATTACACACAAGTGGACTCTATTTACTAA
This sequence comes from Okamejei kenojei, assembly GCA_035221665.1. Classification (NCBI taxonomy): domain Eukaryota; kingdom Metazoa; phylum Chordata; class Chondrichthyes; order Rajiformes; family Rajidae; genus Okamejei; species Okamejei kenojei. The sequence continues at coordinate 43,284,764 of CM069135.1, read as the reverse complement.
TTAGGTGACTTCTGAAGGCAATTGGTTGCACTGGATTTTATTTAGGGGTATCAGAGTAAAGGGGGCTGAATACTTTTGCACGCCACACTTTTCAGTTTTTTATTTGTAAAAAGATTTGAAAACCATGTATCATTTTCCTTCCACTTCACAATTATGCGCCACTTTGTGTTGGTCTATAACATAAAATCCTAATAAAATACATTTACGTTTGTGGTTGTAACGTGACAAAATGTGGAAAAGTTCAAGGGGTATGAATACTTTTGCAAGCCACTGTACCTGAAATATCACCTATTTCTTTTCACCAGAGATGCTGCCTGAACCGCTGAGTTACTCCAGCATTCAGTATCTATCTTTGGTGTAAACCAGCATCTGCAGTTCCTTCCTACACTTTATGTCATTTACATTAATAAACAGAATGGAAAGAAATAGATTACTAATTATCTGTTCCCCCTCAGTAAAGACAGCAGCACTTTGGGAACAGATAACTACAGCGTGCATACAATAAATCTAATTAGCATTCATAACAATAACATCTATTTGATTAAATCACTCCAGGGTGACTAAATCTGAGGCTGATGGCTTTGTCACATTTTAAATGGGAAATAATGAAAGATCATCATTATGGAGATGCATGGTACAGCTGTTTGATGATTCCATTCCTTGGCTCCCAGGAACATATACAGTATTACTCCATGTAAGTGAACATATAATTTCGCAACAAAATATTTGCTGGCTGATTAAATTATTCTCATGAGAAAGCTACTTTTGGATGGGCTGTGACTGATGTCTTAATTTTTGCTTTTGGGGATCATTCTTTCTGAAGCAGTTTGCCAGCATGGTACAGCGTAGTATGTTTGCTTATAATATTATATGTTTGTTCAAAATATATCAGGCAATTGGCATGTTAAGTGTCTGAAATGCAAATTTCTAGGCATCACATTCACTGCTTTGGAAGCGAAAAGATACATCAGCTTCTGATACACACACCCATCTTGCTAAGTTAAATGGAGGTTAGATTGGAGACAAATAATATTCTATGATCCATTCAGAGATTCAAAGTCTTTGTTAGGGACACAAATTGTACGCTACATTTCTTTGATTACCTCAGACTTCTTCAATTGCTGATTTTTTTAACTGATTGTCTTTCTACAATGGAAGCTTGTAAATAAGGTAACTGAGGCTGTACAATAATGGTGCTAGAGAAAAAAAAAGAATTAGCTATTGTGGGAAGTGTGCCTAATGATAAGGCAACCTCCACAGATGCTGCCTGACCTGTTGAGTTCCTCCAGTGCTTTGTGTTTTGCTCAAATTCCAGCATATGTAATTACTTGTGTCTCTTTCTGATAGTACTGCGATTGGAATCATCAGTATCCTCATGGCTAATATTTTCATCATTACTCTCTCTGACTCTATGGACTGCCGTTCCTCCAGACCTCAATGTTTTACTGTTAGTGGAATTGTAATGCAGAGTTCATCCTACTAAATGATTTCAAGGGCATAGTTATCAAACAGTATACATTTAATGCAACTCTCCCATGCTGCCCAGCTTAATCGTTCTTCCAAGGCAGCTCCCTTGAGTCTATGGTAGACAAAAGTGCTGGAGAAGCTCAGCGGGTGCAGCAGTATCTGTGAAGCGAAGAAAATAGGCAACGTTTCGGGCCAAAACCCTTCTTCAGACTGATGTAGGGTGAGGGGACGTGGAGAGGAAAGGAAAAAGGAAGAGGAGGAGCCCGAGGGCTGAGGGAGAGCTTCTCAGTACCCCCCCCCCCCCTCCCCCCCACAGTAAGAGTGGAGTTTGATTATTATTTAAGTGAAAGCAGGATGTGGTTGAAATCCGTGAATGGTTAGAAATTCGAGTGAAGAAAAAATTTGAACTTTGAATAATCATTCAGAAATGATCACTGATCTTTGCATTCTGCACGCATTAGCAGTATGCTTTGGCAGTATGTTTTTAAGGTTGTTTTCACCTTATATTACCAATATATTATTTTTCCTGATTCTCAAATTCAAATGCTTTGATGTCCCAATAAGCTCATGAAATATACAGCAAATCAGCTTCTTCTGGAGTTGATTCGAGTAATTCGGGACTTCTTTAAGCTCAAACGAGCCAACCCACTTCATGGCAGGAATAGGCTCAGAGTACAAAAGCACTCATAATTTTGTGAATGAGTTGATGATAACTGGGAGATTAACCTCTCAGCACAAGGCTCAATGGCTAAGGTTGGAGCGAACCCTTTGACATGTTCATTAGTTCCACTCCAACAGGATGTTTGCTGAGATGAATGCAGTTTGTGGAGAGAAAGAGTCAGAAAAGAATTGGAGAGATGACACAGTCTTACTTGGCACCAGTATTTGGCCTGCTGTGGACTTGCTAATATCAACGTTTGCATATCATCAGTGAAATATCTGAGGACAATCAAATTTGAGATGAATACTAAGTCCCTCTTAATTGATCAAATAAAAGATTTTGTTATGGTTGATGCTGCTCCACACATTTCTCTTGGAGATGGTGTGATGAAGATCCTGTCGATTCAGTTTTTCAATGGAAAGTTTATTTCAGAAAGCAGTTCTTTGGTCAGTGGGAAAGGGCTTTTGAAGAAGGCCCTCTCAATGACATTCCCTGTGGCTTACAGTAGGGATCACCATCTGGAGTTACTGTGATCAGATGCACACAATTATGGCATTTCATATTGCATGTCCTCCATTACACTCTGAGATGTGAGACAAAATTATGTTTCTGTCTGAAATTCCTCTCTGCCAAGCTTGCAAACCTTAGCAGGGATAATATCTACATCTAAAACATTGTTCCTTTTCAGTTGTTATATGATCATTTCATTTTTTTGTTCAGCTGAGGTTGTTCAGTGATAGGAGCAGATTTAGGCCATTTCTGCTCCAATCGGAATGAATGTTCCGATCATTCCGTCAGGCAGATGACTCAGTTGGGGTTAACGCGCCTCCTCCTTCCTCGACACTCAACCCTCTCCACAACCCAGCAGTATGAATATTGATTTCTCTAACTTCAAGTAACTCTTGCCTCCCCTCACCCTAGTCATCCTATGTTTCATTGTCTATATAACTCATTATCACCTACCCCACAGCCAACAATGGACCATTGTGGGCTCCACCTTCCATTGATCATCGTTGCTTTTTGCATATCTTTCATTCATTTGCACTGTGTGCCATCTACATCCCTCGTTTCCCTTTCCCGCTGACCCTCAGTTCGAAGAAGGTGCTCGATCCGAAACATCACCAGTTCCTTTTCTCCAGGGATGCTGCCTGTCCTGCTGAGTTACTCCAGCTTTTTGTATCTATCTGCCCTTTTCTAAATGTTTAGTCGCTTTCCAATGCTGGCATTGAATTCAACCAGGAAGATCAGTTTGTTTTCATCTGGGATGCTGGCCAAGGCTTTTCAAAGTTGGCAGAGGAGTCTTCCTTTGCCTCATCTTGCACAATTTTTTTTTCATTCAAATTGTCTATTGACTCTTGGGTCCCTGGTACCGGTACTGTGTGAGGTCTTCTAATAAGTGTATTGAGGGGAATGCGGCGGAGTGACTTCCCTTTGCAACTTGATGCTTGCTCTGTTGTGTGTTAAAACCATGATTCTGGAATGTCTGATGGCCCAGCCTGCATGTTTGCAAATTCTTTGGAGAGATATGGGTGCCAGTATACTGAGGACTAGATTATGTACAGAAAATCCTCACCTTAACGTCTTGTCAGCATATCAAGGAAGCATTTTGACATTGCGTTGACAGCTGTCTAATTCAGTTTCTTCGACACTATTTAACCTTGAATATCTGGTACCCTCATAGTGCTGTGACTGCTTGAGTGTGTACTGCAGCTGGACTCAATGCTAAATGGATAAGCAAAGCAGGATTCACAAATCATGTCAAGATGAGGGGGATTAAAACACAGTACACTGACAATTTATTGTTTCAGTGCCTTCCCTACCACAACATGTTTTGCAGCACTTATAGAAATCCCTCTGTCTCTGCTACAGTTCTTCTGAGGGGATATTTAAGAACAACCCACATTCATGAGGCAGCAGAAAGCATTAGTGTCTACAGTTTTTTCATTAGTTTTAGTTTAGTTCAGAGATACAGCGTGGAAACAGACCATTTGGCACACCGAGCCTACGCCGACCAATGATTACCCATACACTAGTTCTACGCTACCCACTAGGGACAATTTACAGAAGCCAATTAACCTACAAACCTGCACATCTTTGGAATGTGGGAGAAAGCCAACATAGTCACAGGGAGAACGTACAAACTTTGTACAGACAGCACCCGTAGTCACGATCGCACCCGGGTTTCTGGCGCTGTAAAGGCAGCAACTCTACCACTGTGCCATTGTGCCAACAAAACCATGGTGCTATGCCCCATACCTCAGAGTAAATGAGCCGAGAGTGTGACAAAAGGGGACACGTTTGTTGTTTTTGTTTTCCCAACATTATGGAATTGGCCAATCCGACTGCCCCATCACTGACCAGATCCTCAGTCAAAGTTTCAGGATGACAACCATTCATCAGCACTTAGATCATTCAGCTGAAACATTGATTGCTTTTTCTTTCTCCACAAATGCTGGCTGGCCAGCTGAGTATTGCCAGCACTTTCTCTGTACATTTCAAATTTCCCAAATCTGCTTTTTTTTTTGCTTTTTGATCATCCATTTCCACTTTCTATTTGTTGTAAAATATATTCCTGAAAATAGACAATAGACAATAGACAACAAGTGCAGGAGTAGGCCCTTAGAGCCAGCACCGCCGTTTAATGCGATCATGGCTGATCTTCCCCAACCAGTACCCCATTCCTGCCTTCTCCCCATATCCCCTGACCACTATCTTTAAGAGCCCTATCTAGCTCTATATAGTTAAGAGCCCTATTCAGTTCTAAAATAAATGCACATTACATAACTGTACACATACAAAACGTAAAGAGGAACTACAATTGCAGGAGTTTTCTGTGACAGACATCCATTAACTCTGTAACCACATTCACCTACATTGCAATGATGTTTATGTTTTAAAATAATCGCTCGTGGTAAAATACTGTAGGGCATCCTTGAAAAAAGCACTGTTCCTTTCATTTGAAATAACATTCAGGATTAGCATTACAATTGTATCTGCCCAGAAAACAATGGATATTTTTAAGGTGGAGATTGACAAATTCTTGATTAGTAAAGGTGTCAGGGGTTATGAGGAGAAGTCAGGAGAATGGGGTTGAGAGGGAAAAAGAGATTAGCCATGATTGAATGGCGTAGTAGACGTGATGGGCCGAATGGCCTAATTCTGCTCCTAGGACTCATGAACTTATGAAGAAAAGATTTGATATCAAGTCATAATGAACATGCCAATATGTGGGAAGCTGCATTTTTTTTTTAAAAAAGATATAAAGAAGAAAGTCTGGTGAGAGGTGTTTGAATCAAATTCAAGTGTAGATTGGCTATTTGATAAAAGTTCAACAAGAGTAAGGTGGCAATATTTTTTGATGTAATAAAATATTTGAGATAATTGGGAATGAAAGGCATATTGAATTAATTTTCACATCTATCTTCAGCAATAATTAAATTAAAAGTGGAGTATTATATAATACAACCTGCTTGATTTTTAAGAAGGCATTCAAAACAGTTACACTAATCAGCCTTGCACAGGAGATTACATCCGTGCGGTTGATGATAAAGGCGCAGGTGATCTAGAAAATGTACTTTTGCAGGGGAAAAACAAATGGTGCTTCTAACTTGGAGCCTGAGGTGGCAGCAAATAATCCTCTGAAGTTCATGGATCAACATTGTCCACACCCACTCCCAAATAACAACAAAAACAAGGTTTCTTGAAATAATATGATTTACCAATTACCCTACACAAAAGGGAACGTGGAATAGGGACATATTATTAAGAGAATTCTGTGCCCTATTAGTTCCTTCTCTCCAGAGATACTACCTGTCCCTTCCTTCTCTCCAGAGATACTACCTGTCCCGCTGAGTTACTCCAGCCTTTTGAGTCTATCTTTGGTTTAAACCAGCATCTGCAGTTACTTCATACACCAGATTTCTACAAATGTTTTAGAAACAGTGGAATATTTTTAAACAATTTCTGCTGCAATGCAGGTGAATGCGATTGACAGACTATTTTCAAACAACAAGCTCCCATTAACGGGAATTAAAACATGGCATTTTAGGTGATATTGTTTGAGGAAACAATATTGATCAGACAACTTGCACTCACTGAGATCACTTGCATTCACTGAGAGAGAAAACTGGACCTTATTTTAATGTATCATCTGAAAGTCTACACATCGATCAGTGAACATACTATGGTGCCTCTCTGTATTGTCTGTAGAGATTATGTGCTCCTGTTTCTGAAATATGGTTTGATCTCACTTTCCTCTGAATCAGAGGAGCTACAATTGATCAATGGTTCTGATTTTGTAGAGAAGGAAGGGGAAAATTATTTGTGTGTAGATTTCGACTTTTTGCTGAAGTGAAACTGTTGCCAATTAGGGACTAATTTCAGCGATTTCATTATTAGGTTCCAGAAGTTTTTCCAACCTTGCAGGAGGCTACAGTTGGAAGATCAGAATTAATTCAATGATCCAGTGCTTCGAAGCAAAAGCCCAGCCCACGAGGAGCATTCGAGAAAGGAACAGAATATAACATAGCAGCTCTTTCTCAAATTGACACAAAGTGCTGGAGTAACTCAACAGTTCAGGCAGCATATCTGGAGAACATGGATAGGTGACGTTTCGGGTCGGGACCCTTCTTCAGACTAGTTATTTGGAAATGTTAGGTACCTTCTTTTCAAAAAGAATATTGATGAATTGCACAAAGATTGTGATAATAATTACTGGGGAATTCTTATATTATAAAAAGAGTTCAAAGGATTTAACAAGGATTTAACGAGAAACAAAAAATGAAAAGGAAGCACAATTTGGCTTTCTAGTACTATTTCAACATGCAAACGGTGGTTTAAATTGTTTGTACAAATTTCTTTCACAGTAAAATATCTCACAGTGCTTTCTGCAATTGCTTTACAGGTTTGAGTAGTTGTTTTACATGCACTGAAATAAAGAGTGATGTTAGAATGAAGGATGACTGAGATAGATTCAGTGATAACTTTCAAGAAGGAACTCGTCATTTTCTTGAAGGGGGGAAATTGTATGGCTGTGGAAAAAGAAGTGAGCAATGGGATCAAATGGATGTCAAGGTGCTGACGCAGGTAAAATGGGTCGAAAGGTCTCCCTCACTGTTGACTATGAGTTTACAATGAACAAGCCTCAGAAAGCACTCAAGCACCCTTTCCCCACAAAACAGTCTGGACCCAGAACAATCGTATCAAAATTAAAACTGCAGCAATTTATGAAAGGTCAATTAATGCACTTAAAAAGATTGCTGCATACAGTGGCTTGCAAAAGTATTCATACCCCTTGAACTTTTCCATATTTTGTCATGTTACAACCACAAACATAAATGTATTTTATTGGGATTTTATGTGATTGACCAACACAAAGTGGTGCATAATTGTGAAGTGGAAGGAAAATGATACATGGTTTCCAAATTTTATTACAAATAAAAAACTGAAAAGTGTGGCTTGCAAAAGTTTTCAGCCCCCCTGAGTCAATACTTTGTAGAATCACCTTTTGCTGCAATTACAACTGCAAGTCTTTTGGGGTATGTCTCTACCAGCTTTGCACATCTAGAGACTGAAAATTATGCCTATTCTTCTCAGTCAAATTGGATGGAGAGCGTCTGTGAACACAATTTTCAAGTCTTGCCAGAGATTCTCAATTGGATTTAGGTCTGGACTGACTGGGCCATTCTAACACATTAATATGCTTTGATCTAAACCATTCCATTGTAGCTCTGGCTGTATGTTTAGGGTCGTTGTCCTGCTGGAAGGTGAACCTCCGCCCCAGTCTCAAGTCTTTTGCAGACTCTAACAGGTTTTCTTCCAAGATTGCCCTGTATTGGGCTCCATCCATCTTCCCATCAACTCTGACCAGCTTCCCTGTCCATGCTGAAGAAAAGCATCCCCACAGCATGATGCTGCCACCAGCATGTTTCACAGTGGGGATGGTGTGTTCAGGGTGATGTGCAGTGTTAGTTTTCCGCCACACATAGCGTTTTGCATTTAGGCCAAAAACTTCAATGTTGGTCTCATCAGAAGAGAGCACTTTCCTCCACATGTTTGCTGGGTCCCCCACATGGCTTGTGGCAAACTGAAAATGGGACTTCTTATGGCTTTGTTTCAACAATGGCTTTCTTCTTGCCACTCTTCCATAAAGGCCCGATTTGTGGAGTGCACGACTAATAGTTGTCCTGTGGACAGATTCTCCCACCTGAGCTGTGGATCTCTGCAGCTTCTCCAGAGTTACCATGGGCCTCTTGGCTGCTTCTCTGATCAATGCTCTCCTTGCCCGGCCTGTCAGTTTAGGTGGACGTCCATGTCTTGGTAGGTTTGCAGTTGTGCCATGCTCTTTCCATTTTCGGATGATGGATTGAACAGTGCTCCGTGAGATGTTCAAAGCTTGGGATTTTTTTTATAACCTAACCCTGCTTTAGACTTCTCCACAACTTTATCCCTGACTTGTCTGGTGTGTTCCTTGGGCTTCACGATGCTGTTTGTTCACTAATATTCTCTAACAAACCTCTGAGGCCTTCACAGAACAGCTGTATTTATACTGCGATTAGATTACACACAAGTGGACTCTATTTACTAATTAGGTGACTTCTGAAGGCAATTGGTTGCACTGGATTTCATTTAGGGGTATCAGAGTAAAGGGGTATGAATTCTTTTGCAAGCCACTGTAGATGTTTAACTTGAACCAGGATTGAGAGTCACTATACTATGAATGACAAAATGCAGTGTGACGACAAATGGTTCCTAACCTCTACTGCATTAAAACTGTTTTATTAAAGGAGAATCCTAGTCAAGGCTTATATATTAAATATCACACTGGATAATTAATTTTGAATTATTACAAAAGACGGGGCAAAGGATTCTTCACGTTGCAAAGTAGCATAGAGATGAAAATAATATACCCTTCCCATACAGCCTCCAGCAGGCCTCTTCAGCAGAATCGGATATTTATGTGCACCAGGTTCATCTCTAACTCAGCCCAATGCTGACTCACCTCTGGAAAATGTAATGAAGCAGGCACTAGAATATTCATTGATATATGCACGGGGCATTTTCGCTTTTTTCATAAATTGTAGGAGCAGAATTAGGCCATTTGGCCCATCAAGTCTACTCCTCCATTCACTAATGGCTAATCTACCTTTCCTTCTCAACCCCATTCTTCTGCCTTCGCGTAACCCCTGACATCTGTACTAATCAAGAATCTATCAATCTCCACCTTAAGAATATCCATTGACTTGGCCTCCAGAGGCTTCTGTGACTTTTGAGTAAATATGCGAACACTTAAATGTTACGGGTCCATTTTGGCAATGATCATATTTCAAGTATCCTTAGGGCATTGGAAAGAGCAGTCTTGGTCAGGAGCTGCACTTTTGGAATCAATGATCTGTGACTCCTACTTTTCAGTGAGAATAGGGCAGAGAATTGAGACTACAAAATACTTAAACGTCAAAGCAAAGAACTGCAGATGCTGGTTAATACACTAAAGGACACAAAGTGCTGGAGTAACTCAGCAGATCAGTTTGCATCTATGGAGAATATAGATTGGCAACAATTCGGGTCTGAGGAATTGGTCTTGGCCCAAAATGTCACCTACCCATGTTCTCTAGAGATACTGCCAGACCTGCTGAGTTGCTCCAGCATTTTGTGTACTACAAAATGCTTAGTAGCCCTCATTCTAAATTAACTCCTGAAAGCACTAATCCTCTCTGAATGAATCAAAAAACTTTAATTTGAAATAGTGCTTTTCATTTGAAAATTGTTTTGATTTTTTTATATGGTGTTTAATTTTATTACTCCCATGGTTCAGCTGCTTCTAACAAACATTTGCATGTGTTTCATTTGGAATATAACATTGTGTTTGAATAATTGATATTTGCTCATAATTTCAAATGAATATGTTTCTTTTCCACAGCAGAAGAAACACCACAGATACATGAAACATTTTATCCTATTACAAACATGACTGATCTAACTTGCCTTGCTCCACTCATTTACACATCTGGTTATTATTAGGTTTTTGGTCTAGTTTAATCTATTCCAAGAAACATTTTTTGGTACAATTGTCTGAAACAGTTTAAATTTCCTTAATTGTAAATAAATGGCAGACATTCAAGGAGATAATTCATAACTCTCAAAATGATATATTCCACTGAGAAATAAAGAATCTCAAGATGTGGTCTATATGGATTTCAGTAAGTTCTTTGACATGGGAGACTGATCCGAAAGGAAAGAGCCCACGGGATCGGGAATAATTTGGCAAATTGAGTCTGAAATTGATGTGTCGATAGGATGGAGAGGATGACGGTTGAAGGTTGTTTCCACAATTGGAATCTATGACTAGTGGTGCACCACAGACAGAGACAAAAGAAACTGAAGATGCTGGAATCTTGAGCAAAACACAAAGTGCTCGATGACTCAGTGGGTCAGGCAACATCTATGGAGGGAAATGAACAGGTGACATTTAAGGTGAGGATCTTTCTGCAGACTGATGGAGCACGTGAGAGAAAGCTGGAAAAGGAGAGGTGGGGGTGAGGCAACGTGTAGCTAGTGATAGGTAAATACAGGTGGGGGGGGGGGGCGATTGGTTGATGTGACAAAGGCTAGAGGTACGTAAAAGGAAGGCAAAAGGGTGTCAGATAAGGATAAAGAAAGAAGATAAAGAGCACATTTAAATGCAGAGAGGTGGAAGGGGATAGAGGGAGGGGAAAGATGGGGGATAAATGAGAAATATGGGTCTCCATTAGACATGAATCTATGGAGTCAAGGAACCAGGCAGGATAACTAGAGTAGTGAGAGATGGTGAAAAAATATGTTTACACTGGAGTAGTGGGGAGGCGGGGGCAGTGGAAAGACGGAAAGGTGGGGGAGGTAGAAGGGGATTACTTCAAATGAGAGAATTCAATGTTCATTCCATTGTGTCATGAGTTACCCAAGTGGAATATGAAGTACTATTTTTCCAGTTTACATGTTGCCTCACTCTAGCAATGGAGGATACCATGGACAAGAGAGGTCAGTATGGGAATGAGGAGAGTTAAAATGGTTAGCAACCAGGGGATCCGGCAGGTCTAAGTGAATAGAACGCTAGCAATCAGCCAAATGATCGCCTAGTCTACGCATGGTCTCGTCGATGTAAAGGAGGCCACATCATACGCAATAGACGAGGTTGGTAGAGGTGCATGTGAATCATTGTTTCACCTAGAAGGGCTGTGAGGTCCCTGGATGAAAGTGAGAGTCTAAGTGTAGAGACTTATGATATGGACCAAATGCAGGCAGGTGGGATTAGTGTAGCTGGAACATGTTGGCTGGTGTGCGCAAGTTGGGCCAAAGGTACTTTTTGATTAGTACAGGTGTCAGAGGTTATGGGAGAAGGCAGGAGAATGGGGTTAGGAGGGAGAGATAGATCAGCCATGATTGAATGGCGGAGTAGACTTGATGGGCTGAATGGCCTAATTCTACTCCTATTCCTTATGACTTTATAATAAGTGTCATATCTCCTGCAATTGTAAGAGAAAGTGCCTGGGGAGGGGACGAAGAGCGGAAAGGGAATAATGTGACAGGTGGTGAGATCTTGTTGGAGGTGGCGGAAAGGTCGGAGAATGCTGTGCTGGATGCGAATGCTGGTAGTCTGTAAGGTGAAGATCAGGGAGTTCTATGCTAGTTCCATCTGAGGAAGAGGGAGCAAGTGCAGAATTGCAGGACACAGAGGAGACATGGATGAGGGCTCCATCTACTACAGCAGATGAGAAGTTTACTGAAGAAAGAGGACATCTCAGATGCCCAAGAATAGAAAGCCTTATCTTGGGAGCAGATGTGGCAGTGATGAGAAAGGATGGTGTCCTTGCAAGAGGCAAAGTAGGAGGAGGTGTAGTCAAGGTAGCTGAGGGAGACAATGGGTTTGTAGTAGATATATTTGTTGATATTCTATCCCCTGTGATAGAGACAGATAAATTGAGAAAGGGTAGAGAGGTGTCAGGGATAGCCCAAATTAATTTAAGGGCAGGGTGGAAGTTAGTAGTGAAGTCGATCAATGTGTTTTTTCTGCATCGGGGCAGGAGGCACCCCCCTGAATGCAGTTCTCAATGTAATCGAGCAAGAGTTGGTGCCGGGGTACATTTGGAACAAGGAGTATTCATAGAGTTTTAGAGTGATACAGCGTCGAAACAGGCCCTTCAGCCCAACTTGCCCACACCGGCCAACATGTGCCACCGACACTAGTCCCACCTGCCTGCATTTGGTCAATATCCCTCCAAACCTGTTCTATCCATGTACCTGTCTTACTGTTTCTTAAACGTTGGGATAGTCCCAGCCTTAACTACCTCCTCTGGCTGCTTGTTCCATACACCCACCACGGTTTATGTGAAAAAGTTACCCCTCAGATTCCTTTTCCCTTTCACCTTAAACCTAGGTCCTCTGGTCCCCGATTCACCTACTCTGTGCAAGATACTCTGTGCATCTACACAATCTATTCCTCTCATGATTTTATACACCTCTATAATATCACCCTTCATTCTCCTGCACTCCAGAGAATAGAGTCCCAGCCTACTCAACCCCTCCCTATAGCTCAGACCCTCTAGTCCTGGCAACAACATTGTAAATCTTCTCTGTACCCTTTCCAGCTTGACAACATCTTTCCGATAAAATGGTGCACAGAACTGAACACGATATTTTAAATGCGGTCTCATACAACTGGTCTTATACAATTGCAACCTGACCTCTCAACTTCTACACTCAATACTCTGACTGATGAAGGCCAATGTGCCAAAATCCTTTTCGACCACCTTATCTACCTGCAACTCGCCAATCAAGGAACCATGCACATGCACTCTTAGAAATATAAAAACAAAGAAAAATAGGTGCAGGAGTAAGCCATTCTCCCCTTCGAGCCAGCACCGCCATTCAATATGATCATGGCTGATCATCTAAAATAGTAAGATTAAATGAGAACTTACCAGTTCGAAGTTTGATCTGTATTTTATGAGGAGTTACAATGAGGGATTACGTGAAGACCCCGTCCAGCACGCATGCGCGACATTTCTTCAAAGCAGCGGTGTGGATTCACAGAAAAACACAACAATTGAAATAAATATAGTAAAGAAAAAATAAGAACTTAATTACCAGTTGATCTGTATAATAGAGGATGAGAGCGGAGGGCACGTAATCCCTCATCGTAACTCCTCATAAAATACAGATCAAACTTCGAACTGGTAAGTTCTCATTTAATCTTACTATTTTACTTCGGAGTCACGTGAGTGACTACGTGAAAGACTTCAAAGCTCTGTGAATCCGAACCGTGAACCAGCTCATGCTTCACTCACTGCCTGAAGACCTTAGAGGGAGGAAGCATGTTATACAATCAACAATAACCTGTTTGTGAACAAAAAAGGTTTATTAATAACAACAAAAAACAGAGCTCCCCGGGCTTAAATTAAATATTAATCTGCAGACTCTAAAATTCTGTCTGCAAATGTAGCAGGCTCCGCCAGCGGCTTATTATAAAACCTTTGGAAAGTTCTTTCCGAGGACCATCCTGCTCTGGCCAGAATATGGTCCATAGGCACATCCATTCGCCTAGCCGCCGACGTAGATGCAGCCCTGGTGGAATGAGATTTGTACACATTAGTATCGACTCCCGCGGACTTAAGCACCTGCTTGAGCCACCTTGAAATGGTTTGGCTCGTCACCTGAACCATGAGGCTTCTTGTGGCTTATCCATAAGTCTTTTTCTCTCCCTCTTAAGTTGTATGTTGTGTCTATGTAGTTGGCGAGATGGGTCTTGGCACACAACTGTGGGTCAGGTGAATATGCCCGGAACTCCATAACTGGAGGCGTGGTACCTGGTCTAGTTTGTTTGACCAGCCCCTGAATGTGAAATGTGATACAGTCCAATGACTCTGTCATGCTGTCCAGCCTCAGAAGGTGGAGGGACTGTACCCTTTGAGCTGACACTAGTGCCATGAGCATGACTGATTTCAGTGTAAGTTGTTCCAGAGTAAGTGACCTGGGTGGTGGCCATCCCTAAGGTACGTCAGTACTATGCTGACATCCCAGATCTGAGTGTACCTAGGCCTAGGGGAATTGGTGTTAAAAATGCCCCTCATGATTTTGACCACTAGTGGATGGGACCCCAAAGTCAGTTGTCCTGCTGCTGGAACCAAATAAGCTGACAACGCACTCCTGGCTGTATTAATGACGCTGTAGCTGAGTCCTTCCCGATGTAATCCAAGCAGAAACTCCACAACACTGGAGGCTGTAGCTGTAGTGTAGGTAGTTCCTGTTTTGGAGCAATACCGTTCCCATTTTCTTATATTGGTCAGGTATTGTCTCCTGGTGGACTCCCGGTGAGATGCGGTCATCATGTTGATGGCATCCTCAGACAGTCCCAGGCCAGTAGAGGTCTTTTAGAATCTGCAAGCCAGGAGATTGACTCTGTCATGGCACGGGTGACTAATGCCTGACACTGGGTGGATTAATAACTGTCGACTGCTGGGGAATTCCAACGGTGTTTTCAACAGCCATGTCGAAAGCCACTGGGAACCATGGTTGTGTAGGCCAGTCAGGTATTATCAAGATTCCTGAAGCGGAATCCAATTGAATCTTGCGTAATACCCGACTGATGAGGCAGAAGGGAGGAAAAGCATAAAAGAACATTTTCCCCCAATGCAGCGAGAATGCATCAACTGCTGCTGCCTCAGGGTCTGGTTCCCAAGCGACATACGTTGGTACCTGGTGATTCAGCCTGGATGCAAATAGATCGATATCTGGTGTGCCATATTGCTTTGTAATTTCAGCAAATACTTTGGGATTTAACATCCATTCGATGTTATCATTAAATCTACGTGACCTGGTGTCTGCCACTGTATTTTGCTTACCTGGTAGGTAAGTTGCTGATAACCAAATATGCCTTTTTAACACACCATTGCCAGATTAGGTTGGCCAAATTGTCACACGATATCGACTTTACACCACCCATGTGATTGATATAAGCCACCACCGTGGTATTATCTAGTTGCAACCGGACATGTGCATGATGCGTATTAGATGAGTATGCTTTTAACCCATAAAACGCACCCAACATTTCTAAATAGTTGATACCCCGTGTCTGTAGGCAAGATTATTCAAATTTACTCCATCTGCCCCCCTGTGCTGGATTGCATGTTAGTTGCTCCCCAGCCCAAAGCACTGGCATCCGTTTGAATGGTTAATACTGGGTTGGTGATCATTATGGGACTGGAGCTGAGTCTTACGTTCCTTGCCCACCATTGTAACTCTGGAATGGATTCAGCAGTTAAACTCATAGCTCGGTCAAAGTGACCTGAGTTTTGCTTTAGTGCATGCACTTTAGCTCTTTGCAAATTTTGATAGTGCAAAGGCCCAAATTGTACAGCTGGAAAAGCTGCTACCATTTTGCCAATAACTCTAGCTACTTCCCGTATGGTTGGCTGATGTTTATTCATGAGTTCGTTGCATGATAGCGCCAATTCTGATGCTTTCCCCCTTCGGCAGAGTTACAATCATGCGAACAGTATCTATCGTAAATCCAAGATAGTCCATGGCAGTGGACGGTGTAAGATTGGATTTATCTGGATGTATGACAAACCCCAAAGTTTCAAACAAACGTTTGGTAGCTGCTACTGCCAGAATGGCTGTCTCCAAGGTTTTCCCCACTATTAAAATGTCGTCTAAATACGCCATGACTATATGCTTTTGTTTCCTCAATAATGCCAAGGCAGGTTTTAAGATTTTAGTGAACAACCTTGGAGCAGAGGTTAGCCCATTTGGTAAGGCTTTATATTGCCATAGCTGTTTCATCCAGATAAATATTAAATATTTTCGATGCTCCTTGTGTATGGGTACTGAGTAGTAGGCATCTTTTAAATCAATGCTTGCTAGAAAGTACCCTCTAGAAACCAATAGTCTGGCTGTTTCAAAAGTATCCATCTTGAAATGTATATACCTGACAGACTTGTTCAAAGTAGTTAAGTCAATGATGATGCGTCGTCCACCATCTTTTTTGATTTTAGTGAATATATTAGACACAAATTCCAAAGGTTCATGTTTTTGTTCTTTCAATGACTCCTGTAGCTTGTAACCTCATCAGTTCAGCTTGACCCTCTTGTTTCTCCTTGACTGAGAGGGTGAATACCCTTTTGGGCATATGCTGAACTGGTTTTTATGGACAAAGTCAATTTTGTAGCCATGAACGCTGCTGAGTATATACTTGTCATTAGTGATGGATTCCCATGCATCCAAAAACAAGTGCAATCTCCCCCCTGTTAGTACAGAGCCCCTATTGCACATATGCTGAGAGGAACCAGACCCACCTACCTCCATGGTTATTGGTGCTTCTTCTGCCTCTTCGCTGGGCGATGAGGCGTCTGCTGGGCTGTAGAGGGTTGATGTTGATCTCGATGTTGTTGGGGGTGGCGCATTTTCCATGGGGTCCGCTCTGGGCCCTGGCCTAAAAAAGGCTTACGGGGAATGGTTGCGGACCCGAGCTTTCACCAGTCCCATAGTGTGGTCGACGACAGGTGGACGCCATGGGGTACTGCCGCCTGGGTTTGTTGGGTCTGCTCGGTCCCAAACCTGCCCTCACGAGACCAAAGGTCTTGGATTCTTCTTCCAGGTCTTTCACCTTTTTTGGAAGGTCTTTCCCAAAGAGCAGAATAGGAGGTTCTGACCCCGGTGTTTTGCAAAGTCCCGCAAATTTAGGGTTGAGGGCAGGCTTGATAATCTCCTTTCGCAAATTATTTATTTCATATTGAGTGGTGCACAGCAGAGCTAATGTGTCTTGCTGATTTGTGGAGATGTCCGCACCATCAATGGACCGAGCATAAGATGTTATTCCTGCAGTCAGGAGTTTAAGGATCTTCTGGAGCTTCAACTCCAGGTTTCTGATGTTCTGCCCCAAATGTCCCCAAATCTGGCTATTGACAGCAGGTACATTCAAAGATGTACAATTTACTGGGGCTGTATATAGTTGAAGAGCCTCATTGACCACCTGTTCTTGTAGGGGTTTAGAGGACAGGTGGTTAATGCTGGCTGCAAGTTTCAGCTCTAATGGCCGACCCGCTTGTGGAATGGCCACGTAGCGGTTGACCACACCCAGCAGCTCTTCCTGTTCCTGTACACCCTGCGTACTCCCGATATCTTCAGCCAGTGACCCCTCTTCTTGACCAGCCCAGACCTGGTCGCCAATGCTGCCTTCAAAAGAAGGTGAAGCAATGGCCAGTGCCGTAAAGGGCACTGCGGGAGTGCCTGAACTCCCTTGGCGAGTCTGCTGCTGCTCTCTCAGCAGATCTCGCTGGAGTAATTGCTCCATGAGCCGTTCCATGCGGCTTAGGCGGCTGCCTGTGTTGCTCTCTAGCGGTAAGGCATCTTCATCCGAAACGTCGGACACTACCGCCCGGTTCCGGCTGCAGGTACCTCCAGCCCGCTGCTCAGGCAGCACGAGCGGTGCTGGGCTCGGCTCGGTAGTTATACACGCCGCCTCTTGCCCCCCCTCCAAAGAGCATTCCTCAACGGAGGACGAACGGGGGCGAGCTGCAGACTTCTTTCCTCGGGCCTTGCTCATTCTTCCTGAACACAAGACCACAGAGAGAAAGACACACGGCCACGGTAAACTTACCTGTCGGCCCGACTTTTCAATTTGTAGCGGGAGCGCCTTGAACTCCTGTTCGTCGCGGGTGCACTGCATGAACGCTAATGTCGCGCATGCGTGCTGGACGGGGTCTTCACGTAGTCACTCACGTGACTCCGAAGTAAAATCAGTAACCCCGTTCCTGCCTTTTCCCCAGATCCCTTGATTCATTTAACTCTAAGAGCTAAATCTAACTCTCTCTGGAAAACATCTAGTGAATTGGCCTCCACTGCCTTCTGTGGCAGAGAATTCCACAGATTCACAACTCTCTGGGTGAATACGTTTTTCCTCATCTCAGTCGTTAATGGCCTACACCTTATTCTGAAACTGCGACCCCTGGTTCTGGACTCCCACAACATCGGGAACATTTTTCTTGCGTCTAGCCTGTCCAATCCTTTAAGAATTTTACACGTTTATATAAAAGCTCCTCTCACCCTAAATTCCAGTGAATAAAAACCCAGTCAACCCATTCTTTCATCAAATGTCAGTCCCGCCATCCAAGAAATTAACCTGGTGAGCCTACGCTGCACTCCCTCAATAATAGTAATGTCCTTCCTCAAATTAGACCAAAATTGCACACAATACTCCAGGTGCGGTCTCACCAGGGCCCTGTACAACTGCAGTAGGACCTCCTTGCTCCAAATGAAAGCCAACATGCCATTAGCTTTCTTCACTACCTGCTGTACCTGCATGCTTACTTTCAGTGACTCATGTATAAGCACACCCACGTCTCGTTGCGCCTCCCCTTTTCCTAATCTGACACCGTTCAGATAATAATCTGCCTTCCTGTTCTTGCCACCAAAGTAGATATCCTCACATCATTAATATATATTGTAAGTAACTGGGGTCCTAGCAACGAGCCTTGCGGCACCCCACTAGTCACTACCTGCCATTCTGAAAAGGACCCATTAATTCCTACTCTTTGCTTCCTGTCTGCATACCAGTTCTCTATCCATGTCAATACTCTACCCTCAATACCATGTGCTATAATTTTGCACACTAATCTCTTGTGTGGGACCTTGTCAAAGGCTGTTCGAAAGTCCAGATACACCACATCCACTGGCACTCCCTTATCCATTCAACTTGTTACATCCTCAAAACATTCCAGAAAATTAGTCAAGCATGATTTCCCCTTCATAAATAAAATGTGAGTGATCCTGTCACTGCTTTCCAAATGCGCTGCTGAAACATCTTTAACAATCGACTCCAGCACCTTCCCCACTACTGATGTCAGGCTAACTGGTCTATAATTCCTTGTTTTCTCGTTCCCTCCTTTCTTAAAAAGTGGGGTTACATTAACTATCCTCTAGTCCACAGGAACTGATCCAGTCGAGAGAACATTGGAAAATGATCACCAATGCATCCACGATTTCCAGGGTCACCTCCTTGAGTACTCTGGGATGCAGACCATCAGGCCATAGGGATTTATCTGCCTTCAGTCCAAACAGTTTACCTAACACCATTTCCTGACTAATGTGGATTCCATTCAGTTCCTCCCTCCCACTAGATCCTCGCTGCCCTAGTATATCTGGTAGATTGTTTGTGTCTTCCTTAGTGAAGACAGAAACTAAGTACTCATTTAACTGTTCTGCCATTTCCTAGTTTCCCATAAATTCACCTGTCTGGTGACCTACATTTGTCTTCACTAATCTTTTCCTTTTTACATATCTAAAGAAGCTTATAGAGTCAGTTTTATATTCCTTGCAAGCTATCTTTCATCTCCTAGATCACCTAGATCCCTCTGCTCTCCAACACTCCCCAGAGGCCTACCATTCACTGTGTAAGTCCTGCCCTTGTTAGACCAAGAGAGAGAGAGAGAGAGAGAGAGAGAGAGAGAGAGAGAGAGAGAGAGAGAGAGAGAGAGAGAGACAGACAGACAGACAGACTCTGGAGGCCTTCCGTGGGCACTGTTCACTGCATGGGTTTTTTTTAATATAGTGCAATTTTTGATTATGGTTTGATGTGTTGTATTATATGATTGTGTCGAATAAAGTTTTTGAAACATAAAAAAAAGAGAGAGAGAGAAAGATATGCTGCTGTAAAATGGATACTGCGCTGACCGAGACAAGTATTGTTTTTGTTCTCTCTTGCTAGTAAAACTGATTTTAACTAAACAGATGAGTAAGCCTTTTTTCTGTTCTACTACTCAGATCCTTGAACCTGTTTCCTTGTGACAACAGGATCCGACCAATAGAATAGAAAATGTTTGGTTAAATGAAATAGCAAATGGGATGGCACTGGTGCAGGCCAAGCAACCACGCAACAAGCGGCTGCCTTCAGTGCAGGGGAGCCCGCAGCAGGCCATGGGGCAGGTGGGACCAAGAACCTTGGGTCTTCAAGCTCCTCTAATACTTTTAACGGGTCACGAGGGAGAAGTTCATTGTTGTAAATTTCACTCGAATGGATCAACACTGGAATCTGCAGGATTTGATCGACTGGTTTTGTTTTGGAATATATATGGCGACTGCGATAATAATGCGACATTGAAAGGTCACAGTGGAGCAGTGATGGAATTGCATTATAACAGATGGCAGTCTGCTTTTTACAGCATCAACAGACAAAACTGTAGCAGTGTGGAACAGTGAAACGGGTGAAAGAATCAAGAGACTTAAAGGTCACACATCCTTTATGAATTCATGTTATCCAGCCCGACGAGGACCACAGTTGGTCTGTACAGGAAGCGATGACAAAACAGCGAAGCTATGTGACATTCAGAAGAAGGCTGCAATCCATATGTTTCAAAACACATACCAAGCACCGGCAGCAACGTTTTATGACACATGCGATCAGATTATCTCTGATGGTATTGATGATGGCAACAAGGTCATTTGTACCATGCGTGGTCATACAGATTCGGTGACTGGTTTGACCCTGAGTGGGGTAAAAGAGAATATCACCAACCTCACTGACCACATCCAGGAAGCCGTGGAGAAGATTTGAAGGGCCAGAGAACAGTACCACGACTACAATCCCTCAGGAGGATGGTGGCCTTTCGGAATGTTTGGAGGCTGGTGGACAACTTTGGTGCAATGGGAACTGACCATTGGGACAATCTTGTTGCCAATTATATTACTGCGTTGTATGTGCGGATTGGCATCACGACCGCGTGGACTTTACTACAGCCTGTGGCCGAATGTGATGAGGTAATGCCTGCGGGCCGGATGTGACGGTAACCAGACTGTTTGGGGGATGCAATGTTATATGAGAATTTTGCCCAAATAGTCTGTGAGCCATAGCGCCGTGGCCATAGTGCTATATTTAGCAGGGCCGGTCGTAGGAGGTGCAGGGCCCAATAGGGAACAATTTTCATGGAAATATAAATAAATAATTATAACTGAGTCACGTGTCATGAGTAATATGACATAATTTAAAAAAATCTTAAACCGTGCCTGCGCAGATTGTTCTCGCTGTAAAAATAAAAATAAAAATAAATAAAGTAACAATTCAATTTGCCCAAGGCTTCCAAATCTCCTTCTTTCTGATTTACTGAATGGGTGGGGGATGGAAGGAGACGGCAGGTGGAAAGATGGTGGGAAAAACGGGAGCACACCAGGACAAGTTGAATCAGTTGTCATCTTATTGAATAACTATAATAGTTCAAGGGACCAATTGGGGGGAGAGTTCCTTTCACAGCTTGTGGGGAGTCTAGCCAGGGCTATAGTTTCTCCAGCATTTTTGTCTACCGCAAAACGTCAATGATTCCGGGAATGCCGAGGGAGCTAGAGAGAGATGAGATGGGGAGCGCTAGAGAGAGAGTGCGTGCGAGAGAGAGGGAGGGAGAGAGTGAAAGACAGAGAGACACAATGTGGGTCGGTAGGTAAATTGAATGACTAACTTGCTGCACACCAAGAAGTTCACCAAGAAGAAGCCCTCAATCATGATGGAGAGTTTTAAGAAATTCTCAATGTGTCATCAATGCATCGATCTACATTCCTCAGTAAATGTAATTGTGTTTTAAACAAGTATTAATGACTCCGCGTGAATTGTATTCAAAGGAACGCAGCTTCATTAATGCTTGTTCAAAACACAATTACATTTACTGAGGAATGTGGATCGATGCATTGATGACACATTATATAAATACTTGTTAACTACTGGCTGTTAACAAGTGCTACAGTAGTAGTTAACAAATCGTTTGTGTCTGATGGCCGAGAGAGAGCAAGAAGACAAGTATTCTATTTTGGGAGGAGAATACCAAGACAAGTATTCTATTTTGGGAGGACTAATAATGCTAGGATATATGCAATTAATGATCAGACCCAAGGAATCATTTTCACACCACAAACAGCTTACAATGGCTTGTTCCCTTTATCATCGATACTTTTTTACATATCTTTCATTCATTGTTCTTTATCTCTCCACATCACCGTCTATATCTCTCGTTTCCCTGATCCCTGACAAGTCTGAAGAAGGGTCTCGACCCGAAACGTCGCCTATCTCCTTCGCTCCTTAGATGCTGCTGCACCCGCTGAGTTTCTCCAGCTTTTTGTGTAACCCCCCCAGGCATCTTTATGTACTTGTTCAAAGATTCTTGAAGGTAACAGCACAAGCAGATAACGTGATCAAGAAAGCATGTGGGATGCTTTACTTCATTGCTCAGACAAAAAATCTTGGAGGGAGATTTTGGTACAATTATAAAAAGCATTAGATAGGCCACCGCTGGAGTAGAGTGCGCAGTTCTGGTCACCACACTATAGGAATGATGTGATTGAAATGGACAGGATGCAGGGGAGATTCACAGTGATGCTGCCTGGAGTGGAAAAGTTTAACCATGAGATCACACTAGATTGGATGTTTTTTTTTGTGATGGAGAAGGCTTAGATTAGTTTAGTTTAGGTTAGATGCCAAGTCTGCACTGACCACTTCCTTGTTGAAATGTAATGCAGAGAAATGTGAGTTTACTCACTTTGGCAGGAAGAATAGACAAATAAAATATTGTTGAAATAGAGAAGCACCAGTGAATTCTGTGGCACAAAAGGATTTAGATGTTTTCACATATAAAATTCAAAAGAACAGTAGACAATTAGGAAGTCATATGTAAAGCTGTCCCTTATTGGAAATGAGAGTGTAGTATAAGAATAGAGAAATTTTGCTACAATTGTGCATGTTGAGAGTGAGGCCAGAGTGCAAAACTAGGGGGCCTTTCTTTGAACCCCCTCAAACAGTTGATTTGGCAGCTGTTCAGCGAAGGTTTTCCAATTGATTCCTATAATGAAGATGTTGACTTATCAGTAAACGTTGAGTGGACTGAGCTGACATTCATTGAAGTTTAGAAGAATGAGGCATGATATTACTGAAGTAAGATGCTGAGATACCCTGACAGAGTAGATGCTGAAAGGACTTGTCTTCTTCAGGTAGAGCATAGTTTCAGATTAAAGTGTTGCCCATTTAAAATGGTGATGACAATGGCCATGTCTCTTTGGGTGCCTTCAAACAGAGAGTTCTGGAAGCTGATTCTTTGAATATATTGAAGAATGAGATTGACAGATTTTCAGTCTACAAGGGAGGTCAAGTATTATACAGAGGGAGGAGTAGCCAAGACCAATATGAGATCAGTCTTGACATTATTAAGTGGCAGAGCTATATGGCATACTCTTGCTCTTATTTTTCTTGTGTTCTCTTGTAATTAACCCCTTATCAACCAGCATGCTACTATGTAGTACATATCGATTGCTGCCGGATTGGGCAGATCCACAATGCTATCATTTATTTAAGGCTGACAGTAAACGTCATGATTTTAGATGATCTAAGCATTGCTGCATAACCATATAACCATATAACCATATAACAATTACAGCACGGAAACAGGCCCTCTCGGTCCTTCCAGTTCGTGCCGACCATTTGTTTTCCCCCAGAGATCTTGGCAGTATCTCTATTAGTATCCCCTGGAGTTAAGACACGGAACTGAAGGAATGGTATGCATAGCAAAGTACAACACAGGAACAGATGCTTCATCCCACAATGTCTGTGCTGTACATGATGCCAAGATAAACTAATCTCATCTGCCTGCATGTGATTCATATCCCTCCATTCCCTGCATATTCATGTGCCTATCTGAAAGCCTTTAAATGCCACTATCATACCTATCTACTGCAACCCCTCACTCTCCCCCCCCACCTCCCTTCCCCCCAGCCCCACCCTGCAGTGCCCCTATATAACTAAAAGTCTTATCTTGACCACTTCCTGTCTGCGCTGTATATTGATTTTAGAAAAAACACTACCCTTTCTTGCTATGATTTTTGGCCATCTTACTCATAGTCCTCCTCCGCTGAGGCAGCCCCAAGGATTTTTCCGGATCGATGAAAAGTAAAAAAAGTAATGAGTGTTTAAAAAATCCTGAGATCAGCTGATTGGTCCTCTCGCCTGTCAATCACCATGGTGAAGGTAATGCCCCTTCCAGGGGGAGGGCAGGACTATAAAACCCTGGATGCCTGGGTGTGAGTCAGCCACTCTGTAAGATCATGAGGGAGAGACCACAATTCCGATTCTGCTGTGAGTCTACTGAACTGTGAGTCTACCCTTTATGTGCTTTGTGGTTATGTAGTTATGTGGTTATGTGCTTTATGTGGTTATGTGCTTTATGTGGTCATGTGCATTATGTGGTTAACCCTTTATGAGCTTGCAATAAATGATTTGTTAGCCAGCAATGTGCTTGCAATGAATGATAGTAAGATTAAATGAGAACTTACCAGTTTGAAGTTTGATCTTTATTTTATGAGGAGTTACGATGAGCGATTACGTGAAGAAGGCTGTCAGCCTGCATTCGCGTCAATCTTCAAAGCAGCGGTGTGAAATCACAGATAACAATAGTTGAACTGAACATAGTAAGATTAGAGAAGAGTAGAACTACCAGTTGACCTTTATGATACGAGGGTTGGGAGCGGTGGGCACGTAATCGCTCATCGTAACTCCTCATAAAATAAAGATCAAACTTCAAAGTGGTAAATTCTCGTTTAATCTTACTATTTTATTTCGGAGTCATGTGAGTGACTAGGTGAAGATTTCAAAGCTCTGTGATATCATGCCGGAAACGAGTCCATGCGTCTAACACTGCATGAAGTGACCATGGATGAGTGAAAAAGATTAATGCATTTAGAACTAATGCATTTTAGTTTGTTAAAAATGCTGATGCTCTAATCATCAAAGGAAAATAATAGTGACCCCTCTCATCGAGGGGGAAGCTATAAAACAGAATCTAAAATGTAGTTGGCAAATAACCCCGGTCTGGCAATGGGTTATTATAAAATGTTTGGAAAATATGTTCGCTTGACCATCCTGCTGCTGCTAGGATGAGATCCAGCGGAATGTACATAACCCTTGGAGCTGACGTAGTAGCAGCCCTGGTGGAGTGAGAGTTGAAAATATTAGTATTGACACATGTATTAGCCAAAACCCCATTTTAACCACCTGGAGATGGTAGAA
The DNA here is from genome assembly GCA_035221665.1 of Okamejei kenojei. Taxonomy (NCBI): domain Eukaryota; kingdom Metazoa; phylum Chordata; class Chondrichthyes; order Rajiformes; family Rajidae; genus Okamejei; species Okamejei kenojei. Next base: position 43,259,571 of record CM069135.1, on the reverse strand, counting down.
CTAATACCTTCTTATGAGGCTTTTTGTAACTAACAAGCATTGCTAGTTTGGAGCCTTTAAGGCTCTAGGTGACCCAGACCTATTGTTGTAAATGTGTGACCACACCTTACCAAAGGTTCATGGGGTGTGCCATGAAACTAGTTTGAGACCTAACGCTCCTGGTTTGTTCTGGTTAATTAAATCATAAACATAAAATATTTATTAGCAGATGTAACCATCCTGCCCAGTCGCAATTTATGTGGTGACTGGTCCCGTTGCACTGAGACCAGTGCCAGGAGGATAACTACCTTATGAGAGCCGGCTAAAGATAAGTATGTAGCTGGAGCACTCTGGTGAAGTGGTGTTAACATAACTTCAATGTCCCATACTTCCGTGTAACTTGGCCTGGGAGAACTTGTGTTAAAGATATCCTATATAATTCTGGATATCAGAGGGTGAGACCCGGCAGTGTGGGTCCCACTTGCTGCAGCAAATATGATGAGAAGGCACGTTGGCACAGTTAATGGCACTATAACTTAATTATTGTCAAAGACCCATTTGAAAATGAACTCCAAGACGTCAGTTAATATATAATATGTAATAATATGTGCTGTATAATATGTAACATATGTATTTAAACAAAAACGCTTCCCATCTCCTGAAGAGGAAATGTACTGCTTTTTGGTGCTATCCCTGCACTCTGCAGTGAGCACTTACATGGATCGGTCTGACAACCCGAGCCGCAGGAATAGTCGTCTCAGAGTCTGCAAGTCAATGAATTGATTTATCATGCAGAGGCTGGTTTCCCGAGTCACAGGCTGAACCAGCAAAGTTTTATGTTTTGAATAACCATATAAGGTTTTATATTATTCCCAACATAGCCAGAACCATGGCTGCTTATGCCAGTCAGGCAGTTCGAAAAGCCTGAAGTGGGATCTTGCTGGATTTATTGCAAGACCTGACTGATGAGGAAGAATGGTGGAAGACATGAAAGAACATTCCTCCCCAGTGTGGCAATAATGTATCTCTCGCCACTGTATGCCACATATTTTGCAACTGGTGAATGAGCCTGGATGTAAACATATCGATATTCGGTGTTCCATCAAGCCATAATGACATTAAATGTGATCCAACATCCATTCTGCGTTGTCATTGATTTCACGTGATGATACAATAGGGTCAAATGAGGTTAGGTAAATATCACACGATACTTTAACTTGATTGCACCCATGTGACTAACATATGCCACCACCATAGTGTATCAACTTGGAGTTGAGCATGCAGATTATGCATATTCGCACAATAACCTTTAACCTATAGAATGCACCTAGTGTTTATAGGTAGTTGATACCAATAACTGAAAAATTGGTAACTCATGCAAAACGCATCCGCCTCCGTAACTGGAGATGGCATTTGTAATTTCTCATCTTTGAGCACTAGCATCAGTTTGTTATTACTGAAGATTACAGACCAAAATTACTGGAGCAATGCTGAATACTGCCACCATTGTGACTTTGGTAGCTTCAGCTGGTAATAGCACATGTCTGTTAATAATGACCTATATGGTACTTGAGAGGTTAATTCTTTGCACGTTGTAAGTTCTGATAATGCAAAGACCCAATTTGCACAGGTGAAACACAGCTGCTATATTGCCAATTACACTTGATGAATAGAAGGCTGCTTCATAACAACGACGTTGTTACAGACTTCTGTTAAATCCATCTCTTGCCCCAGGGCGGAGTCACTGTTAAGTTGATAGTTAAAGGTAAATCCCAATAATCAATAGTTCTGATTGGTATCAACTTAAATTTAACTGGATGGATGAGGAATCCCAATTTTTCAAATATAGTTTGGGGCTGCAATAGTTAATTTTAGTAAAATACAGCATTCAAAACATAATCCAGATAGGCGATAACAAATGTTCTTGAGCTCTGAGCAGCCCAAGCACGGTTTTAGTAGTTGGGTAAATAACCTGGGAGCTGAAGTTAGCCCAGTTTGCAACGCTTTAACTGTTATCATTGCCCCATCCAGATAAATTTCAAATATCTCTGGTGATCCCTGTGAATGGGAACTGAATAACATGCATCTTTGAGATCGATGCTTGCCATAAAGATCCTATGGAAATCAATGGTTAGACAGTAACGAAGTTTCCTATTCTGAACGTCTATACTGCACATGTGAGTTAAATATGGATGAAGTGATTTCCTCCATCTTTCACCCTGTCCTGAAAGGCAATCCAGGCCATAATACGGGGCCTGCCTCGAAAGACAACTCTGGCCCTGATTCCAAACCTGCTTGGAACCTTTGTATGTTGTGCAGTATAAATTAATCACATGTTATCATCAGTTTTTTAAAATAGATCTGAATCTCATGTTATCATTGTCACTTGTACAAAAAACAAGTGTAAATATTACCAATTTGTAACTGGTCCACAACCCCATGTTTCCGAAGAACCAGGCCCACATACCTCCATGGCTACCGGTGGTCTTATGGTAAGCCCAAAGGCTCCTGATGCGGGTTATTTTTTCTTCCTTGATTGGAGAGTAGGACTGATTGGGGGCGTGGATTCCATATTTTCCCTGAGACTGGCTTGGGCCTGGGTCTGAAAAACCTCATCATACTGAGCCTTCCTCGAAAGACAACTCTTGCCATAATTCTGAGCCTGCTCGAAAGACAACTCTGGCCATATTTCCGTGCCCAGCTTTCAAGCTGCCACTGGCTTCAGCGAACCGCTTACCCTCGATGGAGGTGTGCGGTGTGTCGTCGCCTACCGATGAAGCTTTGCTCATCGTCGGTACCTTGATTAGTCCGACAGCTTTTGCTTCCTCATCCAGGTCTTACCTGTTGGATAAGTCTTACCTGAGGAGAGGATTCGGCGGCTGGTTTCATTTCCTGGATTTCAAGCCCCTCCAATGTCACCCTGATAGCGCTGTTCACTGACGGTACATGTAGCGTGAGGGGAACTCTGGCCCCTTCCGGGTATTCTGCCAACGGCTGGAGACCAACTCTTCCGGCAGCAACACCTTTGTTTGCAAGTATCTCTTGAAGCCATATGCATGTGCTCCAGTATATTCCACGGACATACTTTCAATTTTGAAGTCAGTTACACACTGACCACTTGCACTCCCCTCCACAGATAGGGAGATTCGTAGGCAGCCCTGAAAACAGGTGCTGCCGCAGGTCTCTGAGGATACCTGTGCTGACATGGCCCCTCCTACGGACCTATATCAGGATTTTGCTCTGAGTCAGCCAGGAACTGACCCCGAATGCTCCCTCCTCAGAGAGGGAGACATTGTGCAGCCGTGAAACAGGTGCTGCTGCCGCGGGCCCCCAAGGAGACCCGGGCTGATAACTCCCATTGTTGTGCAACCTCTCCATCAGGTGCTCCATGTGGGTTCCACAGGCCTATCCGACTTGCTATTGTTTTTACCCCCTTCCTGGGGAACCACTGTGGTCTGGAAGCAGCTGACCCCTGTATGTCGGGGGGGGGGGGGGCCCTCCTGGCTTGACTTCACAGACCTTACCGGCTTGTGGTTTTGTTTTACCCCCTTCCTGGGAACCACAGCCGGTCTGGAAGCCACTGACTGTGCTGTCAGTGACTTGGGTGGCGAACCCGACGGCTGCCGGCTATCCCGCACTTCCGCGGTCTCTGTAGCCGGCTCCTCTGGTCCCGGTATCCGTGGTCTGAGACCGGGATTCCCTGCATCCGTAACCGGTTTCGCGGCCTGTCTGGACTTCGCCCCGAATTAGTCCAGCAGGAAAATCTCTGTAACAAAGTTGAAACTTACCTTCAGGTTTAAACTTACCGCTGGAAAGAGCAACTCGCCCGCCAGTCAGTCGTTGCGCAATTGGTAGACGTAATGATGTGCATGCGGGCTGACGGTCTTCTTCACGTAGTTACTCACGTGACTCCAAAGTGAAATGATATGTTAACCCTTAATGTGCTTGCAATAAATGATTTGTTAGCCAGCAATGTGCTTGCAATGAATGATGATTTGCTAACACTTAATGTGCTTGCAATAAATAATTTGTTAGCCCTTAATGAAATGAAATTAGTTGTTTGGCCTGCCTTGTGCTTGAAATTGAAATGGAAATGGAAATGAAATGAAATGAGTTGTTTGGCCTGCCCTGTGCTTTTGCTTTTGCTTTGCCTTTGCTTTGCTTGACCTCATCTGAAATGAAATCAAGTGGATTATACTGTTGGCTGGTCCCGCTTGCCCTTTAGTTTTGCTTTTGCTTTGCCTTTGCTTTGCCTTTGCTTTGCTTGAGCTCACCTGAAATGAAAGCAAATAGATTGTATTGTTGGCTGGCCCCGTCTGTCCTGTGCTTGACTTGACTTGAAATGGATTGAAATGGATTGTTGGCCCTGCACTCACTGTGCTTGACTTGACTTGACCCACAACACCCATGCTAGTGCTCCAGACCCCCCCCCCCCCTCCCCACTGGCTACCAATATTGGAATTGGTGGAGAAGTGGAATATTGTGTTGGGGGCCCAGCCCTCCCGTGTGAGCCTTTGACTCAACAGGTCCCACTTAGTCATACCTTTGCCATACATTTGCTATCTCACCTTAAGGTTATGCCCTCTAGTCTTTGGCATTTCTATCCTGGGAAATAGGATCTGTCTGTCTACCCTATCTATGCCTCTCATAATTATATATGCATCTAAGAGGTCTCCCCTCAATCTCCAGTCACTGACATATAGTTGGTTACTAATGTCTACTGACATTTAGTGTAGAGATTATAATACAGCTAAATGCTTTTGGTGGACAATTATGCAAACAGCAAACAGCAAACGGGGGAGTGAAGCACTTTGACTCTGTATGACAATATTTTAGAATTGTTTGAGCATGGTTAAGTTTATAAATTCATAAGTGATAGGAGCAGAATTAGGCCATTCGTATCCATCAAGTCCTTTCTGCCATTCAATCATGGCTGATCTATCTTACCATCTGAACTCCATTCTCCTGTCTTCTCCCTATAAGCACTGACACCCATATTAATCAAGAATCTATCAATTTCCGCTTAAAAATACCCATTGACGTCATCCACAGACTTCTGTGGCAATGAATTCCACAGATTCACTTCCCACTGACCAAAGATCTCATAGGATACTAGTGCGGAGACGGAAGCCAGTTACGGAAACATCCTCGTAAAAATAAAAGTTATTTGTGAAAAATCTTCTCATTTTCAGAATTATAATTTATTAACACAAACTGTTCCCCCGCAACGTTGATTACACTGCGAGTCAGGTCGGGTTACTGAAATGGATGAAAAAAAGGCCCACTTTCCGCTCCGTTGCGTACTACACTTCAGCCAATTGAATTTAGAAGGAGTGGTCTATCTTGCTTGTCAGCAGAAAGACAATAAGGGTCTCGACCTGAAACGTCACCCATTCCTTCACTCCAGAGATGCTGCCTCACCCGCTGAGTTACTCCAGCTTTTTGTGCCTACCTTCAATTTATACCAGCATCTACAGTTCTTTCTTTCACATGATTACTATCGATCCATTTACAGTGTATAGATACATGACATGACACGTTTAGTGCAAGGTAAAGCAAGCAAAGTCCAATCAAGGATAGTCCAAGGGTCATCAAAAAGGTAGATAGTAGTTCAGCACTGCTCTCTGGTTGCAGTAGGATGATTCAGTTGCCTCATAACATCTGGAGATAATCTGTCCCCAAATCTGGTGGTGTGCGTTTTCACACTTCTATTCCTTTTGCCTGATTGGTGAGGGGAGAAGAGAGAGTGACCAGGGAGTGACTCATCCTTGATTATGTTGCTGGCCTTTCCAAGGCAGCGTGAGGTATAAATGGAGTCAATAGAAGGGAGGTTGCTTTATGTGATGGTCTGGGCTGCATCCAGGGCCGGATTTAGATGAAGAGAGGCCCTAAGCTATTTTACTTGTTAGGCCCCCCCCCCCCTCCCAATCACCCACCCCCACAGAGGATCCCTTTGCCGAGGGCCGCCAGCGTGAATCTCCGCCCAGCTCTGCCCGTGGACTTTAGTAGCCGCGGTCTCCATTCGTAACTCCAAGCCGCTGAGAATGTTCTCCCTTCCGACGTGGAATGGTGACCCCAAATTCCATTGTACCAATTGGTGCATGTGACAATAAGTGTCTCTTGAATTGAATGTGGAATATAAAGAAATAAAGAAACTACAAATACACTAAGAGCAAAAATGTTTTTTTCTCGCCTTCTTCATAGTAAAATCATCCAGAAGTTCACCAAGATCTGTTTGTCTAAGTTTGTCACTATCAATGCACAGAATGCTCATTGCAGCCAACCTCTTTTGAGACATTGTGGACCTTAATTAATTTTAAATTCTTTTGAGTCTTGGACAGCCTCTGAGTTTACCATGGTTGGGTGACTAGCACTAGGACCCAGCGCAGTGAAACTTAGGGGAGTTGGAGTCTGCAGCATGGAAACTTCAGGCTCAGTGCTGAGTCCAGGCTGCAGGTAAGGCGACAGCTACGGGCTGCTGGAGGGCGGTGGAGTGCTGAGGGTCAGCAGGCCAAGCGTGGGACAGCCCCATCAGAGACTGTGAGCAGGGTTAACCATAGAAAGGACCATTTCGCCTATCGTAGCGGGTTGCTGCTCATTCCCACCCACCCTTTACCTCGCCCGGAGCCTTATCTCTTCTCCCCTGAAGCAGGCAGGTCGGGCACAGTCGGAGCAGGTTCTGACATTGTTAAACTTGACTCAAGTGCTCCGATTCAAACACTCCTGACTGTTGAAAGGACAAGGCTCAGAAAATACAGATATGTCAAAAGTTTTATACACTTTGATGGAGCAGGCCTAGGCCCCCCTAGATCTACCCACTATATCTTGAGGCCCTAAGTTTAAGCTTGTCTAGCTTATACGTAAATCCCGCCCTGGCTGCGTCCACAATTCACTACAATTTTTTGCCGTCTTGGATGAAGCTGTTCCCAAACCAAGCTGTGATGCATCCTGATAAAATGCTTTGCATCTATAGAGGTTGGTGAGAGTTGTAGCGGACATGCCAAACTTCCTAAGCCTTCTAAGGAAGTAGAGGCGTTGGTGTGCTTTCTTGGGCGTTGCTTCAATATGGGTGGTCCAGGAGAAGTTATAGAAGACAACTCCATTTCACGGAGAATAAGAACATTAAAGTACCAGTGAAAGTTTGTAATAAAATTCAATTGCTATCTTATTTTTTTTCTTTTAATTCTTGAGTGATTTAATTGAATGAGTCACATTAAAAACTGTAATGGAAGTAGTTGTCATTTGTGCTACCAAACAAACTCTCTCATCAATCTCTTACTGAGTGATGCTCAGATTATTTGGCAGGGTTGACAATTCTGCCACTCATTCTTACTCTACCAAGTAACCCACTTTAGAAATATGCAGATTGGCAGGATGTGAAATTGCTCATATATCTGATCTGGCAGTTGGTGAATGTTGATCCTCTGCATCCTTTATGGCACGTCTGTCTTTCCTCTTAGTGCGAGCAACTGCCTCCCTCTCCGTAGCCCTTTATAATCACATCAATGTTTTTGCGCTGAGGACTTAAGCAGATAATGCAGGCTGACTTTTCAGTACGCTGCTGATCGAGTATTGCACCACTAAAGCTGTCACTCTTTAGACGACGTGCCAAATCGAGCTTTCATTTGCCCAGTCAACTAAATGTAAAAGATAGACACAAGAAGCCGGAGTAACTCAGCGGGTTACACAGCTTCTATGGAGAAAAGGAATAGGTGATGTTTCAGCTCGAGACCCTTCTTCAGACCCCACGATCCCACGGTAGTACTTTGAAGAACTGACACGTTTTCCTGAATGCCCTAATATTTACCCCTCAACAATTATCAGAAGTTATTTAACGACTATTACATTATTTGAAGAAGGATCTTAGATGGAAATAGTTTTTTTTTGGTTTCCTACATCACAACATGACTGCAGTTTAAAATAATTTTATTGCTTTTGCATTGTCCTGAGGTCTTAAATAGCACTGTATAAATCCAATTATTTCCCTTCGGATGGAACAACTGATCGTGATACATATCCCTCTGGCTGATTTGTCTTGGGAGATGTTCCCCAAGCTCACCGCAGCTCTAGAATTACTGTTTCAAGATCATTATAGTTTGGATGCCAATAGCTGCCTACAAAGCACATTATCCTTGTTATTTTTGTGTTTACCAGCTATTGCTTGGATTACAATATTCCATATGTACTGTAAATAGCTTGGAATCTTCACCTTCTGAGTAACCATAGTGTTGTTCTGAGGGACAGTCAAAGCACAAGGAATGACCTGTACATATTACAGATGTCAACTCTATTCAACATAGATGGTGAAAGTTAACTGTGGTCAAAATCTATAATCTCCAATATTGCCAAAATTCTGAATGGGGACTTTATAAATAACCCCCTTTGATTCTATCACCTGTGTTGATTCAAGGTAGGTTTATGTGAACAGCAAATAAGAATACATTGAATTTAATGAAGGAAATGTTCCATTGATGTTTGAATGCTACAATGCTGTTTTAATCTAGACTTGTATACATAGCTCCTATTTTGGGCAAAATGTTCCAAGCTGACATCAGGAACTTCAAAATGCAAATCTGAGCAAAAAAGCTGTGCCTGAAATCATGTACCAGAACATTGAAACCGGATGGCTTTAGTATTAAGGTGGAGATTGGAATGGAGTTCACTCCATTCACCTTGGGAGAAAGGTGCATCTAGAGACATGGATGCCCATTCAATCCTAATGGTGGCTACCTGGTTGTGTCCAAAGAAGTGGGGACGCTTCTTTGGACACAACCAGATAGAGGGGACTTTCTAGCAGCAAGTGTAGCGAAGGGGATTGAATATAAGGCAAGATGCCGCAATGAGGATGATCTTGATCTGAAAAAAAAAAATATGATTCTGTAATTACTCAGCAGGTCAGGCAGCATCTGCAGAGGGAGAAACAGAATAACAAAATTAACATTTCAGGTCAATGACATCTAATCAGAACCAGGAAAAGTTGAAAACTCACAATTTTTTAATTTGCAGGGATGAGGGCGGGGTGAAGAGCTTAAAGATAGTGATCCTGACAAGGAGGAGAATAGGAGAGACTGAATGATACAAGTGGTGGTGGTTGCAATTGAGAGAGAGAGAGATATGAAAGCTTATTCATCATTCTATGCAAATAAAAGGAGACAAATGACAATAGACAATAGGTGCAGGAGTAGGCCATTTGGCCCTTTGAGCCAGCATCGCCATTCAATGTGATCATGGCTGATCATCCACAATCAGTACCCCGTTCCTGCCTTCTCCCCATATCCCCTGACTCAGCTATCTTTAAGAGCCCTATCTAGCTCTCTCTTGGAAATGAAGGCAAAATGACATTATGAGCAATGTAATTTAATGAATTAAAAGAAATACAAGTGAGGCTAATCATTGTTTCATCAGGACAGTGAGGAAATGTAAAATTTCCTTTTGTTTTAAATTAGCTTCCTTGGCCCAGCTTTAGGTCATAATTCCCACCCTAGCAGTTCTGTACTGCTGTTGAGCTTGACACTTGTTCCATGTAGTAACTAGTAACAAGGAACTGCAGATGCTGGTTTATATCGAAGATGGACACAAAGTGCTGGAGTAACTCAGCGGGTCAGGCAGCATCCCTGGAGAAAAAGGATGGGTGCTGTTTCGGGTGGGGGCCCTTCTTTAGGCTGAAAGTAGGGGATGGGGGGGGGGGGGGCTGGAGTTGAAGGGCAGGATTATCGCCCGCTCTGATAGTAGCTGGAGATGTTTCTGAAGAAGGGTCTCGTCCCGATACGTCATCCATTCCTTCCCTCCAGAGATGCCGTTGAGTTGCTCCAGCATTTTGTGCCTATCCCTGATTGGTCCTGGCCGTTTCTCATCTCCCCCATTCCTTACTATCAGCCTGAAGAAGGGTCCTGACCCAAAATGTCACCAATCCTTTTTCTCCAGAGATACTGCCACTTTTAGTCTACCATTGGGCTTCAACCTACATTGTTAGAGAAGGCTGCATGGTCAAAAGAGGCATTGTGATCTGTAACAGGTGGTAATCAGATCATGAAGTGTAAGTGAACACTAACATTAACCATTACTATAAAATCCTTAATCCCCAACCCTAGTCAGTTTAATTAATTTCTGCCATTAATTCTGCCATTCGGCAGGTCAGGGCCAACACCTCTAAAAAGCTAGGTATCCAGTACATTGCATTTAGAATTGAGACATGCTTTCATAACATTGTGGTATAATGTTAACATAAACATAATGTTAAAAACTCAATTTATGGATAAAACAGCAGATCCCAGATCATATTTCCTTCAAATCAAGTAGAAAACATCAGTCAGTAACCAAACAGTCATTATAATCTTAGAACAGTGACTACACTTAAGCACTTTACTGGCTGCAAAGTGCTCAGGAGGATTTTGAGTTTGTGAAACTCACTGTGTAAATTAAAACACTCTTCCTTTCCTCATATATAAATACAAACAAGAGCCAGTATTGCTAGATCCATCAACAGTACATTTGATTAACAAGTGTCTCAAAATAATGGACACATAACTGAATCATTTTGGGTAACACAGTGGTGCAGCTGGTAGAGCTGCTGCCTCACAGTACCAGAGACCTGGGCATCAGAGACCTGTGTTTGAACCTGATTTTGGTTGCTGTCTATACAGAGTTTGTATGTTCGCCATGTGACTGCGTAGGTTTTCTCCAGGCTCTCGAAGGTTTCCTCCTATGTCCAAAAGACATGCAGGTTTATAGGATAATAGGCCTTTATATATTGTCCTTAGTGTGTGAAGAGTGGGGAAGTGGGATAACATATAACTGGTGTGAATGGATGATTAATGATCAGTATGGACTCAGTGGGCTGAAGGCTCTGTTTCCATTCGGTGTCTCCAAGGTAAACATCTCCTTTTGCCCGTCTGTTAAATGGATGTCCAGAAGGCTGTCACCCAGACCTTTGTCTTAACTTTTCCTCCCCCTTCACCAGTTTGCATACCAGTACTAAGTTGACATTTTACAAATGAAATTTAAATAAAACAGCTTCAGCATCACTGTGCTCCTTGAAAAAAAGTTTATTTTGCACCTGTCATGTTTTCTGCAATGAAATGATTTTCTTTTAAGAGCGGTGCTTGCTTTTGGCTCCGGTGCCTGTTGTTGACTGACACTAAGAGGATTCCTTCAAAAACTTTCTCATTTCCATAAGTCTGCCTTTTGGCTGCAGTTCCTGACGTTGATGTTGGTGTTGGTGCCAGAGGTTTGAAGACAGACAACAGAATCTCAAGACCTCAGGCGTTAGCATCTAAAGATACGTTCATCTGTAAAAATTGGTATTTCCAGCATGAAAAATCCTGTTAGCTTCATGCAGTCTGTGAGGAAGACCCTCTCACAGTGTGCTACTCTTTTGTGATACAATGCCTTCTGGAATAGTACTACACTACTCCAACTACACATGTTTGTATAGGGCTTTACCTCTCAGCCAATACCAGAAGTATTAATTAAATCAGTGCATCCTCTCTTTGTTGATAGCACTATGATAGGAGATAGACCATAGAACAGTACAGCAAAGGAACAGGCTCTTTGGTCCACAATGTATGTGCCGAACATGATGCCAAGATAAACTAATCTCCTCTGCCTGCACATCATCCGTATCCCCCACATTCATCCGCCTAAAAGAACATAAAAGCCTCTTAAGCACCACTGTCACATTTGCCTCCACCACCGCCTGTGGCAATAATGATGATGATACTTTATTGTCACATGTACCTATGTACCTTGGTACAGTGAGATTGTTTCTTTCATAAACAATTCAGTAAAATCATGGACAAATCTGACATACAACCCTTCCCTTTCCTGTTGGCACTTCTGTTCAAATATGATCTGAGATCCAAAATCCCATGTGACAAAAATCTTATCCAAGGTATTGAAAGTAATGATTTCAAAGCCCCTTGTCATGGAACAGTCTCTGGAGAACAATGAGCGCAAGGCATTCTCACCAGACTTGGTATTTAATGTAGGACCACTGCTAAATCTGGTTCCTATGCTCAGTGCAGACTGCTCATACATGTTCCAACATCCTCAGTCCGTGTTTAAACTAATTAGAAGAGGTTCTTGGGGAATACTATTAATAAGAAAATAATGTAATATTCTGCTGAATGATTATTTCATTGGTAGCAAATCATGTGGCTAGTTGTGGCAGGCAATTCTGGGAGGATAACTGATCTTACATGGGATGGGTGTGAGAGGTTTGTGGGCAGCGGCTTAACGAGGCTAAATTGCTAAGGCCCTCTCTAGTTTAAAGTTTATTATTACCACGTGTACAGATTTGCTTTGCATGCTATCTAATCAAATCCTTTGATACTTAAAAATAAGTAAAATTCAAGTACAATAGGTGGAGTGAAGGGAAAGATATGGAGCATGGCACATAGTTCTCAACATTGTAGTGCACCAATTCCAGAGACAGTGTCCAACGTTCGCAATGAGATGGAGGAGAACCTGAGAATATGGCAGTTTATGGACGGACTGTCCAGAAGGCCAAGAACAGGGAAGAAGCTGTCCCTGAGCCCCAAACTGCTCCGTGGCAGCCAGTGTGTTCTGATGTCCATTTGCAATCAAATTATTATTTTATGACTGAGCAATCTTTTCTGAGTTCTGCACAGCAAATTGGCAGATGTTGCTTATAATACTGCTGTTTTCTTTGGTATACTCACTATACTCACAGACCACAATTCAAAATTGTCTTTTCAAGTGAGAATGTGCCAAATCTGTTGCAGAATTGGTTTAAATACATGACCGTGAACATTTTGGGGGAGAATTACATTTTCCGTTGGATCTACACTGAATGATATATCAGCACATCGAAACAGCCTAAATCTAATCCCTGGGCAACGGTACTTTAACATTAAAAAAATGCAGATACCATAAATCTGAAATAGAAAATAGACAATGGAAGTTATCAGGCAGGTCTGTGGCGAGTTACAGCTACAGTTTAGTTTATTGTCACGTGTACTGAGTGAAAAGCTTTTGTTGCGTACTATCCAGTCAGCGGAAAGAAAATACATGTTTACAATCGAGCCATTTACAGTGTATAGATACATAAGATAATAACGTTTAGTGCAAGGTAAAGTCAGCAAAGTCCGATCAAGGATAGTCCAAGGATCACCAACAAGGTAGATAGTAGTTCAGGACCGCACAGTGGTTGTGGTAGGATGATTCAGTTGCCTGATAACAGCTGGGAAGAAATTGTCCCTGAATCTGCTGGTGTGAGTTTTCACACATCTATAACTTTTGCCTGATGGGAGAGGGTAAAAGAGGGACTGATCAGGGTGCAACTCATCATTGATTATGCTGCTGGCCTTACCAAGGCAGCGTGAGGTATAAATGTGGTCTACAATGTCATACTAAGTCATTGTTCAAGTCAATTACACAAAGGAAAGTTTGTTATAAACCTGGGGAAGTGGAGAGGAAGAGGCTGAGGGAACTGAATGGAAGGTCTGGTTGCCTGAAGAAGCTGAATGATACAAGTAGATACAAGTCTGAAGAAGGATCCCAACCCAAAACGTTGCCTATCCATTCCCTCCATAGTGTTGCCTGACCTGCTGAGTTCCTCCAGAATTTTGTATTTTGTTTGAGATTTCAGTATCTGCAAGTCCTTTTGTGGCTCTATGATAGAAGTGGTGGTGGTGTAGACCAGGAGAGATGTTGGTGAATGTTGATGTCTGCTAATGGTGGCATTTGGAGAGGTAGATGAAGTCTGAAATACCAGGTAGAGAGAGACCAAAAAAGGAAAACAATGATGGGAATGCGTGACACAATGGTTATTATCTGAAATAGTTGCATTTAATGTTCACTCCTGAAAGCTGCAGTGGTGCCCAGTCAGAAGAAGAATTACCGTTCTTTGAATGTCCATTGATGTTTGTGGAACCACGTATGATGCCAAATGGCAGAGAGGTTAGAGTGGGAATGAGATGGAGGTAAAGTCTAGTCAAGTTGCTCTGGCGATATAAACTGTGCATCCCCTTTAGATTGCTCATGAGTATCACATGGAGGGACTGTTGTCACTTTGACATAAGTAGTGGCTGATCTTCGGTGCAGATGAAGCAAAAAAACATACATCCAGTCAATTCCAAATGTGAAGTGTTGCATTTTTGGAAGTCCAACATGGGCAGGACCAACACAGTGAGTGGTAGGGCTCTGGGCAGTGTTGTAGAGCAGAGGGATCTAGGAGTGCTGGTGCATGCTTCCTTGAAGGTGGAGTCACAGGTAGATAGGGTGGTCAAAAAGGCGTATGGCACATTGGCCTTTATCAGTCAGTGTATTGAGTATATAACTGAAGAAGAAGGGTCTCGACCCGAAACGTAGAGTCTGAAGAAGGGTCTCGACCCGAAACGTCGCCTATCTCCTTCGCTCCTTAGATGCTGCTGCACCCGCTGAGTTTCTCCAGCTTTTTGTGTACCCCCTATTGAGTATATAAGTTGGGAGGTTTTGTTGCAGTTGTTATAAGACGTTGGTGAGGCCACATTTAGAGTATTGTGTTCAGTTCTGGGCACCATGTTATAGAAAAGATATCGTCAAGCTGGAAAGGGTACAGAGAGGATTTACAAGGATGTTTCCTGGGCTAGGGGGTCTGAGCTATAGGGAGGGGTTGAGTAGGCTGGGACTCTATTCCTTGTAGTGCAGGAGGATGAGGGGTGACCTTTTGCCCAGTGTACGTGAATCGCGGACCAGAGAACATAGGTTTAAGGTGAAGGAGAAAAGATTTAATAGGAATCTGAGGGGCAATATTTTCACACAAATGGTGGTGGGTGTGTGGAACAAGCTGTCAGGGAGGTAGTTGACGCAGGGACTATCTCAACATTCAAGAAACAGATAGACAGGCACATGGATAGCACAGGTTTGGAGGGATATGACCAACCGCGTAAAGTGGGACTAGTGAATCTGGGACATGTTGGCCAGTGTGGGCAAATTGGGCTCAAGGGCTTGTTTCCACACTGTCTCACTCTATGACTCTGTAACTCTATGACTATGACTAAATGTGAGCGACGTCGTCTTTGGGAAAATGATCTTATTGTCTCATTATGTAAAAGACACCAGTCATCTGATCAACATTTTGCAGACGGCAAACTGACCGATAATGCTCTTATCAACTGTCAAAGCTTGTATTGAGCCTATGGATAGACAGAGCTACACAGCTTTTATAGCCAGAGGCAGAGCTGCTTTGGTTGAGCTGACATAGGCCAACGATTACTTTGACTCATGAAAGACAATCTCCTCATGCATTGACTTAACCGAGCTGAGGAGTCCTGTTGTAAAACACCCACACACTGCTGTCTCCATGGAGATTCTACAGGCAAGCGTACTGCTGGATTGCTGCTCCAGCCATTGCTATTGTTTCCACAGCAATCTCACCTGCAACCCTGGTAATACCATTTTCTGGAGTTTCCGTCCCCAGCAAAGAGAAAGACAGAATGCTGCTGTCTAACATTAGATCCTCAGTGGATGTGTTGTACCATGCAAGCCCACAGCTCCCTGAAAGTGCCAATGCGAGTGGATAGGGCAGCAAAATTCATTGCCACAGAAGGCGGTGGAGACCAAGTCAATGGATATTTTTAAGGCAGAGATTGATAAATTCTTGATTTTTGCGGGTGTCAGGCGTTATGGGGAGAAGGCAGGAGAAAATGGAGTTCAGAGGGAACGATTGAATGGTGGAATAGACTTAATGGGCTGAATGGCTTAATTCTGCCCTTATCACTTATATAACCATATAACCATATACCCATATAACAATTACAGCACGGAAACAGGCCCTCACAGCCCTTCCAGTCTGTGCCGACAATTTGTTTTCCCCTAGTCCCATCTACCTGCACTCAGACCATACCCCTCCATTCCCTTCACGTCCATATACCTATCCACTTTACTTTTAAATGTTAAAATCGATCCTGCCTCCACCACTTCTGCTGGAAGCTCATTCCACACAGCCACCACCCTCTGAGTAAAGAAGTTCCCCGTCACGTTACCCCTAAACTTATGTCCCTTAATTCTCATGTCATGCCCTCTTGTTTGAATCTTCCCTACCCTCAATGGGAAAAACGTATCCATGTCAACTCTGTCTATCCCTTTCATCATTTTAAAGACCTCAATCAAGTCCCCCCTTAACCTTCTGCGCTCCAAAGAATAAAGACCTAACTTGTTCAACCTTTCTCTGTAACATAGTTGCTGGAACCCTGGCAACATTCTAGTAAATCTCCTCTGTACTCTCTCTATTTTGTTGACATCCTTCCTATAATTAGGCGACCAAAATTGTACACCATACTCCAGAATTGGTCTTACCAATGCCTTGTACAATTTTAACATTACTTCCCTACTCCTATATTCAATGCTCTGATTTATAAAGGCCAGCACACCAAAGGCTTTCTTTACCACCCTATCTACATGCGATTCCACCTTCAGGGAACTATGCACAGTTATTCCTAGATCCCTCTGTTCCACAGCATTCCTCAATTCCCTACCATTTATCATGTACGTCCTATTTTGATTTGTCCTGCCAAGATGTAACACTTCACACTTAACAGCATTAAGCTCCATCTGCCATCTTTCAGCCCACTTTTCCAAATGGCCCAAATCTCTCTGTAGACTTTGAAAATCTACTTCATTATCCACAACACCACCTATCTTAGTATCATCTGCATACTTACTTATCCAATTTTCCACCCCATCATCCAGATCATTGATGTACATGACAAACAACAGTGGACCCAACACAGATCCCTGAGGCACCCCACTGGTCACCGGCTTCCAACCTGACAAACAGCCATCCACCATTACTCTCTGACATCTCCCATTCAGCCACTGTTGAATCCATCTTGCTACTCCGCCATTAACACCCAAAGATTGAACCTTCTTAACCAACCTTCCTTGGGGAACCTTGTCAAAGGCCTTACTGAAATCCATATAGACAACATCCACTGCTTTACCCTCATCAATTTCCCTAGTTACCGCTTCAAAAAATTCAAGAAGGTTTGTCAAACATGACCTTCCAGGCACAAATCCATGTTGACTGTTCCTGATCAGACCCTGTTTATCCAGATGCTTATATATATTATCTCTAATGTATGCTTTCCATTAATTTGCCCAACCACTGACGTCAAACTAATAGGTCTATAATTGCTAGGTTTATTCTTTGAACCCTTTTTAAACAATGGAACAACATGCGCAGTACGCCAATCCTCCGGCACTATTCCCGTT
Organism: Okamejei kenojei; assembly: GCA_035221665.1. Classification (NCBI taxonomy): domain Eukaryota; kingdom Metazoa; phylum Chordata; class Chondrichthyes; order Rajiformes; family Rajidae; genus Okamejei; species Okamejei kenojei. The sequence goes on along the minus strand of CM069135.1, from coordinate 43,242,378 downwards.
TCTAATGACATTTGAAATATTTCTGTCATAGCTCCTGCTATTTCTACACTAACTTCCCTCAATGTCCTAGGGAATATCCTGTCAGGACCTGGAGACTTATCCTCTTTTATATTTTTCAAAAGTGTCAGTACTTCCTCCTCTTTGAATCTCATAGTTTCCATAGCTACTCTACTTTTTCCCCTTAACTCACAGAGTTCAATATCCTTCTCCTTGGTGAATACTGAAGAAAATAAATTGTTCAATATCTCCCCCATCTCTTTTGGCTCTGCTGATAGCTGTCCATTCTGGTTCTCTAATGGTCCAATTTTATCCTTATGAATTTATGAAAGAGGCATGTATGCAATCCTCAGACAGGGCATAGAGTGTAAATATCAGGAAATCCTGTTGCAGCTGTATAAAACTTTAGTTTGGAGTATTGTGCGGAGATGCGGTTATCACACCACAGGAAGGACGTTGAAGCACTGGAGAGGGTGTGGAAGAGGCTCACCAGAGTGATTGTGACACAAAACACTGCAGATGCTGGAATTTTGAGCAAAGAACAAACTGCTGTAGGAAAGACGTAAAGAGGCAGAGTAACTCAACTGGTCAGACAGCATCTCCGGAGGACATGTTTTGGGTTGCGACCCTACTTCAAACTGATTGTAGTAAGGGGGAGAAAGCTGGAAGAGAGATGGCAAAGCCACACGTGGCTTTCTCTCTCCATCCCTCCCCAATCCTAGTTCTCCGACAAGAATCTATCAATGCCTTAAAAATATCCATTGACTTGGCCTCCACAACCTTCTGTGGCAATGAATTTTGCCACCCTACCCACTTGCATTGGCACTTTCAGGGAGCTATGGGCTTGTATGATCCGACCAGTCTGACATTACACCTGATTAAATGTTATCTTCGTACACCTCGTTGTTACCTTCCTCTAGCCAATAATTATTTATTTTACATTTCAGTTGCACTTCATCACCTTTGTTCTCTCATTTTCACACCTTACCATTCCATATCTCTGTGTCTCCCTCTTCCCTGACCCTCAGTCTGAAGAAGGGTCTCGACTCGAAATGGCACCCATTCCTTCCATCCAGGGATGCTGCCTGTCCCACTCCAGAATTTTGTGTCTATATTCCACACAAGATAGGTGTATACAGGTGAAAGGGGAGGAACTGACAAAAATAATCAATCTACTGTGAAAATGGGAATGACTTTAAATATTTCCTCAATGTATATATGTAAATGTAAATATCCACAATGTCTGTGGTTGACATGATGCCAAGATAAATTAATCCGTCTGCTTGCATATGATCTATGTCCTTCCATTCCTTAATAATGAGATTCCAGGCACACTGCATGGGTATTTGCAAGAGAGAGCAAAGTGTCAGGAATCACATTGACTTCCACTAGTAGAAGTATAGGGAAAGAGCATTCACGTCACGCCCCTGTTTTCACCAATCTTTCCACCACCAAGCACAAGAAACATAGGAAGCGACAAGACAGACATCATTGTATGCAGATGCCGAGAAGTGTGTTCAGCTCTGGCTGAATAACTTCTAATCTTGTGTGTGGACTCGAAAAGAAGAAGTAGAAGTACAGAGTGAAAGGGACAAATGCAGAGAACAGCAAGTCAGTGTACAAGCAGAGCTGGACAGATTGAAGGAACAGTTAGATATTGAAAGAGACAGAGAGAGGCAGTTATGAGAAACAGACAGATCAATTAGAACAATTCAAGATCTAATTAGCCAGGGATCTGTGCAGGCTGAGAGATAATACGATTATAAGTGAAAGGAGCAGAATTAGGCATTGCGGCCCATCAAGTCTACTCTGCCAATTAATCATGGCTGATCTATCTCTCCCTCCTAACCCCATTCTCCTGCCTTCTCCTTATAACCTCTGACACCCATCATAATCAAGAAACTATGTATCTCGGTCCTAAATATATCCATTGAATTGGCCTCTACAGCCTTCTGTGGCAAAGAATTCCATAGATTCACCACCCTCTGACCAAAGAAATTCCTCCTCATCTCCTTCCTAAAAGAAAGTCCTTTAATTCTGAAGCTGACCTCTAGTCCTGGACTAGTGGGAGGCCATACATAAATGGGTATAAGGCTCAGCAGGTGGGAACTCACTGGATATCAGCCCTGGGAAAAGGTGATGAGGTAGATGGGGTAGTGCTGGACCAGCAAGGCTGGCAAGTGCCCACAGGAGGAGAGGAGATGCCCAGCACTGCCTGTCAAGATGGCACCTATTGAGCCAAGACAACAGAAGGCTCAGGACCCTAAGGATCCCATCCAGTAACCCACACGCATCATGACCACCCACAGAGCCTTCAAACAAAGCATTCCATCAGACCTTCCCTCACTTAGATTGCATGTGTCTCCACAAAGTTAACACCAATTTACAGTGACTGTAGTTTGTCTGCTGCGGGTGAGTATTTTACTGCCTTGATGGGGCAATGAACATAGAACATAGAACAGTGCAGCCCAGGAACAGGCCTTTCGGTCCACAATGTCTACACAAAACAAGTTGCCAACCAGGGTCTTGACCTGAAACATCACCCATTCCTTCTCTCCTGAGATTCTGCCTGTCCCGCTGAGTTACTCCAGCTTTTTGTGTTTATCTTCCAGCATCTGCAGTTCCTTTCTACACATGTACTAATCTCCTCTGTTTGAATGTCATCCCTACGCCCTCCATTCCCTGAACAAAGAAAATGTATGAAAAAGAGACAATGGTGGATGGTGCAGAAATTTAGTGAGAAGGATGTCACCCACCAGTCAGCCATTTGATTCCTGACACGTTCTCTTGAGGGCAGGGGTTGGTGGAAATGATTATGGGTTTAGCACAATCTGGTTAACTATTTAACTCCAACGGCTGCAACGAGCACTGGAACCTGTGAGTAAATTACGTGGTGTAGGTGAACAACAGTAGTCAGGTGAATGGACCAGTGCAAATCCCTGGCGATGCAGGTCAGAAGTAGGGCACAGGGAAATTGGAGTGTGGCCTGCAAAAGCCATTAGCACGCTTGCTTTAATCAGTCAGATTGTCAGTTAGCTTGAATTCCACAGTGGCGTATTTCCTCAATAAATTAGGTTGAAAGCTTCTGGCTTGGCATCAGCTTCTCAAACAAAATCATACGTTTTGCATCCTACTGAAGCTCATAGCTGCCAAGGCACAGTACAAACCAGCCACAACTTTGGAAAAATGTTATCATATTAACAATCACATCTCTTTTATATTAGACGTTCGTATTTTGTTTTCGGGAAGAGAACATTTTTCATGATAACTTTCCCTTTGAGTTTCTTTGCTATTCCTTTTTGCAGTCTTCTCTGGAGCTTTGTTTGTTCGTCTGCTCTTAATACTTCTATTAAAATTGAAGATTAATAATTAAAAAGAAAATGCACTCAAGGGTTCATTGGAATCCCAGCAGTGGTAGCTCGTCTTTTAAACCAGTATTCTGCTGCGTACGCAACCAGCAGGCATTTGTCCTAATTTCAGTGCTCATATTTGATATTTATAAAATGGCACCCCATTAAAAATAATTCAGTGCAATGGGCAAGGAGAATGACCAAGAGAACATCTGACTCCTTTTTATTGTTTCCTGCTCCATTGTATCTAATTCAATGACCAGTGGAGATTATTTAGTGAAAGCATTATTGACTGCTTTCCAAAACATTTGATCTTAATTTATCAAGAAGGTCAATCCAATCGAAACCTATCTAAGAGTTTAGTTGCAGACGGCTAAGGCTTAGGTTTGGAAAAAATGGTTTGCGAGATCATGAATTAAAAAATAAATACATAATTATCACTCGCTGCTCTCAGGCTCATTGAAGTAACAAATTATTATTCCCATCATGGGGAAAAATTAGAATGGATTACTACTGCAAAACTGATTCTTCGAGTTGTTAACATTGTGTTTTGTTAGATTAAAAAAACCTCACACAATATATGTCAGAATTTCTGACATATAGTCTCATTGGGCCACCCTTGGAAGCTGAAAGTCAGAATTGTAGCACAGTAGCATCTCCAATATTAAAGATAAATTATTTAAAATCCTCTACTTCTCATATCATGCGTACTCTAAAAACGTCTGAATCAATCAATCAGATCATTAGTCCATGAACCTAAAGGCTCTGGCTAGGCAATGAATGAGTCCTGTGTGTTGGATAAACATAGACTCTGCAGTCTGCAGCATTTAACCAGTTCACAAAGGAGCCTATTTTTTTGGCCACCTACCCTTGTGGTCTCCAAGGTGTACTGATGTAATTATTTTGTTTGTGAAACATGGGTAAAGGACAGGATAATTTTGTTCAGCATCCAAAGACCACTCTGCTATTGAAGCTAAAATTACATGTAAAGGAGAATTTATCTGGATCAGACACACCATTAAGTACCTTCAAGTGAGTTTATTGTCATGTATCCCTGATAGGACAATGAAATTCTTGCTTTGCTTCGGCACACAGAACATAGTAGGCATTTGCTACAAAACAGATCAGTGTGTCCATATATCATTATATAAATACATACACACATGAATAAATAAACTGATAACGTGGAAATAACAGATAACAGATAATGGGTTATTAATGATCATAGTTTTGTCTGAGCCAGGTTTAATAGCCTGATGGCTGTGGGGAAGTAGCTATTCCTGAACCTGGCCATTGCAGTCTTCAGGCTCCTGTACCTTTTACCTGAAGGTAGCAGGGGGATAAATGTGTGGCCAGGATGGTGTGGGTCCTTGATGATGCTGCCAGCCTTTTTGAGGCAGGGACTGCAATAAAACCCCTCGATGGAAGGAAGGTCAGAGCCGATTATGGACTGGGCAGTGTTTACTACTTTTTTAAGTCTTTTCCTCTCCAGGGCGCTCAAGTTGCTGAACCAAGCCACGATGCAACCGGTCAGCATGCTCTCTACTGTGCACCTGTAGAAGTTAGAGAGAGTCCTCCTTGACAAACCGACTCTCCGTAATCTTCTCAGGAAGTAGAGGCGCTGATGTACTTTTTTGATAATTGCATTAGTGTTCCCGGACCTTCATCTTCTTGCCACACCCACTCTGCACTGTAAGATAATATCAGGAAAAGCAAGCCAATCATTTCATTACAAGGTTTGAACACCAACTGAACCAGGGTACATGATAGAGTACAGTCTGTGTGTCTAGAAAAGGCCATAATAAAACTTCCACAAGAAGCTATGTTATTCTGCCGAGTTCATGTACACAAATTTCCTGTGACAAGGTGCTTTTGTTTAATATAACTAACATTTCTTGACAAATATAACAATTGATTTCATGCATTGAACTTGTTCTGTGTAGACAAGGAATAAAATTATTGTACATAATTTTGAGTTGATATAAGAAATAGAAGCTAGAGCAGGCCATTCTGTCCCTCATGCCAACCCTGCCATTCACAAGATGGTGGCTGAACTTTCACCTCAGTTCCAGTTCCTACATTGTTCATATTCCTTGCTTCCCTTAATAACTAAAGGAAGAATAATGATAACTAATGTTATGTATTAATTCTGCCTTGAATATACTCAGTGACTAAGCTTCCAAAGGCTCACCTGCCACTGGATGAAGAGGTTTCTGATGGTATACACAGTCGTGTTCTAAAAACCTGTGCGGACCAACTGGCTGGAGTTTTTATGGACATTTTCAACATCTCACTTCTGAGGTCTGAGGTTCCCACCTGCTTTAAAAGGGCATCAATAATACTGGTGCCCAAGAAGAGCAAGGTGACGTGCCTCAACAATAATATCGACCAGTGGCAATAACGCCTGTGGTGATGAATTACTTTGAGAGGTTGATCATGACGCAAATCAACTCCTACCTCGACAAAAACCTGGACCCACAGCAGTTCGCTTACTGCCGCAACAGATCAATGGTGGATGCGATCTGGCTGGCTCTCCACTCCGCTCTGGACCACTTCGACAACAAAAACTCATATGTCAGGCTGTTATTCATTGATTACAGCTCGGCATTTAATACAATCATCCCCTCCAAGTTGGTTAACAAACTGGCAGAACTGGGTCTCTACGCATCTCTCTGCAATTGGATCCTCGACTTCCTCATTCACAGACCACAGACTGTTCGAATTGGTGTAAAGATGTCAGCCTCAATAACAATCAGCACAGGAGCACCTCAAGGCTGCATGCTCAGCCCCCTGCTGTATTCACTCTATACTCATGACTGCATAGCTGGTCATAGTGCGAACTCCATCATCAAGTTCGCTGACGATACCACTGTTGTGGGACGTATCACTGATGGGGACGAGTATAGAAGAGAGATCGACTGACTGACCAAATGGCGCCAGCACAATAACCTGGCCCTCAACACCAGCAAAACCAAGGAACTGATTGTGGACTTTGGAAGAGATAGGAGGGGGACAAACAGTCCCGTTTATATCAATGGGTCAATGGTGGAAAGGGTCAAGAGCTTCAAATTCTTGGGCGTGCACATCTCTGAAGATCTCTCCTGGTCCTAGAACACTGATGCAATCATAAAGCGAGCACATCAGCGCCTCTACTTCCTGAGAAGATTACGGAGAGTCGGTATGTCAAGGAGGACTCTCTCTAACTTCTATAGGTGCACAGTAGAGAGCATGCTGACTGGTTGCATCGTGGCTTGGTTCGGCAACATGAGCACCCAGGAGCGGAAAAGACTACAAAAACTAGTAAACACTGCCCAGTCCATCATCAGCTCTGACCCCCCTACTATCGAGGGGATCTATCGCAGTCGCTGCCTCAAAAAGGCTGGCAGCATCATTAAGGACCCGCACCATCCTGGCCACACACTCATCTCCCCACTACCTTCAGGTAGAAGGTACAGGAGCCTGAAGACTGCAACATCCAGGTTCAGAAACAGCTCTTCCCCACAGCCATCAGGCTATTGAACTCAACTTAAACAAAACTCTGAACATTAATAGCCCATTATCTGTTTATTTGCACCTTATCTGTCTTATTTATTCATGTGTGCATATATTTATACAATGGTATATGGACACACTGATCTGTTCCGTATTCATGCCTTCTATATTCTGTTGTGCTGAAGCAAAGCAAGAATTTCATTGTCCTATCTGGGACACTAAACTCTCTTGAATCTTCTTCTTCGGACTTTGGTTAGGCTGCATTTGGAGCATTGTGCGCTCAGCAGCATTTCTATTTCCTTAAAGGTTTGAGGAGCTGCAGCATGTTAAGCCTCTGCCGGTGTACAGTGGAGAGCATACGAACTGGTGCACCACAGGCTGATCCGATAACTCAATACCCAAGAATGAAAGAAGCTGCAGAAAGTGGTGGACTTTGTAGAGTCTATTATGGATATTGCCTCCCCACATTCAAAGTGATCTACAGGACGTGCTGCCTCTAAAAGCCATCTCATATCATCAAAGATCCACGGCACCTTGGCCACATTCTCATCTCACTGCTACCATCTAGAAGTAGGTACAGGAGCCTGAGAACCATCACATCCATATTCAAGAACAGCTTCTTCCCATCAATCCAGGTTCTTGAACCACCCTGCAGAACCCTAACTGCAATGTTACCTCAGTACCAAAATATTATTGAGTGTATACTATTAATATTGCACTACATACTTTGGTTTGTAATATAATTATCTGGTTTACCTAGTATTACTGATAATTTATTCTATATTTGTTTTGTTGTTGCAGTTAGTGTGTCTGTAAAGCTGTAGCAGGTAAGAATGTTGTTGTTCTAGTCCCAGTGCATGTGACAATTAAACACTCTTGTCTCTTGACTAGTGGCCAGAGGATCTGGGGTGACGGAGGAAATGAGGGAAATCCACATTAGGCAGGAAATGGTGTTGGGTAGACTGATGGGACTGAAGGCTAATAAATCCCCAGGGCCTGGTGGTCTGCATCCCAGGGTACTTAATGAAGTGGCTCTAGTATTCGTGGATGCATTGGTGATCATTTTCCAATGTTCTATAGATTCATGTGGATTGGAGGGTAGCTAATATTATCCCATTTTTTAAGAAAGGCAGGAGGGAGAAAACAGAGAATTATACACCAGGTAGCCAGACATTGGTGGTGGGGAAGATGCTGGAGTCAATCTTAAAAAATGAAATAGCAGCACATTTGGATAACAGTAACAGGATTCGTCCGAGTCAGCATTAAAATTTACGAAAGGGAAATCATGCTTGACTAATCTTCTGGAATTTTTTGAGGATGTAACTAGGAAAATGGACAAGGGAGAGCCAGTGGATGTAGTGTACCTGGACTTTCAGAAAGCATTTGATAAGGTCCCACATAGGAGATTAGTGGGCAATATACTCTGGAGTTTAGAAGGATGTGAGGGGATCTTATTGAAACATATAAGATTATTAAGGGTTTGGACACACTAGAGGCAGGAAACATGTTCGTGATGTTTGGGGGAGTCCAGGACCAGGGGCCACAGTTTAAGAATAGAGGGGTAAGCCATTTAGAATGGAGATGAGGAAACACTTTTTCTCACAGAGAGTCTGTGTAATTCTCTGCCTCAGAGGGCGGTTCTCTGGATACTTTCAAGGGAGAGCTAGATAGGGCTCTTAAAGATAGCAGAGTCATGGGATATGGGAAGGCAGGAACGGGGTACTGATTGGGGAGATCAGCCATGATCACTTTGAATGGCACGAAGAGCTGAATGGCCTACTCCTGCACCTTTTGTCTATTTGTCTATTGTCTATAAGAAGTGTGAAGTGGGGATTGATTGTAGCAATTTTACATCTGGGTCTGAGGTTTGCAAGGTGGATTACTTAAGGGCCTGTGCCACTTGGGCAACCTAATCTGCGAGTTTAGAAGAATTTGCCCTGGACTCAAACTCACAGCATGGTCGACACGAGGTCCTAGGAAGTCCTATGTGGTCGCTGGAACTCTCCTTCATGCTCGAATGAAGTTCCCGAAAACTTGCGGTCACGGAAATCTTTTCAGCATATTGAAAAATTTTCCGCGTGTAAAATTTGGTCGGCATAGTTCTTTTTAACTCGTAGTGCAGTGGAAATGGGGTCGCTATGGGGCTGTAGGCAACCTCCTTCGCAGACCGGGCATTTTAATTGGCTCATTGCAGTTTCTGGACCTAGGAAGACCTGCCGGTAGGTAAAATGCCCGTTAAACTTTATTATACTTTTTCAAAGTGTCTCCACTCCTTCTTCCCCCCCTTCTCTCCCCTTCTCTCCCCTTCACTCCCCCATCTCTCCCCTTCTCTCCCTTCTCTCTCCTTCTCTCTCCTTCCTTCCCCCTCTCTCCTCTTCTTTTCCCTTCTCCCCCCCCCCACACGCTCTCTAAAGGACTTACCGTTTCATGCAGCCGTTTACCTTCCTCTTCATCGCGCAGACAGCGCCCCTCCGCTTTCACAGGCCCCCACCATTGCGATGTGTTTGTGTGTGTGTGCGGTCGGTCGATCCAGCTCGCGGTTTCAACGTGGACGGGTCGATCCAGCTCGCGGTTTCAACTCGGACGGTCGATCCCCAGCTTGAGGCTTTCCAGGAGTGTGCCCTGGAGCTGGTCGGTCGAAGACACTCTTTTTAACTCGCCAATCAGGTCGTCCAAGTGAGACAGGCTATGGGGCTGTAGGCAACCTCCTTCAATGAAAATTAAAAACAAATATGGATGCTGAAATTCAGGAATGAATACAGAAGAAATATCAATGCTGTCTAAGCTGCTGAACATTTCCAAAGTACTTCAACTCCCCCTCCCATTCCGTATCCGACCTCTCGGTCCTGGGCGTCCTCCATGGCCAGAGTGAGCAACACCGCAAGTTGGAGGAACAGCACCTCATATTCCGCTTGGGGAGTCTGCATCCTTTGGGCTTGAACATTGAATTTTCTCAATTCTGTTAACCCCTGCTGTCTCCTCCCCTTCCCACCTCTCCCTCAGCCCTCGGGCCCTGGCATTCCCTCTATCTCTATCTCCCTCCCCCACCCTAGTTGCACTAGCTTCTCATTTTCACACCACAAACAGCTTACAATGGCTTGTTTCCTTTATCATCGATACTTTTTTGCATATCTTTCATTCATTGTTCTTTATCTCTCCACATCACCGTCTATATCTCTCGTTTCCCTGATCCCTGACCAGTATGAAGAAGGGTCTCGACCCGAATCGTCGCCTATCTCCTTCGCTCCTTAGATGCTGCTGCACCCGCTGAGTTTCTCCAGCTTTTTGTGTAACCCTCGATTCTCCAGCACCTGCAGTTTCTTCATTAACACATTTCCAAAGTATTCTTTCTTTATGTGCAGGATGGAACTGCAGATGCTGGTTTAAACCAAAGTTAGACACAAAAAGTTGGAGTAACTCAGTGGGTCAGGCAGCATCTCCGGAGAAAAGGAATCGGTGACATTTTGGGTTGAGACCCTTGCTGTCAGGTGGGCAGAGCAGATCTTAGAGCACTATATTCAAGAGCTAGGAGTCATGCCTGGTATTCCATCAGAAAATCATCCCTGATTTATAATGACTGAAACATATAATCGTACCCTTATGGCAATGATGTTTGATGGAATTTGTTATGTGTAAATTGGCTGTCATGTTCCCTACCAAACAACACCCCCCCCTGTTAAAATTGGAGCTATACAAGTGACCCAATTTTTTTGCATTTCATATCTGCAAGCCTATAACTACCTAGTTCAGATTCTATCTTTCTTTTAATATGTACTTTAACATTACAATTAAAGTGTCAGCTTGAACAGTTTTCCAGGGAGAATGGATAGTTGAAAGAATATCTTTTAAAGACCTGACAATTCAATATTTAAGGATACCACACTAATTTATTATTACACTAATTTATTAAGTATAGTATACTTAAAATGAACTGCCATGTCTCGGTCTGCTGAAGAGTAATTGATAGATATTGACAGTATAATTCGTCAGTAACTCCTGTGGCATTCTATCAAATGCCTATCAGGATGGTTGGAGGAAAACTATATTAATAGGTCCAGTAATTCCCAGCTTTTTAAAATGCTCAGAAATTTGAGATGACTGCAAGTTTAACACTGGAAATCAGGCATAGGTTAATAAACAGTACTGTTCATAAAACATATACAATTAAATAATCTCTATTAAACAACTAAATTATATTCACTCCCTGACATTTTGTCCTGGGCCTCTTCCGTTACCAGAGTGAGGCCACACGCAAACTGGAGGAGCAGCACTTCATATTCATAGACATAGAAACATAGAAATTAGGTGCAGGAGTAGGCCATTCGGTCCTTCGAGCCTGCAATATGATCATGGCTGATCATCCAACTCAGTATCCCGTACCTGCCTTCTCTCCATACCCCCTGATCCCCTTAGCCACAAGGGCCACATCTAACTCCCTCTTAAATATAGCCAATGAACTGGCCTCAACTACCCTCTGTGGCAGAGAGTTCCAGAGACTCACCACTCTCTGTGTGAAAAAAGTCTTTCTCATCTCGGTCTTAAAGGATTTCCCCCTTATCCTTAAGCTGTGACCCCTTGTCCTGGACTTCCCCGACATCGGGAACAATCTTCCTGCATCTAGCCTGTCCAACCCCTTAAGAATTTTGTAAGTTTCTATAAGATCCCCTCTCAATCTCCTATATCTAGAGAGTATAAGCCGAGTCTATCCAGTCTTTCTTCATAAGACAGTCCTGACATCCCAGGAATCAGTCTGGTGAACCTTCTCTGCACTCCCTCTATGGCAATAATGTCCTTCCTCAGATTTGGAGACCAGAACTGTACGCAATACTCTAGGTGTGGTCTCACCAAGACCCTGTAGAACTGAAGTAGAACCTCCCTACTCCTATACTCAAATCCTTTTGCTATGAAAGCTAACATACCATTCGCTTTCTTCACTGCCTGCTGCACCTGCATGCCTACTTTCAATGACTGGTGTACCATGACACCCAGGTCTCGCTGCATCTCCCCTTTTCCTAATCGACCACCATTTAGATCAGTGGTTCTCAACCTTCTTTGCCCCATGCACCCCTTTCACCATATGTCAGAATGTCATTCCCCCCCTCCTTTCCAAGATTGTCTGCCTCAAAAAGTGCATCCCAAATAATATGCAAAGGCAATAAAACGGTCAACATTCTAACAGTGTGAGTTTGCTAATCTGTGGCCCCAATTCCCCCCCTGAAAACCTGAAATCCCCTCCTGGGAGGAATTCCCCCCTGGTTGAGAACCCCTGATTTAGATAATAGTCTGCTTTCCTGTTTTTGCCACCAAAGAGGATAACCTCACATTTATCCACATTATACTGCATCTGCCAAATATTTGTCCACTCACCCAGCCTATCCAAGTCACCTTGCAGTCTCCTAGCATCCTCCTCACAGCTACACTGTCCCCCATCTTAGCGTTATCCGCAAACTTGGAGATATTGCCTTCAATTCCCTCATCCAGATCATTAATATATATTGTAAATAGCTGGGGTCCCAGCAATGAGCCTTGCGGTACCCCACTAGTCACTGCCTGCCATTGTGAAAAAGACCTGTTTACTTCCTGTTTGCCAGCCAATTCTTTGCTTCCTGTTTGCCAGCCATTTCTCTATCCACATCAATACTGAACCCCCAATGCCATATGCTTTAAGTTTGTATACTAATCTCTTATGTGGGACCTCGTCGAAAGCCTTCTGGAAATCCAGATACACCACATCCACTGGTTCTCCCCTATCCACGCTACTAGTTACATCCTCGAAAAACTCCTCAAGATTCCTCAAGATTACGTTTGCTACCCGCCAATCCTCAGGAACTAATCCAGAATCCAAAGAGTTTTGAAAGAATATCACTAATGCATCCACTATTTCCGGAGCTACTGCCTTAAGTACCCTGGGATGCAACCTATCTGGCCCTGGGGATTTATCGGCCTTTAATCCATTCAATTTACCCAACACCACTTCCCAACTAACCTGGATTTCACTCAATTCCTCCTTTGACCCGTGATCCCCTGCTATTTCCGGCAGATTATTTATGTCTTCCTTAGTGAAGACGCAATCAAAATAGTTATTCAATTGGTCCGCCATATGCTTGTTCCCCATGATCAACTCACCTGATTCTGACTGCAAGGGACCTACCTTTGTTTTAACTAATCTCTTTCTCTTCTCATATCTATAAAAACTTTTGCAGTCAGTTTTTATGTTCCCTGCCAGTTTTCTTTCATAATCTATTTTTCCTTTCCTAATTAAGCCCTTTGTCCTCCTCTGCTGGTCTCTGAATTTCTCCCAGTCCTCTGGTATGATGCTTTTTCTGGCTACTTTGTATGCATCGTCCTTTGCTTTGATGGTATCCCTGATTTTCCTTGTTATCCACGGAAGCACTACCTTCCCTGATTTATTATTTTGCCAAACTGGGATGAACAATTTTTGTAGTTCATCCATGCAGTCTTTAAATGTCTTCCATTGCATATCCACCGTCAACCCTTTTAGAATTAATTACCAGTCAATCTTGGCCAATTCACGTCTCATACCCTCAAAGTTACCTTTCTTTAAGTTCAGAACCATTGTTTCTGAATAACAATGTCACTCTCCATCCTAATGAAGAACTCGACCATATTATGGTCACTCTTGCCCAAGGGGGCACTTACAACAAGACTGCTAACTAACCCTTCCTCATTACTCAATACCCAATCTAAAATAGCCTGCTCTCTCGTTCGTTCCTCTACATGTTGATTTAGATAACTATCCCGCATACATTCCAAAAAATCCTCTTCCTCAGCACCCCTGCCAATTTGATTCGCCCAATCTATATGTAGATTGAAGTCACCCATTATAACTGTTTTGCCTTTGTCGCACGCATTTCTAATTTCATGTTTGATACCACCCCAACTTCACTACTACTGTTAGGTGGCCTGTACACAACACCCACCAGAGTTTTCTGCCCCTTAGTGTTTCGCAGCTCTACCCATACCGATTCCACATCCTCCAAGCTAATGTCCTTCCTTTCCATTGCGTTAATCTCCTCTCTAACCAGCAATGCTACCCCACCTCCTTTTCCTTTTTCTCTATCCCTCCTGAATATTGAATATCCTTGGATGTTCAGCTCCCAGCCTTGGTCACCCTGGAGCCATGTCTCCGTGATCCCAACTATATCATAATCATTAATAGCTATCTGCACGTTCAACTCATCCACACACACACACACACACACACACACACACACACACACACACACACACACACACACACACACCACACACACACACACACACACACACACGTCCTTTCCCTCCCAACCCTTCTCTCACCTGTTCCCCCACCTGCACCCACATATTTCTCCACTCTCCACCGTCCTGCTACTTTCCTCATTCTGGCATCACAACTGACACTCTTCAAATCTGTCACACCTTCTGTTCTTATCTCTGACCTTTATTCCAACCATCTGCCTATCAAAGACAGCTCTCTCTGTCTACCTAGGGTTTGTCCTGCCTCTCCCCTTTTCCTGCTTTCTACTCCTCCTACAATCAATCTGTAGAAATTGATAGACATAGACAATATAATTTATCAACAACTCATATGGCGTTGTATCAAGTGGCTATCAGGAAGCGTCACCTATCCATGTTCTCCAGAGATGCTGCCTGATCTGCTGAGATACACCAGCACTTTGTGTCATAGATACATAGACACAGACAATAGGTACAGTGGGCCATCTGGCCCTTCGAGCCAGCATTGCCATTCAATGTGATCATGGCTGATCATCCACAATCAGTACCCCATTCCTGCCTTCTCCCCATATCCCTAGCACTGAGCTCTATCTAGCTCTCTTTTAAATGCATCCAGTGAATCGGCCTCCACTGCCTTCTGAGGCAGATAATTCCACAAATTCACAATTCTCTGTGTGAAAAAGTTTTTCTTTATCTCAGTTCTAAATGGCCTACCCCTTATTCTTAAACTGTGGCCCCTGGTTCTGGACTCCCCGAACATCGGGGACATGTTTCCTGCATCCAGCCTGTCCAATCCCTTAATAATTGCATATGTTTGTATAACATCCTCTCTCATCCTTCTAAATTCCAATGAATACAAGCCCAGTTGTTCCATTCTTTCATCATATGACAATTCTGCCATCCCAGGAATTAACCTTGTGAACCTACACAGCACTCCCTCAATAGCAAGAATGTCCTTCCTCAAATTAGGAGATCTGCACACAATACTCCTGGTGTGGTCCCACTAGGGCTCTGTACAACTGCAGAAGGACCTCTTTGCTCCTACACTCAACTCGTCTCGTTATGAACACTAACATGCCTTAACATCACTTTACTACTTGCTGAAACTGCATGCTTACTTTCAGTGACTGATGTACAAGGACACCAAGGTCTCGTTGTACTTCCCCTTTTCCTAATCTGACACCATTCAGATAATAATCTGCCTTCCTGTTCTTGCAACCAAAGTGGATAACCTCACATTTATCCATATTATACTGCATCTGCCTTGCATCTTCCCATTCACCCAACCAGTCCAAGTCACCCTGCATCCTCATAACATCCTCTTCACAGTTCACACTGCCACCCAACTTTGTGTCATCTGCAAATTTGCTGATGTTACTTTTAATTCCTTCATCTAAATCATTAATATATATTGTAAATAGGTGTGGTCCCAGCACTGAGCCTTGCGGCACCCCACTAGTCACTGCCTGCCATTCTGAAAGTCACCCATTAATCCCTACTCTTTGTTTACTGACTGCCAACCGATTTTCTATCCATGTACCCCCAATACCATGTGCTCTAATTTTTCCCACTAATCTCCTGTGAAGGACCTTATCAAAGTCTTTCTGAAAGACAATGTACACTACATCCACTGGCTCTCCGTTGTCCATTTTACTTGTTACATCCTCAAAAAATTCCAGAAGATTTGTCAAGCATGATTTCCTCTTCGTAAATCCATGATGACTTGGACCGATCCTGTTACTGCTATCCAAATGTGGTGCTCTTACATCTTTGATAATCGACTCCAGCATCTTCCCCACCACTGGTCAGGCTAACTGGTCTATATTTCCCTGTTTTTATCTCCCTCTCATTTCTTAAAAAGTGGGATAACACTTTTTACAGTACACTCCAATCCACAGGAACGGATCCAGAATCTATAGAACATTGCAAAATTATCACCAATGCATCCACAATTTCTAGGGCCAGCTCCTTGAGTACCTGGGGATGCATACCATTAGGCCCTGGGGATTTATCAGCCTTCAGTCCCATCAGTCTACCCAACACCATTTCCTGACATGTGAAATTCCTTCAGTTCCTCTATCACCCTAGGTCCTCTTTCCCCTAGTACATCTGGGAGATTGTTTTTGTCTTCCTTAGTGAAGACAGAACCAAAGTACCTGTTCAACTCTTCTGCCATTTCCTTGTTTCCCATAATAAATTCACCTGTTTCTGTCTTCAAGGGACCCACATTTGTCCTTTTACCTAATGAGTTAGGTAAGGGCCTGTCCCACTTTTCGATTTTATGGGCGATGACAGCCGTCAGTGTCTGGCGCCCGGCCGTTAGTGACTGATGCCCGATGTCACCCGATGCCCGATACCACCATGCTTCACCATGGGACAGGGCGCGCATCACCGTGCGTCACCATATGACAGCATGCGACGGCATACGGCAGCATTGGACAGCGCCGGTGATGTCACAGCCATCAAGCGCCGTCAATGTACGTCCACCCGCGACACAATACAGCAAGATACGACAGTTGCGTCATCTGGGGTGCATGATGTCATTTGATTAACCAGCTTCCCTACAAAAAGGGAAGCGCCATGGCGCATAGTTAGATAGAGCTCTAGGGGCTAGTGGAATCAAGGGATATGGGGTGAAGGCAGGCACGGGTTATTGATTGGGGACGATCAGCCATGATCACAATGAATGGCGGTGCAGGCTCGAAGTGCTGAATGCCCTCCTCCTGCACCTATTTTCTATGTTTCTATGTTTCTATGCATCATGACACATGACGACATACGGGTGATGCGTGGTGATGCACGGTGACGCAATATAAATTAGCATAGGCAATGACCGTGCGTCACCATGATTCACCACGCATCACACCGTACGTCATCATGCGATAGGGAGCACAATATGATAAGACACGCAGATGTCGCGCGAGGATTTTGAATATTCCAAAATCCTGGGGCGGCAGGGAGACACCTAAAATGTCGCCCAAATGGGACAGGCCCTTTATTCATAGAGTCATTTCACACGTAATCTGTCAAAGTCAATGTGTACGAAGGAACTGCAAATGTTAGTTTAAACCAAAGATACACACAAAATGCTGCACAGGCAGCATCCCTGGAGAGAAGGAATGGGTGACGTTTTCAGTCGATACCCTTATTAGTCAGCTGTATAAGCTTTTGCCTGCATCTAATTCATTGTATATGTAGTGTTAGGATTGTCTGCAATGATGGAAAATATATTCTCAAAACACTAACATATGATCAACAAGCTCAGTATGATTATGAGTGGGAATGTGGTTGATCTGAGGAAATATTTGGCACTCAGGCCCATCAACCGCAACGCAAGCATTAAGATAATTGTGTCAGGCACTGTTTCTGGAGTACAAAGAGAGGTGATGTTTTGGATCAAGATTATTTTTCAGTCTGATTGTAGTATGGAGAAGAAAGATGGAAAAGAGGTGAGGGCAGTAATACTCGTATTGTGACATGACAAACCATATTGTGACAATAGGGAGAGAAATTCAACAAAATATTTTGTATCTGTCTTCCAGAAGATAAAGTAGAAAGCAGAAATGTTGGAGTATTGAGAGTGAATGAAGGATTCAAAGTCATTGGCTTTTAGTTTAGTTTAGAAAAGAGATACATCGTGGAAACAGGCCCTTCAGCCCACCGAGTCCATCCCGACTTATGATCACCCCGTACACTAGTTCTATTCTGCACACTAGGGATCATTTTTATAAAAGCCAAGTAACCTACAAACCTGCGCGATTTTGGGATGTGGGAGGAAACCGGAGCACCCAGAGGAAACCTATGCAGTCACAGGGAGAACGTACAATCTCCGTACAGACAGCACCCATAGTGAGGATCGAATCCGGGTCTCCGGCGCTGTAAGGTAGCAACTCTACCTCTGTGCCACATTTTAAAAATATATAATTTGGACAAATTGGGTCTGAAATGTAATAAGTCCCCAAGATCCGATGACCTGCATCTGAGGAAGTTGAAAGGATGGACGGTGAAGAAAGTGGATGAATAATATGTCATCTTCCAAATATCTAGATTATAAATAGGACTCACAGAAGGGTTGAGATAGGAATGTTACAAAATTTTGAGATTTAAAAAATCAAGCCTGTAATTTATCCCATCAGATAAAGCATAAAAATAACTTTAATTTGATACCTAATTCATGTTCATATCTTCAGTATTAAAAAAGTTATGATCATTTTCATACTCGGAAATTAGTACCTCGGTTCCCTATTGCTTTTCCATCAAAACTCAAAAGCTGTGATCGAGGACAGTCAATTGACATAAAAGCCCATAACTTTCTTAAAAAATAAGAGAACTGAAAGAAATTTTCAGTTATTATAGATTGAAGCATTCTGAAACAAATATGATACATCTTACTTGGATGACCTGAAATTAAAATATATAATTAGTTAATTGCCTAATTAAGTAGCTAATTACAAAATTAACCGTTGTGACGGATATAGTAATAAACACCCAGACTGCCTTGAAAATTCAAAAATGTGATATTCTCAAGATCAGAACTTTAATATTATTGTAACATTAAAACAAATAGTAAATACCAACAAAAAAATTCACATTCATCAGTGTCATCAAATCAATTAAATTCATCTAAATTCAATTACTAGATCTAAACATCTATCCCATTCTTAAGAAAAGGTTAAAAATATTTTTTTTAACAGCCAAAGTATCCAAATAACAAACTGATCCCATTCACACACAAATTCACAATATAACATGATGTTTAAATCTCACTTTGTCATGAATTTCTTTGCCAAATCGATGGAATGGAATGGAATTCCCATACATTTTACTCTGTTGGTTTATTACACTGCAACAGGCAAGGGCCGTTTTGCACAGACATGTGTTCTAAATCCACAAACATTCACTCTCAGGATAATCAAAATCATTATTTTATTGCACAATCCTGTCATAAGAACATCTAAATTATCTATATTTTGTGTAATTGTCTATCCATGGTCAATATTTTCATACTAAATATCTGACTAAAAACTGTGTACTGTGGAAGTTTTTAGTCAGATATTTAGAATGAAAATATTGATCATCGAAAGACAATGACATAAAATATAGATAATTTAGATGTTCTTATAACATGATAGTGCAAAAAATAATGAATTTGATTATCTTGAGAGTGGATGTTTGTGGATTATGATACAGAGATTGGATTGTGGCCGCCGCCATGATATTGCACACACAATCACAGCAGGCAGGCAGGATACGGCCGATATTGGGGCCTAAATAACATATATAGCATCAACAGATTAAAATGAAATTACACCAAAAACTAGATAAGATATTAAATAAACGACCGACAGTACATACCTTTTGTTTTGTCCTGAACTTGCGATCCGTGATTTTGAACGCGTTGAACGTCAGGATGACAGAAATAAATTTCCTTGTAAGCTTGTGTTACCAGGAAATCCCTCCTTGACAACCAATAAAAACCTGCATTTTACTAAGCCCTCCCCACCCCGACTGCCTCTCGAGTTGCACGCACAGGCAGTGAGCAGATCAAGAGCACCACTGATGGCAGGAATTTGTAACAATGCTACAGTGTGCCAGGTACTATTGATGCAGAGTCATTTTACTTTGGAGTCACGTGAGTGACTACGTGAAGAAGCCCCGCCAGGCACATGCTCAGCATTACGTCGACGCATGTGTCACTGACAGGATGGAGAGCGCATCTCCCACCAGCGTAATTTTAACCCGCAGGTAAGTCACTGTTGAACTTTCTTGCTACTGGGTTTAAACTCTGTAAGTCTGCAGAGCCAGCTAGAGTATGTATATTGAAATTTAAATATACGGAGCCAGCTAGAGTGAATGTATTTTTAAACTGCAGTAATGGAATAGAACGCGCTGGAACCGCAATTTCGGATTTGATCGGTTTGGGAGATAAGAGCTGCTTTAAAAGCTGGCTCCCGCTATTTACCGCTATTTAGATCGGGTTTGGAGATAACGGCTCTAAATGCCAGCTCCAAATACCCAAGAATTGTAAAATAAAGTCTGCTCTGAGTATATGTTACCAGATGCAGTTTTCTTTATGGAAATGTATATAACCCTGTGTGATACTGAGGTTAATACAAATATTCTGCAAGCAGAATGTGCCTGTCAGAATTACAATTTTAAACATATATGGTTTATGCACAAATACAAAACAGTAAAGAAGTAACTCTCCTCCAAGGGAGGACAAGAATATGGGGGAGGCAGGAAATGGAGAAAATGCTCCACACTTGACTTAGTCAAGGGTTCTAAGACTCCTGTATGTCTTCCTGTAAGGCAGGCTCCAAAGGAGTTTCCAAATGCTGAGTATGGTGCCTATGAAAATGGGACTCTGATTCTCCAGTACCTGTTAGGTCTGGATGAGGTCCCCAGAGCAAGATAAAATGCTCCAAACTCTAATCAGTCAAGGGTTCTAAAGACGCTTGAGATTCTAAGGCAGGCTCCGAAGGAGTTTCCATACACTAAGTATGGTGCCCATAAAGAATAAGAATCTCATTCACCTGTGCCTTAGATAGGTCTGGATGAAGTACATTAGAGCAAGATAAAATGCTCAAAATTCTAAACAATTAAGGGTTTTAAGACCCATGAGATTCTAAGGCAGGCTCTGAAAGGAGTTTCCATACACTGAGTATGGTGCCTATGAAAAATGAGAATCTCATTCACCAGTGCCTAGTTTAGGTCTGGATGAAGTCTCCTAGAGCAAAGACTCGTGAGTACCAGGGCAGAATGAAAATAACCCTGAAGCTAGTCTCCCTACTTATGTGTATACACCAGAGCACAATAGAAATGCTCCGGGTGTTCCCGATGTAGCACCAAATTTTGCTATATCGGTATGGACTGGTGAGGCTATGGATGAACCTGGCGGCCAACATTATTTGGTTTCTCATCTACTCCAAGAAACTGTTAATTAAACAGTAAAAAATATGTAAAAATATATAAAACACCCGCCTATTGTGCCTCATTCAGTGTGCCAACAGTAACTCAGTAATTGGGCACCCATGAGTGTAACAATGCGAGGACAGGAAATGTGTTCCAGCATGTCCTCTAGCTGATATTCAGTTGGCATCACTGCATTTTGGGAAGACATACATGGGTCGATAATGTCCAATACTTTTAAGACATGCTTGCATTCATCTGCAATGCATATTCGAACCCAATTGTATGATGAAAATTGCCATTTGGCTAACATTATACCCCAAAAAAATGCAGGATTATGTGGGCAAGCTATAACCAGATTTATGATTGATGAAAAAACTGCCCAAACAAATAAGGATATGTGCCTTATAAAACTTCTCAGCCCTGCTTTGAGAAAACAAACAGGTTGCATACGAACCCCTATATTAAGAGAAGGGATCTTGTGGTTCATTTACGGAAGTACAGAAACGTCATTCCATTACACATGGAATTCTGGGAAACAACCTCTGTTGGTTGTAAGATTACAATTGTTTTGTAATTGTGCATTAAATCTGATCGGGTTGGTGTTTGAATGTACCAGGAACTCATCAGGTAGAGATAATATATCCCAGATACAGGTATGGTGGTTGCAGAGTCATTCTGGGACTCACAAACTTAAATTTATAGTTTAGTATAGGTTTTTTTTAAAGTACACTTCAACACTGTAACAAAGTTGTTATCACAAGGCTATTATATGGCTATTATTAGACCTAAAAAAGATGCCTTATTATTCAGGTACATAAATTAATTGGATGGGAAGGAATTACCTAATGGGTTAAATTCAGTCCTCAGATTGCTCACACAATTATTGAAACCAGCACTGGTCTTAATGAGGGCTCAGATTCACATTGTAATGACTTATCTAGAGGATATGTTAATTGTAAATGGGAGACAGCTGAAGAACTGGGTTCAGCAACCATAAGCCTATTTGAAGGCTAAGGTTCTGTACATCCAAACAACATGTAAGTTACAGATATCCCAAACAATTAATTATTTGGGGGTTGTCATTAATACAGTTGATATGTCATTAACTTCACCAACAATTAAGGTTGGGGATGTTACAAATGTTACTTGTCTTGGGCATTATCCCACCATCCAAGAAGTAGCTACGGTTACTGGTAAGTGATAGCAGCATTTCTGCTGTCGAATTGGGATCTCTGCATGATCAAAGTCTGCAAAGACCAGAGAATAAGCGTGAAAGTGTGCAGGTCATTGATTATGTCCATGCAGTTACCAACTAAAAAGGTTGAGCCGAATTGCAATGATGGATTCTCAATGTTGCACAAGTTACTAGAAGTAAAAATGTGCTTATTCAGCAGTCTTCAGTGGTATTACAGACTGATGGGCGTGCTCTCGGATGGGGAGCCAAGGACAGCGACACCAGTTGTGGTGGTCGATGGACTGTCCAAGATGATTTAATTCTCCAAACACATGGTATTAATTATTTGGAGTTATTGGGGGTGCTTATGCATTGATAGCTGTTGCTCTACAATTAAGAACTTACATGCTCAATTACGAGTAGACAATACCACAGCTGTGGGAGAAGACAATATTGTGGTAAGACAACAGATCACAAAAGTTCAATGACAATACATAATGAATGTCAAAAAGTTCAAAAAGATTGTCAGACAGTATGAGTACCAAATATTGATCTGTTGTGGCCGGATTAAATCTCCAGTGGTAAATGTGTCTCATGGGAGCCAGATCCAGGAGCATTAGCGGTGGATGCATTCTCGTTACATTGGGGAAGTATAGTCTTTTATGTTTTCCGCATTTTGCCTGATTAGGCAATGTGTCACCAAATAGAGCTAGTCTCCGCCGAAGGCGTTTGGTTGTTCCAAACTGGTATTGTTGGGGGGTTTTGGCTAAGATCAAGTGTAGTATCTATTCTTATCAGTAATATCTGATACGTCCCTTATCTAGGGGCCTTTACTACACAGCCGTTGTTCCCATTGGTGCTCAGAATGATGATTCAGACATTCATGACAAATCCCAGGTGCAGTAATTGTTCGTACATCCAGTAACAGCAGAAGTCATCCATTACATGACCGTATTAATTATTAATCTGCAGGTTCTGATGGAACGTTGGATAGGACCATGGATGTCATAACTGCAGCTTGTATAAACAATATACATTTCATATAATGAATGGGAAATCTTTTGTATACAGTCAGATATATTTTATCATACTGCAAACATATTGGATGTATTGGAGTTCCTTGCTATGTTGCACCTGAGTTATAGTACCATTAATGGAGTTCGGAGTGCTTTGTCCTCCTATTTAGGACAATATTCAGAACAACAATTTATCAGGTCTCATCCGTTAATATCCCGATTTATGAGAGGAATTTTAATAAAATCCTACCAAACCCAGATATACAGAAATCTGGGATGTCAGTATAGTTCTCACATTGCTTCGGCATTGGACTCCAATTACGTCACTGTCTTTTCAGAAGTTAATATTTAAAGTGGTTATGCTGATGACATTAATATCAGCACAATGAGTACAAACATTACAAATGTTGCTGTTACATTATATGCAGTTGTCTGTAGATAAAATAACATTTTATGTCAATAATCTAAGCAAGCAAAGCAAGCCAAGAAAGGCTGGAACCAATGTAATCTTTAAGTCAACTAAACATTGTGTGTGGTTAAGCATCTGACTTAAAATATATTGAATTAAGAGTCTCCGTGATTGTGAGACACCAATGTTCATTACCCACAAGAAACATATAAATAAGTGACAGTACAAACTATTTCTAGATGGATAAACAGGTTCTGGATTAACTGGAGTAGACACTGATGTGTTTAAATCTCACTCCACAAGGGCGGTATCAATGTCTGCGGCAAAGGTGCAGGACATGCCGCTCGACCAAATTCTGGAGACCGCAGGATGGTCTAAAGAGGAACTTTTCTGGATTTTATGATAAACCTGTTGTCACAGTGCCAGGGTTGCACATGCTGTGTTGGGTTCTGTTCAAATGGTTTTCTTTGTTGCATATCATTTGTTGTAATTTCCCCTGGGATAGAGGGGTTATTACTTTTCTTTGTATTATTATTATTAAAATATTAAAATATTTATTGCATAATTTCAAGCAATATATATTATTTACTCACTACTGTGTAAACTCAAGCAGTGTGTCGTATGGAATGATCTACGGCATGAAAATCAGAGAGCTTCAAAATCTTCACGTAGTCACTCACGTGACTCCGAAGTAAAATAGTAAGATTAAATGAGAACTTACCAGTTTGAAGTTTGATCTTTATTTTATGAGGTGTAACGATGAGGGATTATGTGCCCTCCGCTCCCGACCCTCATAATCTAAATGATCATCTGGTAGTTCTAGTCTTTGTGAGCCTTACGATCTTACTCCGGCTATTGGTTCTGTGTTTTTCACGCCACTGCTTTGAAGTATGCCGAGCATGCGCCTGACGGGGCTTCTTCACGTAATCCCTCATCGTAACTCCTCATAAAATAAAGATCAAACTTCAAACTGGTAAGTTCTCATTTAATCTTACTATTATATATTATAACAAATACTTTACTTAGGATACATACAAAGACCATCAAAATGAGTACTGCAGGCTCGGAGTCATAAGTTGAACTAACTAACATGGCTGCCCGCATTCCACCAGGTGGTAGTGTGGAAACCTGACATCGATTATGGATGAGGTCAGCAGCAAAACCAGACACAGATCAAATCAGCAATACTGTTGATCTACATTCCCCTTCTCAGGCCTTTGCCCATAGGTCAAACATAAAGCATGCAGAAGTAATATGTATATAAAGCTATAAAATTAAATATCATCTACAGTAAACAATGGAGGATATATTCCAAGTAAAAAAGTAATGTCGGTTATAGTTAGAGTCCAAGATCTGCATCTAGACATAATCCCCGTATCTAACCACAGACTTGCTGACCCGCCCTGCACGTGTACGGTACAGACCTTCAGCCGTACCCCTCACAGGAGATGTTGCCACAGGCATGGCCTCCATCAGGAGTTTCTTAATAGGCAATGACTCAACCAGCACAGGTTTCACAGGGGATTTGTCGACAGGCTTTACGGGGGTCTTCATCATTGGCACCAGACCAATTGTCAGTCCTTTTGCAGGTGCAGAAATAAAGTCCTGATCCCAGAACTGCTCACCGTCTGCTGTCAGATAATCGTTTCCACCCTCTGTCCATAACACATCATCTTGGTCATCTGCATCATCATACTGAACCTGCCTCAATGGCACCAGCTCATTTACTGGCAGGATATGTCGTCGGTTTCGTCTGTAGAGACTTCTGCCAGATTTAATCAAGTAAGACCTTGCTCCGGACACACCTCCTTGACAGTGCCCTTATGGTCATACCCATTCGGGGTTTGGAGACGGACCACCTGGCCCTCCAACAATGGTTGGAGAGGACAACTAGAATGGTCGTAGTGCATCTTCTGCTTCTGTATTTTACACTGCAGACACGCCTGAACCACCTCGGGCACGCAGACTTGTGGCTGGAGCAGCTGCTTTGAGACAGGAAGAATAGTCCTGGTCTGTCTGGACATGGGATCACGTGGAATGTTGCGGAGATTGAGAAGATCCAAAAACATGTCAGACCTGCCCTGCTGGACTTCTCCATGAGCTCCTTTGCACTACGGGCAGCTCTCTCAGCCAGCCCGTTATACTGTGGGTACTCCTAACTGCTGGTGATGTGTTTAAAGTTCCATTCTTCTGCAAAGTTCTTAAAACACTGGCTTGTGAATTGGCCACCTTTGTCAGACATGAGGGTTTAAGGTACCCCATGGACCGATAAAAGGCCAGCAATAATATTCACAGACGGCCTCAAAGGAAGCTGTGGGGAGAAGATCGACCAGGACCAAGTATTGGTTGCCACGCCAGTCGAAAATCAGGTCAGCAGCAAAACCAGACATGGATCAAATCAGCAATACTGTTTGATCTACAGGCAGAACCAAATGATAGGTGGATACAGGTGTGGGGCGTTTTAATTGGCTGTTGGGTGGACATAGGTTAAAAGTGTTAAGGAAACTAAGTGGTGACAAAGCGGGACAAATGGAGACAAAAAAAAAAGAGACAAGGATGTCAGATAAGAAAAGAAGTGGAGTGTATGTGAAACATAATGTTATATATATATGAACGGGAAGGTGAAGACAAAATAACAGGAGGATAGCTTTTTTTAAATAAACACCAATTATTGTATCAGGATAGTGGGAGAAATATCTGCATATTGAGATGGGGTGCACATGTAAGAGAGGGAAGAGAGGGGATAGAATTGAAGAATTCATGTTGATAGGGTTGGGTGGTAAGCAACCTAACTGGAATATCACATGCTGTTCCTCCAGTTACATGTGGAGATTTATAGACAATAGGTGCAGGAGTAGACCCTTCGAGCCAGCACCACCATGCAATGTGATCATGGCTGATCATCCACAATCTGTACCCCATTCCTGCCTTCTTCCCATATCCCTTGACTCCGCTATCTTTAAGAGCTCTGTCTAGTTCTCTCTTGAAAACATCCAGAGAACCAGCCTCCACTGCCCTCTGAGGCAGAGAATTCCACAAACTCACAACTATCTGTGTGAAAATGTTTTTCCTCATCTCCATTCTGAATTGCTTGCCCCTTATTCTTAAACTGTGGCCCCTGGTTCCGGACTCCCCCAACATCGGGAACATGTTTCCTGCCTCTAGCATGTTCAGACCCTTAATAATATTATATGTTTCAATAAGATCCCCTCTCATCCTTCTAAACTCCAGAGGGTAGACCTTGTGAACCTACGCTGCACTACCTCAATAGCAAGAATGTCTTTCCTCACATTGCTGCACACACATTGGGAAACTTGTTATAAAACTGCATCACAATACTCCAGGTGTGGTCTCTAGATATTTGCTAGGATATATATTGTGGCTTGCTCCTTGTAGCTGAAATCATGACAATAAGGAGCAGGACTTTTATATGCTTCCTGCTACAAATCATGGGTGTGTACTTGACAAGTGTGCATACATTTCAAATAGTTCTGAAGGGATATGGGCCAAATGCGGGCAGGTGGGACTAGTGTAGATGGGACATATTGGCTGGTGTGGACAAGCTGGGCTGGCTGACCTGTTTCCACATCACTCTATGACTCTGCTATTGAAATCCTTTTTGCTAAAAGATTTGTTGAGTCAATCTTGTTATGTTTAGAATTTTACATAATGATATATTCCTGCCAATAAATAGTAGGTGACGTCACCCTTCTTCAGACCTCTTTCTAACCTGAATCTATGTAAAGAAAACTTTCTTCATACAAAGATGACGAGAACAAAAATGGTCAACTGCTTTAATTAAGTGGAGTTTAGTGCCCTGCGACTGTAGGATCTCGACTGTATATTCCACCAAACCAAAATCTGGTTCCACTTGCAGGCCAGCATGTGGTGCATAGACATAATACGCTCACTAATATGTTGATTACTGAACCTGACTAGAAGACAGTACCAAGGATCAAAGAACCAGCTGGGCCTGAAGTGCCACTGCCTTTCCCCAACTCTGTTCTACATTCTGCAATTTAAAAAACAAATCTTCAAGCAGAGTAAGAACAACTAAATGTAATGTACACTTAAAATTAGAACGTGCTTGCTTTAACTTATCTACTAGTTATTTAATTGATCAGAAGTAAACATCTCTTCAATGTTCAACATATTCACACCCTTTCTGTTATGTATTTATAAAAAGCTCGCCGTAATTTGCATCTTCCACCAGATCCCTATTGCTATGGGCCTAATTTTGTTATTACCATGGATACCTAAACTATTCCCATGGAGACAATCTGGGTTCCAAATCTTTTTTTTTTATAAGGAACCATTATCCCTGCTCCACCATTGTAATAATGCGCTGCATGTAATTTTCAGTGTTATGGTAGCAGTATATTGAGTGAAAAATATGTTATTCCATGGCTTCTTAATTTGTATGTTTTCCTGCAGGAGGAATTGATGATTTTGTTCAGCAGTCAGATAAATCTTAAATCATTTATCTGAGAAGGTATCCTTTTGCATGCCTTCTAATAAGATAATGCACAAAACAAGTAAAATCACGAGCATTTTGGAAATACCTTTATAACTTAATAGCAGTAAAATTTAGAATTAAAATCCAATTGTCACCAGAAACAACCTGTTATTTTTGTTTTGGTTTGTTTTCAATGGTTATGAACTGGTGCAAAATTAGCCGCTGTTAAAATGAAAAATTGCTAATAGCAAGCCAAGCTGCATCACAACCTAACTGGTGTAATTATAGTCAGGTCCTAGTCAAGGGAGCAGGAATGACAGGGAATTAAATTTGCATGTGATTGAAAAATAACACGGATGGAACCTATCAAAGGGGAATGTCACAATTGGCATGTGGAAATTCAGAAAGCTCCAGAAGTATCCTGAAATGCAAGTTGACAGATTCAACATTTCTTTGGGAGTTAAACAGATGTTGTTACTTCAAGTACTGTAAATAATTATGATAATGGGCAAATGGTACAACTCAGAGAGCTATCAGCAATTTGACATTGCTACACAGGACTTGCATTAAGTGGCTATGACCTGATGTGCAGGAAGGAACTGCACATGCTGGTTTACACTGAAGATAGACACAAAATGCTGGAGTAACTCAGCAGGTCGGGCCTCTTCTCTGGAGAAAAGGAATAGGTCACGTTTTGGGTCGAGACCCTTCTTCAGGCTGAGAGTCAGGGGAGAGGGAAACTAGAGGTATGAAAAGGCACAGAGAACAAAAGAAAAAATGCATGAAAAAAAACCAAATCAAGGCCTGGAAGGATGATCAAGGAAAGGTAAAGCCCACAATGGCCCGTTGTTTACCGTGGAAGAGGTGATAACGAGGAGGCTACAAACAGTGAAACTAAGCAGGACGACAGTGAAACTAGTAGGACGACTAGGGTGGGGGAGGGACGGAGAGAGAGGGAATGCGTATGGTGTGCACAGCCTAAAGTTGTAGGACAACTTGTTCTATTTGATCTTATTTGATTGTGCACGCCAGGTTGATTGCATTCGTTGAAACTGGGCGGACCACATGAAGGTTGCAATCTCCCACCCCACCTCTGGCCAGTTAAAATTTGAAAATGGTAATTCCTTCCAATGTTGGCTAACACCAAGATGAAGGAGCAAAATAAAAGATAAGGAAACATACAGCAGAACCATCGATCGACATCCATTGACAGAGCACCAGCAGATTTGTTGGAGTGACTCCTAAACTACAGGCAGGGTTGCAAGGAATGTGACCCTCAATACCACTTCACAATAAGAACCTACTGGCTAAGCGGAGTGGAATCACATTTTGGGCCCTAGCTGATCCATAATGTCAATATAACGATTCTATGCTGCATGATAACAACAGGTATATTTGTCGCAGTTGGTTCAGCCTAGCCTCTGACTCTGCTGTAAATCAAGTCAAGTGTGTTGTCATTAGCAGAGTGAGGTGCAGGTACAATGACAATCTCATTTGCATCAGCATCACATGCACATAGACTGAGACAACACGCAAAAACATAAATTATACATAAACTACACATTAATTCTACAAGACGTTGAAAAGAAAAAAGACTGTGCTACATAAGCGTTAATACAAAAAACAATGATAAAGCAAGTCTATATCAATGCAAGGGATGGCCCATCATGTTATGTTGCTGAGGAAGGATTAGGGATGTTCAATTTGGGCTCAATTAGGGCTGCAGATCAATTCAAGAGCCTGATTGTTGTAGGAAAGTCGCTGATCCTGAATCTCCCAGCGTATGACTTCAGGCTTCTGTATCTCCTGGTATATTAGTTGTGATATATTCGTTACCTCCTAGTATACTCCCCATTGTACATTCATGATTTATCTTTCAAAGCATGGCCTTGACCATTCCTAAGATGGCTCATTACTGAAGCCTCTGCAAGGCTTTGCTTTCCACATTGTTCTTTCCTTCTTTTGACCAGATTTTTTAAAACATTTCAAAATATACTTTATTCAAGTGATAAATATATACAATACATGAACCTTGCGGAAAATCCATCCGACATTTTCGGAGGCTGTACACATTGATCAATACAGTTTAGACATTTTCTTTTCCCCAAATTTCCACAAATCAGTCCCCCACTCATGCCACTCATGTGGCACAATGGCGTGGGATACCTTCCAACGGTGCAGGAAGGATCTGACTGGGAGGGCTCCCCTCACCGCCAGCCAAGCCAGGTCTTGGTGCTTGTTGGTGAGTTCTGGCGATAAGGCATTTTGCCAGACGAGCTGGGCAGTCTGCTCAGGGAACCACACCACCGGGTCCATAGAGTCCTTTCCCTGCAGTGCCTGCAGGACATTCTGTGCTGACCACTGCCCAATGGATATGTGGTCAAAGGTGTTGGTCCGGAAGAACCCTTCCACAGACGACAGATGGGGCGGCAATGTCCAGCTGACTGGCACATTGCGTGGCACCTGCGCCAGGCCCATTCTTCGCAACACCGGGGACAGGTAGAACCTCAGCAGGTAGTGACACTTGGTGCCCACGTGCCTTGGCTCTACACTCCGCCTGATGCAGCCACTCACGAAGGTGGCCATCAGTATGAGGGCGACGTTGGGCACGCTTTTACCCCCGTTGTCTGCTGACTTGTGCATTGTGGCCCTTCGCACACGGTCCATCCTCGACCCCCAGTTGAACTGGAAGATGGCCCGGGTGATCCCTGTGGCGTAGGAGGGAGGGACAGGCCACACTTGTGCCAAGTACAGCAGCGCCGAGAGCACCTCACACCTGATGACCAAATTCTTTCCCGTTATGGAGAGGGAGTGTTGCCTCCACAGCTCCAGCTTCCTCCCCACCCTGGCTATCCGCTCCAGCCAATTTATGTTACATGCCTCTGCCCCCCCGAACCAGATCCCCAGCACCTTCAAGAAGTCAGGCTTGATGGTGAAGGGGACGGATGATCTGTCGGGCCAGTTGCCAAAGAGCATGGCCTCGCTCTTCCTGCGGTTCACCCTGGCTCCCGTGGCCGACTCAAACTGGTCGCAGATACTAATCAGTCTGCGGACCGATGCTGGATCCGAGCAGAAGACAGCGACATCGTCCATGTACAGGGAGGTCGTTACTTGAATGCCCCCCTGCCTGGCAATGTCACTCCTCTTATGCTCGCATCCTTCCTGATGGATTCGGCAAAGGGTTCAATACAGCAGACAAACAAGACAGGAGAGAGAGGGCAACCCTGCCTGTCTCCAGACCTTACAGGGAAACTGTCTGATTCCCACCCATTGATTTGGACTGCACTACGGATGTTGGTGTGGAGCAGTTTGATCCAATTCCTGATTCCCTCCCCAAAACCCATTTTGTAGAGCACGTCCCTCATGTACATGTGCGAAATCCTGTCGAAGGCCTTCTCCTGGTCCAAGCTGACTAGGCTGGCATCCACCCGTCTGTCCTGCACGTAGGCGATGGGTATCTCTCAGCATCGCTAAGGCTGTCTGAGATTTTCCTGCCAGGAACAGCACATGTTTGGTCCGGGTGGATCACCTTTCCCAGAGCAGATTTGACCTGGTTGGCAATGGCCTTAGACAGGATCTTGTAGTCTTTTGACCAGATGGAGTAGAGCAATTAAGCCCCTCCTCCTGAGCATTTATAGTAGGAAGGAACTGCAGATGCTGGTTTAAACCAAAGATAGACACAAAAAAACTAGAGTAACTCAGCGGGACAGGCAGCATCTCTGGAGAGAAGGAATGGGTGACGTTTTGGGTTGAGATCCTCCTTCAGTGTTCTATTGTTTATAGTAGAATCCCTTACATTTGAAGGTTGCCTGGGGCATGCTAATGAGAAGTCAATGGACCCAAACTTCTTGAAGTGAAGTTCAATAAGCAAGTATTAATATATGATGTGCTTTGTGAGATTTATGTCGGGAGGCATTTCTGACTCTCTGAAATATTGCTATCATGTAATTACATTTTGGGCAATCTGGGAAATGCCTCAATGAAAAGATGTGATGAATATTTAAGTGAATAACCCACATTGTTGAACCCAAATGGACACTTAGGATAAATTGAAAATTTGGAACAGAGAACTCTGAGATAAAAATCTGTTATACTCTGTTGGGAATGTTGACCTACAGCAGGAAAAGAAACAAAAAACACATCAAATTCACAATGTTCTTTTATTTCTTTCACTTGATCTACAATTGTGATTGATTTTTCTTTACTTGACTCCTGTTAACACTTTCTGTGAATTACGGCTAAAGTTTATTCCCATCTGCAAGTTCCCTTGGACCAATTGTACCGGTATTTAATAGTAAGATTAAACGAGAACTTACCAGTTTGAAGTTTGATCTTTATTTTATGAGGAGTCGAGTTGAGGGACTACGTGAATAGAAGCCCGTACAGCCGTTGGTGCGTCAATCTTCAAAGCAGCGGAATGAATTCACAGCTAACAATGACCGAAGTATAACGGTAAGATGATAAAACTAGAACTACCAGATGAGATCTATGAGGGTGGGAGCGGAGGGCACGTAGTCCCTCAACTCGACTCCTCATAAAATAAAGATCAAACTTCAAACTGGTAAGTTCTCGTTTAATCTTACTATTTTACTTCAGAGTCACGTGAGTAACTACGTGAAGACTTCAAAGCACTGTGAATTCACGCCGCAGACTCAAATCCGACGTTCACACTGCCTGGATTGACTCAAAAGTCGTTAACAATCAATCATGCATCAGTAATACATTTGTTAAATGAAATAACAGTTTATTTACAAACAAATCATAACAAACCCCTCTAACTCAGGGGAAAAATGTAACAGTACTGAAACCAGAATCAGCAAACACCCCGAGCCTTGAAATCGGCTTGTGATAAAACCTCTGAAAAGTTAGCTCACTGGACCATCCTGCGGCCGCGAGGACATGGTCTATTGGCAAGTCCATCGCCCTTGCCGCGGAAGTTGATGCCGCCCTGGTGGAATGAGATTTGAATTTATCAGTATCAATTCCAGCACTTGCCAGGACCTGCTTTAGCCACCTTGAAATCGTTTGCACGACACCTTACTGTGTGTTTTTTTGTGACTAAGAAACAAAGCCAACTCTGTTCCTCTCAGAGGTTTAGTAATCTCAATGTAACAAGATAAATGTGAGACTACACAGAAGCGATCATCTGCGGGGTATGCTGAAAACACAATCTTACATCCTGTCATGCCTCTTTTATTATGTTTAAGCAAATCATAGACATAAAATATAATGGCATCAGCCGACACATGCATTCTATCTAGCCGTAGCTTTTGCAACATTTATACACGTTGAGCTGAAACCAACGCCATAAGCATGACCACCTTCATAGATAATTTGGCTACTGATAGGCTTATAACCGGAGCCCACTGGCGAAGAACCATAAAAACCTCACTCACATTCCAAATACCGGCATACCTGGGTTTAGGAGGATTAAAATTGAAAAACTCCCTTCATGAATCGTGAAACGAACGGATGTGTCCCTACTGTATGCAATTCTGTATTCCTAGGTAAATAAGAAGACAGAGCACTTCTGGCTGAATTAATCGCACTGTAACTTAAATTTTTTTTTTTTTTTGGTCAAAATAAAGAGTTGACAAACTCCAATACATCCGTGATCCCTGCAGTGTGATATACAATATTCTGCTGTAGGCAGAATTGCTCCCACTTCCTTATATAGGTGATATATTGCTGCTGTGTACTATCCCTGCAGGCCAACGTGAGAACATCCACAGTCCAATGAGACAGTCCTCTCCCCAGGTATGGCCTCCTTAAAATCTGCAAATTAACAGACCAATACGATCATATAAAGGATGTTGATCCCCAGTGACTGGATTTACCTGTAGATTTTTATTCTTGGGCATAAGCATGTAAGGCTCCCTAGCCATTTGTAATACAACGGGAAACCATGCTCGTGTAGGCCAATCTGGCACTACCAATACCCCTGAAGCGGAGTCCTCCTTGATCTTTTGCAAACATCTGCTGATGAGACAGAATGGAGGAAATACATACACAAACATTCCTCCCCCAATGCAGCGAAAATGCATCCACTGCTACTGCCCCAAGATCTGGTTACCATGAAACATATCTAGGTAACTGATGAGTCAATATCTGGCAATGCATACTAATCAATCATTTGGTTAAATACATCCTGATTTAACATCCATTCAATGTTGTCATTAAACTGACGTGACCTCTTCCTGGCAAATAAAGTGCTGAAAGCCAGATATTTTGGTCAATACACCAGCTCCAAATCTGGTTAGCCAGTCTATCACAAGACTGTGACTTAACTCCACCCATGTGGTTTACATATGCCACTGCTGTGGTGTTGTCAATCTGACCGGCACATGCAGATCCCTCCTTGTAGAACAATAAGCTTTGAGCCCATACCAGATGCCCAACAACTTTAAATAATTAATCCCTCTTAATTGAGGAAGCAATGTCTCATCCACATTCCATCTGCCTCCACAACTAGAAGACATATCTGTTGCACCCCAACCCAGTGCACTTACATCAGTCTGTAATATCAGTGATGGTGATTCCACCAAAACCTTCCTTAAATTTTTTTAAACATGTACTATCCACCATTGTATGTCAGCAATCGCCCCAGCTGACAACTGCATAGGCCTATCAAAAATGGCCCCTTTGTATTCTCAGTGCCTGTTCCTTTGATCATTGTAATTGTTGATAATGCAGAGGACCATACTGCACAGCTGGAAAGGCTGCAACAACTTCCCAATAAAACTGGCTACTTGTCTAATCGAAGGCCGTTGTTCTCCAACGAGATTAACACAGTCCTCAATTAACTGATTCAATTTATCCCTGGGCAAAGTTACCAACATGTGATTGGAATTAATGGTAAATCCCAGATAATCAATAATTTGGACTGGTGATAATTTAGATTTATCTGGGTGAATAACAAATCCCATTTGTTCAAAAGTGATTTTAACAACTGAAACTGATGATTGAGTTTCAGCATGAGTCTTTCCAACAATCAGAATATCATCTAAATAGGCCATTACCACATGCCCCTGAGCTCTAAGTAATGCTAACACAGGTTTTACCAATTTAGTAAATCTAGGAGCTGAAGTTAATCCATTCGGCAATGTCCTGAATTGCCACAGCTCAGTCATCCAAATAAATTTCAAATATCTTCTATCATCACCATGAATAGACACTGCGTAATACGCATTCTTTAAATCAATGGTTGCCATATACTATCCTTTGGACACTAGATGTTTGCCCGTGGTAAAGGTCTCCATTTTGAAATGCCTATAACAAACAAATTTGTTCAAATTCGATAAATCCAGAATAATTCTACATCCCCCAGTCTTTTTAGATCTGGGAAATATACTTGACAGAAATTGTTGACTTTGATAGACAGAAGGCTCAATTACCCCTTTCTTATGTAACGACTGAATCTCTGCTTGAATAAGCACATTTTCCTCATCTGAAAAATAAGTTTACGACTAGGAAAATGTTGATTAGGTAGACTGTCCTTATAGTAAAATCCAATTTTTCACCCCTTCAATACACTAAGTATGAACAAATCTGATGTCAACTGCTGCCATTGTTTGAGAAACAATTTTAACCTTCCCCAATTTGAACAGGCACATCAGTTAATTCATCGTCTGTCAATGTTATATTCCTTACCAGCATCTTTCCTTGCGGCCTTGTTGTCCTCGACTTCTTGTAGAGTCAACAATCTTTTTTGCCTTGCTTCCAGCTGGCTTAATGAGGGCCATGGTTATAACAACCTCATGACAGTCTTTGACCCTTTTTGCAAGGTTACCACCAAACAACAGATTTGTGGTGGCACACTGGTTGGTTTGCACAACTCGCCAAATTCGGGTTAGCACTGGCCTAATAGCGGCCCTCCCGATATTATTAATTTCAAAATGCATTACAAAGGAGTCCCAGTTCATCCTGGTGTGCTTCAACCATATCATTTGTATCAATAACTTTCACCACAGCTGTAATACCTGCTGACAACAGTTTAAGCACTTTTTTAAACTTCATCTCCTGGGCCCTAGCAGGCAAACCCATCTATGACCAAATTTGGTGATTAACCACCGGTACCTTCAGGAGATCACAATTAACAGGAGCTTTATAGTTTTTTGCTACTTCATCCATAGCTAGCTCCTGTAACTGGTGGGAGAGCATATACTGAATGGCTTCGGCCAATTCTACATCAATCGCCTTTCTGCCTCTCTACACTCAGCAAACTTCCCAGCAATGTTCGGAATTACCTCCAACCGAACACCTTTACTGCTCTCCCCCAGCATAGAATCAGTGTCAGCAAACTGCACTGATAGAACATCCTCCTCACAGGCAGGATAGTTCTGCAGCCCTGAAACAGGTGCTGCTAGCAAAAGCTCTCCATCAAGCCTGGCTTGGGCACCACTCCTCCCCACGGAGCTGGTCCCTGTCGAGCATTCTTTTGTAATAGAATCTCGACGTGGGAGAGCCGTGAGCAAACGGACTCTCCTATGGAGGGTATAACCTCCAGTCCCGACTCATTTACGGGCCACAGAGACTTGCCAGTGGCCTTCCACCCTACTGACAAGCCTCCACTGCCCCCTGGCATGTGGGTCCGCAACCACTGGCTGTGTAGTACCAGGTGTACCAGACGGGCCTCCATCCTCAACACTCTCCTGGCCACTTTTCCTTTCTACCCCCTGGAGCGCCTCGCCGACACCTTCTTCACTTTCTGCAACATTCTCTAAGAACCCCAAACCGTCGCAGAAAATGACATGTGGTAAATTTTTTTTTAAAAACCTTACCTCTT
This sequence comes from Okamejei kenojei, assembly GCA_035221665.1. Taxonomy (NCBI): domain Eukaryota; kingdom Metazoa; phylum Chordata; class Chondrichthyes; order Rajiformes; family Rajidae; genus Okamejei; species Okamejei kenojei. The sequence goes on along the minus strand of CM069135.1, from coordinate 43,205,551 downwards.
TAAACTTGTTTAACGAAGAACTGCAAATGCTGGAGAATCGAGGGTGAAGTCTGAAGAAGGGTCTCGACCCGCAACATCGCCCATCTCCCTCGCTCCTTAGATGCTGCTGCACCCGCTAAATTCTCCAGCTCTTCGTTTAACCCGCGGTTTAAACTTACCGCTCGGAGGAGCGCTGCTGCTCCAACCGCCCGACTGCACCAGCGTCTGACGTCATGACGCACCAAAGGCTGTACGGGCTTCTATTCACGTAGTCACTCACGTGACTCCGAAGTAAAATAACTATAGAATGGCAGACAGGAGAATCTATCTGGGCTCCCTTCATATGATTCAATTATCCCTCTGATCTGCCGTCCCTGTTTACCTTTACCAGATGAATGATGAGCAATGGACCAAAAACTTCTCTCAGTATTTATTATCACTGTTGTTTCCATCACAGAACATGCTCCACTTCCACTGATCCAGCATCAGAACATGCAGTTGGACGCCGTCCAGCCTAGATCCCACCTGCAACCATTTAAACCATGAGAAGGGTTAGTGAAATAAGGAAGACCAGTCTTCACCATTTATTATTGCCTCTTTCATCATGAAAAGAGAAAATTACAGCATGGTGCGGCAGTGTGGCCGACCTGATTTTAAGATCAAGCTAACCCCTACCTGAATTTGGCAGAAGAATTTTATAGCTGGCTCTGAAGCAAAACATAGAAAATTTGCAGGAAGAATATATAAAATGGGAAAAGTCGTGAGTCTAGAAATGTGTTTGGCAGTGTGCCCTTTCTATGGGCATCAAACAGGCGCCAGCTTGTCCAAAATAGTAGGCACCCTCCACTGCAATGTGCCGCCTGGAGTATATGATTGGATGCAGGTAATACACTACAATAAGGGTGCAATAAAATAAGTATTCCATTACCGTTGGCTTTCATGAAAGTGGACTGCCCCAACGCCCGACTTGCCAGATAATAAACCCGCTCAGCAGGCCGCGCACGGTGTTAAATGGCAGCTAGGAGCCTTCAGCAGGAGCGCTTACAGGGCTTTTATACTTCCAACATGTTCACAGGCTGCGTGGTCATTTAATTTCTGATTAATTATTTCCTAAATGTCTACCTTTTGTGATGAAGCAGAAAACGTTAGTAATACTCAGAAAGTCAAACCGTCGAAACACTCCTCCATTGTCAGAGTGAGGTTAAAAGCAAATTGGAGGAACAGCATCTCATATTTCGCTTGGGCAGCTTACAACCCAATGGCATGAACGTTGATTTCTTTAACTTCAAGTAACCCCCACATTTCCACTCTATCCATCCCTCCCCCACCCGTCGCACCAGGTGCTCATTCATGCCTAGCAAGCAGCTAACAGTGGCCTGTTTCCTTTATCATTGTTACTTTTTAGCATATCTTTCATTCATTCGTTATATATCGCTCAACATCACTGTCTACACCTCTCATTTCCCTTTCCCCCCGTCTACTCTGAAGACGTGTCTTGACCCGAAACATAACCCATTCCTTCTTTCCAGAGATGCTGCCAGTCCCACTGAGGTACTCCAGCATTTTGTGTCTATCTTAACTCAAACAACATTCTGGGGGAGGAGAAACAGAGTTAATTATTTTTGGATCTGATGATCTCTGACCTGAAGCAAAACTATTCCTCCACAGGTGCTGTCCAGCTGATTGAGTATTTTCAGATTTTGTTTTTTTTTCTGATATTAATCATTTGCAATTGTTTGTGCTTTGATTTTTATATTTTATAATGTGACTAGTGATGTGCTTCGGGCAGATGAGATCAGTTTAACTTGGTATCATGTTCGGCACAAGCATTGTTCCTGTACTGTACTGTTCTATGTCTATGCCCATTTCATACTTCTAAGAAAAAATATTTGCTACTTTTTGGCCAATTTGAAGCAGTTTGACAGCAGCTATTGTGTCACAACCACATCTAATTTTGATAAGGTTCGGGATGGTAGGTTGCTCTGGAAGGTTAGATCCCATGGTATTCAGAGAAAGCTAGCTGCTGGATACAGGTTTGGCTTAAACAGAGGGTGGTGGTGGCAGGTTAATTTTCGGACAGGAGGCTGTGACTAGTGATGTGCTCGTGGGATTGGTGTCAGGCCCATTGCTATTTGTGATTTATATCAGCGATTTAGATGAAAATGTGCGAAACATGATTAGTAAGTTTGCAGATGACACTAAAGTAGGCGGTATTGTAGACATTCAAGATTCAAGATTCAAGAGAGTTTATTGTCATGTGTCCCAGATAGGACAATGAATTTCTTGCTTTGCTTCAGCACAACAGAGTATAGAAGGCATGAATACAGAACAGATCAGTGTGTCCATATACCATTGTATAAATATATGCACACATTAATAAATAAAACAGATAAAGTGCAAATAAACAGATAATGGCTATTAATGTTCAGAGTTTTGTTTAAGTTGAGTTCAATAACCTGATGGTTGTGGGGAAGAGGATGTTGCAGTCTTCAGGCTCCTATACCTTCTACCTGAAGGTAGCGGGGAGATGGGTGTGTGGCCAGGATGATGTGGGTCCTTGATGATGCTGCCAGCCTTTTTGAGGCAGCGACTACGATAGATCCCCTTGATGGTAGGGAGGTCAGAGCCAAGATGGACTGGGCAGTGTTTACTAGTTTTTGTAGTCTTTTTAACTCCTGGGCACTCAAGTTGCCGAACCAAGCCACGATGCAACCGGTCAGCATGCTCAATCGGTTGCATCGTTGAAGAAGGTTATCAAAAATTACAGAAGGATCTTGATCAGCTGGACAAGTTGGCTGAAGAATGGCTAAAGGAGTTCAATGCAGATAAGTGTGAGGTGTGAGGGCAGGGAATAGTTGTGTCCTGGAACATGTTGAGAGCAGAGGCATCTAGAAGTACAGATACATAGTTCCCTGAAAGTGGCGTCACAGGTAGAGATGATGGTAAAGAAGGCTTTAGGTTCATTGGCTTTCTTTGGTCAGGGATTGAATAGAGAAGTTTGGACACCATGATCACATTGAATGGCAGTGCTGGCTCGAAGGGCAGAATGGCCTACTCCTGCACCTATTGTATATTGTCTATTGACTATGTTACAATTGTACAAGACATTGGTACATACAAGGCATTTGAAGTTTTGTGTTCAGTTTTGGTCACCTTGCTAAAGGAAGGATGTCATTAAGCTGGAAAGATACAGAGAAGATTTATGAGGATGTTGGTCGGACTCAAGGACCTGAGCTACAGGGATAGATTGGAGAGATTGGATAAACTAGGACTTTATTCCTTAGAGCATGGAACCCAAAGGGGTAATCTTATTGAGGTATATAAAAACACAGAGTATTTGAAAGGGTGAATATACAGAGTATTTTACTTAGAATAGGGGAATCAAGAACCAGAGGACATAGGTGTAAGAAGAGAAGGAAAAGATTAATAGGAAATAGAGGGACAATGTTTTCACTCAGAGAGTGGTGGGTATATAAAGTGAGCTGCCAGAGGAGGTAGTTGAGGCAGATACAATAACAACATGAATAATAGATTTGGACAGGTAAATAGATAGGAAAGGTTCAGAGGGATATGGGCCAAATGTGGGTAAATGAGACCACCTTAGATGGAGCATCTTGAAGGCCTTAGACAAGTTGGGTGGAAGGACTGTATGACTATATATTAAGTCATGGGTATGCAAAACAAAGACTTTCACTGTGATTTGTCACATATGACAATAAAGTATCCATTCATTTATAAGGAAACAACTAGAAAGTTAACAAAGAAAATGTGAGGCAAAAGTGAGGATCATAAGGAATAGTAGAATTAGGCAATTCAGCACATTAAGTCTACTCCACCATTCAATCGTGGCTGATCTATCTCTCCTAACCCCATTCTCCGGCCTTCTCCCCATAACCTCCGACACCTGTACTAATCAAGAATCTATCTATCTCTGCCTTAAAAATAGCCAACAACTGTGGCAACAAATTCCACAGATTCACCACCCATATCCCTCTAAACCTTTCCTATCTATATACCTGTCCAAGTATTTCAAATGTTGTTATTGTATCTGCCTCAACTACCTCCTCTGGCAGCTAGTTCCTGATAAGTATTTCATTCTCTTCTTAAACCCATGTCCTATGGTTCTCTGACATCCTCTCTACATCCACTCTATCAAAGCCTTTCACTATTCTGTATGTTTCAATAGACAATAGACAACAGACAATAGAAAATAGACATTCGACCCTTCGAGCCAGCACCGCCATTCACTGTGATCATGGCTGATCATCCACAATCAGTCCCCGTTCCGGCCGCCTCCCCATATCCCTTGCCCCCGCTATCTAACTCTCTCTTGAAAGCATCCAGAGAATCGGCCTCCACTGCCTTCTGAGGAAGAAAATTCCACAGATTCACAACACTTTGGGTGAAAACGTTTTTCCTCATCTCTGTTCTAAATGGCCTACCCCTTATTCTTAAACTGTGGTCCCTAGTTCTGCACTCCCCCAACACCGGGAACATGTTTCCTGCCCTTCCTGCCCGTGTCCAATCCCTTATTAATCAAATGTTTCAATAAGATCCCCTCTCATCCTTTGAAATTCCAGTGTATACAAGCCCAGCCGCTCCATTCATTCAACATATGCCAGTCCAGCCATCCCGGGAATTAACCTCGTGAACCTCGCTGCACTTCCTCAATAGCAAAAATGTCCAAAACTGCACACAATACTCCAGCTGTGGTCTCACCAGGGCCCTGTTCAACTGCAGAAGGACCTCTTTGCTCCTATATTCAGCTTCTCTTGTTATGAAGGCCGCCATGCCATTAGCTTTCTTCACTGCCTGCTGTACCTACATGCCAGGCACGTGCCGTCAGGGTAGGCAAGGGAGGCAGTGCCTACCCTGACTAAAATTATAAAATAGTAATTATTTTATATATAAATATAATATATATATAAAATATATATAAAACATATGTAAAATGGTCATAAATAGTAAAGGCACGGGAGAATTATGTCTCCCTAAGAGATCAATCTCTTAGGAAGGCATAATTCTCCCGTGCCTTTCATCAGCAGTACGTTTTAAACGCGGAAGTATGTGCTACTCACGTGCTGTCAACGCTGCTTCAAGGCATCAGTGGGAAGGGTCCGTAAAGGCAGCTGAAACGGTGGATAGTGATTACCTGAAGAGTTTCACGAAGCAACCTTATGGATATTTTTGCTGCAGAATGGATTTTGTGCACAAATAATATGGTAAGTAAATTTTTTTTAGCTATATGTTTTTAAATACTTTATTAAGTGATAGGACCTATTGAAAACAAATTACATGATAAAAGTCGAGGGAACAATCTGCACATGCGCGGTTTCCACGATTTTAAAATAGCCGAATGACAGTTCACCGGTGAGGGAACAATGTGCGCATGCGCAGTTTCAAGATTAAAAAAACAACTGACAGCTCACCGGGGAGATAATAATCTGCACATGTGCGGTTTTCAAGATTTTTAAAAGCCACTGCCTACCCTGGCTGATTACTCACGGCACGTGCTTGCTGCATGCTTACTTTCAGTGACTGATCTACAAGGACCCCCAGATCTCGTTGTACTACTCCTTTTCCGAACTTGACATCATTCAGATAATTATCTGCCTTCCTGTTCTTGCCACCAAAATGGATAGCCTCACATTTATCCACATTAAACTGCATCTGCTATGCATCTGCCCACTCACCCAACCTGTCCAAGTCACCCTGCATCCTCATGGCATTCTCGGACCAGTTCACACTGCCACCCAGTTTTGTGTCATCTGCAAATTTGCTAATGTTATTCTTAATCCCTTCATCTAAATTATTAATTTATATTGTAAATTGCTGTGGTTCCAGCACCCACTAGTCACTGCCTGCCATCCTGAAAGGGACCCGTTAATCCCTACTTTTTGTTTCCTGTTTTCCAACTCATTTTCTATCCATGTCAATACTCCAGCATCTTCCCCACCACCAATGTCAGGTGAACTGGTCTATAATCCCTGTTTTCTCTCTCCCTACTTTCTTAAAAAGTGGGATAGCATTAGCTACCCTCCAATCCACAGGAACTGTTCCTGAATCTATAGAACATTTGAAAATGAACACCAATGCGTCCACAATTTCTAGAGCCACTTCCTTAAGTATCCTGGATGCAGACCATCCGTCCCTGGGGATTTATCAGCCTTCAGTCCCATCGGTCTACTCAACACCATTTTCTGCCTAATGTGAATTTCCTTCAGTTCCTCCATCACCCGAGGTCCTCTGGCCATAAGTACATCAGGAAGATTGTTTGTGTCTTCCTTAGTGAGGACAGATCCAAAGTACCTGTTCAATTCACCTGCCATTTTCTCGTTCCCCATAATAAATTCACCTGTTTCTGTCTTCTAGGGACCCACATTTGTCTAAACTAATTTTTTCCTCTTCACATACCTAAAGAAGCTTTTACTATCCTCCTTTATATTCTTGGCTAGCTTACCTTCGTACCTCATATTTTGTCCTCGTATTGCCTTTTTAGTGATCTTTTGTTGCTCTTTAAAAGTTTCCCAATCCTCTGGCTTCCCGCACATCTTTGCCATATTATATTTCTTCTCTTTTATACTGTCCTTGACTTCCCTTGTCAACCATGGTCGTCTCTTACTCCCCTTAGAATCTTTCTTCCTCTTTGGAGTGAATTGATCCTGCACCTTCTGTATTATTCCCAGAAACACTCACCATTGTTGTTCCACTATCATCCCTGCTAAGGTATCTTTCCAGTCAACTTTGACAAGCTCCACCCTCATGGCTCCATAGTCCCCTTTGCTCAACTGTAATACTGACACTTCTGATTTTCCCTTCTCCCTCTCAAATTGTAGATGAAAAGATCATATTATTGTCACTCTCCTAATGGCTTCTTTACCTCGAATTCCATTATCAAATCCGGTTCATTAAACAAGACTAAATCCAGAACTGCCTATTCCCTGACAGGCTCCAGTACAAGCTGCTCTCAGAATCCATCTACAAACTCTCTTTCCTGTTTCCAGTACCAACCTGATTTTCCCAGTCTACCTGCATGTTGAAATCTCCCATAACAACAGTAACATTACCTTTGCTACATGCCAATTTTAACTCTTGATTCAACTTGCATCCTGTATCCAGGCTACTGTAGATAATTCCCATTGGGGTATTTTTACCCTTACAATTCCTCAGTTCTATCTATACTGACTCTAATCTGATTCTATTGTCACCCCTCGTAAGGGAATAAAGCCCTTATCCCACTTTCCCGAGTTACTCACAATTTCTCCTGAGTTTCCCCTTGATTCAAACTTGGAGATGCCAGCCGTAGGTACTCGGGGCTATTTTTGTTTACTCGTGGACATTTTTCAACATGCTGCAAAACCGTCCCGACTTACCTGATGCCCCGAGTACCTACGGCTGGCATTACGAGCCGCTACAAAATATCTACGGCCTCCTACGGACTCGCTACGGACATTCCCCGGGTTTGAATCAAGGGGAAAACGTGGGAGAATTTGTGAGTAACTCGGGAAAGTGGGACAGGGGATTACATTTCATTCCTTACCAACAGAGCTAACCCACCCAATCTGCCCAGCTGTCTTTCATTTCTATAGGACGTATACCCCTGAATATTCAGCTCCCAGCCTTGGTCCTATTGCAGCCATGTCTCTGTAATTCCCACAACATCAAACTTGCCAATTTCTAACTGAGCCTCAAGCTCATCGACTTTATTTCTTATACTTCGTGCATTCATATACAAACAACACTTTTACTTCGGTATTCACTCCCCTCATTCTTCTAACCTCCAGCGAGTACAGGATGTAGAGGTGACAGGGTTCAGATCTACTGTGGGGCTCATGGGGACCCCTTGCTGATCTTCACTGAGGTACCTTTGCTTCACAATGGAGTCCTTGATACAGAAGCTTGGCTCACTCCTGACAACTTTGCAATCTCTCACTGTGTCTTCTGTGTAATATTGATGTACCATTATAATCTTGGTTCGCCTCCCTGGAATGATATTCATTTTGTGAATTACTTATATCCATTTTGTAAGTTGCTTGATGTGTTCTTCTCAAATGATGATAAATTAAAACATGGTGAATGAAAAATGTCCAGAAGTACTTTTTCGGAGAGATTTATAGGGTTTCAAAAAAAATTAAGATTTGGTGGACATAGAAACTCATCATAAAAAAAATATAGTAAAATCAGCCCACAATTTAATTAATTTATACAAGGATGTATCCTGGGATGGTCACAAAGTGCTGGAGTAACTGATGCCCGTCCTGCTGAGTTGCTCCAGCATTTTGTGTCTATCTTCGATTTAAATCAGCATCTGCAGTTCCTTCCTACACATGATGTATCCTGGGACACGTGACAATATTAAACCTAAACCTAAAGGTCTTCAAATGGAGGAGAGATCATGGAAGGTTTTCTCCATTTCAGTGCTGTTATTGCCAATTTTGAGTCATAGCATCTTTCAGCGTGGAAACAGGTCCTTCAGCCCAACTTGCCCACACCGTCCAACCTGTCCCATCTACATTAGTTCCATCAGCTGTCTGAGCCATTTTATTCTGAGGCTGTGCCCTCTGATCCTACACTCTCCCACATGTGGAAACATTCTCTCCACGTCCACTCTATCAAGGGGTTTCACTATTTGGCAAGTTTCAGTTGGTTTAGATGAGGTACCCCCTCATCCTTCTAAACTCCAGCGAGTACAGGCCCAGTGTCATCAAACAATTGGACAAAGAGACATAATTCACAAGGAGACAGAGCTAGGGAAGGGGAACAGTTCTGGAGGGAATCCAATGCCTGGGTGTTGTCTGCTACAGAAGAATGTTTGGAATGAAGGATGCAAAACTTGCTAAAGATCCCAAATTGCAATGTTACTGCAATTGTGTTTCTGTAATTTTGGCTGATTGTAAAGATGGAAATTTTGCATTAGAAACATGGGAGAAGCGTAAAGCTATTGTAGATCAAGGAATAAAGAAAAAACAGCATTTGTTATGCATAGAATACAGGTAACAGGAAGCAGAGGTTTAAGGAAAGGTGAGAACAAGTTGGGTGGCAAAGCATTTGAATAGGTGTCAAATCTTATCAGCTCATCTCATCTTTGCTTCACATGTTTGTCAATCAGTGCTAGGGTAAAGAATGTTATGGTTCAGTTCTGCTGTTTAATGCATGCTTAGTTTTGTTTCATTTTGTATGGAAATACACCTTGGAAACAGGCCCTTCAGCCCACCGAGTCCATGCTGACCAGTAATCCCTGCACATTAATACTATCCTACATACACTAGGTACAATTTACAATTATACCAAGCCAATTAACCTACAAACCTGTACGTCTTTGGAGTGTGGTAGGAAACCAGGGATCCCGGAGAAATCCCATGCAAGTCATGGGGGGAGCGTACAGACTCAGTACAGACAAGCACCCGTAGTCAGGATCGAACATCGCTGTAAGGCAGCAACTCTACCAGTGTGCCAGCGTGTTAATGCTGATAACATTTTTCACTTGTTGCTTCCAGAAGATTCTATCAATTTATCCAGAGGTCTTCTAATTTTCAAGAAATTAGTTGCTGTTTCTCGTGAGAAGATGAAATGATGTGCTGTAGATTGAAATTTCCAGTTTTCTACCCCCCTACTGCAATTAATCTGAAGAAGAGTCCTGACCTGACACCATCTATTCATTCCTTCCACCTGCTAGGTTCCTCCAGCATTTTGTGTGTTGCTCAACATTCCAGCATTTGCAGTTCCTTGTGTTTCTAAACCATATCTGGTTGATGTGTGTGAGAAAATTTGTTGTTCACTTGAGTCCGTTGACTAATTCCATATGTAACAATGTAATGCAGATGCAGGTTTACCAAAGAAAGACACAAAATACTTGTGTAACTTCGTGAGTCAGGCAGCAACTCTGGAGAACATAGATATTGTAGGTGATGTATTAGGTCTGGACCCTACTTCGGACCCTTCTGCAGTTACTTCAGCATTTTGTGTCTTTCTTTCATATAATTTATACCTTTCTTATATAATTTTTCCTCCCATCCAGCGAAGTGACTCACTTTTGACAATTGTTGCAGTCAAATCTGAGAACTTAATGTACAGCTTAGATCAGAAGAATGTGGTATTTGATAACAAAATAGACGACTGGGTGTTAGGAATTTCAAGCTGTGCAGATTGATTGTAAACTTAAGCAATATCTATTCTCCCAACAGTGACACGATTGCTAGACACAAAAAACTGGAGTAACTCAGCTAGAGAAAAGGAATAGGTGACGTTTCAGGAAGGGTCTCGACCAGAAATGTTACCTATTCCATTTCTCCAGACAAGGTCTCTGACCTGCTGTTACTCCAACTTTTTGTGTCTATCTTTGGCTTAAACCAGCATCTGCAGTTCCTTCCTACACAGTGACAGGATTGCATTGTATTGCCTTCAAGAGGGTACATGCAAAATTCATACAATCCCAGGATTAACATTCATCAGATGTCACCGGGAGTTAAACTGCTGTTGCTCCATGTTTTTACAACACTCCCATTCTGCAAGATTCAGGACCAGGAATGCGGGGTAGTTGAACAAACCCTTTAATATTTGCCTTTCTGGCCTTAGGTTAATGCTATTCATGACAATGTTAAAGCTGTGGAATGTACTTCAAGCTGCTCCTAGTTATCTCCCAATGCAGGATGCGAGATCTAAGGGTGGTAAGTCCCCTGGCATAATATTGTGCGACAAGATCTGGAGAAGGTAAAAGTAACTTTCTTATTAAAAAATATATATATTATTTTGTTCTTGACTTGTATATAGAAGTAAAAACCTTATAAATCAATGGCAGATGTGGCAATCTTTCAACATGCTGCAGTTAAAGGCATGAAATAATCCTTGAGTAGTTATTGCAGATAAAGGCTTTACAAATTCTGTTGTGAGAATGTATCTTTTGTCTGGTCGATGCAATTCAGGTATAAATGTTTTAATTAACATTGGACACTCCAAATAATTTTGCACTCCAATTAATCATCAACTTGGACAGCATGCCACTATAACAAATATTCAGACAGTTGCAGTATTTTTACTCTGTAAGACGTTACTGGGGGATTTCTAAGTGAATATTATGGAATAATAAGAAAGCTTATTAAAACGATGCAAAAGAAAAACATTTTCAATGCAATATCTCTTTCTACATTGAGAGATGCAGGTACATATTTCCTTGAAAGTGGCAACACAGGTTGACACGGGTGGTGAAGAAGGTATTTGGCACACTTTCCTTCATCGGTCAGGGTATTGTATACAGCAGATGTCATGCTGCAGCAGTTCTGGTCGCCTTACTATAGGAAGGATGTTATTAAACTCGACAGGGTGCAAAAAGATTTATAAAGAGGTGACTGGGACGGGAAGGTTTGAGCTATAGTGAGAGGATGGACCTTTTACCCTGGAGTGTAGGAGGCTGAAGGGTGACCTTACAGAGGTGTATAAAATAATGAGGGGCATGGATAAGATGAATAGTTATACAGCCTTTTCCCCAGGGTTGAGGAGTCTGAAACTAGAGAGCATAGGTTTACGGTGAGAGGTAAAAGATTTAAAAGGGATCTGAGGGGACGCTTTTACACAGAGAGCGGTGCATGAAAGGAATCAGCTGCCAGAGAAAATGGTACAGGTTGGTACAATTACAATACTTGGAAAAGCACTTGGGCACATATGTGGATAGGAGAGGGAAGATAGACACAAAAAGCTGGAGTAACTCAGTGGGACAGGCAGCATCTCTGGAGAGAACCAATGGGGTGACGCTTCAGGTTGAGACTCCGCTTGGCCCTAAATGTCACCCATTTCTTCAGTCCAGAGATGCTGCATGATCTGCTGAGTTACTCCAGCCTTTTGTGTATATCTTCAGTTTAAACCAGCATCAGCAGTTCCTTCTTACACAAGAAGTGGAGGGATATGGGCCAGATGCAGCTGAGATGCAGGTGAGGCCAGGGCATCACGGTGACACAGTGGTAGGGTTGCTGCTCTATAGCTCCAGAGAAATGGGTTTGATCCTGGCTGTGCTGTCTGTTCAGTTTGTATGTTCTCAATGTGACTGTATGGGTTGTTTTCCGGCTGCTCCGCTTTCCTCCCGTGCTCCTAAGACATACAGGTTTGTAGGTTAATTGGTCATGGTTGTAAATTGTCCCTAGTGCGTGTAGGAGAGTGCTAATGTATAGGGATCAATGATCGGTGCGGACTCGGTGGGCTGAAGGGCCTGCTTCCATGCTATTTCTCTAAACTAAACTGAACTATTAGCTCAATTAAACAACTTGGTCAGCATGGACATGTTGGACTGAAGGGCCTGTTTCCATGTTGTATCGCTCTATGACCCAACATGCATTTATCTGTCCAAGATGATAATACAGAAAATTGATGTAAGTCCAAAAGATATCTAGTTGTGTAGAAAGGAACTGCAGATGCTGGTTTAAACTGAAAATAACACAAAATACTGGGGTAATTCAGTGGGACAGGCAGCATCTCTCGAGAGAAGGAAAGGGAGACGTTTGGGCCGAGACCCTTCATCAGACTGAAAGTAACACATCTGAAAAATGATAAAACAGATTACTATCTTTAATGTGGAACTTTAATCTGAATTGAAAATCTGCCTCTTTGAGACATTCAGAAATAAAAAACAAAACAAAAGGGGAATGGGTAGAATATGGCATATAACTGCAGATTAAAATAAACTACAATTATAAGGAATGTCGATTATCTTTCATTGATATACTGATGGAACACCTGTAGACAAAACAAAGGGGGACATTTTACGAGGCCCGACATAACTCGCACCTTCTCACACAGTGGGCATTACATGGAGCAGGCAACTTACAGGGTCATGGTGGAGCTCAGTTTGTGTCTATTGCCATGTATGCGTCAATAACCAGAAGCAATGCACAATGTGCTTTCTGGTAGCCAGTTATTGGTGCAATGTTTCAATGGTACCTTATTGTTACATATACCTAGGTACAGTGAAATTCATTTTTTGATTACAGTTTAGTTTAGTTTAGAGAAGCAGTGCGGAAACAGGCTTTTTGGCTCACAGAGTCTGTGCCGCCCACCGATCTCCGCACGCTTAAACCCTTGTCTCACGGTGCGAGTCCACCCATGAGTGATCCCGAGTTTAAAACAAACCCGTGGTAATCACGTAGAATTAACGTAGCGGGAACGTCGGAACTCGTGGATGTAACTTAGCGACTCGTAAAGCTAACGGCAGGTACTCGGGAAACTTGTTAACCTGCTGTTAGCTTTCAACATGATGAAAGATTTCCACGAGTCAAATTTACTCTTGAAGTAAAAATGTTTAATTTTTAAACTCGTTGTAAGAACGTAGTAGCCCGTGAGTTTACCGTAGTGACTCGTGAGTCTACCGCGGCCACTCTTTAACTCAGCGGGACAGGCAGCATCTCTGGAGAGAAGGAATGGGAGACGGGATGACGTTTCCAAAATTCTGCTGCATCTTTGTGTTACTCCAGCACTGTGTGTTCACTTTTTGTCAACCAGCATCTGCCCTTTCTTGTGTATGACATCATTTGTATCCGTGGCAGTTGATTGTCACTCCCTTCAGTTTCCCAGGGGGTGCGAACGGGACTGGAGTTAGGGGGGGGAGGGGAGGGGGGAGGGAGGGAGGAGAGGGGAGTGTGGGGGGGGGGGGGTGGTGGTTGGGGTGACTTAGTACAGGAGACAAGTGTAGGAGAGGTGTACTGGCTGTGTGGGCAGACACTTTGGTAGTCTTTAGTAAACGCGTGAAAAGTGACCATACTGAGGGAATTCCCACGTATATGAAGCAGAGAGAAACGTGAGTTCTACACGGCTCTGCCTGACTTTTGAGAATGGATTTGGTGGTTTGTACACACTCCCCCTCCCTGCTCACCCACTCACCCACCAAGCCAGCCAGCTGGACCCCTCTTTGTTACAGAAGCGGAAGCGACATTTCCAAGAGAATGGGGCAGAGAGCTGGGGCAGGGCTTGGATGGGAGCAGGGCAGATGAGGCGCACCAAAGGAACAAACAAGTTGATGGCTGCAAAGGGCAGGCGGCAGAGGTCTTGTGCCCCAGCGAGGTAGACCGCTCTTCCCCCTGCGAATGCAGAAAGAGAGAGATGAGAGCAGAGAATGATCCAAGCCTAACCCAAGAGCCTTGTCAGCCCAGACAGATTAATGCCGCCTGCGCATCCCCACCCAACCTACCTCCACCTCAACTCACGCCTGGGCACCAAAGCAGCTCAAAGCAGCTCAGGAGGATTGCTATATTTAAGAGTGAGTTGGATGTGGCCCTTGTGGCTAAGGGGATCAGAGGGTATGGAGAGAAGGCAGGTACAGGATACTGAGTGGATGATCAGCCATGATCATATTGAATGGCGGTGCAGGCTCGAAGGGCTGAATGGCTACTCCTGCACCTAATTTCTATGTTCTATGTTTCGAACCCTGAGCTCCGTCTCCCAACAATCTGATGTGCAACTGATGTGAAAGAACAGCGGCTGTGGCCGGTCGGCCGGCACCCGGCATGGACTTCTCACACCCTCACACACGAAAAATGTGTGCGAATAAACAAAAACAAGGAATAAAACCAAAGCACGGCTTGAAAGGCAACTAAAAATATATTCCGCTTAGAACGAGCAGGCGCGGAGACATCCTCCGCATTCAAAGATTTCATCTCCCATCCCCACAGTGTGTAGACCTGGCAGTAAATTCAATTAAAATATAACAAACCTTCGCCTGCTGGTCTTCTAACTACGTGATGTGTGTTTCAAACAAATCATAAGTATAACTGCTCTGGCACTGGACGGTGCGCATTTTCCCTTTGTAGGTCATGTCAATAGGTGCATCTGCGCTGAATTCTATCTTTAACTCAAAGCCGCAGGATGGAGCTGTCTTCTTTAACACTGTTGCTTCGCCGCCACCTGTTGCTCCTTGCTGCACAATGGCAGCGAGTGCGGGGCTGAGATCCTACCTAGTTTTTTTAAGTTCTGAAATTGAATAACTTTCAATACTGAATCAGAATATACTTACTGTATGAGATGCTGTCCAGCTCCTCTATTTGATACTTAAAACAGACCTTCATTCATAGTTGGCTCAAGAGTAACTCGGGAGAGGAACTTGGTATATTGCAGAAATGAGAAGTAAATGGCAAACTTAGATATACACGTGGGAACTCGTTTAAACTCATGAACATAAAGTTGGAGACGGACTCAAGTGTAGACAACCACGAGTGTGATGTTTTTTCTTTCACTCGGGATCACTCGTGGGTGGACTCGCACCGTGAGACAGGGCCATAACACTATCCTACACAGGACACACTAGGGACAATTTACACTTACACCAAGCCAATTAACCTACAAACCTGTACGTCTTTAGAGTGTGGGAGGAAACCAAAGATCTCGGAGAAAACCCACACAGGGCATGGGGTGTACAAACTCCATACAGACAAACACCCGTCCGTTTTCCTGGGGTGTCAGGACTTTCATAATTCCAGGGATGTCAGGACTTTCATATTCCTGGGATGTCAGGACTTTCATATGAGGAAAGACTGGATAGACTTGGCTTGTACTCGCTAGAATTTAGAAGACTGAGGGGGGATCTTATAGAAACTTACACCATTCTTAAGGGGTTGGATAGGCTAGATGCAGGAAGATTGTTCCTGATGTTGGGGAGGTCCAGAACAAGGGGTCACAGTCTAAGGATAAGGGGGAATTCCTTTAGGACCGAGATGAGGAAAACATTTTTCACACAGAGAGTGGTGAGTCTCTGGAATTCTCTGCCACAGAAGGTAGTTGAGGGCAGTTCATTGGCTATATTTAAGAGGGAGTTAGATGCGGCACTTGTGGCTAAAGGGATCGGGGGTATGGAGAGAAGGCAGGTACAGGATACTGAGTTGGATGATCAGCCATGATCATATTGAATGGCGGTGCAGGCTCGAAGGGCCGAATGGCCTACTCCTGCACCTATTTTCTATGTTTCTATGTCTGTGTTTCTATTCAGGATCGAACCCGGATCTCTGGAGATGTAAGGCAGTAGCTCTATTGCTATGCCACCGCGCAATGAGTCTTGGATTTTTTTTTGGTCTCTTAGTCTATCACGCATTTGTCCTCAAGATGTTCATAGAAATGCTGT
Source organism: Okamejei kenojei (assembly GCA_035221665.1). Taxonomy (NCBI): domain Eukaryota; kingdom Metazoa; phylum Chordata; class Chondrichthyes; order Rajiformes; family Rajidae; genus Okamejei; species Okamejei kenojei. Next base: position 43,189,479 of record CM069135.1, on the reverse strand, counting down.
GCATTTCTTACACCTTCATTTCAGCACTCATTGTACTTTATTTTCCCCTTATTCATTAATACATCTGCTGTAACTCATTTTTTTCAGAATCTTAAATGAAAAGAGCAGATGGTTAAAATGAAATAGCTCCGTAGCAATACATGTGCAAATTAAAAGGGTGAGAATTGACAAAGATGTACAAAACCACTTCAAATAGAAAAAACAAACACTAATAGAACCATTGCATTATATTGAGACTGGAAGCAGTACTAAGATGTCAACTGTTCCCAGGCACATAATTATGTATTTGTTGTGGAGATATTTAGAATGAAGGGAGGTCAAAAGATAAAGATGCATTATGTAATTATCTTAAGTGTATTTGGTGATGGGAGTGATATGAATCAGTGCATTTTCTGAGTGAAGAACATAGGTCTGCTATCATTCAATCAGTTTGTCACATTCAGTAACTGTGTTAATAGTTCAGTAGCTATATAAGCACATATTACATAAGAAATGTTGTTTGTGGGATGGATGTGAGATACATATTTTTTTTTGTTAGAAGGATTAATCTAAAGAGAATGTCTTTTGCTTTTATTATTAGAAACATAGTCATAGAAATATATACACAGAAAATAGGCTATTTGTTCATTGTATCCATGTTAGCCCAAAAAGGAATGGTTTCAGTCACATGTTCACAAGCTATAGGAGCAGAATTAGGCCATGTGGCCCATCGAGTCTACTCCACCATTCAATCATGGCTGATCTCTGCCTCCTAATCCCATTTTCCTGCCTTCTTCCCAATAACCCTTGACACCCATTCCAATCAAGAATCTGTCTATCTCTGCCCACTGACTTGGGCCTTCTGTGGCAATGAGTTCCACAGATTAACTACCCTCTGACTAAAGAAGTACCTCCTCACCTCCTTTCTAAAAGAGCACCCTTTAATTCTGAGGCTATGACCTCGGTTCCTAGAGGTCAAGAAGTCAACCCTTCTTCCCAGCTCTTGGCCCACAGCTCTGTTGATCAGAATTCTTTCGGACCATCCAGTAATTCTTCATACATGAAAAAGGTTATTTTACATCTGTTGGGCAGATATTTGCAGATACATTCATTGTAAGGTGGATTTCTTTCCTCCTTAGCTCCCTTTTAACCTTTCACAAATTCATTCCATACCCTAAGCCATTGACTTCTCTGTTAAAGGAAATCAGGCCTTTTCTACTTCCCCAATCTTAGTCTCATAATCATGCACATCTATTCAAGCTCTCTTCAGGCTACTTTGTTCCAAAGAAAACATCCTCAGCCCACTCTCCTATTCATTATTTTCCCCTTCTGCCAACATGCTCATAAATCTAAGATAGACACAAATCGAATAGTGAAAGACCTGAAAAGAGTGGTCCCCGCCTTTGCAATGTGTTTGTTTGTGTGTGTATGTGTATGTGTGTGCGTGTGTGTGTGTTTTATTCCGCTCTGACAGTCGCTGTTCCAGTTCGCGGTTTTTCAGGCGAGTGTCACGAGCTTGAAGGTCGCAGGCAGTCCGCTGAAAAGTCGCCCCTCAGAATTTTCTCCACTAACTTGCCCACCACACATATAAAGGTCACTGGTCTAAAGTTACTAAGCTTTTTCTTGCAGCCCTTCTTAAATAGAGGTGCAACATTGGCTACCCTCCAGTCTTCCGGCACCTTACCTGCATCTTACGATGATTCATTTGCCTCAGCCAGAACTCCTGCAATTTCAAATTCAGTGATGGAAATGGGGGGGTACGCAGGAGGACGACGTTCCCCTACATTTCAGTTTCCAGTTTCCTGTGCGTGAATTTACAGCTTTATCCTGTGCTACTTAATCCAAGGGTGAGCGGACAGACGGACGAAAGCAACGATCATAGAGCGGAATAGATGACATTTTGGGTCGAGACCCTTCTTCAGACTGAGTCAGGGGAAAGAGGAATAAGAGATATAGACGGTACTGATGACCAATGAATGGAAGATAGGCCTATATCTCCCGTTTCACTTTCCCTGGACTGTCAGTCTGAAGAAGGGTCTCAACCCAAAATGTCACCTATTCCACTCAATGATCATTGCTCTTGTCCATCTGCCCACACGTTCACTTGCTCTTGGTACACATACACACACACCACACACACACACACGCACAGCGCACACGCACACGCACACGCACACGCACACGCACACACACACACACACACACACACACACACACACACACAAACACAATGTCCAGCAGATTGGTGCGGGCCAAGACCAGGAGCAGGGTGAAGGATGACATCAAACGGGTCATTATCGAAAAAGTACAGAAATGGTAAGGGGAAAATAAAAAAAAAACACACCCGAGGGAAATAGATGTTTAACAAAAAAAGGGGGCCAGCGATCGCTCTGTGTCCATGTCGGAGGGAAGGGGGGGGGGGGGGGGTAGGGCAGGCCTTAAGTCGATTGGACTAATTGCTTCCAATTGGGCCCTGCTCCAGAGTAATCTACTCTCGTCTCAGGTAGATCTACCCTGGGTGAAGGGGGAAGAGCAAGGTGGAGAGAGAGAGAGTGGAGGGGGAAGAAAGGGATAGACGGGGATGAGGTGTGAGGGGGAATGGAGAAGGGGGAGGTGGGTCATTCCCTCATGGTCCCGGGGCAGCGCTCCCACCCCTCCAGTCGCTGTACTTCACGCACACAGCCCTGGCTCCACCCCTCTCTCTCCCAGGGAGACGCGGTGAACAATAGAGGGAGGGCCGAGCCTGGGGATATAGCAACGTTTACAAACCTCTGCCTCAGCTCACACCCATCTGCCCGGACCCCGCCATCCACTCCTGCCGCCGGCCCTGTCCCTCCCTTCTCCTCCCCTTCTCTCCTTCCCTTCCCTTCTTCCCTCCCTCCCTTCTCTCCTTCCCTCACTCCTTCCTCTCTATCTCTTTTCCCTTCTCTGCTTCCCTTCCTCCCTTCTTTCTCTCCTTCCTCTCTCTCTTTTCCCTTTTCTCCCTTTACCTCCCTCCTTCATTCTTTCCTCTTCTCTCCCTTTCTCTCTTTCTCTCCTTCCCTCCTCCCCCCCCTTCTTTCTCTACTTCCCTCCCTCCCTTCTCTCCTTCCCTCCCACACATAATGCACAGACAACTAACACACACACACACAACTAAGTTAGGATGGGGTAGAAGCCCAAAGGGTAGGATGGGCTGAAGCCTAAAATTTAATGCCCGGACCGGTTTTTCGCCAATAGTTATTGGTTTTTAGGACCTAGTTAATTATTTTTTTTCTTTTCATTTCACAGTCGCTAAAACAATTGATATTGTAACTATGTACTTTTCAGAGGTGATCTATATAGTTTGTTTGTTACTTGTAGGCTTACATGTATGCAATTTATATTAAAATGTAGCTTAGATATGTTTGGTCCATTAACTCGCAGGCACGTTTTAAGCACACATTTTGATTACTTTGTGTTCTGCCATCGAGATAGACTTTATTTGTATTTCTATGATTCTACAGACATTGGCTGGGAACCTGGGGCTCACCAAAATTGTTCCCAATTGGGCCATGCATCTCCTAAGGCCGGCCCTGGGGGGCGGTGGGGGATGCGGGGGGGGGGGGGGGGGGGGCGGGTGGGGGGGGTAGGGGGGTGCAGCAGTCATATTCTTGGGAGAGCACTCACTTCCAAATGCCATATGTTGTGTTTCAAAGCTAGAAAAAGACCTCGGCTAGGAATATCAAAGTGGAAACACCCCAGTGCCCCCTACACGAAGAAAAAGATGATTTGTGCATGAAGAAAGCCATGACCAAAGCAAAGTACTAAGAGAGACGGCAGCCGGTTTCCGGAATGATGCTGAAGATTACCCATGACCCTACTAGGCTTTTCGAAATCTTGCCGCTATAGGATCTTGGTTTCCATCCTTCATGAGATGGAGAGCATGGAGTCAGAGAGTGAGGTGCGTAGGGCAGCCCACATCTGATTCACCAGCTCATTGACTTTTCCCAAATTCCCATAAAACTGTTTAAGAACTTGGCCCTCATCAGACCTGGGTCTCTCCGCCGCTCTTTCCATGAAGCAGATATCAAAACAGGTGTAACACGGATGGGGGGGCCAGAGGAGGGCCGCGAAACTCCAGCCAAAGTAGCGAACTTGTTGATTTTCAACGTGGAATCTTGGGTCCGCATGGCTCAATTGGAGGGGGCCATAGGGTTCAACTTCTGCGAACTCAGCGAGCGTAGTTGGGTATCCAAATCGCCCTTGATTTTGGGCTGCTGTTTTGAATAAAGCACAGCAAATGGGTCGGTGGAGGTTGCTTTGAAACATAAGAGCACGGCAACGGTCGGTGGCGTCAGTTGGTTTGAAATTACGGTCAGTGGCGGTTGGTTTGAAATGCAAACTGTCGGTGGCAGTTGGTTTGAAATAAAGCACAGGCAAGCGGTACGGTTGGACGGTAGTATGCAAACGGTCGGTGGCGGTTAGTTTATAAGCACAGGAAAAGGGTGGTGGGTGGTTGGTTACATGGCCAAATTATTTAAAAGTCTAAACATGACACTTCCTGTTTGCACTGTATAGTAAGAATAAAAATGCTACCACTTACCACTGTGATGATTTTAGACCATCTTACTCAGTCCCCCTCCAAGCAGGGCGGATTCTCCATCAATAAAAAATAAACACGTGTTATTAGTGTTTAAAAAAAGTTGAGAATTTGTCAATCACGCCATGAAGGCCACGGCCCTTCCGATGGGATGGGGGAGGGATTATAAAATCCGGAAGTGTGGTGTGGCTCAGTCTCTGTAAGATGGGGGAGGGAGAGGTCACAACTCTGTCCAGGGCCAGAATTACGTATAAGTTAGACAAGCTTAAGCTTAGTGCCTCGAGATCTAGGGGGGCCTACTCACCTCACTGCCTCACCGGACCCATCCAAGCTCGCCGCCCCACTGATCATCCACCCACCAGCACCTCCTACTCTTTGCCCGCTGACTCTGGCCACTCCACCGCCCTCCAGCAGCCCGCAGCCATCGCCATCGTCTTACCTGCAGCCTGGACAGCACCGGGCCTGAAGCATCCACGCTGCAGACTCCCACTCCCCTGGGTTTGACAGCGCTGGGTCCTAGTGCTAGTCAGCCAACCCTGGTAAACTCACTGGCTATTCATCTGGTCCTTCCCCAATTTCCCCCCCCCCCCCCTCAAACCATGGTGACCCCAGCCTCTTCCCACCCAAAGTAATTTAAGTAATTTAATTAAATAGATCCTGGAAATTCAATAACCAATGGTGAAAAACCCTCCAGGCAATACATTTTGGCTTCAGCCCCATCCTACCCTTTTGGCTTCTTACCCCAACCAAACGGTGTGCTGGATGTCAGTGCATGATTGTGTGGGAGAGGGAGAGAAAGGAGGGAGGGAGAGAGGAAGGAGGTAGGGGGAGAGAAGGGAGGAAGGACAGAAGGGAGGGAGGGAGAAGAGAAAGAGGGAAGGAGAGAAAAGAAGGAATTGAGCAAATAGAGAAGGGAAAGAGAGGAAGGAGGGGGGAAGGAGAGAAGGAGGAAGGGAAGAAGGGAAGGAGAGAAGGGGAGAGAGAAGGGCCCGCGGGAGGAGCGGATGCCGGGTTCCGGTCGGACGGTTGTGAGCTGAGGCCAAGGTTTGAAAACCATTGCTCTAACCCCCACCCCGTCCCTCCCTTTATTGTTTCCACGTCTCTTCGGGGAGAGAGTGTGGTGAGCCGGGGCTGTGTGCGTAGAAGCACGGCGACTGGATGGCGGGGAGCGCTGCCCCGGGACTAGAGAGAAAACAACCCCCCCCCACTCCCCCTTCTCCATTCCCCCTCACACCCCCCCTCCCTATCTACCCTTCTTCTCCCTCCACCACTCTACTCACTCCGCCTCTCTCTCCCCCTCCACCCGGGGTACATCTACCCGACCGGGGGTTGATTACACTGGCGCGTGGCCCAATTGGGACAATTCGTTCAATCGCTAAGCCAGACCCTGGCCACACCTTTGTCTCCCTGCCACCCACCTCAATGATTCTGCGCCCGCCCGAGATTTGTAGCTCTTCTTCCATCGCCTCCAACTCACACCGTATCTCCACGGGAAGGAGCTCCTCGCCCCATTGAAGAATCCCTTTTCCGTCTCCAACGTACCCCCTCTTCTGGACCCCCCCTCAATTGCCATTTACAATGAAATTGGGGGTCACCTTCCTACGTCGGAATGGGAGAATATTCTCATTGGCTTGGATTTCCGCAACGGCCACTTTCCAACCGATACCGCAGCTCCCGAAGTCCCACGGGCAGGCTGGTGGAGAATCACGCTGCGGCCCTCGGCAAAGGGATTCCCCAGGCTCCGCGATGATGAAATCCGCGCGGCCCGAGCTGGGAGCTCCGCAAACCACAGCTCAAGATGTTTAAGCAGCAGTCCCTAACACTCCAGAGCTTCAAACGGCGATCCTGTTAAAGCACGCTGCTCCACGGTACATCCAACATGTAATTTAAACCACTGTTTAATGATAACATACAGTAAGCAATCTAAAAGTGTCCCACACTGTCACTGTCCCGGTTAGTCATGGTCCTCTATCCGTGGGGTGGGGGTTTGGGATGGGGGGGGCTCAGAAGTGAAAATAGCAAAGGCCTCTCTTCATCTAATACCAGGCCCTGACTGTGCTGTGAATCAACTGAACACACTGAATGTCTACTGAACTGTGAGTGTGGTGTTTATATGGTTGTGTGATTTTATGGTGGTTTTATAGTGGTTTCACCCTGCTTGAAATGGTGTGAAACTGCGCTTGAATTTGGTGGCCTTGCACCCTGCTCAAAGTGGTATGAAACTGCCTTAATTTTGGTGGACCTTGCACCCTGGTTGGAAGTGGTACGAAATTGCACTTGAATTTTGGTGCCATGCACCCTGCTTGAATGGTCGAAACTGCACATGAATTTGTGCCTAGCACACTGCTTAGAAATGGCATGGAACTGCACGTGAATTTGGTGGCTGCAACCTCTTGAAGTGCATGAAACTGCACTTGGGAAGGGGGGGGGGGTGGGGGCCTTGCACCCTGCTTGATGAGACATGAGACTGCATTTGAGTTTGGTGGGCCTTGCACCCTGCATTAATGCATGAAACTGCACTCGAATTGGTAGCCTTGCCCCCTTCTGATGTGACAAGAAACTGCCCCTTGAGTTTGGTGGCCTTGCACCATGCTTGAAGTGTAGGAAAATGCACTTGAGTTTGGTGCCCTAACATCCCTGCTTGAAGTGGTAGGAAACTGCACTTGAGTTTGGTGGCCTTGCACCCTGTTTGAAATGGAATTTCAAGGAATAGCCGTGAGTCAACTGCCAGTCCACCAGCCGTGAGTGAGCTGCCAGCACATCAGGCTTGAGTGACTGAGCTGCCACCCCAAGAATCCATTTGGCCTATAATGTCCCTACTAGCCCTCTGGAAACCAGTCCCTTCAGCCCACAACACCCATACTAGCACTCTAATGTCCCTACTTTTTGAAGGCGGAATCTCTGAAATCTATAATATTATGAGAGCGCGATACAGGGTAAAAAGGACCTAATTAAAAAGGTCAAAAACTAGGGGGCAAAAATATAAAGTAATTGGTAGAAGATTTACTGGAGAGATGAGGAAATTATTTTGCTCTCAGAGGGTGTAGCGGGATACAATTAACTGCCTGAAAGGGCGGTAGAAACAGGAATCCACAGCACTTCTAAAATGTGGTTGCATGCGTGCTCAAAGAGCAGTGACCTTCAGGTCTGGTCCATGAAGATGAGTTTGGTTGGGCAGTTCTATATTTACTTGCACAAAATAAGGAATGGTCCAAGGGCTCCCTTTCTCGTGTCTCATACAGAACCATGGCCAAGGAGGTTCGGCAGAAAGTTACTTAGAACAAATCCCACTTTGGCCATCCGAGCCACCAAGCAAACTATTCCCAGCAAGGTGGCTTGTCCATTTATTTAAAGAGGGGCAACATGAGGAACAAAGCACACTTTTCCGTGCTGCAAACAGTGCTCTAGAGCCACCTACCTGTCAGGTCCAGCCCTTCAAACCTCCATCCAAATGTTAGAAGGACTACAAGCATTGACAGTGGACACAATTAAAATGGGCCAAAACATCCGCATAAAAAAAAAGCTCAATATTTAAAGTAGGAACCCTGGTGAATGGAAATCATGCAAGAGTGGGTTTTTTTCTGGGTTTTGCACCAAATGGTTAAAGAAACCAGATCTGAACTCACAATATTGTATTTAGATTCTGTGTTCTTGGCTTATCTGAAAGTTATAGATCTTATGCATTCATCCTAGGGCGATGATAACCAGGAAGGATCTCCATGCAGATTGGGAAGAGGATATTCACTGTATACATCTGTTCATATCTCAGATATATTTTTTATGGAGCCTTGCCAAACAACAAGCAGTCCAAGCACAACACAGGCCACTTCAAACAACAGTGGTCTCCCTATAGCATTTCCTGATATCAATCTCCAGACCAACCAGAACCTATTTCGGTACATCCTCTTCTTACATGACACCATATTCAAAGCAGCACTCGTCAAACACAACGTGGCTGATCTATCTGTAGAAAGGAACTCCAAATGCTGGTTTATATCGAAGATAGATACAAAGTACTGGAGTAACTCAAATGGTGAAAGGCTTGGATAGAGCGGATGTGGAGACTAGCTTTCCCAAGTGGGAGAGTCCTAGGAACTAGAGGACATCACCACAGAATTAAAGGTGCTCTTTAGGAAGAGATGATGAGAATGTCTTTAGGACCCAGAGGTGGTGAATCTGTGGAATTTAATTGCCATAGAAGCTGAGGAGGGCAATCAATGGATATTTTAAGGCAGAGATAATAGATTCTTGGATTAGTTACTGGTGTCCGGGGTAATGGGCTAAGGCAGAGAATGGGATGGGGGGGGGGAGGAGGGAAAGATCAATCAGCCATGATTGAATGGCGGAGTAGATTTGATGGTCCGAATGGCCTAATTCTGCTCCTATCACTTATGACCTGTTGAACTCAGCGGGTCAGGCAGCATCACTGGAGAAAACGGATGGGTGAAGAACGGTCTTGACAGGTGATCTATGACTGTATAGCACTTAGGCTTTCTGGGCTACCTCCTTTCCAATCCAATGTACCTGTCGAAGATTGTTTTGATTAATGCAGCAGACAACAACTATCAGAAGATAACCTGTATGTATACAATATTTCTAGGACATTTGACTGTGGTCCATTAGGTACGTTGAGCTGTGGACGTATTATACAAATAAAGGAAGTCTAGGCTATTTATCACTATGGAGATTGTACCAACACTCATGAAATTAATGGCCCCGAACTTTTGTTACAGTGACAGTTGGTTGAATGATTCATGTCTGCCAGGCCACCAGGAGAACATCCGAGGTCTAGTTTCCCAAGAGGATCAACAGAGGTTAATACGTTAACATGTTAATTTTATTTTCAAGAACGCACAAGCACCCACCTTAGCCCCAGTGTGACAAGCGAGGCTATGGGAAAAGTCTGCGATTGCCTCATCTGTCTCTGAAGCGATCGGGCACCCTCATGCCGACGCAGGCATTCTTTACAGGTACAATTTTGGCTGTCGTTTATCATATGAATACATGTTGGCTGCCTCTAGGCCGCAAGGCTTCCACAGCTAAGTCCCTTGTGGTCACACTATATATTCCATACGCACTTCATTCTGATTGACATATTATCGTTTGGTACTGCACCTGTTAGAGCCGAAGTTCCTTGCTCTCATCCTGCAAGATTGCGTGGACCGATTGTTCGTGTGCACTCTGTTCACGATCGTTCAGCTGTAGCTTTCAAGAGAGAGAGTCAAGGTGTTTACTTGTCATAGGCTCCGGAGGATGGGGCATGAAATATTTTACTTGCCTGCTGCACAACAGAATATGTGGATATGGTAAAAATAGTACATCATAACAGGGGGAAAAGGAAAAAAAAAGGTTCAATATTTAACAAATTTTAGTGCAATAATAATTAGTATTTTGCAGTTCAGAGTCAGAGGTTATTTGTGGCTGTGTTTTATAGGTCTGCGGGCTGTAGGGAAGGGAAAAGGGGTCTGTTCCTGAACATGGACGTTACAGTTTTAAAGGCTCCTTACTTTCTTCACTAATGGCAATGGTGAAATGTCTGGTGGACAGGAGGGTGTGGGTCTATGATGAGCTTGGCCGCCATTTGAGGCAGCCAAATACGATAGATTCCTTCGACGGTGGGGTGGGTAAAGCCAGTGATGGATTGGGCAGTGGTCACATCTCTTTTGATTGTGTGCCTGGTCAAGGTTCAGGAAAAGACCTGACGACAGGCGGATTCAAAAGAAGCTTTTTTTATGTTGCAGCTCGAGTACACACACGCCGACACTTTTTCTTAGCTCCAAGGGTGTGTCCACAGCTCCCCCCCCCTCCCCCAACCCCGTGGCAGACAAAGCCCTGTCCCTCAATCTGCGAGGGGGGTGATCCAAGCAGTGGCTACCCCCCAATGGGACCGCCACATTGTCCCCCCCCCCCCACTCCCCCCCCCCCCCTTCTAGTCTTTTCCGCTCCTGAACGTTCAAGTTGCCGATACCAGGCCACGAACAACCAGTTAGAATGTTCTTCTACCTTGCTCCTGTTGACCAGTTAGGAGATTCCTCTTCGAACCTGCTGAATCTCCGTATTATTCATCAGGAAGTAGAGTCCATGACGTGCCTTCTTTTTAATTGCATCGGTATGCTGGGTCCAGGAAAATATCTTCGGGAAAATTATTGACGCCATGGTTTTTGATGGTTTTTGACCCTCCCAATGAGACTTAATTCAATCTGTAGTGTTATTCAGTCATTGACTTTTACAGCACGGCACAGGGCGAGTCAGTGCTACCAGTCTTTGATGACCAAGGTAGCATTTCTGCTCCAGGCTTTTGTATGCATCCAAGCTAAGCTTTTCCTATGCGCAAATGTCCCAATGTCGATCTAATGTGTTTAAATTTTTCAAACCTATCTATTCCGCTAGCAGCCCTTCCAGATCTGTACTGCCCTCCTACCTGTGAAATTATATCCTAGAAACCCCTTCTACATATCACCTCTAATAAAGCAATATTCTCCAGTTTTCAAATCCTCACTCTGGGATAAGCTCTCTCGAGTGCATGCCACTTTATCAGTGTATACCGAGTATTTTTACAGAGCTGCCGAGCGGGACTCGGTGCGCGCCGGCGCACAGCACTGCACCCCAGGAGCAAAAGAGGAAGCATAAGGAAGATGAGGAGCAAAACGGTGTAGCTAAGGCGAGAAGAGAGGTACCAAAGAGTGGCACCGTGAAATCTACGCTGATGGAATGGGTCCTGGATCAGTGGAGGAGGGAAGAGGGTTTATGATTGTGGGTGATGAAGTTGAAGGGGAGGGGAGGAACGGGCAAAGGGGGGAGGAGGGGGGAGGGGCAGGGGAGGGGTGTTCTGTTGTCAACTACAAATGGGCGATTGCAGTTGCTGTTCCTCGCTTCCCTGCTAAAAAAAAAAAAACAGTAAATGAACATCACAAGTCCTCATTCATATTAGCATCCCACATCCTAGACTCCCAACAGCAGGACCAGAGGACGTTCTGCCAGTGGAACCCAAAAAATGCTCAATACCACTTCTCAGTACAATAAGAGAATGGTGAAAACGCCGGGTCCTGCGGATACGTCCAGCTACCTCTCTCCTCATCTTGAATATTTCGCCTGCCAACCCAAGCAGCCGCCATTAAGTGAATAAATCTTACCGATCTAAGTTTGAGGCTACTTCAGTCCAGTCATTGTTTCACAAACCTAAGGCTCAGACTGAGCAGAGTTGACCCGAAATGATACCTAAACCAATTTCAGCGTGCCCCTGCCCAGTACCCTCCGCTTCTTGTGTCTATCTATCGCCCGCACTCGCTCGCCACTACAACTCCAATCCAACACAATTCAAACAAACAACTTTTAATGGCATAGCACCGATACAGTATGGGTTATACACGAAAAAGCGATAACTTGACAGTAAGAAGTGATAGCAATATATAGATCAATCACGCGTGCTTCTCTATACCATCTGTTAACGAATAGCCGGGTGTTAAATTAAATCGTCGCGCGATCTAGCTAGGACATCATGCGAACTATAAGACATTACACCTGGAGCCTGTCATCCCTAAGATCCTGACTAATTCATTGAATTCAGGTTATTTTTTTATGGTTGTTGATGGACTGTGTCAGTCTTATAATAGAGAGCCCCGGTGTTCCTTCTAAGATAACAGGTTATACATGGGCGCTCACTCCAACTAACATTTTTATCTTTTCAATTTCAAGATCCCCGTTGCCTTACTCGGTGTTAATTATCTACATAAACAACAAATCCCCCCACATATCCCCAATTTCCTCTTAAAATTAAGACTTATTATGAAGAACGATTGGGCAGTTTGGGCTTCCTTTTTTCAAAACAGCTTTCTACTTGCATTCCTACACGGAGCTTTCTGTAGCAGTTTATCACATCTGGTCATTTATGACCCATGATACCTCCCCCCCAATCTCAACCAGAAAAACACTGAACGGATATATACCCCACAACTGCTTGTTGAGTAGCCATATTTTTACTATTTACTCATAACTAAATAACTTCCTGAAATCACCTGTATATTCTCCCAATCAATTATAACCAGTGATATTGCCATGGAACTTTTATTGCGATTAACACTATTTTATGTCCAGCACTTTCGCGGATATTAGACAGTTTGGACATCGGCCTCAGCCCGGATTCCAAGGCACGCATCGCCGCTCCCCGTCCCTTATGCATATGTCCTACATTAGGGACCTTTACAATAATATCTGAAGCCAATAACTTACAAACCTGATGCTTTGGAGTGAGGGAAGAACCGGATCATCCGGGAAACCCCTGTGGTCAACGAGGAGAACGTACCAAACTAGGAACAGACAGCACCTAGTTGTCCGGCGTATATCCCCCACCACAACTCTGGGGCCTGTACAGCCCCCGCAATTATGAGATATCAGAGTGCCAACAGTGCTTATATGGACAGGCAATGAAATTCAGAATCTGTGGCCCTATTTCTGAAAGTCATAGATCAGACAGCGATCAATTCAAACCATCACCTTAGGATAGAGAAGCAGTGGGGCTGATTAAACTTACCGTTATCTACGTTTAAACAACTGTTATTCATTCTCCGGGTACCAAACTATCACAGTTTTTAGGTTGCAAGCCTCAGATTGCCTGGCATTATCAATGCAGCGTGTGTCAGTGATCAGGCGTGTGAATCAGCAATCCTCCCTAAGGGAGGTGGAGGGGAAGATGGGAAGTGAGGGTCAGATTCTTCATTCATTCGCTCTTGCAGCCCTTTCAGCCATGTTGCTGGGTCTGCACTCACAGCAAGGCCTCGCCCTCTGAGGACAAAGCATCTGGATAGCTTAAAAGTGCTAGTGCTTGGTGGTGTGAGCACTCACCACAACCCACCTAGCTCAAGGTAGTATAGTCCGTAAATCTTCAGTTAGCCACATGAGTGAGGGGAGGCAGAATTTACTGTGTGGGCCATGACCAAGTTTGAGATCAAGAATCAACGTCGCGATTCTTTCATAGTCTCTACAATAAAGGAATGTTTGTATAACCATTTCCGGTTAATATAAAAACACCCTCTAAATATTCAGCTGAGCTCAAACGAGCATTTGCACTGTTGTTTCTGTGATTAAAAAGTGTTTCCTTTGCTTGAAGAACCTCAAATTAGTGAATGCATCCTCTAGAGCACGAGACTGTTTCTGTTCTAAACCATTTGTTGAAAGTAACCACAATCAATCAATGCATATCACTCTTTGGTGATATTGTCGAGACAGTATGAAAACATTCTTCCCCTTTATGACCAGGAATGCCTCCTTCTCTCACCCGAGCTGAAAAGAGTTCTACGATTGATCCATAGAGGAAGCCATCCGTTTGGAACAGGTCAGTGGCGTGTTTAATATGGGCTCCATGATTTTGTACACCATGTTATGATGTACCTTGGTCTTCAGGACAAGGATGATGATGGTTGAATGCAAAACTAGGTTCATACAAAAGCCTGGCCATTTGAAAAACTGCTTTGGTCTCACACTGGCAGAGAATATTTCTCAAACCTCTTTTCTCAGGCCTGCAAGTAGTAATTTGCTGGACATGGACAGCTAATTTGTGGCAACTTAGTTAAAGTACTTCGAGTGAGATGGTATCTGCGCTCCAATCTTTCCAATAGGAACTTTCCTAGTTGGCAGAGCCTTAAATTACTCTTAATCAAAAATACAATGTCTCACTTTGATGCTGCTAATTTGAACCCGTATAATCATCTTGGAATAATAAATAAAAAAATATCATAAAGGAAGCAAGCGTACAGAGAGGGGGATAGATTTAGCTCTTGGACTAACATAATCAAGGGATATAGGGAGAAATTCAGGAACGGGCTTACAGATTTGGATCAGCTTGATACTATAGACATGGCGATTGCTGGCTCGTTGAGGGCCGGACTGGCCTACTCTTGCACTATTTACTACGTTTCTGTTTCTATGTAATGTTTAGTTTATTGTTGATCTGCCATAATATCGGAGTGATGAACTTGATACAAGAAAACCAATGCATCAGTATAAACCCAATATTCAGATTTTAAAACGAATATTCACAATAACGCAGATAAAGAAATTATGCCGGTTTTGTGTAGGCTATGTTCGATTAAATATGTATAAGGTTCATATGGTTCAAGTGAAATGCTGAATTCTAAGTCATTAGAAATAGCAACTAGAAAACAATAGGCGCAGGGGTAGGCCATTCTGCCTTCGAGCCTGCTCACCCACCATTCATATGAATCATGGCTTGATCATCTAAAGTCAGGACCTTTCCTGCTTTTTCCCCATATCCCTTGATTGCTTTAGCCCTAAGGGCTAAATCTAACTCTCTCTTGAAAAGAGACAAACTCTCTTGTCAAGCATCTCTATGTAACTTTAATATAAAAGAGTTGGTCCAAAACTAATTCATTGCTGCCTTTTGTGTACTAGTAAAATGGAGATATTAGTGGTCAAAGAAGATAGATTCAAATTGATGGAGTAACTCAGTGGGTCAGGCAGCATCTCTGGAGAAGAGGTGACATTTCGGATCGAAACCCTTCTTCAGACTGAGAGTCAGGAGAGAGGGAAACTAAGGGTATGAAAAGGTTCAGAACAAATTAGAGGCGGCCCTGACAATTAGTGGTCACAATAATTATGGAAGTAGCAGTTGTGATTCCATACGGAGAATCTAGGAACAGCTCTTAGAAAATGAACACCTGTATTTACATCTTTTGTTTACAAACTCAGGACATATCAAAGGGCTCTTCAGCCAGGTAGAGTCGCTGGAATATCACTGGATAGCAGATGTCTTTTAGTACATTGAACAGTACTCAGAAATTGTAGTGTAAAATTGTTTCATCATAATATTGAGTACCATATTCTTCAAAACAGCTCTGTGATAATCTTTATATCTACCTGTAGGGTGCAAACCAGGAAACTGGCCTTTCAGCCCAACGCGTCTGTGCCAATCATCAAGCACACAAATACAAGGAGCCCTTACTAATCCCATTTCATTCGCGGGCTGCAATCTACTACACACCCACAAACTCCCATATTGGTGGCGCAGTGGTGGGGTTGCTGCTTTACAGCGCTTGTAGTGCCAGAGACCCAGGTTTGATCCCGGCCATAGGTGCTGTCAGCATGGAGTTTGTATGTTCTCTCTGTGATCTGCATAGATTTCTCTGGGAGCTCCGGGTTCCTACCACACTCACAGGTTTGTAGGTTAATTGGCTTGGTATAAGTGTAAATTGTCCCTAGTGTGTGTAGGGTTGTGTTAATATGTGGGGATCGCTGATCGGTGTGGATTCAGTCAGCCGAAAGGCCTGTTTCCATGCTGTATCTCTAAACTAAACTAAAACTGAACTCAGGACAAATTACAGTGGTAAATTTCCCCTCTGACATGCACGTCTTCGTGGTGTGAGGGAAAGCAAAGCAACTGATGGAAATTCACAGCCTCAGAGAGAATATGCAAACTCCACACATATAGCACTGGAGGTCAGGGTTGAGCCAAGTTCACTGAAACTGTGAGCAAGCAGCACTACCAGCTGCATCACTGTCCCATCCAGAATGACTCATCCACTATAGATTTTCAGCCAAAATGTTATGCACAAGTTTCAGAAGGGGGGCATTATTTTGACAACTTTCTGAATTCGGGGAAAAGTGCTCCCAAATGTGTTCAATTCTTATGGACACAACGTGATGGAGTAACTCAGCAGGTTAGGCGGCGCCTCTGGAGAACATGGATAACAATCAGTTTTCATGATCAGAGAGAGAACCTGATCGAAGGATCTGACAAGAATCTTCAACACAATAAGCAGTTCTGTGCAGTTCTGAGAAAAGCTTTTCTATAGCTGAATTTAAACTAAGGCTCTAATTCCCTGTTCAGGTGGTTCAAGCAAAAATCTTGGCACCGTTCCAACAGGACATAACAGTTCACCTCTAGTATCAGAACCATTATTTATCCCCTTGATTAACATAGTTAAAACATTTCGATCATAGTTAAAGATTTTGATCATTTATCGCCTTGAAAGACCCCGTAGGAAAGTTAATAACCTGAAAATCAGTGAACTGTAGTGAGTAATTGGTGACTGGTCCCTACTGGCCCTGGATTTATGCAGTGCTAGCAGCAACCAGCTCCTTACCAAGGCAGAGTGGAAGAAAATGGAATGAAATAAGGAACTACAATGGAGATACAAAGAGCTACAGATGCTGGATAAGACAAAGTCAACATGAATTTCTGAAAATGAAAGCTTGTTTGACAAACCTACTGGAGTATTATAACAAGTACAATAGAAAAAGGAGAAACAACCGATGTACTTAGATTTTCAGAAATAATTTGATGAAGACCTTCAAAAAAATTAAGGTGCAAAATTAAAGTGCACAATAGTAGGGTTCAAAGTCAAAAGTCAAAAGAGTTTATTGTCATGTGTCCCTGACAGGACAATGAAATTCTTTCTTTGCATAGCACAACAGAACATAGTAGGCATTGACTACAGTTAAGTACACACATTAATTAATAAATTAATAAAGTGCAAATAACAGATGGAGGGGTATTAATGTTCAGAGTTTTGTCCGAGCCAGGTTTAATAGCCTGATGGCTGTGGGGAAGTAGCTATTCCTGAACCGGGTTGTTGCAGTTCTCAGGCTCCTGTACCTTCTACCCAAAGGTAGCAGGGAGATGAGTGTGTGGCCAGGGTGGTGTGGGTCCTTGATGATGCTGCCAGCCTTTTTGAGGCAGCGACTGTGGTAGATCCCCTCGATGGAAGGTAGGTCAGAGCCGATGATGGACCTGGGCAGTGTTTACTACTTTTTGTAGTCTTTTCCTCTCCAGGGCACTCAAGTTGCCGAAACCAAGCCACGATGCAAGCAGTCAGCCAAGCTCTCTACTGTGCACCTGTAGAAAGTTAGAGAGAGTCCTCCTTGGCCAGACCGACTCTCCGTAATCTTCTCAGGAAGTAGAGGTGCTGATGAGCTTTCTTAATAATTGCATCTGTGTTCTCGGACAGGAAAGATCTTCACAGATGTGCACGCCCAGGATGATGAAGCTCTTGACCCATTTCAAACCATCGACCCGTTGATATAAACAGGATGTGGGTCCACATCCTACTCCTTCCAATGGTCCACAATCAGTTCCTTGGTTTTGCTGGTGTTGAGGGCCAGGTTATTGTGCTGGCACCATATGGACAAGTCGCTCGATCTTCTTCTATACTCCGACTCATTCCCATCAGTGATACGTCCCACTACAGTGGTGTCGTCAGCGAACTTGATGATGGAGTTCGCACTGTGACCGGCTACGCAGTCATGAGTATAGAGTGAGTACAGCAGGGGGCTGAGCACGCAGCCTTGAGGTGCTCCCATGCTGATTGTTATCGAGTCTGACACATTTCCACCAATACGAACAGACTGTGGTCTGTGAATGAGGAAGTCGAGGATCCAATTGCAGAGGGATGCGCAGAGACCCAGTTCTGCGAGTTTGGTAACCAGCTTGGAGGGGATGATTGTGTTAAATGCCGAGCTGTAGTCAATGAATAACAGCCTGACATATGAGTTTGTGATTGGCATGGATTTAAAAATGGATAACAGGCAGGAATCAGGAATAAATTGATGATTTCAGGGGTTTTATTTTGGCATGTTGTCAATCCTATAGGAGTAATTAAAGGGGTACACCAGGAATCTCAGCTCGTGCCTCCGCGATAATAATAAAACATATCAAAGCCTCTCTGTTCCTAATGTTCACAGGGAAAACGATTCACGGATGATCTGGAGGTTTCTTTATCCCCACCAATTCCTGGGATTCTCTGGCCCATGGTTGCTCAAAGTGGAGATAGGGCAATTATGATGACAATCTGGAGACCAGGCACTAGGAGAACAAGGAAGACTAGCATAAACAGCAAAAGTAGTGCACCACCTCACAAACACAAGAAAGAAGAAAGGAAAGAAGAGGAAAAAGAAGGAAGTAAAGAGGAGGGAGAAGGGAAAAGGGAGACGGGAGAAGTAGAGGGCGAAGGATCGGTGATGATGATATTGAATGGTTCAAATTGCCAAATGGCAATCTGTTGAAAATTTGTCTATCACAAATAACATTTTAGTTGTTGGTGCAGGCAGGGATTAACACCCTGGTGGGAACAAATGTTGAATGTCTGGACTATTGCCATTCACTTCAGTCCTATTGTGGGGGTGCTTTTCAATTTATGCAGCCTTGCACACATTTGGTGTCCAGTTATCCTCCACATTAACTATATGTTAAAATGTGAGTTTGATTGGACAGGCAGAAGACCTCAGAGCTCCATTTGCCTGTTAGCACAGGACTAATGTGAGGAGCACAGACACGTCAACAACTAAGGTCACTATTTTCAACCCAGCCTATTTAGAATTATTCACAACATGAACCTCATCCAACTCTCCAAAGATATTTCCCACATCTTTCTATTTGTTTCTTCTACATACGTTTATTGAGCGTATCCTTAAATGCACGAATGCTACTACTGATGAAGGTATTCCAAGCAATGGCAAGCTCCACATTTTGGCCACTCTTGCTAACAGCACACTGGAAACAGAATTCAATATTTGCCTGCAATAGATTCTGTTTAAACTGTCAACATATATTTTGAGGTAAGTATAAAGGTGGTCGTGGCTATTGAAGCAACTTTTGGAAAAGTTGCCTTTGTCAGTTACATACCTGGCTATGACCTGACGTTTAACCTCGTGAACAGATTTACTGCTTAGTGAAAAAGTGCAAACATCAAAGAGAGGTAGTCATGTTGCACTAAAGAGCCAGGTTTGGATTGACTTTGCCTGGGCCCTGCAGTATTGTACGTGACTTTGGAATTGTTCCCCATACTTCTAAATGTGCTTAGCTATTACATGTGTGCTCTTGGCTAGCAGATTTCTTTGCAGTTCAATTTGAATGCAACCTTTAAACACATTTGTTCTTTTGATAAGGCTGGATAAAAAGCACTGTGGGTAAAGATATAATGAGAAAAAATGAATAGGGGGAATAATATTCTACTGATTGATTTTGATTTTTATGTAAGCATGAATGACAATGTAAAGTGAGCCTGGCTAATGAGGTCTGACTGTACTGTGCTTTATTAAGGATTAAGAACAGGGAGTGGAATTAATCAGCATTGCATGCCTTCTGGGAGAATAATTTTAGATTAAAAAGAATAATTCCTCTTCAGATCAAAGTGAATAGAGGGAAAATAAATTCTAGTGTTAAACAAGTATTGAATGAATCTCCATATTAAGGAGAATAGTTGAAGTAAAGTGAGGTATTGTGGTTTCTGAAATGTTCAGACTTTATTTACATTGAGCAAATCATGTCAAGCACAAAGAGCAGAATTGTTTTCCTGTCTGGCTTTTTTGTCCAATAGTAGAAATTGGAGAGGCAGAAAAGGACACAAAGTGCTGGAGTAACTCAGCCGAACAGGTCTCTGGGGAACATGGATAGGTGAAGGTTTGGGTCAAGGCCCTTCGTCAGACTAATTGTAGGACAGGGAGATGAAATCTGGAAGCAGGACAAAGCGTGGCGGGTAAAGGGCCTGTCCTACCAGCATGCGACTCCATGTGGTGAGCGTGACCTAACATGGTCACTTGAGTCGTCCGGCCTTGCGGGGCCGGTCCCATTTTGATCGCCGGAGCCATGCGGAGTTGTGTAGATCTGGTCCCGAAATCGCGCGGGGTTCCGAAAATCTGACCGTGTTTAAAAATTCCGCGCGGCAACGGCCTGTCGGCCCGCAGTCGCCTCGACGCATTACGCCTCGCCTTGACGTCATGCCTCCGTCACCCCCTCTATATGTGCCTCCGTGACCCTCTCTGTGTGTCCCTCTCTGCCCTTGGGAACTTACCTTGTGGAATTCGCTCCAACTTCGCGCCAATTCGCACCGCGTCGCGCCACTCACCCGACCTCCGCGCGGCCCCCGCTGTCGGTTTGGTCACGCTCGCCGCATGCAGGCGCATGCTGGTTGGATCAGCCCTGCACGGGGATCACTCAACCTCCAGGCGGCCCCTGCTTCCAGTTTGGTCGCGCTCACCGCATGGAGTCGGATGCTGGTAGGACAGGCCCTTAATAGGTGAATGCAGGCGAGTGGGGCTTTGATAGGCAGATGGTTTGAATAAAGGCCAGAGATAAAAGCCGAAGGAGTGAGACAGGATTGTGAAGCCTAGAGGGAGGAAAGTAGCAGGGGGGGGGGGGGGGGTGGGGAAGGGGAAATAGGTGGGAGACCAGTTGGGCACAGTGCAGGGGAGGGGAGATAAACAGGGGAAGGATTGTGGGGGAGAGAAAGGGTCTTGGGAGGATTAGGGAAGGGGTTACCTAAAATTGGAGAATTCAATGCAGATACTCAGTGGAAGTGAAGTTGCATTCCTTCTCGTGCTCAAATGACCTCTGTTGCATTGTCCAGAGGGTCAACGACAATCAGGAAAAATACATAACTAATGGGGTGAAGGGCCTCGACCTGAAACGTCACCCATTCATTCACTCCAGAGATGCTGCCTGTCCCGCTGAGTTTCCTTTTACTCAGGCTGCTGATTGTCAACGGTCCATTTTGCACTATCGGTGTGGACCATTTTCATTCCCATCCTCTGAGGAGAAACTAAATATAATCATCTCACTATCAACAGAAGAAAACGCCCCAAATGTGATATTTGTACTGTATTGTACTTTGTACGAAGGGTAAGCACAGGAGGCAACTGAACCACCAAGTTTTATTCAATGTCAGGGAAGGAGTTAATTACCAATGTAAATAGATATAAAAGGGTAAGAGACTTACATTCCATTCTCCCTTCTAATGTTTTTTTTATATTTGAAAGAAAGCTCTTACCTTGATGTGAAAATATGCACCACATTGTGTGAGTTCAACTGAAATAGCTTAAAACCTTTTTAGTTATCTTTTGGATTCTTTATTTATAATGTCACTATTTATCATCAAAGTATATACATTTAAAACTGCAGAAGGCCTTCAAAATTCAGTGGGTCATCAATTCAATAGTTGGTTATATTAGTATTGGAGTTAAGTAAGTAAGATCTCTGCCTTATAAGACCTGCTATTATTTGGAGTGAGACCAAGCCAGTGACCTTGTCTCTGCTTGTTTCTTTGCTCGACAGTAAAAGAATCCCTAGCGCTACTTTGAAGATACAATGAGAAATCACTTCCTGTAATATGTAGAGCTCCTGATCAACTAACTGCACATTGTCAAGCACTTTACTTTAAACTAATAATAAACAAGTCTAGGTTGGTTTATTGATGTTGCCATCAGCAGCTCAGCAGAAACAGAGTGCAATTCAATTTTGTTGGCTTTTAAATGTTAAAAGTATTTATAGACCGCATACGTTGCAGAGAATGGTAATTTTTTTCCTAACCAGTTTGTGCAACTATAAAACAGTTTTCATGTATAGTTTATAAGGAAGACCAGCACAGGCTGATCTCTTGTGTCTATTGAATTCAACAGGCAGCATAGCAAAAAGAATGTTCATGAACAAAGAGCTAAAATAGCAAAGTGCAGAGATGTACAACTTAAACCCATGACATGGCACACGTTAGGCCAGGTTCGCCTGGCTCAACTACGCTACTATCGAGATGAAAGAAAGAAAAGAGCTTTGGAATCTCTAAGGTAGGAGAGTTTGAATGAATAAAGGAGTGAAGGAGAACAGTGAAGACTACAACAGAAAGGGTTAGATTTATATCAAAGTGCAAATTTTCATTTGCAAGATTATGATGTGTATTTTGAATACATTATATAGAAGTGCTGCCATAGTGAATGAGGAACAAATCTGTCTGTAATGTGTGTGTGTGTAAATGTGTATGTGTGTGCGGTGTGTGTTTGTGTGCATTTGCATGTGGTGTGTGTGCATATGAGAGCATGTTTGTGCATGCATTTTGGCGTGCCATTATGTTTGTGTGTTTTGGAGTGTGCACACAAATGTATGTTTACACTCATATATTTGAGTGTGTGCTTTTTGTGCATGTGTGTGTTCGTGTGGTGCGTGTGCTTGTTTCAAGCTGCCTTTGTGAGACACTATTCCAAAGGTCAGAGAGCTAATTGCAACAAATTGGATGAGGTCAAGGAATTCCTTCCTACATTGTTCCTAGGTGCAAGGGATGGAAACTCTGGCAATGATTTTTTGCTACCACTTCCTTGTTATTTGAAGTTTGGATGACCTCTGGAAACTCTGGTGCAGTGTGGAGCTTTGTTCCCTTTTGATTTCATCCACAAGCAGATGTCACTGAGTCAGGGGCATCATTTCAAGTGAGAGCCGTGCATACACTACAGCAATGCCATGGTCTTAGTGGAGTCCGCTCCTTTAAAGCTGATGCTCTGATGTCAATTAGGTCAAGAATGAGTGAGCCTGTGCGATGTATTGTAGTGCAAATCACTTGTGAACTCACCATTAGCAAGTGAAGTAAAGTGTAGAAAGGAGCTGCAGATGCTGGTTTAAACCGAAGATAGACACAAAAAGCTGGAGTTACTCAGCCGGTCAGACAGCATTTCTGGAGAAAAGGAACACATACACAATACCACACACAATACCACACACAATACCACACACACTACCACACACACTACCACACACACACACACACACACACACACACACACACACACACACACCCACACACACACACACACACACACACACACACACACACACACACACGACAGCAAATATCTCTTTGCTGAAAGTAAATCTCAAAAGCCACGTTGGATCTACTGGGAGCATTCATTCAGGTTTAAGGACTTGCTTACCTATGCATCATTCTATACCAAAGTGCTTGGAATGAATAAATGATGAAAAATTTGATTCCAAATATATTAACTTACTCTCCAGTAATCCTGGTGGTACATAATTCTCCTGCATTCTTGAGAGAGAGAGAGAGAGAGAGAGATAGAGAGAGAGAGAGAGCTCAGAATGTAAGAATACCGAGGAAATTTAACTATAAACTTGTAATCATTGAAATAGAAGCACGGATCTAGGAAGTGAACATTCAGTAAATAGCAAGATCTAACTATCCATCACAAAACTGATTTCCATTGCGCCATTAAGATAAACAGAAAATTCCTAAATATTATGAAAGATTGGTTATGTTCATCTTCACGTTCTTAACTGTAGTTAGCTTTTTGCTTCAGTTGGACGTTGCAAGGAGGAGCCAGAATTGAAGCACTGGCCACAGAATAATCACTTTAGTTTTTGCTGACACACATTAAAAGGCAGTTATAATGTATGCTCAATCTTGTGCAAAAATGTCAAAGAGGTATTTGTCCTCCAAAAATTGACACAAGATGCTGGAGTAACTTAGCTGCTCAGGCAGCATCTCGGGAGAAAAGGAATAGGTGACGTTTTGGTTTGAGACCCTACTTCAGAGTTCTTCAGACCATTTTGTGTCTATCCAGCAACTGCAGTTGCTGGATGAGTCAGAGTATAGAAGAGAGATCGAGTGACTGTCCATATGGTGTCAGGACAATAACCTGGCCCTCAACACCAGCAAAATCAAGGAACTGATTGTGGACTTTGGACGGAGTAGGATGGGGACCCACAGTCCTGTTTATATCAACGGGTCGATGGTTGAAATGGTCAAGAGCTTCAAAAATTCCTGGGCGTGCACATCTGTGAAGATCCTTCCTGGTCCGAGAACACAGATGCAATTATTAGGAAAGCTCATCAGCGCCTCTACTTCCTGAGAAGATTACGGAGAGTCGGTCTGTCAAGGAGGACTCTCTCTAACTTCTACAGGTGCACAGTAGAGAGCTTGCTGACCGGTTGCATCGTGGCTTGGTTCGGCAACTTGAGTGCCCTGGAGAGGGAAAGACTAAAAAGTAGTAAACACTGCCCAGTGCATCATCGGCTCTGACCTTCCTTCCATCGAGGGGATCTACCACAGTCGCTGCCTCATAAAGGCTGGCAGCATCATCAAGGACCCACACCACCCTGGCCACACACTCATCTCCCTGTTACCTTCGGGTAGAAGGTACAGGAGCCTGAGAACTGCAACGACCCGGTTCAGGAATAGCTACTTCCCCACAGCCATCAGGCTATTAAACTTGGTTCGGACAAAACTCTGAACATTAATACCGCTCCATCTGTTATTTGCACTTTATTAATTTATTAATTAATGTGTGTATTTACGTATATAATTGTAGTCAATGCCTACTATGTTCTGTTGTGCTATGCAAAGAAAGAATTTAATTGTCCTGTCAGGGACACATGACAATAAACTCTTGTGACTTTGACTTTGACAGTTCCTTCCTACATATTTGTCCCCCATTAATAGTTTTAGGTGGTAACCATTGGGGAAGCTGGCAATGCCAATATGAGGGGACTTGCAGCCTCAGGAATTGATTTGATGCAGGACATTTCTTTGGACGGTTCTCCATTGTTGCACTTATTTTCACACTCATCAATAAAACTTTTTATCGCAGAATCTTAACTTTTTATAGCCTGAAATAATGTCATTGGATTCTAGCATCAATGTGGAGGTTCCGTTATTATTGGGGGCTCCCTTGAGATTGAGGATGACTTACTTCACTCAGGGTTAGTGCATTGTGTGGTCACTATTGAACCCAGTGTGGGATCTTCAGATTCTTGCACAGATGAAACAGGTGGTGGCTGGTGGGATGGGCAGGTGGGTCTCGATGCATTCCTTCCACCACCCATGCTGGGCTTCTGTGTGCTCCTGATGTTCAAACTCATGGTTCTCAATACCATTATGAATGCTCCTATTTTTATATATTCACTAGACCAAGTGGGACCCGTTGGATCCGGTCCCCTCAACGCACGGTTCCGATAGAGTGTTGGTTTTGTGAAGATAGATACAAAGTGCTGGAGCAACTCATCGTCTCTGGAGAAAAGGAACACGTTTTGGGTCGGAACCCTTCTTCCCTTTCTTCTTTGTTTTGGGAGTCAAAGGACAAAGGACATTTATTGTCACATCCACCAATTGGTGCAGTGAAATTTGAGGTTCCATGCAGCACACAAAAAAGATAAACACAACACTATAGAATTTAACATAAAACATAACCCCCCCCCCCACACAGCAGAATCAACATTTCCCACAGAGAGGGAAGGCAACAACGTTCAGTCTTCTTCCTCTTGTTCACCCGTGGTCGGGGCCTATTGACCCGGCAGTCGCCCCGATGTTTCAGGGCCTCTCGCTGGAATGATGGAACGCTGGCGTTGGAACGGAAGAACACTCTCAGCAGCTTGGAGTTTCTGAATTGGCCGCTTCCTACCGGAGATCACGCCTTCTGAAGTCCACAGGCCAGGCTGGGCGGAGTTCCAACACTGGCAATCCTCGGCGAAAGATCCCAGGCCTCCACGGTGTTTAAAGTCTGCGCCGCCCACGGCTGGAAGCTCCACAGACCACAGACCACAGCCCCACGGTGTTCAAGTAGTCAGGCCCAACACTCTGGAGCTCCAACACGGCGATCCCAGTAAGGCATCGTCCCGCTCTGTGATGGAACTCAGCGCTGCACCACTGCTGAAGCTCTGGCCGGTCTCCGGCAGGAAAGGCCGCGCCAATGTAAATGGGCTGGATAGTTTGGAATTTGTAAAATGTGTGCAGGATAGTTTTTTGCAGCAGTACATAGAGGTATCGACCAGAGAAGGGGCAGTGCTGGGCCTCCTGTTAGGAAATGAGGCAGGTCAGGTGACGGAGGTATGCGTTGGTGAGCACTTCGGGACCAGTGATCACAATACCATTAGTTTCAATATAATTATGGAGAGAGTCAGAACTGGACCTAGGGTGGAGATTTTTGATTGGAGAAAGGCTAACTTTGAGGGAATGCGTAAGGATTTTAAAGGAGTGAATTGGGGACACTTTGTTTCACGGGAAGGATGTAGAAGAGAAATGGAGGACATTTAAAGAGGAAATTGTAAGAGTACAGAATCTTTATGTCCCTGTTAGGTTGAAAGGAAATAGTAAAAATTGGAAAGAGCCATGGGTTTCAAGGGAAATTGGACACTTGTTTCGAAAAAAGAGAGATATCTACAATAATTATAGGAGGCATGGAGTAAATGAGGTGCTAGAGGAGTATAAAGAATGTAAAAAGAAATCTTAAGAAAGAAATTAGGAAGGCTAAAAGAAGATATGAGGTTGCTTTGGCAAGAAAGGTGAAAGTAAACCCAAAGGGTTTCTACAGCTATATTAATAGCAAAAGGGATAACAAAGGGATAAAATTGGACCATTAGAGAACCAGAATGGACAGCTATCTGCAGAGCCAAAAGAGATGGGGGAGATATTGAACAATTTCTTTTCTTCGGTATTCACCAAGGAGAAGGATATTGAACTCGGTGAGTTAAGGGGAAAGAGTAGAGTAGCTATGGAAACTATGAGATTCAAAGAGGAGGAAGTACTGACACTTTTGAAAAATATAAAAGTGGATAAGTCTCCAGGTCCTGACAGGATATTCCCTAGGACAATGAGGGAAGTTAGTGTAGAAATAGCAGGAGCTATGACAGAAATATTTCAAATGTCATTAGAAACGGGAATAGTGCCGGAGGATTGGCGTACTGCGCATGTTGTTACATTGTTTAAAAAGGGTTCAAAGAATAAACCTAGCAATTATAGACCTATTAGTTTGACGTCAGTGGTGGGCGAATTAATGGAAAGGATACTTAGAGATAATATATATAAGCATCTGGATAAACAGGGTCTGATCAGGAACAGTCAACATGGATTTGTGCCTGGAAGGTCATGTTTGACAAACCTTCTTGAATTTTTTGAAGCGGTAACTAGGGAAATTGATGAGGGTAAAGCAGTGGATGTTGTCTATATGGATTTCAGTAAGGCCTTTGACAAGGTTCCCCATGGAAGGTTGGTTAAGAAGGTTCAATCTTTGGGTGTTAATGGCGGAGTAGCAAGATGGATTCAACAGTGGCTGAATGGGAGATGTCAGAGAGTAATGATGGATGGCTGTTTGTCAGGTTGGAAGCCGGTGACCAGTGGGGTGCCTCAGGGATCTGTGTTGGGTCCACTGTTGTTTGTCATGTACATCAATGATCTGGATGATGGGGTGGAAAATTGGATAAGTAAGTATGCAGATGATACTAAGATAGGTGGTGATTGTGGATAATGAAGTAGATTTTCAAAGTCTACAGAGAGATTTGGGCCATTTGGAAAAGTGGGCTGAAAGATGGCAGATGGAGTTTAATGCTGATAAGTGTGAAGTGCTACATCTTGGCAGGACAAATCAAAATAGGACGTACATGGTAAATGGTAGGGAATTGAGGAATGCTGTGGAACAGAGGGATCTAGGAATAACTGTGCATAGTTCCCTGAAGGTGGAATCGCATGTAGATAGGGTGGTAAAGAAAGCCTTTGGTGTGCTGGCCTTTATAAATCAGAGCATTGAATATAGGAGTAGGGAAGTAATGTTAAAATTGTACAAGGCATTGGTAAGACCAATTCTGGAGTATGGTGTACAATTTTGGTCGCCTAGTTATAGGAAGGATGTCAACAAAATAGAGAGAGTACAGAGGAGATTTACTAGAATGTTGCCAGGGTTCCAGCAACTATGTTACAGAGAAAGGTTGAACAAGTTAGGTCTTTATTCTTTGGAGCGCAGAAGGTTAAGGGGGGACTTGATTGAGGTCTTTTAAAATGATGAAAGGGATAAACAGAATTGACGTGGATACGTTTTTCCCATTGAGGGTAGGGAAGATTCAAACAAGAGGGCATGACATGAGAATTAAGGGACAGAGGTTTCGGGGTAACGTGAGGGGGAACTTCTTTACTCAGAGGGTGGTGGCTGTGTGGAATCAGCTTCCAGCAGAAGTGGTGGAGGCAGGATCGATTTTAACATTTAAGAGTAAAGTGGATAGGTATATGGACGTGAAGGGAATGGAGGGGTATGGTCTGAGTGCAGGTAGATGGGACTAGGGGAAAACAAATGGTCGGCACGGACTGGAAGGGCCTGTTTCCGTGCTGTAATTGTTATATGGTTATATGGTTATATGGTTATAACACTGGTGATGCCTGTTGGAGGTTGTTGAGGCTACTCCAGGTTTCAAAAGCACAAATAGTATAGAATAGAATAGAATAGAATGCCTTTTATTGTCATTCAGCTTGGTTTGAACAAAATTGCATTTTCAACAGTCTTACATTACAACAACAAAAAAACCAAGACCCACACTTAACACAGTTTACATAAACATCCATCACAGTGGATCTCCAATATCTCACTGTGATGGAAGGCAAAGTCTTATCTCTTCCCTTTGTTCTTCTCCCGCGGTCCAGCAGTCCAACTGCAGCGTTGAGGCGAACTGTGGCTCCTGATGTTAAAGCCTCCGGTGGGTGATTGTAAGTCCTGTGGACGTATAAGCCATGCAGGGTGATGTTAGGTCCCGCTCCGTGTCCTTTAAACCCCGCGATTCCAGTGGGAGAAGTTGCCGTTGCGAGAGCTGCGAAAAGCGGTCTCCCACCAGGGACCTGCGAGCTCTCGATGTTACCGTCCACCGGGCCTGCGACCGGAGCCTCTGAAGCTCCGAAGTCGGGTCGCAGCCGTGCGCCACCATAGCTCCTCCCGCTCCGAAGATGGCCAGCTCTGCGATGTCAGGTCTGCAGGCTCCGGGTCTGGAGTCACTGGCTCCATGACGCCCAACGACACCGGAGACCCGACAGGGAAAAAGTCGGGTCCTCGTACAGGGAAGAGATTAATGGTTTCCCCCCCCCCACACACATATACACAGCTAAAGAAAAATAATAAAAACTAGAGTCAAGACATACATTTAACGAGACAAAAATTTAAAAAAATGTTAAAAAATTTAAAAAGACAGACGGACTGAAGTCGAGCCGCTGCCGATAGGCGCCGCCTATGACAAATGACACCCCCTACTAGTTTATCTACACATACTTTTAAAACAGGGCATTTCAATTTGGTCTGTTCACAGCTTTCCAGTAAACACATCCAGCGAATAAATCTCCACTAGTAAGAAGAAAAAAAACTGGAAGAATGTCAATAAATTTCATACTGGCTTGAATAAAGTAGGAAAAGGCAAAATATGTATTTTATTAAAAAGTGACCAAGCAAACTTATTGTAAAGCCTAGGTTAAACGAAAAGCATTGTTCCCTGTCATGAGCATTTAGTATTCCTGCAGTTCACAAAACATTCACAACACCCACATTCATCTTTTTGAAAAAAAGAAGAAAAATCAGCTTTCCAACTCTTCACTTGATTATTTTCGATATGATACGATATGATAGAACTTTATGTATCCCAGGAGGAAAATTGATCTGCCCACAGTGTTAAAACATAAAATACATGAAAAATGAAATTAAAGTGATGAGTGGAAAGGATTGGGGATGTGCAAAGATTGGGGGGGGGGGTGGTCAGTCTACAGTTTGAAAGCCACAAGGAAGAAGGATCTCCTGTGGCGTTCTGTACTGCATCTTGGTGCAGTCTGTTGCAGAAGGTACTACTCAGGATGACCAGTGTGTCATGGAGGTGGCGAGCTGTATTGTCCAAGATGTTCTGCAGTTTGAGGAGCATCCTCCCCTTCAAGACCACCTACCATGTATCCAACTCCGCCTCCAGGACGAAGTCAGCCTCCTTGATGAGTTTGTTAATCCTATGGCGTACGCGGCCTCCCCCCTGCTGCCCCAGCACATGACAGAGAAGAAGATGGCACTGGCTACCACCGATTGGTAGAACATCTGCAGCATCTTACTACAGACGTTGATGGAGTGGAGCCTTTTCAAAAAGTACAGCCAGCTCTGTCTCTTCTTGTACAGGACATCAGCATTCTGGACCAGTCCAGTTTACTGTCCAGGTACACTCCAAGGTATTTGTACTCCCTGGTAAACTGCACATCCACACCATTGATGGTGATAGGGGTGTTCCTCTCCTCATTATGTCCACCACCAACTCCTTAGTCTTGTCAATATTGAGTTGCAAGTGATTTAACCCACACCACTCAACAAAGTAATTGACTACACTGTATTCAGCATCCCTCACTGATGCAGCCCACAATTGCAGAGTTGTATCTGAAGTCCGAGGTATAGATGGTAAACAGGAAGGGAGAGAGGACTGTCCCCAGTGGGGCCCCAGTGTTGCTCACTGCCATGTTATGTAGCACACTGTTCTTTAGCCTGACTTATTATTTTCATTTGTCCATTTCTTTCTTGTGCAAATGTGAATCCTAAAAATTACCCCATATAGTTGTCATACCATCATTATGACAAGAAACAATGTTGTATTATTTTTGAAGATAACTCAGATTCCCATGAAGTATCCTCCAACCTCACATTCGACTTTTGGCAGGAGATTGTCTCAGGGAACAATGTGCAGTAAACAAGCTCAGGTAACCCCAGAGAATATCATGTACGCTGGCTAGTATTTGGAATATTTGTCTTTGTAGAATTCATTACTGCATAAAAGTGTTTCTTCATAAGAGGTGTGTCCCAAGTTTAGATCCATGGTTCCATTCATTTGAACATAAATCAAAATGCTGTAGTATTCAGATTTAGGACTCATTCACCAGTGAGACAAGAGTGCTATAAAAACAAATTGACTTCCGGTGGCGTCAATGGTGGGGTGAGAGACGTCGCTGTTTCGCTCTGCTCCCGAAGAATGTTTTAATGTGCTAAAATATGAGTTGGAAGACGGGGGAGTTCTGAAAATAACTACCGGAGCTGCTATTTAATTGTGTGTTATCAGAATCCTGCTGATAACAGAGAATAATTGCAGTTTTAAATGAAAAACAGAAACCTCGCCAGAAGTCTGCAAAAGCCACTTCAAGACCTGCTACAAGAGCCTACTTGAAAAAACCTGAAAAGACTCCTCAATCCCCTCAAACATCAGCTGGAAGTTCAGAAGAAGAAGTTGATTCCCGAAATCCTTCTACAGAATTGACTTTAATGGAGGAACAAATGGAACACCTGGAAAAGTCAGTATTAGCTTCAGTCACTGAAGTTATTTCAAAACTGATACGAGAGGAGAACCTCGTGCTGGACAAAAGCCTCTCTGAAAAAATTAAACAAGGTAATGATACGCTGATGGGGAAAATTGATGACTTAACCAAACGTGTGGTCGAAGTTGAGGAGGATTTAAATAAAAAAATTAAGCAGGTTGATAAGGATTGTAATAAAAAACTGGATACAATGCTAAAATCTACTGAGGTGGCTATGGAAGGAATGGACAATACGATAACTGAGATGGCTAAGGAGATAAAGAGACTAAAACAGGAACAAGAAATCATTGGGAGGGAGCTTGCTAAAATGAAGTATAAATGCACGGACTTGGAGGCAAGATCAAGGAGACAAAATTTGAGGATAATTGGATTAAAAGAAGGAAAGGAGATTGGACAAAACTTTCAGGAGTTTGCTGCCAATTTACTCAAACAAGTACTTAAGCTGCCTGAAGCCCCGAGAATAGATATGGCTCACCGAGTCCGACGTAAGGCTCAAGCAAGCTCAACTGCCCCCCCAAGACAGATTATTCTGAAATTCTATGACATTTCAACCTTGGAAGGAATTATGAAAAAGATTCCATATGGAGGGAATTTGATGTTTGGAGAAGACAAACTAAGATTCTTCCGTGATTTTCCAGCTGAAGTCATGGAAAAGAGGAATAAGTTTACAAACACGAGAAGACTACTGAAAGAGGTCTCGGGGAGTAAGATATGGGATTAGTATATCCCGCTAAATTGAGAATTTCTTATAAACCATGTTGAACGTGCATTCACGGATCCAGAAGAGGCATTTAAATATGCACAAAGTATCACAAAGGAGGTCTACTGATCGTTAGGAGTTGGTCTCCTACAATAACATCGAGGAGAAGCGACAAAGAAAGGACTGTGTCTCTTTTTTTTTAACATACAAAAAAGACTGCTCTTGTTAAAATGGCGAATCTTCCTCGAGGCACTGTCTAGACTTTATCTTTGGAATGTTAATTCAAGGTCGGATTTTAAGTTTTCATTTCAACAAAGGACTGACAAAGAAGAGAAACTGTGGCGGGGAAAATAAATTGAGAATATAGTGTAATATAGAATATGATTTAAGAAACATATAATTACATACTAACATAAAATATAATTAATAAAATTGGGTAGTATTAAATAACATACTAACACATTTTATGGATACAGTAGACTTAATCTAGATCGTGCGTAAAGGGGGGGAGGAGATTCAGATACTTGGAAATTATCAAGGGTCTGAATTTGGTTAACCCCTTGGGACCTGCTGTTGTCTGATACAAAAGTTTGAGACTTAATTGTAATAAATCTAGGCATATTGATAGATATGGATATATAATTAACATAATTACTGTTATATTTAAATATATAATTAATTTGGAAACTACTTTTTTATTTTGTTTTTCCTCCTGGAAGATAAATTTCTAATCTAGCTATTGGAGTATGTTTTATTATATATATATATATATATAATTTTGAACTTTGTATCGCTCTCTCTTCCAATTAATAATAATTGGTCAAGGGGGCAGAGCGAAACATATAAAAACATCTACGGAAGTCAATAACAATTTTTCTACCACCTGTTGGTGGCTTGTTTTTAATTATAATATCTTTATTTTTGGATATTATAATATCACTTTTTTGTTTGTTAATTATCTTTTCACGACTCTACACTTTCTGGTCTTTTTCAAGGTTTATTCTGAAGGAGAGATGCCAACAAAACTTAACAGCTGGGGATGATCATCCTTCATCTGGAGTTATAAGGTTCTTGGTTGCACCATATGAAGTAAAGGTATTAACATGATCCATAATGCAAGACGATAAACAAAATAAAACTGGAGGAATCACGTTTTGTAGTTGGAATATAAGGGGCGCTAATGAACCAATTAAAAGGGGTAAGATCTTTGCCAATTAAAAGCCTTAAAAAGTGACATTATTTTCTTACAAGAGACGCATCTGAAATATCAAACACAGATAAGATTGAAGGCAAATTGGATTGGGCAAACATACTACTCTTCATTTACTTCTAAATCTAGAGGCACGGCTATTATCATTCGTAAAGGTATACCATTTAAATTAAAGAATACTATAGCAGATAAAGAGGGGAGGTACGTCATAGTTACGGGAGAA
The DNA here is from genome assembly GCA_035221665.1 of Okamejei kenojei. NCBI lineage: Eukaryota > Metazoa > Chordata > Chondrichthyes > Rajiformes > Rajidae > Okamejei > Okamejei kenojei. Next base: position 43,155,945 of record CM069135.1, on the reverse strand, counting down.
ATTTATTCTACTCCACTTACTTTGATAAATATTTATGCTCCTAATTTTGACAACCCCCAATTTTTTAGTAAAAATTTTGGATATAATTTCAGAACTTAATCATCAAAATGTGATAATAGGGGGAGATTTGAATTGTGTTTTAGATCCATATTTGGATAAATCAGCAAAACAAAAAAGGACTAACATAAAATCTAAAACGAGTGAACTCCTAAATACATACATGAAAAATTCTAATATAACAGATGTATGGAGGATCGCTAACCCAGTAAGTAGGAATATTCATTTTATTCAACAGTACATAAAACATATTCACGTATTGATTATTTCTTAGTGGACACAAAACTAATTCCATATACATATAATTCTAAATATCATAATAGTATCATTTCTGATCATTCCCCGTTAACTTTTTCTTTAAAATTAGAAGGAATGCCGATATATAAAATTCGTTTTGGAGGTTTAACCCCCAAATTTTTAAATAACTCACAAGGTTGCACATATTTAAAAGAGCAGATGAGATTCTTCTTTGAGACAAATGATACACCAGATATTTCACCCTCTTTATTATGGGAAACTTTTAAGGCATTTATTAGAGGAATTATAATCTCATATCAAGCTTTCCAAAATAAAAAGAATAATACTGAACAATTGCAGTTAGAACAAGAAATTAGACAATTAGATTCAGAAAATGCCAAAGAACCAACTATAGATAAACATAATAAGATAATAATACTAAAATATAAACTAAATAAAATTTTATCGGCCAGAATAATGAGATTATTTCAAATTACAAAACAAGAAAATTTTGAATTTGGTGATAAACCTCATAAACTCTTAGCACGCCAACTGAAAAAAAAGGGACACAGAAAATACAATTACTAAAATTAAATCAGACAAAGGGGAATTACTAACACTACCTAAAGATATTAATAAAAGATTTGCTCAATTTTATCAAAACTTATATACATCGAAAACCTCTGCAAATAATACTCAAATTGCAAATTTCTTAGATAATTGTAATCTTCCAAAATTAAATATGGTGGAACAAGAGGCATTAGGAGCTCAGATTACACTACAGGAAATAGAAGAAACAATTAGTTCGTTGAAGAACGGCAAAACCCCAGGACCAGATGGCTTCAGTAATGAATTCTATAAAAGATTCTACGAAATAATTTCTCCACGGTTGCAAGATTTATATATATACATTTTTAAAGAAAATAAACTACCAGAAACACTAACTGAATCAACTATTACACTTATACCAAAAAAGGATAAAGATCTAGAAGACCCAGGCTCATATAGAGCTATTGCACTCCTAAATACAGACCAAAAAATATTAACGAAGACCCTAGCGAGAAGATTGAGTAAATATGTTAGTAAACTAATAAATCCGGACCAAACAGGGTTCATACCAAAGAGATACTCATTTAACAATTTGAGACGGTTGTCTAATATAATGTACTCACATAATACTGAAGAAGAACTAGCAATTATTTCATTGGATGCAGAAAAAGCTTTTGATCAAGTAGAATGGCAATATTTATTCAAAAGTATTGGAAAAATTTAATATGGGAGATAATTTTATTTCATGGGTAAAACTATTATATGATAAGCCGACGGCTAGAATACTGACTAATAATATATTATCCCTGAAATTCCACTTAGCAAGGGGGCAATAGGCAGGGGTGCGCGTTATCGCCCCTGCTTTTTGCACTAGTGATAGAGCCTTTAGCTGAAAGTATAAGAAGCCATCCGAACATTCATGGGTATATTACCAAACACTCAAATAATAAAATTTCATTATATGCAGATGACATATTATTATATATTACAAATTCGCAAATTAGCATACCAAATATACTAAATTTAATAGAGGAATTTGGTTCTTTTTCAGGATATAGAATAAATTGGAACAAAAGCGAAATTATGACGATAAAAACCTCAAGAGTCGACACATCTGTTGAAATTCCCTTTTAGAATTACAACAGAAAAATTTAAATATTTGGGCATCCAAATTACTAGGAACTATAAATCATTACTCAACGCAAACTATATGCCTTTATTAACTAAATTAAATGGGCTGATTAATTTTGGAAGACACTGCCGATGTCATTAATAGGCAGAATAAACGCGATAAAAATGATCTTCTTACCACAAATATTGTACCTATTTCAATCAATACCAATATACATACCTAAAAAAATTCTTCAAAAAATTAGATTCTGATATTATAAACTTTATATGGGATTATAAATCACACAGAATAAAAAAAAAACACTTGTGTAAATCTAAAGAATCAGGGGGACTGACACTCCCTAACTTATTGTATTATTATTGGGCAGTGAATATTAAAATATAATCTACTGGTTGGACAGTTCTGCCCAACAGGTAGATTGGATAAGAATGGAGAAAGAGGATTGTTCCCCTTATAATATAGGAGCGATCCTTCTTTCCCCGATAAAACTGAACAATGTAATATACAAAAAGAATCCAATTATTCATAGTATAATACGAATTTGGAAACAAATAAAATTAACTTTAAAATTAAGAAAATTATCGCTTCTTTCTCCAATAGCTAATAATCCCTCATTCAAACCATCCATTATTGATAAAACGTTTACCCATTGGGAAAGAATAGGAATTAAAATGATGGGAGATATGTATGAAATGGGAAAACTTTTATCATTCCAACAATTACAACTAAAATATAATTTGAAAAGTAATCAATATTTCAAATACCTTCAAATTCAAGATTATTTGAAAAAGTATATACAAGGATATCAAACTTTAACCCCAGATCTACTGGAGGAAGGAATGAATAGAAAGGCAGAATCAAGCAATTTAATATCCTACTTATATAATATAATTTTAAAATATAGAAACACCAACGACAGAAGCAATTAGAAGAGACTGGGAACAAGAGTTATTGATAAAAATTCCGAACGATAGATGGGATAAAAATCTATTATATGTAAACAAATGTTCAATGAATGTAAGACATAACCTAATTCAATTTAAAATTTTACATAGATTATATTATTCGAAAACAAGACTGAATAAAATATTTTCAAATGTTTCCCCCATCTGCGACAAATGTCTAACTCAAAATGCCACTATAGCACATTCCTTTGTCTCTTGTACAAAACTGTATACATTTTGGAATGAAATTTTTGGAATTTTTACAAAACTATTTAACACAAAATTGAACCCCAATACTGAATTGATTATCTTTGGATCAATGGAAGAGGGAAGTAAACTAACTATATTCCAAGAAGCCTTTCTTAATTATGGTCTAATAACAGCGAAAAAAACTTATACTTAAATTTTGGAAAAACGCACCTACGCCAACATTCAAAATGTGGATCTCAAAATATGTCTGAAACGCTACATCTTGAAGAAATGAGATTCCTCTTACTAGGCAAAGTAGACCAATTCTTAAAAGATTTGGTCTCCGTTTATCAACTTTATACAAGCATATGGTGCAACATAACATAACCTTAGAAATTAAATGGTTCAGAACTGGGTGACGAATGGGCAAAAATATGAGATAGGTAGATCTCTCCTAATCTTTCATTTCTTATTACTTTTTCCTTTTCTTTCAATCTTTTAACTTCTCACCTCTGTCCTTTATTTTTTTTTACTTTCTGTTTCTACTTGCTTGTCTATCTATTCCGACACTCTTTATTTCTCTTTTCTTTCACTGTTCTTTTATTATTGCACCAAAAATATGAAGTTGTACAAGAATGAAAATATGTATTTATGTATTATGTATTAGGTACTTAAGTACCAGACTACTGTACTTACTTCTAACAAAAATAAACAAACAAAAAAAAAAAAAAAGATAAAAAAAAAAAAAAAAAAAAAAAAAAAAAAAAAAAAAAGTGCTATAAAAACAAATTGGCTAACGGAATCAAGGGATATGGGGAAAAAGCAGGAGCGGGGTACTGATTTTAGATGATCAGCCATGATCATATTGAATGGCGGTGCTGGCTTGAAGTGCCGAATGGACTACTCCTGCACCTATTTTCTATGTTTCTACGTCTGAATCTGTAGACCTGTAAGATTTAAGGAGGAGAAATAAGCATCTGGGAAATAAATGCACGTATGCTTTAGTTCCTTGTAGTTTACAAGCTGAAATTCTGACATTCATGCCTCTGACAACTGATATTGGAAATAGTGCTGCCTTACGGGATGGATATTCCACCCAATGATTTTATTATATACTCTGTCTAAATGACTGGCGAGAAGTGTTTGGAATGAGCACATTTAGCATTAATGTGATTTGGCATCTAGCACTCTTCTCGAGGACTTTTAAATTATCTCACATGTTTAACCTATTGAAGGAATATGCTGCATTAATAATCCTAATCTCTAATGATTATAAAATGAAAATCTACATTTCAGACTTAATCCGCTCATTAGCCAAATTCTACACCCCTCACAACATCCAATGCCAGCAACTCCCCAACACCCTCTGACCCACCCACCATTAGCACTGGAATAACTATACTTTAAAGAGCACATTAATCAATTTTCAAATCTCTTCTCGAACATACTGTATATATTTCCAATTAGCTTTTGAAAGTATTACTAACCACCCAAAAAGCCCTTCTGTGATTTTAACACAAATATTCCAACCCAAAAGCTATCCTTGTTTAAAATTGTCCCAGATAAAAAGGTCAACTTATCTTTTGTTTTTTTTTAATAACTATTTAAGATTTGGTTAATTAATATATCACTGTTTGCTTAATTTATTCAGTTTTGAGAATTTTAATAATTCATATTCCAAACCCACTCCAAAGTGCCCTCTGTTATTGAGGGATAAAGTATGATTGAGTAAGTTGCTACGATGCTAATCAATTTGTATACTTTAAAGTAGCAGTTCAGGAATTGAAGGCTGTAATTTCTCGTGACTACAGTTAGGGTTGCATGCCAAAATTGCGAAAGTTGTTCAAGTAATTTTGCTGTAAATGGTGTATCTGGACTGCTATTATAATCTTGATTATATAGGATCTTACAAGCAGTATTTCACGAGACATTGTGTGGAGGTTTTGCATAATTGCCATTTTTTAAAAGAACGTCCACTTTTTGCAAGAAATCAAATGGAAGTAGATATCAGGAGAAGAAATGCACATTTTCTTCTGTATATCATTTTGCAAATGTGCTTTAGACTCATGGAATGCATTGGAATATAGAATTTATTTGCAGTCTGGAATGGTGCCTATTATGCATTATCACTTCCTACATTACACACCAATTAATTCCCCCTGACAATGAATTTGTCTCTACAATCTATTGTGCAACATTTTAAACTATCAGAAAAAGTTGCACATAAAACAAGTGCATAGATCATTAATTTGTGACATGAAGGCTTGTGTAATTATTAAGATATTGGGTCATTTAAAATGGACCAAATATGTAGTTAATAGAAAAGACACAGTGTACAGTAGTATCTCCGGAGAACATGGAAAGGTCATGTTTTATCTTCGGTAAACCAGCATCTGCAGTTCCTTCCTACACTTGGATAGATCGCGTTTTGAGTCAGGACCCTTCTTTAGACTGAAGAAGTGTGGGAATATGAAGATAAAGGGTCAGCCACAATTATATTGAATGAAAAGCAGGTTCATCAATATATATTGTCAGAAGAACCCTGACCTGAAATATTACCTCTCCATGCTCTTCAGAGAAACTGCCTGACCTACTGAGTTACTCCAGTACTTTATATCTTTTTTTTAAATCTGCGGTTCATTGCTTCTAGATTTCAAAGGATTCAAAGGATTCAAAGGATTCAAAGGACTTTTATTGTCACAAGTACCAATTGGTAGAGTGATATGCGAATTACCATACAACCACAAGAAAAAAAAAGCAACAAGACACATAATTACATAAAAGTTTACATAAAAATCCACCACAGCAGATTCCCTATATTCCTCACTGTGATGAGAGGCAAAAAAAGTCCAATCTTCTTCCTCATTCCCCCATGGTTGGGGCAGTCGAACCATCCGTCGGGGCGATCGAAGCTCCCGCAGTCAGAGGTCAAAGCTCCCGCGTCGGGGTGATCGAAACTCCCACATCGGAGCGATCGAAACTCCCGCGTTGGGCGATCGACACTCCCGCAATAGTGTGATCGAAACTCCTGCGTCGGAGCGGTCCAGATATGTAATTGTTGTTTTATCGTGGACTCCATCCAAGATCAAGCGACTTTATCATTAAACACTTTTATTGGGATGTATACAGCTGCTGCTCTGTGACAAAGTATCTGCAAATATACAGACCTTGAATGATATATCAATGGGAGCTGAATGTAATAAATGGTCTTGCTACAATTAATCACTGGTTCAGTGATTAATCAGAAAAAGAGAAGCACAGTAACAAGAGTTTAGCCCATACATCTCTTTGAACTATTTCTTCCATTCAATATAATTATGGCTGACCCTTATCTTGATGCTATATTCTCACACTCTCAGCCCATATGTGATTGGAAATAAAATATCCCAGCCCAATAACAATTCCAGTTCAAAATTGTCCCAAATGAAAATCCAGATCAAGCACAAATCAACGTATTAATGTCAAAACAGAAATCTGTCGATGCTAGTTTAGAACAAAAGGGCACAAAGTGGTGGAGTAACTCAGTGGAACAGGCAGTATCTCTGGAAAACATGGATAGGTGACATTTCGGGTTGGGCGCCTTCTTCAGACTAATTGAAGAGTCTCGACCAAAGAAACTTCACCTATCCATGTTCTCCAGAGATGCTGCCTGACAAGCTGAGTTACTCTAGCACTTTGCGTCAACTTATTTATATTACATAGAAAATAGGTGCAGGTGGAGGCCATTCGGCCCTTTGAGCCAGCACCGCCATTCATTGTGATCATGGCTGATCGTCCCCAATCAATAACCCGTGCCTGCCTTCTCCACATATCCCTTGATTCCACTAGCCCCTAGAGCTCTATCTAACTCTCTCTTAAATCCATCCAGTGACTTGGCCTCCACTGCCCTTTGTGGCAGGGAATTCCACAAATTCACAACTCTCTGAGTGAAAAAGTTTTTTCTCACCTCAGTCCTAAATGGCCTCCCCTATATCCTAAGACCGTGGCCCCTGGTTCTGGACTCGCCTAACATTGGGACCATTTTTCCTGCATCCAGCCTGTCCAGTCCTTTTATAATTTTATATGTTTCTATAAGATCCCCCTCATCATTCCAAATTCCAGTGAATACAGGCCTAGTCTTTTCAATCTTTCCTCATATGACAGTCCTGCCATCACCACAGTGGCATTACCTTTGTTGCACTGCCTCAATCACAAGGATGACCTTTCTTAAATTAGGTGACCACAACTGTACACAATACTCCAGATGTGGTCTTACCAGAGCCCTATACAACTGCAGAAAAACCTCTCCACTTCTATACTGAAATCCTCTTGTTATGAAGGCCCACAGTCCATTAGCTTTCTTCACTGCCTGCTGTACCTGCACACCAACTTTCAGTGACCAGTGTACAAGGACACCCATACTTTCCCTTACCTAACCTAACCCCATTGAGATAATAATCTGCCCCCTTGTTTTTGCCACCAAAGTGGATAACTTCACATTTATCTATATTATACTGCATCTGCCACGCATCTGCCCACTCACTCAACCTATCCAAGTCACCCTGCATCCTCATGGCATTCTCGGACCAGTTCACACTGCCACCCAGCTATGTGTCATCTGCAACTTGCTAGTGTTGCTCTTAATTCCCTTTTCCAAATTATTAATATATGGTAAACAGTTGCGGCCCTAACACCGAGCCTTGCCGCACTCCACTCGCCACTGCCTGCCATTCTGAAAAGTACCTGTTCACTCCTACTCTTTGCTTCCTGTCTGCCAACCAATTTTCTATCCTTGTCAACACCCTACCCCCAATACCATGTGCTCTAATTTTAGTCACGAGTCTCCCATGCGGGACCTTATCAAAGGCTTTCTGAAAGTCTAGATACACTACAACCACTGGCTCCCCTTCATCCATTTTACTTGTCACATCCTCAAAAAATTCCAGAAGATTAGTCAAGCATGATTTTCCTTTCATAAATCCATGTTGACGGACTAATCCTTTTACTGCTATGCAAATGCCCCATTATTACCTCTTTAATAATTGACTCCAGCATCTTTCCCACCACCGAAGTCAGGCTAACTGGTCTGTAATGCCCTGTTTACTCACTCGCTCCTTTCTTGAAAAGTGGGATAACATTAGCTATCCTCCAATCCACAGGAACTGATTCTGAATCTATTGAACATTGGAAAATGATCACCAATGCATCCACTATTTCTAGAGCCACCTCCCTGAGGACCCTGGGATGCAGACCATCAGACCCAGCGAATTTATCATCCTTTAGTCCCATTAGCCTACCCAATACTATTTCTCGCCTAATGAAAATTTATTTCAGTTCCTCTACCCCCTTAGATCCTCTGTCCTCCAGTACTTCTGGGAGATTGTTTGTGTCTTCCTTAGTGAAGACTGATCCGAAGTACCTGTTCAACTATTCTGCCAGTTCCTTGTTCCCCATAATAATTTCACCCGTGTCTCCCTTCAAGGGACCCACATTAGACTTTGCTATTCTTTTTCCCTTAACATATCTAAATAAGCTTTTACTGTAATTCTTTACATTCCTGGCCAGCTTCCCCTCGTACTTTTCAGCCTATATTGCCCAGTTTTGGGTAGGCTAATGGGACTGAAGGATGATAAATCCCCTGGGATTGATGGCCTGCATCCCAGGGTTTCCTTCTGTTGTCCTATGAAAGTTTCCCAATCCTCTGGCTTCCGGCTACTCTTTGCAGTGTTATACATCTTTTCTTTTAGTTTTATTCTATCCCTAACTTATCTTGTCAGCCACGGTTGCCTCGTACTCCCCTTAGAATCTTTCTTCCTCTTTTGAATGAAATAATCCTGCTTCTTCCGGATTATGCCCAGAAATACCTGCCATTGCTGTTCCACCGTCATTCCTGCTAGGATCCCTTTCCAGTCTACCTTGGCCAGCTCCTCTCTCATGCCTTCATAATCCCCTTTGTTCAACTGCATCACTCACACTTTCGATTTAACCTTCTCCTTCTCAAATTGCAGATTAAAACTAATCATATTATGATGACTACCTCCAAGCGGTTCCTTTACCTCGAGTTCTCATATCAAATCTGGTTCATTGGACAACAATAAATCCAGAATTGCCTTTTCTCTGGGCGACTCCATTACAAGCTGCTCTAAGAATCCATCTCGGAGGCACTCTACAAACTCTCTTTCTTGAGGTCCTGAACCAACCTGATTTTCCGAGTCTACCTGCATATTGAAATCCCCCATCACCACAGTGGCATTACCTTTGTTACATGCCAGTTTGAACTCCTGCTGCAACTTACACCCTACATCCGGACTACTATTTGGGGGTCTGTAGATAACACCAATTAGTGTCTTCTTGCCTTTACAATTCCTCAACTCAATCCACAGTGACTCTACCTCGTCAGTCCCTATGTCTTCCCTCACAAGGGACTGAATTCCATCCATCACCAGCAGAGCTTCCCCCCCTCCTCTGCCAACCTGTCTGTCCTTTCTATAGGATGTATAACCCTGAATATTAAGTTCCCAGGCCCAATCCTCCTGCAGCCACTTCTCGGTTATTCTTCTCTTCTAAGTGTCTACATCTTTTTTTTAAATTATATAGCATGGTTCTTTGCTTAATTATTTCAATTTGGGGGATTTTGACTAATTCTCAATATTCTGTGCCTCAAATTTATCCTTCTTAACTATATTCAACAGTTTTGCCTCTTCAGACTCCTCTGATAGTGAAGGTCCACAGGCCCATCATCCTCTGAATACACAAGAATTACATTTATCTTGACTTCAGTCTCATCCCATGACTGTGAACTCTGGTTCTAGATCCTCAGCAAAGGGAAACATCCTGCATCCAGCCTGAAGAAGGATCTCATCCTGAAACGTCACCTATTCCTTCTCTCCAAAGATGCCGCCTGTCCTGTTGTTACTCCAGCATTTTGTGTCTATCTTCAGCCTTATAAAGTTTGTCAGAATCATTTATGGTTCTATGAGAGTTCCTCTTTTTTTTAAAAACTTGAGGTGGTCTAATTGACCACAGCCCTAGGCAATTCAACCACTCCTCATATGACACTACTGCCTCCTCATGAATCAGGCTGGAGAACTCACTCTATGGCAAGCATATGTTTTATTTGGCAAGGCAACCAAAACTGTACATATTACTCCAGGTATTTCCCAGTTTCCATGAATGGGGAAAGTGAGCAGGAAAGTGACATTAGAAGGGGATGACATTACTAATTGGTATTTAACAATACAAGTTAGAATCAATTTTCTGTAAAATTACATTTATTGCATTAAAAGCAAAATTTGACAGGCAGACCAAAGATAGACAGAAAGCTGGAGTAACTCAGCAGGACAGGCAGCATCTCTGGAGAGAAGGAATCGTGATGTTTCGGGTCGAGACCCTTCTTCAGACTGGTTAGAGATAAAGGATATATATTTATATATTTATACAATGGTATATGGACACACTGATCTGGTCTGTTTTCATGCCTTCTATATTCTGTTGTGCTGAAGCAATGCAAGAATTTCATTGTCCTATCTGGGACACATGACAATAAACTCTCTTGAATCTTGAATCTTGAATCTTGAAATGAGAGATATAGAAGGTGATGTGGAGAGATAAAGAACAATGAATGAGAGATATGCAAAAAAAGTTATGATGAGAAAGGGAACAGGCCATTGTTAACTATTTGTAGGGTGAAAATGAGAAGCTAGTGCGACTTGGGTGGGGGAGGGATATAATGTTGGGGTTACCTGAAGTGAGAGAAATCAAAATTCATACCACTGGGCTGTATGCTGCCCAAGCGAAAAATTATATGCTGTTCCTCCAATTTGCATTTAGCCTCACTCTGCCAATGGAGGAGACCTAGGACAGAAAGGTCTGTGTAGTAATGGGAAGGAGAATTAAAGTGTCCAGCAACTGGGAGATCATGTAGGTTCAGGCGTGCTGAGTGAAGGTTGTCCTTCGCTCAGCAGAGGTGGTTTGGGTGGGAAGGTCTGCTTTTGGTCTGGCCGATGTGTAAGAGTCCACATCTTGAACAGCGGACACAGATAAGGTTGGAGGAGGTGCAAGTGAACCTCTGCCTAACCAGAACGGACTGTCGCGGTCCCTGGACAGAGTCGAGGGAGGAGGTATAGTGACAGGTGTTACACCTTCTGCGGTTGCCGGGGAAGGTACCTGGGGAGGGGGTGGGAAGGGTGGGAAGGGATGAGTTAAGCATGGGGTTGCGGAGGAAATGGCCTCTGCGGAAGGCGGAAAGGGGTGGAGATGAGAAAATGTGGCCAGTGGTGGGATCCCATTGGTGGCGGAGCAGATCAAAGGTTAGTGATGATTAAAGAAATAGAACCTCCATCGGATTACTATTTTCTTTGGTCACAGCTTTGCACGGTGTAACAGCCTTGATGACATAATTTACAAGAATTTATCAATGTTAATATCAATTTAAGATTTGTAATGCCCAAGTGTTTTTAACTAACATCAAATAAACATACTGGGTATAGAAATTCCTAAGTTCATGACATCTAACAGCAGAATCAGGCCATTCGGCCCATCAAATCAACTCCCCCATTCAATCGTGGCTGATGTATCTTTCCCGCTCAACCGTACATATCTATTCCATCTTCGAATAGATTTGGTAAATACATTATATATCAATAACTGCTAATTGTGTTCTATTCCCTTGATGTCAAGAGTCAACGGAGTCAATGATGTTTCATTGTCATGTGACCCAAAATGGAACAATGAAATTCCTACTTGCAACAGCACAACAGGTTGTACTCATAATACTCAATAAATAACGTAATAAACAAACAAAAAAAGAAGATCAATCAATTAAAAAACCCATAGAGAGCACAAACAAAATCAATGCCCATAGTCCCTAATGCAACCCAGGCAGTTCATAGTTCGAGGTTTGGTAGGAGTTCATGCTGTTCAGTAACCTGATGGTTGTTGGGACGTCACTGTAAAATCAAACCTGAGAATTGGGTAGTTCCATGTTCCACATGTCCAAGGACCAAAGGACCAAAGGCCCAAGGGAGCCTCGGTGGCGGCAGCGGGAGCCTCGGCAGCAGCTTGAGCCTCAGCAACAATAGGGGCCTCAGCGGCAATGGGGGCCTCGGCGGCAATAGGGGTCTCGGCGGCAACAGAGCATCAGTGGTGGTAGCAGGAACCTCCGTGGCGATGGGGTGTGGGGGGGGAGGGGAAGACAACGGGGACCCAGCGTGGGGGGACCGCTGTGAAGACAATGGGCCTTCGGCGTTGGCCGATCGCTGATCGCCGTGGGGGACGGTGAGAGAACAAAGCGTGTCCTGGTGTGAGGGGGGGGGGGGGGCACTCTAGTTTATAATCCTCTGCCCAGGGGATAAGTCTGTGTTTGTTCATTTGTTTTGATGAAGATGCTGTGCACACGGCAGCCAGACAATAGTCACTTGTCCTTTTCTTTTTTTTTCACTTTTAATTTCAAGTTTTTGTGTGCCTTGTTGTGTGTTGTGACTGTCGGCTGACCAATTTCCCTCCGGGGATGAATAAAGTTTATTGTATCTTATCATATCGTATAAACTTCATCTGATTGTTGATGTGACTGGTATATTTATGAGTTTGGATAATGGGCTTTGTACATTTCTTAAATTACAAAACGGATTATATATCAAAATGATTTCATTCGCTGTAACACATCCTGAGGTGTGAAAGATGCTGTATGAGTGCAGTCATTTCTAGTTTCGAAACCAGACAAGTATTAGGCATTCATATGTTCCATAATTGTCAAGGTGGACTAAATGCGAGTGTCCAAAGGTATATAAATCTGTTCCAGTAACGATGCAATTCTTCATTAACGGTCATCTCATTCATAAACTAGGTGAGTGGCTGAGAAGGTTTGATGTGCTACAGTGCTCTCTCTTTAAATAAAATGTAGGTAGAGCTTTTAGGTTTATTATTGTTATATTTAGTATACTGAGGTACAGTAAAACGCTTTTGTCACATGCTAACCAATCAGCGGAAAGATTATACATTACAATCGAGCGATTCGCAGTTTACAGATACATGATAAAGGGAATAACGTGAATAACGTTTCATGCAAGATAAAGTCCAGTAAGGTCTGATTAAAGAAAGTCCGAAGGTCTCCAATGAGGTGGATAGTGGCTAAGGACTGCTTTCTAGTTGTTGCTAGGATGGTACAGTTGCCTGATAAAAGCTGGGAAGAAGCTCTCCATGAATCTGGAGGTGTGCATTTTCACACTTCTATACCTCTTGCCTGATGGTAGCGGGGAGTAGAGGGAATGACCAGAGTCCGACTCATCGTTAAATATGCTGGTGGCCTTGCCAAGGGAGCATGAGGTTTAAACGGAGTCAATGGAAGGGAGGGTACACAAAAGGCTGGAGAAACTCAGCGGGTGCTGCAGCATCTAAGGAGCGAAGGAGATGGGCGATGTTTCGGGTCGAGGCCCTTCTTCAGACTGGTCAGGGATCAGGGAAACGAAAGATATAGACGGTGATGTGGAGAGATAAAGAACAATGAATGAAAGATATGCAAAAAAGTATCGATGATAAAGGGAACAAGCCATTGTAAGCTGTTTGTGGTGTGAAAATGAGAAGCTGGTGCGACTAGGGAGGGGGAGGGAGATAGAGAGAGAGGGAATGCCAGGGCCCGGGGGCTGAGGGAGTGGTGGGAAGGGGGGGAGACAGCAAGGGTTAACAGAATTGAGAAAATTCAATGTTCAAGCCCAGAGGATGCAGACTCCCCAAGCGGAATATGAGATGCTGTCCCTCCAACTTGCGGTGTTGCTCACTCTGGCCGTGGAGGAGGCCCAGGACCGAGAGGTCGGATACGGAATGGGAGGGGGAGTTGACGTGCTGAGCCACCGGGAGGTCGGGTTGGTTAATGCGGACTGAGCGGAGGTGTTCGGCGAAACGATCGCCAAGCCTCCGCTTGGTCTCACCGATATAGATCATCTGGCATCTGGAGCAGCGGATGCAGTAGATGAGGTTGGAGGAGGTGCAGGTGAACCTCTGTCGGACCTGGAAGGACTGCTTGGATCCCTGAAAGGAGTGGAGGGGGGAGGTGAAGGGACAAGTGTTGCATTTCTTGCGGTTGCAAGGGAAAGTGCCCGGGGAAAGGGTAGAGAGGGACGGAAGGGAAGAATTGACAAGGGAGTTGCGGAGGGAGCGATCTTTGCGGAAGGCAGACAGGGGGGGAGATGGGAAGATGTGGCGAGTGGAGGGGTCACGTTGGAGGTGGCGAAACTGGCGGAGCACTATGTGTTGTATTTGCCGGCTGGTGAGGTGAAAGGTGAGGACCAGGAGGACTCTGCCCTGTTTGCGAATGGGGGAATGGGGAGAGAGGGCAGTGTTGCGGGGTATGGAGGAGACCCTGGTGCGAGCCTCGTCTATAATGGGGGAGGGGATTCCCCGTTCTCTGAAGAATGAGGCAATTTGTGATGACCTGGTGTGGAACACCTCATCCTGGGAGCAGATGCGGCGAAGACGGAGGAATTGGGAATAGGGGATGGAGTCCTTACAGGAAGCAGGGTGGGAGGAAGAGTAGTCCAGGTAGCTGTGGAGTCAGTTGGTTTGTAGTGGATGTCAGTCAGGAGTGTATCACCTGCAATAGAAATGGTGAGGTCAAGGAATGGTAGGGAAATGTCGGAAATGGTCCAAGTGTATTTGAGTGCCGGATGGAAGTTGGTGGTGAAATGGATGAAGTCAGTCAGTTGTGTGTGGGTGCAGGAGGTGACACAATGGAAGGGAGGTTGGATTGTGTAATGTTCTGGGCTGATCCACAATTCTCTGCAATTTCTTGCAGCATTGGATGGAGCTTTTGCCAAACCATGCAGTGATGCAGTGATAACTTTGTTTTGCATGCTATCCACTCAGATCTAATAGTACTATACGGACATACAATAAAGTGAAGCTCAAATAAATAGGAGTTAAAGGGAAGATATCGAGTGAGGAATATTGTTTTCAGCATTGTAGTGCATCAGTTGAAATAATTAATAATTAATACCCAAACAATAGTTGGGTAGACCACCCGCGCTCCCTGCCGCTGGAGGCTTATGACTGGCCCGGGGAAGAGTACAGTGGCACAGTCTGTTTGAAAGACGAGGTAGAATAATGTCAAGAAGCCCTTTTATTATGTTTGACTTGTATTAGCCATCCGTTGTTGAATAAGATTAACATAAACAAAAAGTATATAATGACTAATTAAATAATTAATACCCATGTAGTAGATAGTAATAACAAGAAAAGATATAGCCATGGACGAAGTATATTGTCGTATAATTGTATCTAACAAAAATAAAAAGTTGTTTACTGCACTGTATAACTGTTGGCTAATTCTGCTGCAAAGACAGAGAACTGTTGAGCAGTTAACAGCCGCCATCTCTCCCTGATATCATGCAATAAAGCCTCTTGAAGCGAAACTCAAAGTCTTCGTTTTTCCTTTAATTTTCATCTGTCAATTTCCGTGACACTGAGACAATGTCCAATGCCCACAATAGGGTACAGGTGAATCGGACAGTACCCTGGCTTATGTAAGCAACCACATCGACATATTCTTCATGCAAGACCAATATCCTTGAAGCCACATTTTATTCCATGATATAAATTAGATTGGGATATGTTTTCATTTGCATTCACATACTTAGTAAGAAGACAGCCATTTCCTCAAAGCATTGGAAATCCCAAATTAAATCAAATGACAAAATGAAACAGGATAAAGTCTGAATATGCAGCAGATATTAGCATTGCAATGAATAGAAGACAGAACCTTGTCTTCTTACACTTTACTTTTGAAACATTTCCCATAATCTAATTTTCTCCTAATGGTTACGGCAGCACCAAACTGTGCAGCAGATTACTGAAATGCTGAAGCACATTTTTGCAGACCACACACTGCCACGGACATCTGGACATAATCTCAAACATTACTGTTGAATTTCAGACATAGTCTGTCCTTCTTTGTGATTCTTTCCCTTTATCTCACTGAAAATACATTACATTTTCTTCAAAAGAATTTAGCTTCCATCGTATTCACTTACATACCATGATGGTGACCTGTTGTATCGTGCAGAAAGTTTCATGTAAGCAGGAGAAAAATTGAGATAAATTCCTTTTTGTTACTTTATCCCCTCTTCACCTTATCTTTGCTCAATCTCTTCAGACTTAGTGATGATCATCAATCAAGTTTTGCATTCTGTTCTTCCCTTTAAGATGTGCATGTAGTTGTTCCTATTTCACACAAGCAAGTTGGTTCTTTGTAAAATTAATTATGTAATATCGCAATTCTCCTTCATTGTTCTAAACTCTTATTCATTTTTGTCGACCAATTTTACCTAGAAGCTTAAATGACGAGCTGAGGCCTGGATTATGGGGATACCACCAAAGTAGAAAAAGGTAAAACTAATCAGGAAGCAGTGATTGAGAAACTGTTTCTGTTTTAAAAGCCAGTGGGGTCAATTTCAATTTGGGCATAGGATTCATGGGTGGATGAAGATGTGGAAGCCAAGGCATAAGGTGATCCAATGTGATTCACAGAGGATTCTTGAACTCTGTATAAAAAAAAAGATGGATCAAAATGCCTCCCGAGTTGATGCGTTGAAAAAATACTTAAATTAATTCAAGATGTAGTTAGGTAGCAACATTAATGTAGAGCACTTTTAACCCTCAATGTGTGGATTAATGTGGATCAAGTGGCTACTCTAACTATAATGATTGCTTCCAAGGGTCGCTCCTCTCCATTTATGGTGAGTAAAACGACATCAATGGAAAGGACAAGTAGACAGGTTATATACAGTAACAGGCCCTTAAACTTCAGCCATCCCATTGTATGCCTCATTCCTCAAATCCTTCAGTGTGCTTGAAAGCTCTTAGTGGCCTTCCCCTCGACAGAAAGAGTCAACCATAAGGTTAGTACTCTCCTGGGACAATTCTATTCTGGGCCACCAGTTAGATTCGGTTCCAGTTCACTAGCAGGAGTCAAATCAATAAATCTCTGACTATTTGCTATCATGTATGGATGCAGAGCTACAGCCCCTGGCCACATAGCCTGCCATTAATTTATTGAAAACCTATGTGTCATGCCTGTAAAACAAGATTTGTGAATACATCACCTAGCTGTATTTGGGACATCTTACACAACTCATGGATGGGTGGATGAAATGTTTTTCCATTCAAAATCTACTTAAATATCAATTTAGCTCAGCTCCTAACATGATTTTATTATTTTCCACAGCTAAACCTTTCATCACAAAAACAGCAAAATGAAGCGTAAAACCAAAGTATAAGGTAGAATTTTCTCCTTAAACTCCTGGGCATAAAGAAATAGTTTGATTCAGTAAAGGAAGGAATATAGGAAAGAAAA
Organism: Okamejei kenojei; assembly: GCA_035221665.1. NCBI lineage: Eukaryota > Metazoa > Chordata > Chondrichthyes > Rajiformes > Rajidae > Okamejei > Okamejei kenojei. The sequence continues at coordinate 43,138,514 of CM069135.1, read as the reverse complement.
AAAATGAAATGTACTGTATAACAGAACAAGATTTTACTTCGGAGTTACGTGAGTGATTCCGTGAAGAACCCCGCCAGTCCGCATGCGCGTCATTACGTCTGATGCTGGTTGGGAGGAGCATCGCTCCTCCAGCGGTAAGTTTTAAAAAGCCTCAGGTAAGTGTAAAACTTAGTCGGAGGTTGTTTCCTGCGCTTGATAAATTCTTGTTTCAGGAGCAAGTCCAAGTATGGAGAAAACGTCACGGGTGAAGTCAATGCGAGCCACCAGGAAAGTACTGATGGAAGCCCGCGGAAGTGCGGGTGGCGGGCGGCCGCCTAGCTCACCTACAGAGTCGCTAGCGGTACGACCAGCGACTGCAGACTTGGTGTCTGAAAGCACCGTGGCTGCTCCATTGGGGCGGAAAGCCACCAAAAAGTCTGCACAGCCTGTGGACTCTGACGAGTCGGGTCAGGAGGATTCCCCTCCGGGAAGGGATAACGTCTTGGGACGGTTATCCAGAATGGAGATCATAATGGAGAAGTTGCTCCATCTAGATGCACTCCAACAGGAGGAGTTGTGTCAGCGTCGGCCTATGGGAGAGCCTGCGCCAGCAGCGCCTGGAACAGGGCTGCTTAATGTCTCCCTCTTGGAGGAGGAGAGCATGCGTCAGTGTTATTCTGACGCCGAGTCTGAGGGTACAGCCATGGAGCATACCCCAAGGGATGAAGGGCATGAGTCAGAAGTGCCATCCCTGGCAGCAAAATTTGCCATCCCAACAGACTCAGGAGAGCCGCTGGGTGAAGAGTTGGCTGCAATAATAAACTACTTGGCTTCACACCAGCTTCAAGAGCTCATTATCGATGAAACAGCCAGAAAGTATGAGACACCGTCGAATTGTGTCCTACTCAAAGTGCCGGCTGTGAACTACACCATATGGGGTCATATGAGTGTAGGCATAGGAGCTCAGGAAATGAGGCTTCAGAGGGTGCTAAAGCTCCTCGCCTCGAGCATTACAGCATTCGCCAGGTCAGTGGATGGAGGGCACCTGTCTGATGTACAACAAGATGCCCTGGACCTCATGTGTAATATGCACTTCGAGATAAACTGTCTGAGGAAAAGTGCCATCCGCCCCACCATCAACCTGAAGTTCACCGCTCTGTGCAAACCGAGTAATATTCAGCCACGAAATCCGCTGTTTGGTGAAGACCTCGCAAAAAGAGTCAAGGAACTGGACGACGAGGCAAAGTCGGACTTATTAAAGTATCTTTGAGTGCCAGAGCGCTGCGGCGGCAGTATCCCTTTAAACGGCTTGCTGAAACCGGGACAGGTCAAGGACCAAGTCGGCCAATCACCAATGTGCGCAACAGGTGCACGCCGACAGGGGCACGGGCGAACATGCCTTTTCCCAGAAACTGAGGGCAGAAAAACCCACAGGTAACCATGGAGGTAGGTGGGTCTGGTTCTTGTAGGAACATATTAAGTGGGAATCACTTACAAATTGGAGGAAGATTAAACTTGTTTCTGAAGGAATGGTATGAGATAACATCAGATTTATTTATACTGCATAGTATACAAGGGTTTTGGATTGAATTTATTCCCGATTTGTGTCCTCCCATACAGCATACCCCAAGTCGGACACTCATTTTCTCACAAAAAGAGAATTAGGAGGTACAAGCTGAAATAAAAAAATTATGTAGAAAAGGGGTAGTTGAGAAGACACATTATCAATCTCAACAATTCCTGTCTAATATTTTTCCTAGGCCAAAAAAGGATGGGGGATGTGGAATCATACTTGACTTGATAAGTCTTAACCCTTTTGTACAATATTAACATTTCAAAATGGAAACATTTGTTACTGCCAAACAACTGATTTCCAGAGGATATTACATGGCATGTATAGATCTTAAAGATGCATATTACTCAGTGCCTGTTCATAGGGATCATCAGAGATATTTTAAATTTAGCTGGATGAGGCAATTATGGCAATTTAAAGCACTGCCTAATGGGTTAACCTCGGCACCTAGATTATTTACAAAACTGTTAAAACCAGTATTGTGGCTACTCCGGGCTCAGGGCCATATTGTAATGGCTTATTTGGATGCTATCTTGATAATAGGAAAGATCCGGGAAACAGCTGAAGTATCAGTTTCAGTTGTTAAACTCTTGTTTGAGAGATTGATGTTCCTCATTCATCCATTTAAATCCAAATTGATACCAGTTAAAGTGATTGATTATTTGGGATTCACTATTAACTCAACTCACATGCTAGTGACCTTGCCCAGGGGCAAGAGATTAAATTTAATTGAAGGCTGCAACAAGCTCATGCAGGAGCAACAACCTTCAATTAGACAGGTGGCCAGCCTGGTTGGCAAATTAGTGGCTGCCTTTCCAGCTACACAGTATGGACCTTTGCATTACCAACATTTACAATGTACAAAGGAACAGGCACTCAGAATACATGCAGGTCATTTTGACAGGCTCATGCAATTACCAGCTGAAGCCATTGCTGAATTGCACTGGTGAATAATGAACGTCTCAAATTGCTCCAGCAAAATTCTGGTTGAGGAACCCTCAGTTGTTTTACAGACTGATGTTAGTGCCTTAGGTTGGGGTGCTACGGATACCATCTCTAGCTGTGGAGGCAGATGGGATATGCATGAGGCATTTATTCATCAATCACATGGAATTAATTATTTAGAGCTATTGGGAGCGTTTAATGGGCTTAAAGCTTATTACAACCATGAGTCACTTACATGTTCAACTTCAGATTGACAACACTACGACAGTAGCGATTGTTAATGACATGGGTGGAATCAAGTCAGAATCTTGTGACACATTGGCTAATCTTATTTGGCAGATTAGATTGCCAAATAAGATTACAAGATCTTACAAGAATTACAAGAAATATTTGGGTATTACAAGAAATATTTGGGTTTCAGCTATCTGCCTATCAGGTAGACTCAACATGGTGGCAGACACCAGGTCACGCAAATTCAATGACAACACAGAATGGATGTTGAATCATGATGTATTTAATGATATTGTTGTTCGGTATGGGATGCCAGATATCGATTTGTTTGCATCCAGACTCAATCACCAGTTACCTAAATATGTTTCATGGGAACCAGACCTTGGGGCAGTAGCGGTAGGTGCATTCTCACTACATTGGGGTGGAATATTTTTATATGCATTTCCTCCATTTTGCCTCATCAGTCGGTGCTCGCTCAAGATCAAGCAGGACTCTGCTTCAGGAGTATTGGTGGTACTCGACAAGCCTACTCAGCCATGGTTCCCTCTCGTTTTGGAGATAACAACACAGCCAATTATGGGTGTTCAAAAATGCACTGACCTACTGGTGCACCCTGTAACTGGGGATTTACATCCATTACATGATCGTATTGATCTGTTAATTTGTAGATTCTGAGGAGGCCATAACTGGGGCTTGGACTATCCGATCGTACCGTGCATGTGATTGCTGCAGCCTGGAGGGATAGTACCAAAAAACAGTATACCTCTCATGTTAGGAAATGGGAGATGTTCTGTTCATGAGGGAACATTGCATATCACACGGCAGGCATTTCAAATGTGCTAGAATTTCTGTCAATGTTATATTTTGATGAAGGGTTCAGCTATAGTGCCATCAATAGTGCCAGGAGTGCCCTGCCATCAAACCTATGGCTGGGGTCGGAACATCATTCAGCTGGATCTCACCCTTTAATATCCCGGTTTATGAGGGGTATTTTAAATTCCAATCCCCCCAGACCCAGGTACTCAGAAATCTGGGATGTGAGCATGGTGTTCGCGCTGCTTCAACAGTGGGGTCCAGCCACATCCCTGACTTTGCCCAAAATCACCCTTAAGGTGGTCATGCTCATGGCACTGGTTTCAGCACAACGGATCCAGACGTTGCAGAAGCTGCGACTGAACAGGATGGTATCATCTGTTAATAACATTCATGATTTAATTAAACACAGCAGACCACGGGTGTCGGGGTTCAAGGTTATATTTTCGGCATACCCCACGGATTTAAAATGGTGCCTAGTGTCGCACTTGCTATATTATATTAAGGTCACCAAGAGCCTCAGAGGTTCGGAATCAGCACTATTCACTAGCTACAAAAAATATGAAAATGTCAGTTTAGACCATCTCAAGGTGGCTGAAACAGGTCCTTGTGAGTGCAGGAGTGGACACTGACCATTTAAAATCTCACTCCACCAGGGCGGCATTAATGTCAGCAGTGAGGGCAATGGACGTCCCTCTAGACCATATCCTCGCGGCCGCAGGATGGTCAAATGAACTGACTTTTCAAAGGTTCTATAACAAGCCGCTTACCGAACCAGGGGTATTCGCCCAATCCATTTTAAGTTCTGTTTCATAGTTTCCCTATGGGAGAGAGGGGTCGATATTGTTTCTTAAACCTTTAACGTTTCAAATCAATGTCATGGTTCAATGCATTGTTTTTTATTCACTCACCCCAAGTCAATTGATGCAGTGAGACGCTTGGATTCGTATCTATGGCATGAAATCACAGAGCTTTGTAATCTTCACGTAATCTCACACGACTCCGAAGTAAAATAGTAAGATTAAATGAGAACTTACCAGTTTGAAGTTTGATCTTTATTTTATGAGGAGTTAAAATGAGCGATTACGTGCCCACCGCTCCCAACCCTCATATCGCAAAGGTGATCTGGTAGTTCTAGGTTTATAATCTTACTATGTTACTTCAATTACTGTTATTCTGTGATTTCACACCGCTGCTTTGAAGATTGACGTGCATGCGGACTGGTGGGGTTCTTCACGTAATCGCTCATCGTAACTCCTAATAAAATAAAGATCAAACTTCAAACTGGTAAGTTCTCATTTAATCTTACTATTTTCATTTATTTACTGCTGAGCTTTACAACACTGACCATTGACTTATAATGAAATGAACAATACATATTTCTTTTTTTTAGAGAGAGGAATTTATAGATTATGACAATACATCTTTTCAATGTTGGAGTGATCACTATAAAATGATGTGCTATTTGGAAATGATGCTTATTGCGCTGCAATAAGGAAAACGACTTTGTGCTTTACATATGGTCCCTTTTTTTGAATGTGTCTGATTTCTAGATGGATTGCAACAGTAAAGTGGATCAATGTTGCTAGGCTATTTGCTAATGGGATTCTCTAAATAAACCGAATGAGACATTGACCTGATATGATATTCTAGATGAGTGGAAACACAAGTAACTGCAGATGCTGGCGTCTGGAGACAAAAATACAAACTACTAGTAGGTTAATCAAGTCTGCATGAGTGATTCAGTCATCTGTCACTATAATTCTGGAGAATTAAAGAGGACAAACCCATTTTGACCTCTGACTTCAAATATTGCTCCAATAAAGCCCAACATAAGTTCAGGGGACAATGCCTCACCTTCTGCTGAGTACATTATGGTCCTTGGAACATGATATTGAGTCCTGAGTACATTGCAGTACTTGGACATGACATTTAATGTAACAATCTTGAAGAACCAAAATATTGTTAGTTCTCCACAAATGTAGTTGTACTTATTTTTTTATGTTTTTATTTCTTCTGTCTCCAGTTTTTAATATTATTGTTACCATGACAATGTTGGTCTACATCCATTCATAAACATGCACTCTATTTTCTACAGCCTCCTCCACTCTGCAACTTAAAAAGCACACATTTTAACTTTGCCAGTTCTGATAAGGGTCCTTCACTTGAAACATTGACTCTGCTCATCCCCTGACAGATTTTGCCTGAGATTGTCATCCTGCCAGTATTTTCTTTTTTTGTTCTAAATGGATTACACCGGAAGGCTATGAAGAGGGGGCAGAGAAGGTTTACCAGAGTTCTGCCTGGATTAAAGAGAATTAGCCACAGGGAGAGATTGGACAACGTTGGATTATTTTCTTTGGAACGTCGGAGGTTGAGGGGAAATCTGATAATATAAAATTATGTGAGGCATATAGACAGCCAAAACCTGTTTCCCAGGATGGAAGACTAGAAGGCATGGTTTTACAGAGAGAGGGACAAAGTTTAAAGGAGATGTGCAGGGCTAGTTTTTTTTTTTAACTTACGTACAAATTTAAAGAAAAGCAGGGTCCAGGAGGAATAAAGCTTGCTTACTCTGTCAGAATTTCTTTCAGCTTGCTGGTTAATGGAAGGAATCACCATAACACCTTCCCAGCAGATTTGAGGAACCCTGGTTCAGTGTATGAAATATCCTGCAGGCTAGGAATTCCACTCGGCTATATCACGTAAATGGGCAGAGTCCTTGCACAGAAACTTGCAAGTTATAGGACTCGGTGGAGCCTTGCTGATGAGGTTTCCTTACCTGATTAGGAAAGGTGTCAAAGGTTTTGGGGAGAAAATAGGTCAGCCATGATGGAATGGCAGAGTGGTCTCGATGGGCAGAATTGGCCAATTTTGGTCCTTTGTCTTGTGGTCTATTGTCTGGTTCGCTTTCAGGGATAGAACATGAGAGGCTTTCATTAGCCTGCAGATTCAAACTGACATAGAACGTGATAGTCTTTGTAATTTCTATGCCTTTCCAACATCCTGCTCAAAGCCAAGAAAGTTTACCAGGGTGGTAGTGGTGGCAAACGCAACACAATTCTATGTGTAAGAACAACTACAGATGCTGGTTTACACCAAAGTTAGACACAGAATGCTGGAGCAACTCAACTCAGACGGGTTTGAAGAATGGTCTTGACCTGAAAAATCACATTCCTTTTCTCCAGAAAGGATGACAGACCCGCTGAGTTACTCCAGCTTTTGTGTTGAACAACACTATTCTACTTAGGAATGCTACAGGGAGAAAAGGAGTAGTATAGGCTCTTCATGGAGCTGGCATGGATTTACTGGCCTGATTCCAACCCTTTGTACCAATCTTCTACTTTATATCTCTTGACAAACTTTGGAAAATATATCTCAATCCTCATCTTTTATTTAAGCATCATAAGTAACCATGAAAACAGGATTATCTGTGAATGTTGACAAATTGTTCATGACAAACAAAGCACCGCGCTGGGTTTCTACACTCACAGCTCGGACGTCGCTCCTCCCTCATCAACGGCTCCTGGGCCTCTGTCTTATGAGAGAGGGTTGGGCGTGGTGGGCACGTAATCACCAACGTAACTCCTCATAAAATGAAGATCAAACTTCAAACTGGTAAGTTCTCATTTAATCTTACTATTTTACTTCAGAGTCATGTGAGTGATTCTGTGAATAGTTCAAAGCTTTGTGATTTCATGCCGCAGATTACAAATCTCGGCATCCCACTGCATTGATTGCCTCGAATGAGAAATTAATGCATTAGTAGTAACATTGCATTTAATGCAGTCATAAAGTTTATTTAACATATATAAACAAACAACAGTACCCCTCTATCCCAGGGCACTTTAAATAGAACTTAAAATAGCATTGGCAAACAGCCCTGGATCAGCAATCGGCCGATGATAGAAATTCTGAAACATCAGCTCATTTGCTCATCACGTGGCCGCCAAAATATGGTCGACGGGCATGTCCCTCGCCTTGGCCGCCGGCGTAGCTGCCGCCCTAGTGGAATGAGATGTAAACACATCAGTGTTAATACCTGCATCAATCAAGACTTGTTTCAGCCATCTCGAAATAGTATGAACTGACACTCTCTTATGTGTTTTTTTATAACTGAAAAACAATCCTGTCTCCATGTTACGTAAACCTTCTGTAGCTGCAATGTATTGCATCAAATGTGTTTTTACACATAAGGATGGATCCGTGGGATATGCTGAAAACACTATTTTGAACCCTGTGACACCTGGCCTACTTTGTTGGAGGAGGTCATAAATGTAAAACGTAACATTGTCTGCAGCAGTTTCCATTCTATCTAGCTGTAATTTTTGTAACGTCTGTACTCTTTGTGCTGAAACCAATGCCATGAGCATGGCCACCTTCATGCTGATTTTGGTCAAATACGAGACAGGAAACCACTTACGCAGTACTCTGAGGACCATACTCACATCCCAAATTGCCATATATCTTGGTTTGGGAGGTCTGGAATTAAAAATCCCTTTCATTAACCAAACAACAAGAAGGTGAGATCCAATAGAATGTTTGTCTGACTTCATCACTAAATATGATGACAAAGCACTTCTTGCTGTATTGATTGCACTATAACTTAGTCCTTCATCATAGTAGAGGGTTGACAGAAACTCTAGATCATACAAAATACGTGCTGTACAATAGTCAATATTATTTTGTACACAGTAAACTTCCCATTTTTTTACAAGAAATATACTGATTTTGAGTACTCGCTCTCCAAGATGCAGTAAGCATGTCCACAGTTCAACCCGACAATCCATGCCCCAGATATGGACTTCTTAAAATCTGCAAATTAACAAATCAATACAGTCATACAACGGATGGCATTCGCCAGTTACCGGATGCACCAATAAATCCCTCTGTTTGGGAACAGCCATCAGGGGTTGTGTCATCAGCTGCAAGATCAAAAGGTACCATGGCTGGGTAGGCCAGTCGGGTATCACCAGTACCCCTGAAGCATCCCTGCTTGATTTTAAGCAGACAACGATTTATGAGACAGAACGGTGGAAATGCATATATATACATACCATCCCAATTCAGCGAGAAAGCGTCATTCGCTACTGCCCCAGAATCTGGTTCCCATGACACATATTTGGGAAGCTGGTGGTTTAGTCTGAATGCAACCAAGTCGACATCTGGCGTTCCATATTTAACAATGATCTCTTTGAACACGTCCCGATTCAAGATCCACTCTACGTTGTCATGGAACTTTCATGACCTGGTGTCTGCCACAGTATTGAATCTCCCTGGTAGATATATAGCTGAGAGCCAAATGTGTTTGTCAATACACCACATCCAGATTTGGTTTGCCAGTCTGTCACAAGATACCGACTTGATACCACCCATGTGATTAACATATGCTACTGCCGTAGTGTTATCAATTTGAAGCTGAACATGCAGACTGCTTTTGTTAGAACAATAGGCCTTGAGCCCATAAAACGCTCCTAAAAGCTCTAAATGGTTTATTCCCCATGTCTGCAGAAGCAAAGCTTCTTCCATACTCCTTCTTCCTCCACAACTTGAAGTTGTATCTGTGGTACCCCACTCAAGTGCGCTGACATCAGTCTATAAGACCATGGATGGTTCGTTCTAGCACCACTGTGCTGAAACTACTGGAGACATGTTGGATCCACCATAAAAGATCAGTAACTGCATCTGCTGATAATTGCATGGGCCTATCATAATGACCCAATTGTACCCTGAGTGCCTGTTCCTTTGCTCTTTGTAATTGCTGATAATGCAAAGGCCCACATTGGGCTGCTGGAAAAGCTGCTACCAATTTCCCGAGCAGCCTTGCCACTTGTCTAATTGAAGGTTGTTGTTTGTTTAAAAGTTTTATACAATCCTCAATTAGCTCTACACTTTTCTCCCTGGGCAAGGTAATTACCATCTTAAATTAGTCAATTATGAACCCCAAATAATCAATTGTGGTAATTGGTGTCAATTTAGATTTTCCCAAATGAATGACAAACCCCAGTTTTTCAAGTGTGAATTTGACAACTGCCACTGATGTTCCAGTTAATTCTTTTGTTTGTCCGATAATTAAAATATCATCCAAATAGGCCATAATTACATGGCCCTGACCTCTAAGTAGCCCCAAAATTGGTTTTAACAATTTAGTGAATACTCTAGGGGCTGAGCTTAAACCATTCAGCAGCGCCTTAAACTGCCATAATTGTTCATCCAAATGAATTTAAAATACTTTCTATGCTCGCAATGAACAGGCACCGAGTAGTAAGCGTCTTTCAGATCTATGGTTGCCATATAACAAACTCTGGAAATCAGTTGCTTTGCGGTAACCAATGTTTCCATTTTTAAGTGTCTATAGAGTACAAATGGATTTAATTTTATAAGATCCAAAATGATTCTGCATCCTCCGTCCTTTTTGGGATGGGAAAATATATTTGACACAAATTGACGGACTTGATGAACCGTCTTCTCAATTACTCCTTTGTTACATAATTTTTCGAGTTCAGCCTGAACCTCTATTACCTCTGTTTGTGAAAAATAAAGTGTTCTGCTAGGAACATGTTGGAGCAAATCACCATTTGGAATGAATTCAATCCGAAACCCTTGAATCACACTCCTGATAAACAGATCTGAAGGAAGCTGCTTCCATTCATCATAAAAAAGCCGTAATCTACCACCAACTTTTTCCTGTGTTACATTTAATATATTTTTATGAGAACCAGGCCCACCTACCTCTCTGGTAATTGGTGCACCCTGCTGACTCCAGCCTCTGGCAGTAGTCCCCATGGTTGCTCGTGCTCCGGCTGAAGGGTACCATCCGCGCCCCTGCGCTGAGGACCGGCTTCTCCCTGGTGTAGCCCCGGAAGCTGAGGTGGTTCTGTAAGGATACTTCCTCTTCAGCGGTCTGCCGGTCATCGTTGGTCTCATCAGGCTCATTGTTTTTGCTTCTTCATTTATTTCTTTGACCTGCTTGGTAAGGTCTGCGCCAAACAGTAGATCAGGTGGTTGGATATTTGTTGGCTTGCAAAGCGCAGCATATCTGGGATTAATGGTGGGTCTAATAGCCCTTTTCCTCAGACAATTGATCTCAAAATGGGTGCTACATAGCAACCCTAGAGCCTCTTGGTGTGTTCTGGTCACATAACCACCATTCATTGTTCTTGCGAACGCCGTAATGCCAGAAGCCAATAATTTTAGGACCGTCTGCATCTTAATCTCTTGACTTCGCATGCCGACCCCATATAACCTGATTCACAGTTGGTACTTTTAACAACTCACAGTTGCTTGGAGGCTCATGTTTTTTTGGCTGACTCATCTACAGTGAGCTCCTGGAGCTGATGAGAAACCATATAATTTATTGTGGCAGCCAGCTCTTCACCTAGCGGCTCTCCTGCTCCTGATGCGACAGCAAATGGTACTGCCAGTGGTGGAACATCTGGTACCTTAACTGTTTCTCCTGGCTGAACGTCCTCATCAGATTCAGGATCAGGACTGATCTGACCCATTGCACTCCCTTCAAAAGTGAAAAGGTTATCCGGCAGCACTGTTACTGCTGGTACCTCTGGCTCTGAGCGGCGCTGACACTCCTTCTCTTGGAGTGAAGTTCTCTGGAGGACTGTGTGCAACAGCTCCTCCACTTGGGATAGGCGTGAACACACTCTATCCAGCCCCGGTGAGGAATCATCCCCCAACTCCGTTGGCCTAACAGACTTTTCAGATGCCTTGCGCCCTAATGGAACTGGCTCTATGCTGTGTAGCATTAAGTCTGCAGTCGCTAATTCTGTAGCTAGCGACTGTACAGGGGAATGAGGCAGCGCTTCCATGCCTGAGCTGCTGCAGCTGGTTGCGACTCGCCGCTTTCCCTTCCCATTTTGTCCATGCTAGCGATCAGCAGATAAGCGTACCAGCCAGCACGAACTCCAGTGAAAGTTTTGTCACTTAACTGGAGTCTGAATACTTACCGCTGGAGGAGCTCTGTTCCTCGCAGCCTCCGTGCGTCAATGTGGCTGACGTACTGGTGCGCATGCGGCCTGGCGGGTCTGCTTACTCACTCACGTGATTCCGAAGTAAAATATCCATTTATGGACACAAAAAACTGGAGTAACTCAGCGGGACAGGCAGCATCTCTGGAAAAAAGGAATGGGTGGCGTTTTGGGTCGAGACCCTTCTTCAGACCATTTTTTAAATTAAATGATTCCTGGCAATAATGAAATAATAAAAGATACACAATGACTGTCTCTCAGTAACAAACCTTCTGAAGGTTTGTTACTATTCAGGAAAGTGTTTGGAAGCTAGGTTGGGACAGCAGGCATTCTGCCTCATAGCTCCAGGCATCTGTGTTCAATCATGACCGCGACTGTTTTCTGCATGGAGCTTGCCTGCTCTTCCTGTGACCATGTGATTTCCACCATCTACACCACTCTCATTCCACAGTCCAAAGATGTGCTGGCAGCTCAATTGGCCACAGGAATGTGCCCGCTGGTGTACGTAAAGTGTCAAAAGAAGCAAAGGGGAGTTAGTGGGTATACAAAAGATAATAAGTTTTAGGGGAGCCAGCATTGACTTATTGGGCTGATTGGCCCACTTTTGTGTCACAATAAAAAATAAGTAAAATGAGATGTAGTAACTTCTTGAGCAAACACGGAAATAAGTTAAATGTGCATAAGAATGAGTATACCTGGAATTTCTGTCGACCAGTTGTGGAAGTGATGTCAATTTTACATCAGCCACTTTTAGGCATTTGAAAGTAAAAGGCTCTCTGTATGCATGAATTCTTGGCTCGATTCCTATCCATAAAGTACTTTGAGAAAATAGGTCATAATAAGCAAGGTCCAAAGATAGTTCAGTGGCCACCAACAAAAAACAAATGACAGATGAAGCACTTTATAAATGCTGCTATAATACAAATAAATCTAATTGCTAATTTGTAACAAGGCAGGGAGCCATAAAGAAAAGTGAGATAAATGACTGGACATCTTTTACACTGGGATATGGGGATAAATAAAGAGACAGGTAGGTCTCCATTTAGCTGTATTTGTGGCCTCCAGTTTGGACAGACCAGTAAGCGCATCCATCTTCATCCCATGTACAGGAAAACCAAAAGCATCTTGAATGTTTGTTCTTTTTTGTTCTTTACAAACCTGTAAATTAACATTTTTATCTTTTTCAATTTTGAGATCAGATTTTTTTTGCATGTTCAACAATGATACTAACATTTGGCTTTCATCTCTTTGATTATCTGTATTGCTTTATAACCCATATTACATGGTCACTTTTAATCCTCTCTGATGTTGATGCTCTGTCGGTGATAGCTCAACCTGATTTCTTGATATTATCCTGGATTGTGCTGTTTGCAAGAGAATATAGTCATACCACGAGTGCACTCTTTTAAAACAAAGTGATGCATTCAGAGAGAGAGAGAGAGAGAGAGAGAGAGAGAGAGAGAGAGAGAGAGATAAACTAAATTGTCATTTATTTTCTCTCTGAAATAAGCTGGGAACAGATTGTATTCAAAAAATTGCAGGGTTACTCAATGCCAGCTCTGGATTGGTAATTTTCCTATTGTAAATGAACGGAAGTTTGCTCCCTCTTCAATTCAGGATACTTTTGCTATGATTATATCCCCAGAATGCAAAGATCTACTCTTGGCATTTTAATTGGGATGGGATCTGTCATGACAGCCTTATTATTTCAACTCCTTTGTATGTGCATGTATATTACTATAGCAGTCAGTATAATTAGAGCAGTCAGTCTTGATGCCAGATGCCACAAGGCATAATATGCTATCTATGTTGTGGAGATATTTATTGTTTGAAACAATAGTTAATTCAGATTTATATTTAGAATCATTTCTAATCAATATCCTTACTATAACTTTGTTTTGCTATCTACCTAAAGAAGCATAAAGGAGGATAAAGAACCTTTATCCATTAATAGACATATGCACCATTGCCTTATCACAGCCAATTGGGAATTCAGTTACTAATAATATTCACTGATGTTAGATAGCCAAAGAACAAATACATTAAATAAATCTTCTCACGATATGTTTACTTTGAAGTTTAAAGGGCTTGTCCCACATAGGCGATTTTTTAGGCGGCTGCCAGCGACTGTCATAGTCGTAGCAGGTCACCCAAACACCGGCAACTGGACCCCCCTACAATAATGTCTACGACAAGCTGCAACAACCTATCACTGCTGCATCACAACGCCAGAGACCCGGGCTCGATCCTGACCTCAGCTACTGACTGTGTGCAATTTGCACGTTCTCCCTGTGACTCTGTGTGCTTCGGTTACTTCCCACATCCCAAAGACATGCGGGTTTGTAGGTTAATTGGCCTTTGTAAATTGTCCCTGGTGTGTACAGAGTGAGATAACAGAACTAGCATGAATGGGTGATTAATGATTTGTGTAGACTCAATGGTACAAAGAACCTATTTCCATGCTATATCCTAAAACCTAAAAACTAGAACTAAAATTCCATATGAACAGCATTGATATCCAGGGATCAAATATCCATTCACTATAAATAGCTCAAACAAAGCCTTCTTCCAGAAAGGACAAATTGTTACTGGAAAAATGGTTGGGAATTTGGACCTTGTAATAAATTGTGTTTAGAAACATGCATAGGAAAGATTTCAAGGGATATGGGTCAAACGTGAATAAACGGGATTAGCTTAGATGGGGGTCCTGATCTGTATGGATGTGTTGAGCTGAAATTTCCATCCAGTATGACTTTATGACTATTACTTTTGCCCATTTCAGTAACAATCAATTAACTTTGGGTTGAAATATCTGAAAATAATATTTTTAACAATTAGCCACGGTTAGATTCTTTAGGTTCTGAGTACAAGGGTTTGGAGTATGGTTCATTTCAGTTAATTATCAAAAATTCTTACTGTATCTCACAGGTCTAATTATCTGAATCTGGGGCAAATTCAGTGGCATTTTTGAAAATTAGACCTGCGAGATACATTAAGAATTTACTTCACACTCTCCACTGGCTGGTTCTGCCTTAACTTCTGAATGCAAATATATTGAGTAGATTCCTGACAGGTTTCCTAGCTTTCTCCCACACTTATTATCACTTCTTAACATTGTCATACATAGCATAGCATTATATTTTACAAAGCAACACTGGCCAAATAAAAAGAGGGGACATTATCTTATAGAGGCTAACTCTTCCATTATATAGAAGATAGACTCAAAAAGCTGGAGTAACTCAGCAGGACAGGCATCATCTCTGGAGAGAAGGAATGGGTGATGTTTCGGGTCAAGACCCTTCTTCAGTTTGGTTTGGGGTAAGGGAAATGAGGGATATAGGCGATGATGTAGTAGAGAGATAAAGAACAATGAATGAAAAATGTGCAAAAATGTAACTATGATAAAAGAAACAGGCCATTGTTAGCTGTTTGTTAGGTGAAAACAAGAAGCTAGTGTGACTTGAGTGGGGCAGGGATAGAGAGAGAGGGAATGCCAGGGCTACCTAAAGTTAAAAAAATCAACGTTCATGCCACTGAGCTGTAAGTTGCCCAAGCGAAATATGAGATGCCGTTCCTCAAATTTGCGTTTACCCTCACTCTGGCAATGTCAAGTCAAGTCAAGTCACGTTTATTTATATAGTACATTTAAAAAACAACTCTCGTTGACCAAAGTGCTTTACATTTGTTATAAGAGTAGTATACTCAAGCAGGCTACGTACATATATACAAATAGCCCTCACTCAGAGGACGTCAGGAAAGGCTTGGGAGAACAGATAGACTAGACTTAAAGGAGTCGATGGAGGGGGCAGTTCTAATGGGGAGGGGGATGCTGTTCCACAGTCTAGGAGCTGCGACCGCAAAGACGCGGTCACCCCTGAGTTTATGCCTAGACTGCGGGACATTCAGCAACCCCAAGTCGGCTGATCTGAGGGACCTGGAGGTGGTGTAGTGGGTGAGAAGACTTTTAATGTAGGTGGGTGCAAGCCCATTGAGGGCTTTGTAGACAGAGAGGAGGGTCTTGAAATTAATTCGGAACCCACAGGGAGCCAGTGGAGAGAGGCCAGGATCGGGGTGATGTGGTCCCTTTTCCGGGTGTCCGTCAGGAGTCTCGCAATGGAGGAGGCTAGGACAGAACGGTCAGATTGGGAATGGGAAGAAGAATTAAAGTGTTTAGCAACCGGGAGATCTGGTAGGTTCAGATGGACTGAGCAAAGTTTTTTATCTTCCTCTATGAAGTTCCAGGTTATGCTTTGCCCTCAGAATTTGAATATCATGACTTCAAATTCCTTTAGAGTGATCATACAGGTTGACATCCCTGTTCAGTTCTGAGGGCATGTGCAGTATCATAACCTCCATCTTTCAGGAGAATTTTTCAACCAAGACAGCAACTGATTTCTTGATTATATGCTGGCAAGAACCAAATGGACTAAATAGGAGTGTCTTGTTGCTTTTCTAGTCCATGTTTATCCTTCAACTGAAACGTAAAAGCAGATTTCCTGATCTGTTTCATGTTGCTGTTCATGGGATCTTCACTCTAGTTCAATGTTGTCCCATTTTTTCACCCACTCCCACACAGCAAATCCGTACATCTTTGGGATTTCGGAGGAAACCAGATCACGGAGAGGAAACCCACGTGGGCACAGAGAGAAACTGCAAATTCCACACAAGGTCAGATTAAACGTGGGTTTCTGGTGCTGTGATGCAGCAGCTCTACCAGATACACCATTGTGCCATCTCTGAATTCTGGAAAATTGACTTCCATCATTACCACTTTGGAATAGTGTTGACAGTGTAAAAATATTTCACGTATTTTTTGTGATATCCTGAGATCATTAAGTGCGCTGTGTATGTTCAGGTCTTTCTTTTCAGGCACTTAATCACTGTAGGTTGGAATCTTAGGCAAAGCCTTCAAAGGGAATCTTCGGAACGGCCACACTCCTTTGAGGTCCCTCAGCAAATGTTCAGGAGCTGCAAAAAGGCCTCCACTGAAACATCTTTCAAATCCAGCTGTGTCATTTGACAACCTCTTTCTCGATGGACAGAATCCAGCTCTACATCTCTAATGTGAACTCTCAGGGTTGCACAGTGGCGTAGCGGTAGAATTGCTGCCTTTCAGCGCCAGAGACCCGGGTTCGATCCTGACCATGGGCGCTGTCTGTACATAGTTTGTATGTTCTTCTCCAGGTGCTCCAATTTCCTCCAACACTCACCTGGTCCATAATTTACTTAGATCTTTCTACCATTGGAACAAGACCTAATTCTGATAAGACAATGTGGTAATTTGTGTGAAATTGCAAAGCAAAGCTAAAATCAATCACATACAATTATCCTCAATCACGAGGCACTGCCTAAGGCAATAGATGGTCAAGGCTGTACAGATATGGAAATGGAGGGGAAAAGTGATATCCTACCATAAATGAAATCCAAAATAGGGAATCCAAGCTTTCAAAACAGAGATCAATAGGATGAATACTGTACACTGCCAGATATGTCTGAATATTAAGCTATTTACCATCAGAGCAAAAAGCTTTCTTCTTATACTCAATGTACCATGAAAGAAATTCTATATAAAATATTTACTTGTGATCAGAATGCATAAATGGTAATTTTCAGCTTGTCCTGGACTAGTCATGAAAAAGTTTCAGACAAAAGCAGCTGCCTTGCTGCCAATTATTAAGCAAGACATAATGTACATAAACGTTAATTAGTTTAGTTTAGAGATACAGCGTGGAAATAGGCCCTTCGGCCTACTGAGTCCATGCCGACCAGCCTAACTTACTCACTGGGGACAATTTACAAAGGGCAATTTACCTACAAACCTGCATGTCTTTGGAATGTGGGAGGAAACCAGAGCACTTGTAGAAAACCAATGCAGTCACAGGAAAAGCGTACAAACTCCGTGCAGACAAAGGACAAAAGACAAAGGACATTTATTGTCACATACACTAATTGGTGCAGTGAAATTTGAGTTACCATGCAACACACAAATAAGATAAACAAAACACTATAGAATCAAACATAAAAACATCCCCCCACAGTGGAATTAACATTTCCCACTGTGAGGGAAGGCAACAAAGTTCAGTCATCTTCCTCATGTTCACTCGTGGTCAGGGCCTATTGAGGCCTCCGCAGTTGCCGCAACGGCGTCCCGATGTTTCAGGCCCTCGAATGGAAGAACACTATCAGTGGCTTGGAGTTTCTGAATCGGCCGCTTCCTACCGGAGACCGTGGCTCCCGGAGTCCACAGGCCAGAGATGAAAGAGTCAGCGCCGCCCGCGGCTGGAAGCTCCGCAGACCACAGCTCCACAGTGTTAAAGTCGGCAGTCCCAGTAATCCGGAGCTCCAACACGCGATCCCGGTAAGGCATCGCCCGCTCTGCGATGGAATCCAGTGCTGCGCCGCTGCTGAAGCTGAAACTCTGGCCGGTCTCCGGCAGGAAAGGTCTCGAGGAGGGGGTGCGAGGAGGTGGCGCGAGGAGGCGGTGAAGCTCAGCTCAGAGGAAAGACCCATCCTCAAACAGGTAGTGACTGCGAGAAACAGTTCCCCCCGCCCCCCACACCCCCCACATAAAAATGACTAAAATACCTCCAAATCAAAACTTTAGACAGACTAAAAATTTAAAAAGGATGAAAGGACGAACAGCTGCTGGCGAGTCTGCCACACTCGATGGCGTCACCACTCAGAAGAATATCCTGACAACACCCATAGTCAGGATCGCACCCAGGTCTATGACGCTGTAAGGCAGCAACTCTACCGATGCCTTATTATGCCACATTTTATCTTTTTGAGTAAAAGCAACAATCAATAGTTTTAATATTTAGGACATATTGATAAAGTTTCCTCAAATAAACAAATTGGTTTGAATCTTGGATATTCAGGTGGTATATATTCCAGTACACTCAACTCACCTGGTCATTGACGTTCCCCTCACTCTATACATCCCTCTACATCAACTTCTTTCCCACTGAAAACAATCTTGTATCTTTCTCTGTCACATTTCTGGCAAAGGTCACAGACCTGAATTGTTCACTGTTTCTCTTTCCACAGATGCTGTCATCCTGCTGAGTTTTTCCAACACTTTCTGGTTTCAATTCAGATTCATAAGTTAGGCAGTTAACCATATAGCCATATAACAATTACAGCACGGAAACAGGCCCTCTCGACCCTTCCAGTCCGTGCCGACCATTTATTTTCCCCTAGTCCCATCTACCTGCACTCAGACCATACCCCTCCATTCCCTTCACGTCCATATACCTATCCACTTTACTCTTAAATGTTAAAATCGATCCTGCCTCCACCACTTCTGCAGGAAGCTCATTCCACACAGCCACCACCCTCTGAGTAAAGAAGTTCCCCCTCACGTTACCCCGAAACCTCTGTCCCTTAATTCTCATGTCATGCCCTCTTGTTTGAATCTTCCCTACCCTCAATGGGAAAAACGTATATGGACGTGAAGGGAATGGAGGGGTATGGTCTGAGTGCAGGTAGATGGGACTAGGGGAAAACAAATGGTCGGCACGGACTGGAAGGGCCGAGAGGGCCTGTTTCCGTGCTGTAATTGTTATATGGTTATATGGTTATATGGTTATTGAAACAAGAAACAAGTTAAATAGTGATTAAAAAGCTGAAAATGCTAATAAACTGGGCAACAAAGTTGTTTCTCAAGGTAAGATATCAGCCTTTCGTAGTTCCATGCCATACTAAAAAGGTTTAACAAAGGCATGTGGCAGGAATTGCAACTATGGACAGAGATGCCCTGGTCTCCACCACAATGGAGATCAAATGCAGATTGTGCAACCGCTTTGTGGAGCACTTGCATTCAGTCCACAGGGATGGCCTGAGCTTCCCTTTGCCTGATGCTTTAATTCTGCATCCCATTCCCACTCTGACCTATCAGTCCATGGCCTCATGCACTGTTTTCACAAGATCAATGCCTTATAGAAACATAGAAACATAGAAATTAGGTGCAGGAGTAGGCCATTCAGCCCTTCGAGCCTGCACCGCCATTCAATATGATCATGGCTGATCATCCAACTCAGTATCCCGTACCTGCCTTCTCTCCATACCCTCTGATCCCCTTAGCCACAAGGGCCACATCCAACTCACTCTTAAATATAGCCAATGAACTGGCCTCAACTACCCTCTGTGGCAGAGAGTTCCAGAGACTCACCACTCTCTGTGTGAAGAAAGTCTTTCTCATCTCGGTCTTAAAGGATTTCCACCTTATCCTTAAGCTGTGACCCCTTGTCCTGGACTTCCCCACATCGGGAACAATCTTCCTGCATCTAGCCTGTCCAACCCTTAAGAATTTTGTAAGTTTCTGTTGAGTATTTCCAGCACTCTGTTTTATCTTCCTTGTGGACTCAATATTGAATTATACAACTTCAGCTAATTAGATTTCTCTGTATTTGTTATCCATCAGTGATATTGGCACAACTTGGTTGCTAAATTGTTCCCCCTCTGGGTATGGAGGGATATGCCCAGTCTGACCTGCCCGGCATGTTTGCATTTCACACTCCTTCATTCTTTTTGTTTATGTTCTTTTGTTTTTCGACAACCCCTCTCCCCTGCCCTCCTACACCTTAATGGGCTATTGTTCCCCCTTTTGTAGATCTGACAAAGGGTCCGAAGATGAAGGAAACACAAAATGCTGGAGTAACTCAGCGGGACATGCAGCATCTCTTGAGAGAAGGAATGGGTGACGTTTCGGTTCGAGACCCTTCTTCAGACTGACCTAAACGTCACCAATTCCTTCTCTCCAGAGATGCTGCCTGTCCTGATGAGTTGCTCCAGCATTTTTTTGTCTATATTCAGTATAAACTAGCATCTGCAGTTCCTTCTTACACAAGGAACCAGGTATGAGACGTAACCTTGTATCTGTTCACACATATGAAGCCTGAGCTGTTGAGTATTTCCAGCACTCTGTTTTATTATCATTAGAAACTACTTTAATTAACTGAGGCACAATGAGCCACTGCTCCAGAGATGTGTGGTGCAATCATCATTCAGTGGACAAGTCGCATTGATTGAATAAAATGTCAGTCTGATCTAATTATCACTTGCTTCCTGTTGAAACAAAACACCTCAAGCTTTTATCCTGTCCTTGTCTGACTAAATGATGATTAGCCCACTTACACAATCTATTAAAGCTAAAGAACAGAAATGGTGACTAAGACATGTGAAACAGCGTGAATCATACTAAGGGTACACAAAATCATACTAAGTTCATTGCCACTGTATGGGGCCAGGACCACATGAAAAAGTAAGCTAGCTACTAAATAATGTCAGCTGTGCAATACAACCAAGTTATTACAGATCCTAAATTAAAATTTATTCCAAAATTTTGAAGTACGGTGAAGTCAGCATTAATTGGGTAAATCTTAACAGTATGAACTTTCAGCTATAGCCTTTTTTTCATGGGTTTGATTGGTTATATATTTGTAAACTACGGTATAATTGGAATCAGCTGTTATCAGTATCTTGATATCCTTTATAAGGTGTGGTGTTACAATAGATAATAGGTGCAGGAGTAGGCCATTCGGCCCTTCGAGCCATTCAATGTGATCATGGCTGATCATCCCCATTCAGTACCCCATTACTGCCTTCTCCCCATATCCCCTGACTCCACTATCTTTAAGAGCCCTATCTAGCTCTCTCTTGAAAGTATCCAGATAATCAGCCTCCACCGCCCTCTGAGGCAGAGAATTCCACAGACTCACAACTCTCTGTGAGAAAAAAGTGTTTCTCTGACAGAGGAGTTTTTGTTTTGGATAGTGTTGCTATGGGTTTTTGTTCAGAATTTGAATGTGTGTGCTTCATAAATTGACACGAAGGAACTAGATCTACGTGATCTCCCAGTTGCTAAACACTTTAACACCCCTCCCATTCCCACACTGACTTTTCTGTCCTGGGCCTCCTCCACTGTCAGAGCGAGGCCCAATGCAAAGTGGAGGAATAGCACCTCATATTTCACTTGAGCAGCTTACACCTCAGCAATGTAAACATTGACTTCAAGTAACTCTTGCTTTTCCTCTCTCTCCATCTCACCCACATCCTAGTTCTCTGACCGATCTGACTGTCCTCCTGATTAGTATTTTACATTGTATGTCTTGTTGTCATCTTCCCCTAGCAAATAAGGATCTATTCTACATTTTCCTCGACCTTCGACCTCTTTGATTTCTCGTTTTCTCACCTTTCCCTTCCATATCTCTTATTTCCTTCTCCTCTGACTCTCAGTCTGAAGAAGGTCTTGACCTGAAACGTCACCCAATCCTTCTATCCAGAGATGCTGCCTGTCTCACTGAGTTACTCCAGCAGTTTGTGTCTATGTTCATGGTAAACCAGCATCCGAAGTTCGTTCCTATATAAGAAGGAACTAGGTTTGAAAGATTGTGCCATTTTCCAAATGACCCAAGGATACAATTGTGTGATCATTTTTGCCTGTTAAATTGATCATGCTATAAAGTTACAGTAATTGTCTGCAAAGTTCTTTCCTGGTCCTGCAGAGTTTCTTGTGTTTTATTTTTAAATTAGTGCCATCAGAATACTGAACAAAACCTTCACTGAATTCCAAGATTGTTTGAAATGTATTTAGCTACATTACCAACATTTGCAGGGTACACAAAAGGCTGGAGAAACTCAGCGGGTGCAGCAGCATCTAAGGAGCGAAGGAGATAGGCAATGTTTCGGGCCAAAACCCTTCTTCAGACTGATGGGAGGTGGGGGGGGGGGGGGGGGGGGGAGAAGAAAGGAAAAAGGAGGAGGAGGAGCCCGAGGCCTGAGGGAGAGGTGGGAATGGGAGGAGACAGCAAGAGTTAACAGAATTGAGAAAATTCAATGTTCAAGCCCAGAGGATGCAGACTCCCCAAGCGGAATATGAGGTGCTGTTCCTCCAACTTGTGGTGTTGCTCACTCTGGCCGTGGAGGAGGCCCAGGACAGAGAGGTCGACAGGGAGGCTACCAACATTTGCAGTTGATCTCTAATGCTTTTCTCATTTATCCACGGTATAAGCAACAGAAATAGTCCATTTTTTCATACGTTCTTATGACGTATAAAAAGGATATTTGGTCCATTGAATCTACGACCAGATTCAGACTAATCTAAAAAATCCCAATTTCCCATTTATTTCTCTGCCACCTATTACTTCATCTATTCCTGTCAATATCCCTTCGCCCATCCACCTCCCCCATTCACACACAAGTTATACCACCAGCTAAATACACGGGGGGGGGGGGCAATAGATAATAGCTAATAAACCTAATAACCAACACATCTTTGGGATGTGGAAGGAAACGGAATTACCTGGGAGAATCATCTGTGGTCACAGTGTGAATGTGCAAACTCCAACCCCCCCTCCTAAATTATTTCATAACCTCTCAGTGTTCCCGTGAAACTAATATGGTGAAAGGGGTCAGTAATAAGCAAATATGTAGATAGTAAGCAAGTGGTTTTCAGTGAGAAGCTCAACACAGATAACAATGATGCCATGAGACATTGTGATATCTCAAGAGTAAATTGTGTGACCATAGTCAGTTACGAGCCTCCAGGTACTTCTGACACCGATTGTCAAGATGAAAGAACACTTGATACTTTCCCACCAACAGGCGGCAATTGACGTGATCACTTTTTAATCAATAACAGATGCAATCACTTCAGCCAAACAGACCTTAAAATAAACCAATTCACACTAATGGCAATTTCGGACATTGACTAACTTTTTATTGACTTGTAAAAACCTTATAATGAGGGCTCTGGGTGTCATCTGGAATTTCTATCACAATTCTGTGTGGTAAGATTTCTCAGTTGAAGGTTAATGTGTCTGCTCTTTATCCACATGATATTCCCACCTTTCTCCTGAGAACATAGTGTGATAATGATTGAAAAGAGAGCAAGTAATTGATTAACTGGATGGCCAAAATGTCTCATTGCACTTTTGTTTCCCAAAATTGTCTCATTTATATCGTTAAAGAGTAAAACAATCTGATTGTTAAAAGATAATAGCAGGGAAACAATGGATTTGAGTAAAAACTATGCAATGAGATTTAACTATACAGAGAGATGGAAGAGAGTGTAGAACAAAATATTTGGTGTTAACTAAAAGCATGAAAAATAATCATAGAAATATTGCTCAGAGAAATATCAACTACTGTAAATATAAACTAGTGGTTGCAGCTGGGGAATAACGTCTTAGTAGAAGCCTAGTCAACCAAGAATACTTGTCATTTCTCTGCATATTCTGTTGAGTCTGTGGGACATTTAAAACGTTTCCCTGATGATAAAATCAGTATTTCTGTTTGGATATACCTGGCTTTTATACATAATTGGAAAAAAAAAATTCAGCCAAGTAAAGGACACTGAATATCTTAGTTTTGTTTTTTTTAGAGATACAGCACAGAAACACGGAGTCCATGCCAACCAACGATCCCCGCACATTCACACCATCTGACACACACTAGGGACAATTTACAATTATACCAAGCCAATTAACCTACAAACTTGTACATCTTTGGAGTGTGGGAGGAAACCGGAGATCCTGGAGAAGACCCACGCAGGCCATGGGTAGAACATACAAACTAGGTACAGCCAAGCACCCGTAGTCAGGATCAAACCCGCGTCTTTGGCGCTGTAAGGCAGAAATGCTACCGCCGTGCTGCCCTACTTAGGATTGATTAATAAAACTATTGATGTCGAAGAAATTTCATAACCTCAGAATGTCCCACAGTACTTTACAGCCAATAAAATTATTGACTGCATTGGAGTTATCTCATTGCATTCCCATGACAACAAGGGGCCAAATGACTGGATAATCTGCTTCAGTGAAGGCTCTAGAGTAATCAATATTAAGCAAGATACTACAATACATGTAGGTACAAGGAACTGCAGATTTATTTAAAAAAAAGACACAAAGTGCTGGAGTAACTCAGTCGGGTCAGGCGGCGTCTTTGAAAGACATGGATAGATGACATTTCAGGTTGGGACCTTTTATCAGACCTGAGCCGAAACGTCGCTTATCCACATCTTCCAGAGATGCTGCCTGACTCGTTGATTTACTCCAACACTTTGTCATTTTTAACTGCAAAACGTCGCTGTTTTTCATCAAATGGAGCCATGTAATTTTTGTTTTACATTCATTTGAAAGGCTAAAAGAGGCCTAAAATTATTCAATATGACAAAAGATTATTGGTGGTTCATTGCTATTGTTTAGGCTCCCACAACGTGTGACAGAAAAAATCTGCGTGAAGGATCTAAAAGTATGAACTTTTTTATTATTTAATTGCAGGCTTTTGAGAATATTTTGGATACTGTGCCTCAGGAAAATTACAAAAAGAGAAAATAAAGCACGATAAATAAGTAATTTATGTGGTGCTTAGCTTGTCTTTAAAAGATCGGAGGTTTTAAAATGTTTAGTCAGTGCAAACAAATTGAGTTCATCCTTGTGTCAACTTCAAGGAACTTCAAGGAACCTTTTGACTGATACCTCTTTGCATTGGGAATTATTGATTTAAAGAAAGTCAATAAAAATTGTTAATGGAATCCAACTGCCATGATCATATTGAATGGCGGTGCTGGCGCGAAGGGCCGAATGGCCTACTCCTGCACCTACTGTCTATTGTCTATTGTATATTGTAACTACAATACCTTTTTTGGGCTTAGATTGTTCATAAGTTCTTAAATTCTAGGAGCAGAATTGGGCCATTCGGCCCATCAAGTCTACTTCACCATTCAATCATGGCTGATCTATCTTTCCCTCTCAACCCCATTCTCCTGTTTCTCCCCATAACCTTTGATACCCGTACTAATCAAGAACATTTCAATCTCCACTTTAAAAATATTCAATGACCCCTTCCCTCACCCTCCTCAGTTCTCCAACCAGTCATACTGTCTCTGACTATGTTTTATCTCTGATTGCTTTGAACAGATATATAAAAAGTATCTAACTCCCAGCTAACAATGATCTATTCTACATTTTCCTTGATCTCCACTCCCTTTGTCCTATTTTCACACCTTACACTTCCTTATCTATGCACCTCCATCTCCGATGACATCAGTCTGAAGAAGGGTCTCGACACGAAATGTCACCCATTCCTCTCTCCAGAGATGCTGCCTGTCCAGTTGAGTTACTCCAGCATTTTGTGTCTATCTTCACAATAAATACAATGCTGCCCTCAGGAGCACCAGGAATACAAACCAATTTACACAAGCACCAATGTCATATTGATTAGATAGATAACGGTTGAAATTAATATTTGCAAAATAGGCCTAAGTTGAGCACCACTTAAAAAAAAACATATCTAAAGGTGGTGCACTCCCTCAAGAATCAACTGGTGAATGTCTAGATCTTTGACCTCCACTATCTTGAATCTAAATCTAATAATTCAAGACTGGAATGCAACAAAATCACTGCTAATCATTGCAAAAAAATCCAGAGGCCAGTTCGCGAGGTAGAGTTTGAACCACACCAAAGTGAAAATGACCAAACGCGGGACGAGATCCTTCTTAAAAGAGAGTTGCAGTTCGAGATCCTTCTTCAAAGAGAGGAGTTTATGTACATATCCCTCTGTGTGTGGTGGGTAGGGCTCATACGTGTTAGCCCGCTCTCTATACAAATGGAATATGTAAATTATTCCATACCTGTGTCAACCACCTGCTAGATATCTATGGAGGAGTCACAAATTCCACAATGGGTGCCACTATTCTGAACCAGAAACAAGAATATTTTACTCAGCACTTGGTGAGTTATAACTATCACATGTTATTTCCTGGGCATGTTTTGCTTTTAGCTCTTTTAAAACACTCTAATCACACAAATATATTGTTGACTTCACACTATTAGGACAGTGGTAGGTACTTTGTGATAACATTAATAAAAAATAGCATTGTCTTCATCTGCTTGTTAATATTCAGATCTTTGACAATGGAACTGCTGTAGAAGGGCATCAATAATCAATGCTTTGGAACTCTACAACTGCTTTAAAAGGGCATCAATAATACCGGTTCCCAAGAAGAGCAAGGTGACGTGCCTCAACGACTTTCGACCAGTGGCACTAATGTTGGTGGTGATGAAGTGCTTTGAGAGGTTGATCATGGCGCAAATCAACTCCTACCTCGACAAAAACCTGGACCCACTGCAGTTCGCTTACCACCACAACAGATCAAGAGTGGATGCGATCTCGCTGGCTCTCCACTCTGCTCTTGACCCTTGGACAACAAAAACTCATATGTCAGGCTGTTATTCATTGATTACAGCTCGGCATTTAATACAATCATCCCTCCAAGCTGGTTACCAAACTCGCAGAACTGGGTCTCTGCGCATCCCTCTGCAATTGGATCCTCGACTTCCTCATTCACAGCCCACAGATTGTTCGAATTGGTGGAAAGGTGTCAGCCTCGATAACAATCATATAACCATATAACCATATAACAATTACAGCATGGAAACAGGCCCTCTCGGCCCTTCCAGTCCGTGCCGACCATTTGTTTTCCCCTAGTCCCATCTACCTGCACTCAGACCATACCCCTCCATTCCCTTCACGTCCATATACCTATCCACTTTACTTTTAAATGTTAAAATCGATCCTGCCTCCACCACTTCTGCTGGAAGCTCATTCCACAAAGCCACCACCCTCTGAGTAAAGAAGTTCCCCCTCACGTTACCCCTAAACCTCTGTCCCTTAATTCTCATGTCATGCCCTCTTGTTTGAATCTTCCCTACCCTCAATGGGAAAAGCTTATCCACGTCAACTCTGTCTATCCCTTTCATCATTTTAAAGACCTCAATCAAGTCCCCCCTTAACCTTCTGCGCTCCAAAGAATAAAGACCTAACTTGTTCAACCTTTCTCTAACATAGTTGCTGGAACTCTGGCTATCAGCACAGGAACACCTCAGCGCTGTGTGCTCAGCCCCCCTGCTGTACTCACTCTAAACTCATGGCTGGGTAGCTGGTCATAGTGCAAACTCCATCATCAAGTTATGACACCACTGTTGTGGGACGTATCACTGATGGGGACGAGTCAGAGTATAGAAGAGAGATCGAGCGACTGTCCATATGGTGCCAGCACAATAACCTGGCCCTTAACACCAGCAAAACCAAGGAACTGATTGTGGACTTTGGAAGAGGTAGGATGAGGACCCACAATCATGTTTATATCAATGGGTCGATGGTGGAATGGGTCAAGAGCTTCAAATTCCTGGGAGTGCACATCTCTGAAGATCTCTCCTGGTCTGAGAACACTAATGCAATCATAAAGAAAGCACATCAGCGCCTCTACTTCCTGAGAAGATTACGGAGAGTCGGTTTGTCAAGGAGGACTCTCTCTAACTTCTACAGGTGCACAGTAGAGAGCATGCTGAGCGGTTGTATCGTGGTTTGGTTCGGCAACCTGAGCGCCCAGGAGTGAAAAAGACTACAAAACGCAGTAAACACTGCCCAGTCCATCATCGGCTCCGACCTCCCTACCATCGAGGGGATCTATCACAGTCGCTGCCTCAAATGGCTGGCAGCATCATCAAGGACCCGCACCATCCTGGCCACACACTCATCTCCCCGCTACCTTCAGGTAGAAGGTACAGGAGCCTGAAGACTGCAACGACCAAGTTCAGAAACAGCTCTTCCCCACAGCCATCTGGCTATTGAACTCAACTCAATCAAACCTCTGAACATTAATAGCCCATTATCTGTTTATTTGCACTTTATCTGTTTTATTTATTCATGTATGTATATATTTATACAATGGTATATGGACATACAGATCTGTTCCGTATTCATGCCTTCTATAATTCTGTTGTGCTGAAGCAAAGCAAGAATGTCATTGTCCTATCTGGGGCACATGACAATAAACTATCTTGAATCTTGAATTCCTAATCTCCTTTCAGTGGTAAAAACACAAAATCTCTGTTAGGGTAAGGTAGATAAACATCACATCTTAATTGCGATCTTGATTATAAATGAACGTGCTTTTCTATTTAATTGCAGTTCCATTAATTCGCACTGTGGCCTCCTTTACATTATTGACAAAATCCCTGTTGTAATGAATAGGGCTATTCACAGAATATCATTAAATTGCTCTCTCACTCATCAATGACTCTCTCACCCATCAAGCTGATGCATTGTGAAGTGAGTTATTCTCTCACAGAGCTATATTTCTTATCAGATGTTACTGCAACACAGGAAACACCTTAGATGCTTCGACGATAATGGAAGAGATTGCAATGCTCTTTTCAAACTTTATTTTTATTTCCAAAAATAAACTTTATTCAGAATAAAAAATGCTTACAAAGCATAAACTGTGCAAAAAGTCTTCAGCCATTCTCAGTATCTATACATTCATTTGTGTCATACCCATCTTAATCCCACCCATCTTAAAATAAAACACTGAAGAAGGGTTTCAACCTGAAACGCCACCCATTCCTTCTATCCAGAGATGCTGCCTGTCCCACTGAGTTACCCCAGCATTTTGTGTCTATCTTTAAAAAGGACAGTGCGACCTTAGGGGTGGCAGACAGGGGCGGCTTGATGCTCAAGTGACCCCTTGGAGTGATATCCCTTCCCTGTTTGAGGGGGGTACAAGTGTAAATTGTCCCTAGAGTGTGGAGGATAGTGTTAATGTGCGGGGATCGTTGGTTGGTGCGGACTCGATGGGCCGAAGGGCCTGATTCTGCGCTCTATCTGTAAACCAAACTAAACTAAATGGTGGTCCTCACCTACAGTGCCTCGGTGTTGGCTGCACCAAGCTTCAGTAAGTTCGTCAGCACATATTCCTGCAGTCTGGAATGGGCCAGTCAGCAACATTCCATGATGGACATCTCACTGTGTTGGGAGATGACCATTTTTCGGGCAAAGAGCATCTTTCAGCGAGTTGATGGTCTTCAAGCAGCACTTGAGTCCATCACCAAATGTGTCCCTAGGAACAACTGATCAAGGAGTCATCAGTTATGGAGCTGCTCAGGATGACAAGGACTCCAAAGCACTTTTCAATCATTAATAAAGAGAACCCACCCAATAGCAGAGTTAAAAGTACAGACTTTTTTCAGATTTCCAGTGTCTCAGTGCTCTGCTTTATTGCACCGTGCTGGTTATGACTAAAAGGACCTGCATGCTACAGGAATAAAACAAGAAAAAAGTAGAAGCTGAGCATAGGATTGCAAAAGAGTGGATGCTGTGAGATATGTGGACATATACAGCAAGCACCAGTCCATCACGTGTACTGACCCACCATCAAAGGGATCTATTAGAGTCGCTGCCTCAAAAAGGCAGCCAGCATCGTCCCACACCATTCTGGCCACACTCTTATTTCACTCCTGCCAGGTATAGGAGCCTGAAAGCTGCAATGTCCAGGTTCAGGAACAGCTTCTAGCCTACAACTGTTATGGCCCTGTCCCATGGTGCGAGTTCATTCCAAGAGCTCTCCCGAGTTTGCCCTGATTCAAACTGGGAGATTTACGGTAATGGCCGCTCGTCGGTACTCGGGGCTCTTGTGGACATTTTTGCAACATGTTGAAAAATCTTCACGAGTCTTCCCGAGCTTACCTGCCATTAGCGAGTCTTCCCAAGTACCTGCCGTTAGCGTTACGAGCCGCTGAGAGACGTCCCCTAGCTCCAACATACCCGCTACGTTCATTCTCCATGCTTACCACGAGTTAGATTTTTTTTTTAAACTCGGGAGAGCTCTTGGAATGAACTCATACCGTGTGACAGGGCCATTAGACTATTGAAAACTACAAATAAACTCTGAACCACAAGACTTGGGGGCATTGGTTTTCAAGAGCGGAACTCGCTATCAAAACATGGAGGGGACGGGGGACACAATATTTTGTCAGCCGTGCGCGCATGTGCACACACACACACACACACACACACACACACACACACACACACACACACACACCCACACACATGCGCGAGGCCTCGGAGGCTGAATCCAACGCTAAACAAAGATACAGTGCTGGCTGTGGGCCTGGGGATACAGCTCGCGCCTGACTCCCGACCTCTCTGGCCACCCGTGGGGGTGGGGGGGCACTCGGGTGGGGACGGGACAGCGCCCGAGACCCGGCCGTGATCGACCCTGGCTGCGGATGAGGCGCAGGTCTTGGGGGGATGTCCCCCACCTCTCAAAACATGGTGGGGACGTGTCCCCTCTGCGCCCCCCCACCCCCCCGTGTTTTCCACCCCTGTTGATTTTGTCTTTACACTTTTATTTTTTTCTTATATATAATGACTTGCGGTATGGAACTACTTAAAAGCAACAATACAACAAATACTGAGGTTATTTTATCACAAGCCATTACGAAGTGCTGAACAGGCCATCATTTTTTAAACTATTTACTCACAGGGTGAAGTAGTTTATCCTGGTCAAAGATTGAATGCAAATGGTTTGCAGAGAAACTACGAACCATTATGAAGGGTTCAAAATCTCAAGGACTCTACTGAACCCTTTCAGTCAGGTGGATTTGGAAGTAAGAATATTTCTTCTGATGCGAAGGTAGAGGTAAAAATAGAGGTAATAAGAAGGAACCACAGATGCTTGTTGCGATCAAAGAAAGACACAAAGTGAGGGAGTAACTCAATGGGTCAGCATCTCTGGAGAAAATGGATAGGTGACATATCAGGTTGCGACCCTTCTTCAGTCTGAAAATGTGTCTAAAAATATGATTAGATATGTGAAAAAAATAATCTGAATTTCCAAACGTATGGCAAGTCTAAATCTACGGCATACTGCATAATTTAGAAAATGAAGGAAACAGAGTATAATATTATATTTCCATAATTGGTTACTATCAATAGAGATTGCCTATGTTATACATTTGATTGGGTGGCAGCCATGAGATGTAGCTGAATATATATATATATTTAGACACTGCAGAAGCTGAAGCCTTGATCTAAACACAAAGCGCTGGAGAAACTCAGCAGGTCAGGCAGCATCTATGGAGGCAATGGATAGACAACATTTCTGGTTCGGACCCTTCTTCAATCTGAGCAGCAAAATGAGTTCCTCCAGTATTTTGTGTTTTGTATATTTTAGACCTATCTCTCTAAAGCCTGGGATCCCTCGTTTGGGACCCGGGAGGAGTAGAAGCTCCGACCGCCGGCCCGCGGCCTACTTCTACCGCGGGCGTGGCGGGGACTTACCAACAGGAGTGGGGTCCCTCGCCGGGGACCTCTGAAGAAGAGCTCTGACCGCCGGTCCTGCCGTCTGCGGTGCTTCTGGCTGCGGTGCGGCGGGAACTTCAAATCTTCGACCGCCGGCCTACGGCCTACACCAACCTGAAGACGCGGTCTCTGGTGGGAAAGCACCGATTCAGGACGTTCCTGGACTTTATCTGGACTTTGCCTCGTCTGAACTTCTGGATGCCCGGAGCGGAGGCTGCGGAGGGTTAGGGTCCCGACCATGGGGGAAAATGGAGGAGGACTGGCCAAATTTTGTGCCTTCCACCACAGTGATGAATGCTGTGGTGGATGTTTGTGTTAAAAAAAATTATTGTGTTTTTGTGTGTTCTTTTTTTATTGTACCGCTGCTGGCAAAGTCATTTCACTTGCACTTTATGTGCAAGTGACGAATAAAACTGATATTGATTGATAAAGAGATGGAACACTCCACTTTTGAGTACTATGCCTTCATAAATAAACAACGATTTCTTGATATTTTCAATTGACACCACTGTTATCAATGTACATGCCAGTCATCGGTTCCTGCAGTTATCATACTGCATCTGTTAAAAACATGATCAGCAGGGACACAGATGAATTTCCACTTTTTTTAATATTTTTTGAAGATACAGCATGGAAACTGTTCCTTCGACTCACCAAATCCACATCGACCATTGATCACCCATTCGCACTAGTTCTATGTTATCCCACTTTCTCACTCCACGCCCGAGGGGGCAAATTACAGAGACCAATTAACCTACAAATCACCAGGTCTATGGGACGTGGGAGGAAACTGGAGCACCCGGAGGAAACCCACATGGTCACAGGGAGAACGTACAAACTACACACTGACTGCACCGGAGGTCAGGAATGACCCCGGGTCTCTGGCACTTTGAGGCAGCAACTCTACCACTACCAGAGGCCCCGGTTTGATCCAGATTTATAGATTTTTGCAGCATGAAAATTAGCAACCATATTTCTTACATTTCAACACAAAAAATACTTTGTTGGCTTTAAAGCATCTTGAGAGATTTGGAGCAAAAGAAAACCAAATGGTTGGAGGAACAGCAGCTACGGCAACACCTATGGAGGGAAATGGGAAATGGACAGTCATCATTTTGGGGCAAGACCCTTCTTCAGAGGTTCTGAGATCGTAGAAGGAAGCAGAAAATAGTACATTTTCACTTTACCAAATCTTACATTCACTTAAAAGTTGAGCATGTGCAATATTTTATTATGTAAGTGGATTGTCTTAAACATTAAGCACAATTTTAGCATTTGCTGACTTTTATAACCAAGTTCATCACTGGAACCAATATGACACTACATCTATATTAAATACAGAAGCTTGTGTCTGTCCAATGAACCAAAGGAATTTTTCATTTAGAGTTATCATTTCAAGATCAGTTATAAATTAAACAGTTACAATGAATTGTCAAGCTTCAACATCCATTGGCCTTATTTTTTATAGAGAATCTTACTCTGGTGCCTGCCAGAGATATGATTTGAGCTGCCAGAGAGTGTTGAGTCTCACAGTAATTAGAGAGCTGGATTAACACACAGGCTTGAAGCACCCAGGGATAATTAATGTTGTTCATATTGCCTTGTCTCCGTGCCAGATCCTCTGATGATATCTTCAGTTCTCTGTTTAAATATACTTTTTAAGCAGACAGTATATGTACACAGAGGATTTGATTTATACAGTAAGGTGGGTTGACCTAGAAACTCACTAGTGGCGAAGTTGCATATCAGGTACCATCCATTTATTGTGATGGATACAAACGATTTCCTGCAGCTTTCATCATTCATTCTGCTGCAAAAGTATTTGGTGAAAATGAAACTGGGAAAAGTTATGCGCCTTGAGTTTGGTGTTTAAATTTTAAATAGGAACATGGACTTCATTTAATCCCGCAAGAGAAATTTAACAAAACGTCCTCCTGAAATATAGAGGTTAGTAAACAAAATTCTTTCACATCTTAACATGCCTGTCTTTTTTCAAAAATAAGCTTCATTCTGAATAAAAAATATACTGTATAAAAAACAAAATCTGTGCAAAAACTCCATACATTCTTTGTTTCTATATGATGTGACATACTCAGTAGTGCTCGCACTTATCTTTAAATAAAACACCCTTGCCACACATGGCCCCCATGGGGTGATTTTGCTTCCCTTGTTTGATGTCCCCTCACTGGACTCTGGTCCTCAAAGCCCAGCAGTGGAAGGACCTTAGACTATGGTCTTCACTCACAGCGCCATGTCGATGTCTGCATTAAGCTTCAGTGCAACCCTCAACAAGTACTCCGGCAGTCTGGAATGGGCCAGCCGGCAACATTCCCTGATGGATATCTCGCTGTGCTGGGAGGCCCACAAATATCGGGCAGACCAAAGAACGCCTTTCACCGAGTTGATGATCTGGCCAATTACTCGTCTCTGGCCAACTGATGGTTATTTGGCAACGGAGCTTGAAAACGCATCCATTTGCCAGTCTGATGGGAACAATTAACATAAGGCTAAGACACATCTAATTTTGGATGGCCAGCCTCATTTAGCCCAGCCAGCTGCGGATACTCAATACTTCAATACCTTTATAAATATAATGTCAGGTGGAAAGAACTGCAGATGCTGGTTATACACCGAAGATAGACACGAAATGCTGGAGCAACTCAGTGGGATATCTGGAGAGAAGAATGGGTGATGTTTTGAGTCGGTATGAAGAAGGGTTTTCACCCAAAATGTCACCCATTCTTTCTCTCCAGATATGCTACCTGTCCCACTGAGTTACTCCAGCATTTTATGTCTATCTTTGGTGTAAACCAGCAACTGCAGTTCTCTCCTACATATAACGTGTAACTTCAGTTCCCGGAAGCCTGACAATGCTCACAGGGAAGGCATTGTTACTTCACGATGCCACTTAATTTGTGAGCTAAAGTTCCCCTCCCCTGAAATCTGTGTAGCTGTCCATGAAAAACTATTTGTGTACTCGGCATGCCAATAGGAAAGACTGAAAGGATCTACAGAGAAGCATAAAGTGCATTCATTAAATACAAATCTCCAGCGTCAGTGTGACGTGAATTGGCATGTGGAGGCTGCACATGATGATGGGTCACCCAAGGAACTGGGTCGCAGAAGCACATGAGCTCAACTTGCTGCCTAGCACCAGACAGACATTTTTACACAATGAAATCATTTCCTCCTATCATTGTTTCTTTCTGTGAGGAAGCTGACCATTCACGCGCACATTTCTGAAGAGCCATTATGGGAGGCTGTGTAGAGCGCCACACTTTTAACAATAACATGCTTTTTATACCAAGCCCTGAGGGAAGCGTTACATGGAGCAATTGGAATGCATTTCATATGCACCGGAGGTCAAAAGACACTGATATCAGCTGCTTGCTCGCTATTGAAATTTAATCATGTACTGTTAGCCAAATGTTTCATTCTTCTCTGAGGTTTTAATTACTAATGGAAAAAAAAGCAAGGAAATGAAAGGCAGACAAAAGTGCTGGAGAAACTCAGCGGGTGCGGCAGCATCAATGGAGCGAAGGGAATAGGCAATGCTTCGGGCCGAAACCCTTCTTCAGACTGATGTAGGGGGGAGGGGGGGGGGACTGAGGGGGTGCTGAGAAGGGGAGGGGACAATAAGGGCTACCAGAAATTGGAGAAGTCAATGTTCATGTGAGGTGCTGCTCCTCCAATTTACGGTGGTGCTCACTTTGGCCATGGAGAAGGCCCAGGACAGAAAGATGGGATTCGGAATGGGACAGAGAGTTGAAGTGCTGAGCCACCGGGAGATCAGGTAGGTTATTGCGGATCGAGCGGAGGTGTTCAGCAAAACGATCGCCATGTCTACATTTGGTCTCACCGATGTAGATCAGCTGACATCTAGAGCAGCGGATGCAATAGATGAGGTTGGAGGAGATGCAGGTGAACCTCTGTCACACCTGGAACGACTGCTTGGGACCTTGAGTGGAGTCGAAGGGGGGAGGTAAAGCGACAAGTGTAGCATTTCTTGCGGCTGCAGGGCGAGGGGGTGGTACGGGTGGGAAGGGAATAATTGACCAGGGAGTTACGGAGTTACGGTCTTTGTGGTAAGCAGACGGGGGGGGGGGGGGGGGGGGGGGGGGAGATGGAAGTATTTCCTATTGTCAAATGTGAATGAAAATGGTTTATTTTGTACTTGCGATATTTTGATCTCAGTGGTACCCACATCTGCTATAAATGGCAAGTGCTTTATGATTTCCATTATTGGTTCCAATCTACCTGACCCAAGCCCATCAAAACCCAATGCAAATGTTTGTAAGAGTGAGGTCAAACGCAAATTGGAGGAAGAGCATCTAATTTTTCCCTTGGGCAGCTTACAACCTAGCAGTATGAATATTGATTTCTCTAACTTCAAGTGACCCTTGCATCCGCTCTCCCTCCATCCCTCCCCACCCTAGTCATCCTATTAGTTTTACTGTCATCCTGCTGGGCTTCAAATCAATCAAATCAAATCAAACAAATGTTATTGTCATTTAGAAATACATCGATATATGCAATTCCAAACAAAATTCCATTGCATTTGGCTCCCCGTGCAACACGATAATAAACAGAAGGATAAAATGGATAATAGGTTAAAATGGATAAAAGGATAAAATGGTGACAATGGTGGCAGCAATGGTGGAGAGAAGTCCCGATGATTTTTTCAGCCGTCCTCACCACTGCACGGACTTCCTGACCTCTCTGCACGGACTTCCAGTCAGAGGCTTTACAGTCCCCAAACCAGACAGAGATACAGCTGGTCAAAATGCTCTCTATGGTGCCCCTGTAGAAAGTGGTGAGGACGGGATGGGGGAGGTGAGCTCTTCTCATCCGGCGCAGAAAGTGCAATCGCTGCTGCGCTCTCTTAACTATTGATGTGATGATATTTGACCAGGTCAGACTGTAAGTGATCTGCACCTACAGGAACTTAGTGCTACTGACCAACTCCACATCGCTGTCAATGATGTGAAGTGGTGTGGGACTGTGCCGGTTTTTCCTAGAGTCACGATGACCTCCTTTGTTTTTTCGACATTCAGGATCAGGTTGTTCGTATTGCACCAGTCCACCAGTTGTTTCACCTCCTCCCTGTAAGCCAGTTTCATTGTCATTCCCAAATGAGGCCCACCACTGTTGTGTCATCTGTGTACTTCATGATGTGGTTTGTACTAAACCTGGCACAACAGTCGTGGGTCATCAGGGTAAACAGCAGTGGACTCAGGACACAGCCCTGAGGGGAGCCGGTGCTCAGAGAGATGATGTTAGAGGAGTTGTTTCCAACCCTCACTGACTGGGGTCTGTCAGTGAGGAAGTCCAGT
The DNA here is from genome assembly GCA_035221665.1 of Okamejei kenojei. NCBI lineage: Eukaryota > Metazoa > Chordata > Chondrichthyes > Rajiformes > Rajidae > Okamejei > Okamejei kenojei. The sequence goes on along the minus strand of CM069135.1, from coordinate 43,101,510 downwards.
AGCCAGTTACACATAGGGGTGCTGAGGCCCAATGGACCCAGTTTGCTTATCAGGTGCTGAGGGATGATTGTGTTGAATGCTGAACTAAAATCCATGAACAGCATTCGCACATAAGTGTTCTCCTCTAGATGTTCCAGGCTCAGATGGAGTATGGAGGATATAGCGTCCTCTGTGGAGCGGTTTGGCCTGTAAGCAAACTGGTATGGATCAAGTGTGGAGGGGAGTCTGGAGGTAATATCGTCCCTGACCAGCCTCTCGAAGCACTTCATCATTATGGGAGTGAGTGCTACAGGGCAGTAATCGTTGAAACATTGTATTTCGGATTTTTTTGGCACTGGTATGATGGTGGCAGTCTTGAAACACGATGGGACGACAGGCTGGTTCAGCGAGGTGTTGAAGATGTCCGTAAGGACATGTGCCAGCTGATCAGCACATTTGCTGAGCACCCGCCCTGGTATGTTATCAGGGCCTGCCGCCTTCCGTGCGTTCACTCCTTTTAGGGTCCTCCGGACATCCACTATATCAAGACTGAGTGCCTGTTCATCACTTTTCTCGCAAGTGTGTTATTTAATGCCTCGAACGTTCCAAAATAGTTGTTGAGTTCATTGAGGAACTCAATGTTGTCATCACAGGGTGGTGGAGCAGTCTTATAGTTTGTGATTGTTTTGATTCCCTGCCACATGCGCCTGGCATTCATGGGGTCATGAAAGAAGATCTGGATTTTCTGACCATGGGCACGCTTTGCCAGCCTGATGACTCGGTTCAGCTTGGCTCTTGCGGATCTGAGTGCCACCACGTCCCCGGATTTAAACGCGGCATTCACTGTTTTGTTAGGCTCCCCACTAAAATTCAAATGTCTTATGTTCTAATGTTAACATGCAAACCCTATCTATCTCTTTTTCCATGATCTCTAGCCACCTTCCAACCTGAAAAGCACGTTGGGTTTAATGCCCACCTCTCCGCACCTCTGCAGGATATTCCGTGACTGGAGCACGACTGCATGTTGCTGCTTGGGAATGATTCATGCCTGGAGAGTGCAAGGTGGTTCTTATGAAGCAAGAGCATCATTTTAACATGGTCCTCTTGTATATCAGTTTCCGCACATCAGGCCATACAAGTTTTGGATTCAAATCCAAAACCTAATGCCAATCACAAAATGCTAGAGTCATTCAGAAGGGTCTTGACCCAAAATATCACCCATTCCTTCTCTCCGGAGATGCTATCTGCCCAGCTGAGTTACTCCAGCATTTTGTGTCTATCTTCGATTTAAACAAGCTTCTGCAGTCCTTCCTACACCTAGTAGCCCTGTCCCACGGTGCGAGTCCACCTACGAGTTATCCCGAGTTAAAGAAAAAATCAAACTCGTGGTGTTCTACTAGATTCCAAGTTTATGTTCACGAGTTTCAATGAGTTCCCACATGTATGTCTAAGTTTGCCATTTACTTTTATTTCGGTGATGTACCAAGTTCCTCTCCCGAGTTACTCTTGAGCCAACAACGACCACCGATGTGTGGAAAAATCATCACATGCTAAAAATGATGTCATGCAGTTTTTTTTTTCACCATAAAAAGCCTCCCATGTTTAAATTTCCCATGATCATTATCTCACAATCCTTCAGGTGTTTTTGCCACTCATTTCTCATCGAGGCATGGGTTCATACAACACAGAAACAGGCTCCTCCGCCCACCATGTCCATTCCAACCATAGCCTTCCTGACCGTTATTCGAGTTTTGGCCCATATACTTTGTACACCTGGCTCCATCGTGTTCTTAGATTACGACTACAGTACTTACTGGGTTGAGAAAAAAATCATCAGATGCCCTCTATTCCGCCTGCTGCTCACGTTAAATCTACGCCCTTTGATGAGTTCAATTAATCTGATTATTGCCTGTCCTCATTCATTTCATTACACGTTCACTTGAGCAGCATGTGTCACTGCTCCAGGGATTCGGGTTCGATTCTAACCTCTAGTGCCATTTTATGGAGTTTCCCCCAAGTGCTCCCTTTCTCTCCCCGCATGCTGCTTTGTGGTAGGAATGCTCCCCGCAACACCTGCTGTGTTGTATGAACTCATGACTCGATGAGAAATGAATGGCAAAAACACCTGAAGGACTGTCACCTTGTGTCGGTGAGTGGTCGAATGGGGCTCTGGTGGGAAATTGATATGAATGAGGGCAGAAATGAGATTGAGGTAAATGAGTTTGATGGCTGGCTCAGTGGGCTGAAGGGCCTGTTTCTGCCTTTTGGGACATTTTCACCAGGTGTGTGTGCGCTGCCATACGTGAAGCTTCGCTATTTGTAAAGGTTTCTTGTCTAATGTACGTTTTTAAACTCACTGAACCCGAGTTTTGGGATTTTTCAATATATAGGCTGACGGTTAGTACATTTCCCACCCCTGTTTATTCATCACTCGGCAGACTGTATTTCGGGGATCTCGCCTCACACCTTTATCATTGGCCACGTTATCATATCCTGCACTGTTTTATCCGTGATTGTGGATGGTAGCGAACGACCCCAAAGGATATTCATGGTGGCAAAGTTTTGCAATTGCTTTATTTTTCACATAAAGGCGATTGATTTTTAAGAGTTGGTGTGGATCATTTCATTTTCAAATAATCTTATTCAAACAAGAGATGGACACAAAAAGCTGGAGTAACTCAGCAGGTCAGATGGCATCTCCGGAGAAAAGGAATAGGCGACTCTTCGGGTCGATACTCTTTTTTTCAGCGATGCTGCATGATCCGCTGAGCTACTCCAGCTTTTTGTGCCTGTCTTCGGTGTAAACCACCATCTGCAGTTCCTTCCTACACTTCTTCAAACAGGAATGCATTCACTCCCCCCCCCACCCCCTCCCCGCCCCACATAACGCATCAAACCTTGAAGCAGTAATGTGAAAGGCACATAAACGAGGGAAGTGACCTGCCGTTGAAAATCTGGAAATATTGGTTGTTGGTCGCTCTATTCCAAAGGCCAAGGTGAGATTCCCACATGTGTCTCCAGCATCAGGGGATCATTCCTGACAGGCAGACTTGGCGAACCATTTTTTACTCACCTTTTTTTTCTCTGTACAGCTGCTGAGTTAAGAGTAACCATGCGTTAATACGGTAAACTCACGAGTCACTATGGTAACCTCACGGGCTACTATGGTATTACAACGAGTTTAAAAGTATCAAAATTTTCCTTCAAGAGTATATTTGACTCGTGGAAATCTTTCAACATGTTGAAAATTTTTCACGAGTTAACACATTTCCCGAGTACATGCCGTTAGCATTACGAGTCGCTAAGTTATGTCCACGAGCTCCGGCGTTCCCGCTACGTTCATTCTACGTGATTACCGTGAGTTTGATTTGTTTTTAACTCGGGATAACACGTGGGTGGACTCGCACCGTGGGACAGGGGTTTTAATGCTCATCAATTTTGTCACCGAAAGTCCGAATTTAATAGAAGGCATGAAACAATTTATTAGGGGGAGCATTTTCTTGGAAGATCGTGTACGTCAAAATTCTGTTTCTAACTTAAATACACACATTGCTCACCAATCGATTATTTGCATACCTGCAGATTGGCAGAATTACTGGTGTTCATGTTTGCACGTGAGTTGTTTCTTCAAATTGTATTCCTGTGACTCATGGGTTAAATCAAGTCCTTTATGTTTTTTTCCATTGGCCATAATTTATTTACTAGTATTACCTCACTTGACAAGCATATCCACTCGGTCTACCATACGGGAATAACACAATAGCAAAGTCTTAAGATCTAGTCCATTTCCCCACAGTAGATCATAAAAACTGGAAATTTGACCCTGAATGCCTACTGGTGCAGAGCAGCTGATTAATCCAGTTTGATTTTCCAGTTCCTTTACTACTATCCATTATGCGACATGTGTCTCGGGAAACTGGGTTACTGTTTCAGTAGGTCACAAAAAAAGGCAGTGAGTCTAATGTAGCATTAGAGGATTAAGATGCGGCTTTTATCAGGGCAGAAGCTCAATGCGTTTTGGGATAATGCTTTGGAGCTTTGCGACTAATGTAAATGGGAAATATTCATATACAGCTGCCAATGCCTTGAGGGAATTATAATTACTACTGCAAGAGAGATCAAAGGCAAGGAGGGAACAGGCATGGCTCAATGTAAAATGATTAACTCACTGTTTTGTGCGATAAAAGGCATGAAAGTACATTTGGTATCCCTAACTTTAGCAAAACTAGATTTGATTGGGGCTAACATGTTCAAAAGAAAAGCAGCCATAAGTGTATTCAAGAGGCGGATAGCCACCTCACTGCACTAATCCATCCCAACCATCTGCTCTTTTATTGATTTATACATAAGCTATTAATGTTTATTTTTAATTTTTAATTATTTTGTTTTTAAAGTTTTTTTTATTGGTGTTCTAGTTTCACTTTTTATGTTGTTTAAAATTGTGTTCCACACCTCGGCAGCTGGCTTATTAACCTTGGCAAAGTATTATTAGACAAAAACAAACAAATGGACTATTTTAAATTCTGAGAGACTCACCTTAATTACCAGGCTCCCGGATTAAAGAATTGGGAAACAGTTGCAAGACTCTGTAGACAGAATTAGTGGGACAGTGGTTCAGCTTGTAGAACTGCTGCCTCACAGCATCAAAGACCCAGGTTAGATCCTAATCTCGGGTGCTGTTTGTGTGCAGTTTGCACATTATCCCTGTGGCTACATGGGTTTCCACCTTGCTGGAGATGGCCATTGAGTAGAAAGGAACTGCAGATGCTGGTTTAAACCAAAGATGGACACAAAAGGCTGGAGCATCTCAGCGGGTCAAGCAGCATCTCTGGAGAAAAGGAATATGTGATGTTTTGGGTTGAGACTCTCCTTCAGTTACTCCTGCATTGTGTGTCCATCTTCACCATTGACCAGCAATTTAGTGGTGCAGGTATTACTTCTCATTCTATCAACCCATGTCTGAATATTGTCCTGGTCTTGATCCTTGCAGGCATAGTCTGCCTTATTTGTCGGGGAGATTGCAGATTATATCATCTGGAAAGCATTTTGGGGCTAATGGAATCAAGGGATTTAGGGTAAAAGCAGGAACAGGTTACTGATTTTGGATGATCAGCCATAATCATATTGAATGGCGGTGCTGGCTCAAAGGGCCGAATGGCCTACTCCTGCACCTATTTTCTGTTTCCATCAACTGTTCCAATGTGGAAAGGCATCTCTTCTGGCAAGACATTGTCTACCATAAATAGTTCTACCAATGCAACCTAACCATAAAAATGTCAAAGAATAATTCAGACATCATACTGATAGCATTTCATCAAAGACTGAATGAAAGGAAAAGATGGATTGTTGAAATAATTTAACATGATGGGAAGTACATTCATATTTGGTTACTCCACAATAATGCCAAACAGCAATTGATAGCTGATTATTATCCAATCTAATCCTTAGTTTCTTTGAAATATTCCCTTTAACGGAACTATTTCTCAGTTAACAACTAATCTTGGTGTGCTTTTGCAGCACTTTGTTGAAACGTTGAGAAACTTAATTGAACATTTGAGATATCATCGACCTTTAGTACATCTGAGATGTCCTCGTTCTTTAGTAAACGTGGTTTCCTATCTACTGTCAAAGATGGATCTCTCGCTCGCATCTCCGCTGTGTCCCGTGATACGGCTCTCGCTCCCACTCCCACCAGATGGATCAACAATAGAGTTCTCCTGGTCCTCACCATTCACCTCACCAGCTTCCGCATCCACATATCATCCTCCAACATTTCCGTCACCTCCAACAAGGTATCAGAGGGCAGATACTAGCATGGATAGCAGGTTGGCTGGATGGCAGAAGGCAGAGAGTGGCAATAAAGACTTTTTTTCTGGTTGGCTGCCAGTGACTAGTGGAGTTCCGTAGGGGTCGGTGCTGGAGCTGCTTCTCTTCACGTTGTATATAAATGATTTGGATGAGGAAATTGACGGCTTTGTTGCCATGTTTGCAGATGATACAAAGATAGGCGGAGGGACGGGTAGTGTAAAGAAAGCAGGGACACTGCAGAGGGATGGACAGGTTGGGAGAGTGGGCTGCAAAGTGGCAGATGGAAAGCAGTTTTGCAAAGTGTGGAGTCATGCATTTTGGTAGTAGGAATTAAGGTGGAGACTATTTTCTAAATGGGGAAAAAATTCCAAAATTTGAGGTGCAAAAATGCAGGGGAGAAGGGGATAGAGTCTCTACAGGAAGCAAGGTGGGAAGAAGTGTAGTCTAGTTAGCTGTGGGAGACATTGAGTTTATAAAAAATGTCAGCCGATAGTCTGTCTCCTGTGATAGAGACAGTGAGATCATCAGTGCTATCTCCTGCATCCATGCAGAACTCACTGATTTCATTAACCTTACTATTAATTTCTATACTGCACTCAAATTTACTTGGACAATCTCTGACATCTCCCTGCCATTTCATGATCTCACCGTCTCCATCACAGGAGATATACTATTGACTGACATTTTTTATAAACCCACTGACTCCCACTGACTCCCATAGACTACACTGCTTCCCACCCTGCTTCCTGTAGAAACTCTCCTGCTCCCAATTCCTCCATCTATGCCACATCTGCGCCCAAGATGAGGTGTTCCATTCCAGGACATCTGAGATGTCCACAATCTTTAGAGAACGGGGGTTCCCCTCTTCCATCATAGATGAGGCCTTCACTAGGGTCTCCTCAATATCCCACAGCTCCGCTCTTGCTCCTCCTCCTCCACCCCCCAGACGCAACAAGGACAGAGTCCCCCTTATCCTCACCTTTCACACCATCAGCCGTCGCATACAGAACATAATCCTTCGGCATTTTCACCTCCTCCAATTGGATCCCACCACTAGCCACATCTTCCCATCTCCATCCCTTTCTGCTTTCTGCAGTGACCGTTCCCCCTGCAACTTCCAGGTTAACTCGTCCCTTCCCACCCAGGTACTTTCCCCTGCAACCGCAGGACATGCAATACCTGTCCCTATACCTTCCCCCTCGACTCTGTCCAAGGACCCTGACATTCTTTCCAGGGACGCAGAAGTTTACTTGTACCTCTTCCAAACTCATCTACTGTATCTGCTGTTCCAGGTGTGGACTCCAATGTATCGGCGAGGCCAAGCGCAGGCTCGGCGATCGTTTAGCTGAACACCTTCGCTCAGTCCGCCTAAACCTACCTGATCTCCTGGTTGCTCAACACTTTAACTCCCTCTCCCTTTCCCACACTGACCTTTCTGTCCTGGGCCTCCTCCGTTGTCAGAGCGAGGTCCAGCACAAATTGGAGGAACAACACCTCATATTTTGCTTGGGCAGTTTACACCCCAGCGGTATGAATATTAAATTCTCTATCTTCAAGTAACCTTAGCCTTCCCTCTCTTTCCATCCCTCCCCCCATCCCATTTCTCCTAGTCTGACTGTTCTTGTTTACATTTTATCTCTGTTTGCTTTGTTGTTACCTTCTCCCAGCTAACAATGATCTATTCTACCTGTTACTTGATCTCCAACCCCTTTGTCTCATTGTAACACTTTACATTTCCTTATCTCTGTATCTCCCTCTCGCCTGGTTCAGTCTGAAGAAAGGTCTCAACCTGAAACATCACAATCTGAAACATCACCCATTCCTTCTAGCCAGAGATGATGCCTCTCCTGCTAAGTTACTCCAGCATTTAGTGTCTATCTTCAGTTTCAAACCAATATATATGATGTTTGTTCTGAAATCAAAACACATTAAAAAGATAGTAGCTGCATAACCATAAAAATCACCAGGGGAGAGAATATAATGATTAGATGTGGACAGGTACTGACAGTTGATATGTCCGACCTAGAATTGCCTTTAATTCTGTTTCTCTTTCATATTTTGAACAGAATCTTTGAATTATAATAGCTTTTCAATGTTGGAAATAAAGATTGTTGAAGGCTAATAATTTGGTTATCTATATCTCTTCCATTCGGGGAAAAATCTATGTTTGGCAATTTGGGCATGTTACATGAACCCCCCTGACAATGTTAAAACTTGTAATGTATTAGCATTTCAGTCAGCAATGCAAATTAATCAAGGACGAGTCACACCCCGGCTACTCCCTCTTCTCCCCTCTCCTATCGGGCAAAAAGTTATAGAAGTGTGTAAAAGAGCAGCTCCAGATTCAGGGACAGTTTCTTCCCAGCTGTTATCAGGTCAACTGGACCATCCTTCCAATAACTAGAGAGCGGTCCTGAGCTATTGTCTACTTCATTGGAGACCCTCGGACTATCATTGGTCAGATTTTACTGACTTTATCTTGCACTAAACGTTATTCACGTTATTCCCTTTATCATGTATCTGTACACTCTGGATGGTTCGATTGTAATTATGTATTGTCTTTCACTGTACATCGCTACATGTGACAATAAATTAAACTCAAACTCAAATTTACAGTCTATCTTTTCCAGGAAACTTTTTCACCTTTTTTTTTGACTGCATTACATCAGTAAATGTATTAAGTAATTTGCATGATATTTATTTCTTTGTTTAAAAGTCAATAAGACATTTTTTAAACTCAGCTGTCATATTATTGCATGGCATGGTTCTAACTCATTGGATTTTGCATCTGGCGGTTATCAGGAATTCCATTTTGTAGAAGCCTTGCTTGAAGCATTTCAATTTTTAATGTGTGTGTGTCAGAAAGCCAGACAGGCAGATAGAGGCCGAGAAGAGACAGAGATATGGTGCAGCTCTGTTTACCATTACCTTGAACTCCTGTTCTTCTCTCAGTCTCTGAGGGCTCTGGTACTACATTCTTTTGTGTTACGGTGGAAGTGAGAAAATTAGTTACTTTGGGGTTAGGTTTCAGAGCTTCAAACACATCGGTGCTTTCAAAGTAGAATTTGCAAATCTGATCCCAATATTTGTACATACCGCGTGAATTTCCCTACCCTGCTGTTGAACTAATAACATTTCCTCCTTTGTAACACCATAAAATATCTATACATATTCATTACCATATTGCCAGAAATTAAACATAATCTCTCCCTTTCATCCAGATGAACCACTTGAGCTTTACAGCACTGAAGACCATTCAATCTATTGTGCGGGTTTAAACTCTGAATGACTGCCGTACTAGGTCTCATTCCCCTTCCCTTTCCACCAAATCTGTGACGCTATTCTTTTCCAGCTACTGATCTATCCTTGTTCTAAACATGATGATATATTCTGCTTCCTGGTAGGACGTAACATGTCCTAACAAATCTCTGATCCAACCAAAAATATAGCCCAGCTTCCTTTTTGTGTTTCATGGTGAAGTTATGACCATTGATTTCCAAGTCACCAACTGATGGAAATAATGTTTCTCCCTTTTCCAAATTCTTCATTAAGCACATGAACATATACATTTTGAGCACTGGAAGGCCACTCAACCCTTCAAGTCTGTTCCACCATTCAATAACATCAAGACAATCTGATTATACTCTTGACACAACATTCCCTCATACCCACAATAAACTCCCTCTCCTTTCTTTATCCAGTATCCCTATACTGATGCCTCAAAATATTCAAATACAGGTTCCACTGTCTCATTCAGAGATACAGCTTGGAAACAGGCCCTTCGGCCCACCGAGTCCACACCGACCATGGATCCCACATATACTAGTTCTATGTTATCCCACGTTTGCATACTGCACATTAGATGCATTTTACAGAACCAATCCTGAAGATAGACAAAAAAAAGCAAGAGTAACTCAGCGGGTCAGGCAGCATCTCTGGAGAAAAGGAAGAGGTGACGTTTCGGGTTGAGACCCTTCTTCAGGCTGAGAGTTAGAGGAAAGGGAAATTAGAGATATAGATGTACATAGAACAAATGAATGAAAGATATACAAAAAGCACCAATTATCAAGGAAAGGTGGAGCCCACAATGGTCCATTGTTGGCAACCTGAACATCTTTGGGATGTGGGAAGAAAAAGGAGCACCCACAGGAAACCCACACAGGCATAGAGTGAATGTATAAACTCTGCATAGACAGCATCCAAGGTCAGGATCAAACCCGACTTTCTGGTGTCTGGTGGCAGCAGCTTTACAGTGCTGAGAGAAGGAAATCCACCTTATCTTTGTCATATATAGGTGACCACTTATTTTTAAACAGTTACCTTTTGTTTCTGAATTCTCCCATCCTGCAATTTGCACAGCTTAAACACACAGGCAAACCACAACAACTCACCGATAACAAGTACATCTATCTATACATAACTAAAACTCTCATGCAGCATTTAGGCATGCAGATGCAGCAGGCTGTGAAGAAAGCGAATGGTATGTTGGCATTCATAGCAAAAGGATTTGAGTACAAGAGCAGGGAGGTTCTACTGCAGTTGTACAGGGTCTTGTGAGGCCACACCTGGAGTATTGCGTACAGTTTTGGTCTTCTAATCTGAGGAAAGACATTCTTGCCATAGAGGGAGTACAGAGAAGGTTCACCAGACTGATTCCTGGGATGGCACGACTTCCATATGAAGAAAGACTGGATAGACTTGGCTTGTACTCGCTGGAATTTAGAAGATTGAGGGGTGATCTCATAGAGACTTACAAAATTCTTAAGGGATTGGACAGGCTAGATGCAGGAAGATTGTTCCCGATGTTGGGGAAGTCCAGGACAAAGGGTCACAGTTTAAGGATAAGGGGGAAGTCTTTTAGGACCGAGATGAGAAAATCGTTTTTCACACAGAGAGTGGTGAATCTGTGGAATTCTCTGCCACAGAAGGTAGTTGAGGCCAGTTCGTTGGCCATATTTAAGGGAGTTGGATGTGGCCCTTGTGGCTGAAGGGATCAGGGGATATGGAGAGAAGGCAGGTACAGGATACTGAGTTGGATGATCAGCCATTATCATATTGAATGGCGGTGCAGGCTCGAAGGGCTGAATGGCCTGCTTCTGCACCTAATTTCTATGTTTCTATGTTTCATCTTGTTATCTTCCGGTATGCGTTGTTTTTACATCTGCAAAAATGTTATGCGATAGCACTACAATTTTTCGCCACCTTACTCACCGTTGTCCTGTGCTGCAAATGTTCTGATTGGTGGTATATTTTAAAAGTTATTAAGGTTTTAAAATCCTAAAACCGCGCATGCACAGATTGGTCTCCTCACGGCCGGGACGGCGACACCCCTTCTTGCATCATTGCGGGGGAGAGTGGGGGGATTGATGGAGAGGAGCGGGTAGGGAGGTAGAGGGAGGGGAAAGTGGAGGAGGTGAGAAGGGAGAATGGGGGAGAATGGGGGAGGGGGATAAGAGGAGGGTAGGGGAGGTAGGGAGGGGAGAGTTATGGAGGGAGGGAGGGAGTGACTGAGGGTATGGGAAAGGAGAGGGAGGTAGAGGTGAGGGAGGAATTGGGGAGGTGAGGAGGATAGGGGAAAGAAGAGGGAGGGTGGAGGGTAAGAGAGTGCTGGGGATGAGGGGAAGTGAGCCGTGCCTGCGCAGTTAGGGGCTATGGGTGAGTGGTGGAATATTGCATTGGGGGAATGGGTTGCATTGGGGGTCCAGGCCTCCCGTGTGACGGGAACCCAACGGGTCCCACGTAGTCTAGTTACAAATAAAAACAAAGAGCTGTGAATGCTTTTTTACAAAAAAAAGACACAAAGTGCTGGAGTAACTCAACAGGTCGGGCAGTATCTCTGGAGAACATGGACTGGTGATGTTTTGTGTCGGAGCCCCTTCTTTGGATGTTACCATTGAATGTTGAAATATATTCATATAACTTCATGCTTTGATGTCTCTTTGCCTAACATTGCCAACTATTATAAAAGCTTGTTGCAACTCATTATAGGCAAGGTCTGAGGCTTTCAGGTTTATTTATGACATGGAAGAAGGCCATTCATCCCATCAGCTTCCAACATTTGTTTCAGTCTCCCATTTATTACTTCTATTAATTCTCTGTAGTTTTACAATCTTTCTGATTCATTAAAAAATTAAAAACTAGAACTTGGTGAAACTAAAACTAAAAATGTGGTGCATGTCTACCAGGAACAACTTGCTATCGGCTTGAGCATAATTAGTGATTTGCTACATTTTTTAAGTGGTATGACCTAAAAATCATCATATTGCTCATAATCATGTTTTACTCTCAAAAGCACTATTTCATTTATATCTGTCTACAACAATTTTCAGTGCAAAAGAAAAAGACATAAAGTGCTGGACTACCTCTGCAGGACAGGCAGCATCTCTGGAGAACACAGATGGGTGATGATTCGGGTCATGACCCTTCTTCAGACCCGAAATATCACCAATCCATGTTTTGCTACTTAACCCGCTGAGCGAGTTTTAGTTTAGTTTTGTTTATTATTGTAACGTGTATCGAGGTACAGTGAAAAGCTTTTGTTTGCGTGCTATCCAGTCGAGGAAAAGATTATACATGTTTACAATCAAGTCATCCAAGGTGCACAGATATAGGATAAAGGGTACACCATTTATTGCAGGATATAACATTTGATAAAGTCTGATTAAGATATTTCAAATGTCCCCAATGAGGTAGATGGGAGGTCAGGACTCCACTCTAGATTATGAGAGGATCATTCGGTTACTTAAACTTTGCCTTTGCCTTACCTACTCCAGCACTTTGTGTCTTTTTTGTGAACCAGCATCTGCAGGTTGTAACTACAATTTTCAGTACAGAATCTCCTGAATATTGAACAGGCAATATAGTTCATGTAAAAAATAACTAGTCATTGTCAAACAACCAGAACACAAATCAGCTTATTTCCGAATCATCTGTTTTCTTTTAAAATCTATTCAGCTTATACAGACTACCATTCAGTTTTAGCAAAGAGCAATTTTTCAGTTGCTTGTAAAATTGAATGATACTTAAAATTAACATGATTGATGGTTGGTAAGATCTAACGTATAATTTCCCTTTACTTATCTCTAATATGATTAGAATATGAATGATGAGTGAATCAATGACTGGTACAATTGCACACACATGAGTAATAAGGATTTAAGCATACAATTCTTATTGTTTAAAGCAGCGGTTAACTTGTAATTTATTTTGTACATCAGTTTTAGCATCTATGGCTGTTCAAAATCAACATATGCTTTCAAATGACAGAAGTACTTTGCCACCAAAGCTATTGGGAGAGGTTGAGTAGGCTGGGACTCTATTCCTTGGAGCACAGGAGGATGAGGGGTGATCTTATAGAAGTGTATAAAATCATGAGAGGAATAGATCAGGTAGACGCACAGAGCCTCTTGTCCAGAGTTGGGGAAATCAAGGACCAGAGGATGAACGTTTAGGATGATGGTGAAAAGATTTAATGGGAATCTGAGGGGTAACTTTTTCATACAAAGGGTGGTGGGTGTATGGAACAAGCTGCCAGAGGAGGTAGTTGAGGCAGGACTGTTGCAACTTTTAAGAAACAATTAGATGGGTGCATGGATAGGACAGGTTTGAAGGGATATGGGCTACACACAGGCGGGTGTGACTAATGTAGTTGGGATGTTGGCCGGTGTGGGCAAGTTGGGCCAAAGGGCATGTTTCCACGCTGTATCTCTCTATGACACTGAGTTTTGGGTGAAGGGCCATTGGATATGTTCTACATGGACCACTCCTTGCTGTGTACACATCCTAGATGTAGTTGATAAGCACTCCTCTGTTGAAAATGCAGGGAAACTTTTTTGCAATTCTCCTAGGTGTATTTAATTTGAATGCTTTTTAAGATCTTTTTTTCTGCAAATTCTGCCTAAATCCTCCCACTGGACTGAAATAGTTCACTCTTCCTTAGTATTCCCTCAGTCTGAAATTCAGCAGTCCACCATCAGAGTATAGATCTCCAAGTTCCAGCAATTTGCCTCCTTAATGTTCTCCATCCTTCTACCCTTCTACCACTTGTAGGTTCTCCTTAAAAACCGTCCTCCCTCCTTCCATGGCGTGATGTCTTATCAGTCTGGCAACAGTCACATGAAGAATCTTGACCTTTCTCTGAGCTAAAGACAATATATATCAATTATTGATGGGTTTTATATGATCATGTATTCCAGTAGATGTAATGATCAATGTGGGTGAAGGGGATCCAGTTGATGTAGCGTATTTATATTTCCAGAGGATAGGCAATAGGATGCCACATGAATACTGTGCAAGGTATGAGTTCATGGCATTGGATCCATATATGAGCATGGATAGAGGCTACCTAAGATGTTTACAACCTAAGATGTTTAATCAGGTTACAGGATGGTGGGGTGCCAATGTTTACAAGGAGAATGCCGTCTTTTAGTTTAGTTTAGAGACCCAGCATGAAAACAGGCCCTTCTGCTCACCGGATTCACATCAACCATCGGTCACTCGTTTACACTAGTTCTATGTTTTTCCACTTTTGCATCCACTACTTACACACTAGGGGCAATTTACAGAGACATACAAACATACAAACCTGCATATCTTTGCAACATGGGAGGAAACCAGAGCACCCAGAGGAACAGGGAGAAAGTGCAAACTCCACACAGACAGCACTTGATGTCAGGATTGAACCCAGGTCTCTGGCACTGTGAGGCAGCTGCTCTGCCAGCTGCACCACTGTAGCTCCCTGAGAGAGAGTAATTTAGTTAGAAAGTTGGCAATTACATTTAAAAGAGATTAAAGGATATTCAACATTCTGGTTAGCCTGGCCAAAAGGTTGTGGGCTGTTTGTAAAAATTCAGCGACTGCCCTCGTCTCCTTAAGATAGGTGGTGCTTCACAATAGCAGCTGTTATTTCTTTTGGTAGGAACACATTTACTAGGTGTGATCAAGTGGTGTCTTTTTTTCATAAAGGATAGAAACCACAGGATTAATTAGCAAAAAAGTTATCAGGAAAAGCAGGTCGTTTTCAGGCTGAGGTATAATTAATAGGTTGCCGCAGGGACCAGTGCTCAGGCTTCAATTAATTACAAAGAGTATTAATGACTTACAGTAAATGGAGAGGCCAGTATTTTCTGGCCAAACCTGCTGACAAAACAAAGATAGATGAGAAAGCATGTTGTGAGTTGAGCACATGAAGTCTCTAAGATTAAGTGAGAGAACAAACATTGAACACATAGCATATAATGTGGGGAACTCCAAGGTTTTACACTTTGGTGAGAAGGATAGAAAAGCAGAATATTATTCAAAAGAAGAAAGAATATATATGTGTAGGAAGGAAATGCAGATAGACACAAAAAGCTGGAGTAACTCAGCAGGTCAGGCAGCATCTCCGGAAAAAAAGGAATCGAGACCCTTCTTCAGACCGAGAGTCAGGGGAGAGGGAAACAAGAGGATGAAAAACTACATAGAAAAAATGAATTAAAGGAGTGCAAAAGGACAAATCATAGGCAAAAATTATGATCAAGAAAAAGTGGAGCCCACAATGGTCCATTGTTGGCTGCGGAGAAGGTGATAATAAGTGGTACAAACAGACAAACTCAGCAGGGCAACAGTGAAATTAATACAACAACTGGGGTGGGGAAGGGATGGAGAGAGAGGGGATGCATGGGCTACTTGTAGTTAGAGAAATCAAAATTCATACCACGAGGTTGTAAGCTGTCCAAGCGAAATAGTGGAGAAGAATGGATCAACAGTTGTGTGGTATGCAACCGTTAAAAACTGGGTGCTGCACATTAACAATTTAAAGCAACATTTTATATTCAAAATACAAAATAAATATTTTGACAAAGTTGCAATCAAGTACAGCAGCTGACCTTCAGCAGGTTACCGGCCTAAAGAAAGTTTAGAGCTGTTATGTAAGTACATTCCAATTCCTCGGTAATAGCACATTTTCAAACGAACAAAACATAAAGTCTGAAGTAACAAGTCTACTTATATTGGATAATTGTCGAGGCCAGAGAGGTTGTTCAGCAGCAATAATGATTTATGAGTGCTTTAAAATGGATACACACAATTAATAACTCTACTTTCTGCAGTATTACTAATTTGTGCATCGACCTTGCTCACAAAGCAACTTCATGGGATTCAATGTACTTCACTCATGAGATGCAAAGTTTTTTAGCTGTTTTTGTAAGGCTAACAGTTAGCAACTTGCTTTTTTCCACTTTTAAGTGTGCTCCTGGCCTTGACAGCAGTCATGTGATTTGTACATAAATAACCATTAGGTGCACTGTTATTTCAACAATAAATTTTAGCCCATTATAACGATAACTGGACCATCAAGTCAACTTAAAGGATCAGTGTTCTTTAATTGGAAGTTATATACTATCCTCTGCCCTTTTATCATAAAGTTCAAAGCCTTGGAAATCTCTTTATTTCTCAAACATGATAGCAGTCTTGAAATACTGTCAATTTTTATAGATAATTTCTCTTAGGGAATTTGATAAATCTCGAGTCCCTGATTCAAATTACTCCTGGGCACCAAAGCAAAATGAGTTTGTGATTTCAAGTCCAAAACTACACCATGTATACCCCTGGCGCAGGAGGCTAAAGCTGTATCAACTAGAGTCCTGTAGGCATAAGGCATCACAAATACTGGAATCTTGCTTAGCACACAAATCTTGCATAGCACACACGCTGCCTCGTCAAGTCCACTAGCATAATCAAGGATAGGTCTCACCACTAACACTCCCTCCCCTCTCCTCTCCCATCAGACAAGAGGTACAGAAGTGTGAAGACACATACCTCCAGATTCATGGACTGTTTTTTCCCAGTTGTTATCAGGGAACTGAATCATCCTATCACCAATTCAGCAGCGGTCCTGAGCTAACATCTACTTAATTAGAAACCCTTGGACTTTCTTTAATTGAACTTCACTGGACTTTATCTTACACTAAACATTATTCCCTTTATCCTGTATCTGAACACTGCGGATGGCTTGATTGTAATCACGTATAGTCTTTCTACTGACTAGAGAGCATGCAACATAAAACATGTTTCACTGTACCTCGGTACACGTGACATTAAACTAAACTGAACTAAACTAAACTGGAGTACCTCAGAAAGTCAGGCAGCAACTTTGGAGGACATGGATAGCTGACTTTTCAGGTCAAGACCCTTCTTCAGATCCAGTTAAAAGAAAGGTCGTGATTGGAAACATTACCTATCCATGTTGTTCAGAGATGCTGCCTGATCCAGTGAGTTACTCGAGCACTTTATGTTCAACTGGAGTCCTGCCAGATACTGCCCATGAGATGAGTACTGTTCGCTATGTGCCCACATTTACTCTGCAGTATCAGAGAGGTGCCAGCCATAATGCGATTAAATAAAAGTTTTCTTTGGCAGTCCTTTTGGATGAATTGCTCCCACTCCAGTGAGGGTCCTGGGATATCTGAAAGGTCTGAAAGATCTGAACTATCTGAAAGCACTATTATTGTTTTTTTTTTTGTATGTACATATGTGAGCATGTGTATATGCGTACATATATCTTCTATATTACTAACAGTCTGACCTTGACCGCTTTTGGCTCGCTGTGCTGTGATTTCCGAGAGAACGCCACCACCTACGGCCGTCATATTTGGCCACCTGCCTCAGAGCCGCCCTCCACCTTCCGGGACCGGAGGATTTTTCCCATCGATGAAAAATCAGAGAGATATTAATGTTTTTTTAAATTTTTGCCATTCTCTCTGCTGCCCCTGCTGGTGGGAGGGGGCGAGTGACTATAAAACCCGGAAATGGTGTGCCTCACTCAGTCTCTGCAACATGGAGGAAGCAAGAAGGTCATGTCTCTCTGAATAACACTAAACACGTCTACTCAAATGTGAGTGCCCTTAATGTGGTTTGAAAATCAAAATATGGTTGGTTTCAAGTAGAAATGCACTGCAAATGGCTGTCTTTGGGGAAGGTGGGAATGCACTGCAAATGGCTGTCTTTGCGGTGAGGTGGGAATGCACTGCAAATGGCTGTCTTTGGGGTGAGGTGGGAATGCACTGCAAATGGCTGTCTTTGGGGTGAGGTGGGAATGCACTGGAAATGGCTGTCTTTTGGGTGAGGTGGGAATGCACTGCAAATGGCTGTCTTTGGGGTGAGGTGGGAATGCACTGCAAATGGCTGTTTGGGCGAGGGGGAGGGTTGGGGGGAAGTGGAAATGCACTGCAAATGGCTGTCTTTGGGGTGAAGTGGAAATGGATTGCAAATGGCTCTTTAGGTGGGGGGCGTTTGAGGTGAAGTGGAAATGCACTGCAAATGGCTGTTTGGCGGGGGGGGTGGGTGTGTTGGGGTGAAGTGGAGATGCACTGCAAATGGCTGTTTGGGCAGGGTGGGGTTTGGGTTGAAGTGGAAATGCACTGCAAATAGCTGTTTGAGCGGGGGGGGGGGGGGGGGGGGTTGGGTTGAAGTGGAAATGCACTGCAAATGGCTGTTTTAGTCAACTGTTTGCACTATATTGATTTTAGATAAAATGCTACCACTTACGGCTGTGACTTTTTAACCATCTTACTCAGTCCCCCTCCGCTCATCAGGTGCAGAGGATTCGTCCCATCAATTAATAATAAAAGTGTTTAGTGTTTAATAAATGTTGAGAATCTCACTCCTGTGAATCACGCCATGAAGGCCACACCTGTTCCGGTGGGAGGGGGAGGGATTATAAACCCGGACGTGTGGGTGTGGTTCAGTCTCTGCATGATGGGGGAGGGAGTGGTCACGACTCTGTCTGAGCTGTGAATCAACTGAACACACTGAATGTCTACTGAACTGTGAGTGTGGTGTTTTGTGTGGTCTTTATGGTGGTTTTACCCTGCTTGAAATGGTATGAAACTGCATTTGAATGTGGTGTCGTGCACCCTGCATGAAATGGTATGAAGCTGCGTTTGAATTTGGTGGCCTTGCACCCTCCTTGAATTGGTATGAAACTGCACTTGAATTTAGTGGCCTTGCACCCTGCCTGAAGTGGTAGGAAACTGAACCTGAATTTGTTGGCCTTGCACCCTGCTTGAAGTGGTATGAAACTGCACTTGAATTTTGTGGCCATGCATCCTGCTCGAAGAGGTAAGAAACTGCACTTGAATTTAGTGGCCTTGCACCCTGCTTGAAATGGTAGGAATACAGATTTGAATTTGGTGGCCTTGCACTCTGCTTGAAATGGAATTTCAACGAATAGCCATGAGTCAACTGCCAGCCCACCAGCCGAGAGTGAGCTGCCAGCACATCATGCGTGAGGGACTGAGCTGCCACCTCAAGACTCCATTTGGCCCACAATGTCCATACTAGCCCTCTGGAGACCAGTAGTGCCTGCAGCCAACAACACCCATACCAGTGCACCAGAAAGCACCCCCCCACCCCCCACTGGCAACCAATATTGGAATTGGTGTAGAGGTGGAATATTGCGTCAGGGGACCAGCCCTCCTGTGTGAACAAGGGACCCAACGGGTCCCACTTAGTCTAGTATGTATATTTAAACACACACAAAAACACAATAAAAGTGCTTTCAGATATATGATCTATATACAGTATATGTGTATTTGTGAGTATGTGTAGCAGGGAGCGTGAACTCAATTTGTGGAGGGAGGGCGGGTTGCGGGCAACATCTGAGGAAAGTTCTGGAATTCTTTTGTAAAACGCCAATCAATGTTTGAGTCAATGAATAGACTCAATTTTTGACTCGATAACCCCGCCATCCTACACTCCCCCAGCCCCTGTCACCCCTCCTCCCCCCCCCACGCCCCCCCCACCCCCCCCCACGCCCCCCACACCCCCCCCACCCCACCCCACCGCCCCCCCCCCGTGCGGCCCAGTCGGACTGAAGATGGTGGCGCGCAGCATTCTCTTTCAAGTTGCTGCTGTCGATACCGTTGGCAACACCCAAAGCAATATTCCACCACTCACCAGTTCCCCCAATGCAACTCTCTCTGTCCCTCTCTCCCTCACTCCCTCACTCCCTCTCTCCCTCTCCCTCTCTCCCTCTCCCCTCCCCTCTCTTCCCCCTCCCCCTCCCCGTTCCCCCTCCCCCTCCCCTCCCGCCCCCTCCCCCTCCACCCGCCCCCTCCCCCTCCCCCTCCCACTCCCTCTCTCCCTCTCCCCACCCCCCCTCTCTCCCTGAATGGTGAGGCGCAGTATTCTCCTCCAAGCTTTTGCTGCCATTACCGTTGGCAATGTCCCAATGTGATATAATTGTCGCACTCGGCAGCTTGTGTAAATGAGAGCCCATTGTGATTGGTGGACTGTGAGATGACATTGTGACATCATCGCTGGAAGCTGTTGGCTCTTTCTCTCGGAAGATGTTTTTGGCTTTTAAAAAAACCTTTAATTATCAATAACACGCAAAATATAACATCAAATCTGAAGGGAACCTGATTATCGTGATGACCGGAAAAATGTGAGTACGATTCTGTAAAGTTTTCAGCACTACCGCATAGCATTTTGGCGAAGATACAAAAGCACACACACATACACATACAAGATGAGGCTTTTACAAGTATACTAGACCAAGTGAAACCCGTCAGGCCCCATCCCCCAACGCAGGTTGAGGGGGTGCGGCGTCAGCGTTCACTCCGGGGTGGGGAAGGGGGTGGGGGGTGGGGGGTGGGTGGGTGCGG
Organism: Okamejei kenojei; assembly: GCA_035221665.1. Classification (NCBI taxonomy): domain Eukaryota; kingdom Metazoa; phylum Chordata; class Chondrichthyes; order Rajiformes; family Rajidae; genus Okamejei; species Okamejei kenojei. The sequence goes on along the minus strand of CM069135.1, from coordinate 43,081,078 downwards.
AGGCGGGGGGGGGGGGGTGTTGGTGGTGGGGGTGGGTGGGGGGATTTGGTGGCATGGGGGGGGCAATGAGAGTTTCCTCTCCCCCCCCCCCACCGATCGGCCCTCCCTACTCCCTGCCTTGTGGCCAATCACCAGGATTGTGGGGCAGCAACCTTGTTACCATTGGCAATGTCCCATTGTGATGTCATTGTGGCAGTCAGCAGCTTCAGAGCGCATTCTGATTGATGCAGTGTGAGTGGCATTGTGACATCATCACTGGAAACTCCTGGAAAAAGGGCTGTCGGTGAGAACGCAGATTTTGTTTTTACTTTAATCATGAATAACTTGTGAAATAGCATGAAATTTGAAGTGAACCTGATTTCAGCATGGAGGGGAATCAGAATTTGAAGAGCAGCCCCTTCAGATATTAGTGCAGTGGCAGCAACCTCGTTACCGTTGGCAACGTCCCATTGTGATGTCATTTGTAAATGAGATCCATTGTGATTGGACGTCTGAGAGATGGCATTGTGACCTCATCACTGGAAGGTGCTGCAAGAGTCTGCCACTGAAAAGCAGTTTTTTTTTTCAAATGTAGCTATTAAAAAAAACTTTAGTCATGAATAACTATTGAAATATGTCATGAAATCTTAAGTGAAGCTGAGTACGGTGTGGGACCAAAATGCAACCAGAACTTGAGGAGCAGCCCCTTCAGATATTGGTAGAGAGGCAGCAACCTCGTTACCGTTGGCAACGTCCCATTGTGATGTCTTTGTGGCAGTTGGCAGCCAGCTTTAGCGCCCATTGTTACCTTCGGCAAGTGTACACAAAAAGCTGGAGAAACTCAGCGGGTGCAGCAGCATCTAAGGAGCGAAGGAGATAGGCGACGTTTCGGGTCGAGACCCTTCTTCAGACCTTCGGTAACATCCCATTGTGATGTAATTGTGGCAGTTGGCAGCCAGCTTGAGAGCCCATTTTGATTGGCGCACTGTGAGAGGCATTGTTACATCATCACTGTGAGAAGGCTGGAAGCTGTCTGTGAGAAGGCAGTTTTGGGCTTTTTTTAAACTTTAATCATGAATAACTTTTGAAATCTAGCATGAAATGTTAGTGAACCTGAGTACGGCATGGAGGGGAAAAATGTGAGTAAGAATTTCAGTGCTACGGCATACGTTTTTGAGGAAGATACAAATATCACACACACACACACACACACACACACACACACACACACACACACACACACACACACACACACACACACACACACACACACACACACACACACACACACACACACACACACACACAAGATGAGACATTTATAGGTATACTAGCCCAAGTGGGACCCGTTGGGGCCCGTCTCCTCAACACGTGGTTGCAGGGGGATGCAGCAGCCTGCGGCATCACACACACACTAACCGACCACTCACATACACACAATAACCACCCTCCACACACACACACTAACCACCCCCATTGATATTATATTAATATTATTCATTCACTCCTTTTACCCCATCCCCTGCCCTATCCACTCACGCATAGCCCGCCAACTCACAGGCGCGGCTAGAGAGGGATGAGAGTAGAGAGAGAGGGACACAGAGACATAGAGAGGGGCACAGAGAGGGGCACAGAGAGGGGCACAGAGAGGGGCACAAAGAGAGACACAAAGGCACACAGAGCGACACAGAGGCACACAGAGCAACACAGAGGCAAACAGAGGGACACAGAGGCACAGAGAGGGACACAGAGGCACGGAGAGGGACACAGAGGAACAGAGAGGGAAACAGCGGCACAGAGAGGGAGGGAAGGGGGGAGAGTGAGCGAGAGGAAGCATGGAGGTAGAGAGGGAGCAGGGTGGGGGGACAGAGAGGGAGGGGGGTGGAGTTTGAGGGGTGGGGGGGCGTCGTCACAGGGGAGGGCTGGTTTCCAAATGCAGTAATCCCTCGCTCCTGGCTGCAAAACACACCCATCCCTTACCCGTTGCCCCCACGGGAGGCAGAGAGGGAGCGTGAGGGGGGTAAGAAAGGGAGGGGGCAGAGTTTTTGAGGGGAGGGGGTGTCGCGTTGTCAGAGGGGAGGGTAGGTTCCCGAACCTTGCTCCCGGCTGCAGGCTCTGCTCTATGATCTTTGGCAGGCAAGGCCTGAGTATGGGGGGTGTGGTCAGGGGGGTGTGACGTCATTCACAGCGCGAGCAAGAAGACAGCTTTTTTTTTTTCAAATATCTTTCGGCATCAACGGCCGGGAGACGAGACGGACCCGGCAGCTCTAATACAGGGCCCAACTTGCTCGTTCTTCACTCGCAGGGCATGCCGCAGTCTTCAGCTATAATCTTCGGTGTTCAGTTGACAGAACGACTTTTGAGCAATGGGGGGGAGGAGATAGGGGTGGGAGGTGACGTCAATCGCAGCACGAGCAGATGGCACGGCAGGCAGGCAGCTCCATTGTCACGTCATCAGCGAAACAAACTGGCATTTTGAATTCAACTTTTGATCAGATTTGTGAAGATTTTTATTAATAACTGAAGGAATAAAGCAGGAAATTTTCAGGTAAGCCAATTTTTTACTCCAGGGGGTAAATCTCTACCGGAATATGTAAAAATAATCCCGTTAGCGCATCGTTTCTTCGAGTAGATGTGATCACTATCTATGGATAGTGGGTATGGAGAGAAGGCAGGTACAGGATACTGAGTTGGATGATCAGCCATGATCATATTGAATAGCGGTGCAGGCTCGAAGGGCCGAATGGCCCACTCCTGACCCTATTTTCTATGGTTTCTATGTTCTATGCCTATCACACACAACCTAATAAATACACACACACCCACACATCCATATCCAAGATCAGAGCTTTATAGTTATAAGGATAAGGATAGATAGATAGATGTTTACATATTCTGTGGTGCTGCTGCAAGTAAGAATTTAATTGTTCTATCTGGGATATATGACATTAAAACACTCTTAACTCTTGACTCCTGAGGTCTTATGCAGGATCCGGCAGACTCTATCCATGGGGTGCGTGGTGCTCAATGAAGTGGGCGAATACCCGTGATGCTGTACATTCTTTCGTTGCTTGTGCACAGCATCTGTGTTCACTTATTGTAGAGGCACAAGTCAATTATAGGTGCTTTCCTGGATTCTCCTCCATTTTGAGCAGTCATGGAGCAGGAAGTCCCATACGCTGGTGAGGTCGTCACAGCTGGAAAATCACAACTGGAGAGGATGTTTCCATTAGTGGGAAAGTCTAGGACTAGAGGACATAGACTCAGAATTAAATTACGTTCCTTTAGGTTGGAGATGAGTCAGAGGGTGGTGAATTTGTGGACTTCTTTGCCACAGAAGGTTGTGAAGCCCAAGCCAATAGATGTTTTTAAGGCAGAGATAGATAGATTCTTGATTAGTAAGGGTGTCAGAGGTCATGGGGAGAAGGCATGTGAATGGGGTTAGGAAGGAGAGATAGATCAACCATGATTGAATGGCGGAGTAGACTTGATGGGCCAAATGGCCTAATTCTGCTCCTATCACATGACATTATTTTTAAAACATCTTCCTGACCTGCATTTCCATCAATCCTTGCTTTTATTTTTAAATCATCTTGCCATTTTTGAAATGGTAGATACTATCCCAAACACCATGATGAAACAACTTGACCATTCCATAACCATGTTGAATAGCCAAACAGTGCAGTTTGCAAATGTTAAATAAACCATTCCATTGTCAGTTAACACCACCGCAAGTATATAACAGTGCAATGGTATGAAGTAAACTGTATTTAAGTTTATGGATGATCTGAAGATAAGATGGAGTTTGGTCCATGAGAAGAGTTTCCGGGGAATATGGACAAGTGGTCTCATGGGGATGGATGTAATGTCGAAAAGTATGAAGTCATCCACATTGGAATAAAAAAATAGAAATGCAGTCTATTTTTAACGGTAAGAGATTAAAGATGTTGTTGTTCAGAGAGACCTGGATATTTTTGCACACAAAACAATGAAAGTTAACATGCAGATTCAGCAAGCAATTAAGAAGGTAAATAGTTTGTTGGCTCTTATAATAAGAGGATTTGATTGTGATAGTAAAAACATCTTACTCCAATTATGTAGAGTCCTGGTAAAAATGCATCTGAAATATTATGTATATGTCAGATCTTAGTTCTTCACCCAAGGGATGGTAAAGCGACTCAAAAGTCATAGTCGTAGAGTCTTACAGCGCGGAAACAGGCCCTTCAGCTCAACTTGCCCATACTGGCCAACATGTCTCATCTACACTTATCCCACCTGCCTGTATTTGGCCCATATCCCTCTAAACTGTCCTATCCATGTACATGTCTAAATGTTTCTTGATCGTTGTGAAAATGCCTGCATGGTATGACATCTCTACAAAGAGGATGTAGGGTCTTTGTTGATGGCTGCATTCAAGGAAAATATTGAAAGATTTTTAGAAATTAAGGGAATTAAGGGATATAAGATTAGTGCTGGAGCCAGGGTAAAATATCTTACTGATTGGCAAAAAAGGCACAATAAAGTAGATAATGTTCTATCCCGTTCCTTGTATTTTTCTTTTCTTATGCACTTCCGCGAAGATAACCATCTTTTACCCATCACTTTAATTTTTCTGTGAATGGAAACAGCTTCTTGTTATTCATCCAATCCAAACTTGTCAAATTCTTTTATTAAATCTGCTCTCAACCTTCCTTGCTCCAAGGAGAACTTACCCAATTTCTTTTGTAGCTTAAATCCTTCATCCTAGGAACCATTATGTCATAATTTCTCCATCTGTGGAACTTCACATCCTTCCTCTTGCCAATACTAGCAAAACCTCGACAAACCCGTTTGTCTCAAAATTCTAACATTAATGTTTGAAGCTAACAATCTATTTTCTGATAAGTTATTATTTGCACATTCCCCTAGAGACTGCTTGGCTTTCTCCTAGGTTCTCTCGTTTCCTCTTACACCCCAAAAATATTTAGATTATTGGGATAATTTGCCATTGTACATTTCCCCTACTGTGTAGGTGAGTGGTATAATCCAGGGGGATTTGATGGGAATTAAATTTGGTTGGTAACGAAATCCATGAAAGGATTAAACATTGATCGGAAAGAAGGTCTTGCTAGAGGCCTGCAAATTCGAGGCCAAGGACATCTACTGCCTCCAGGATTTTTCCAGGGTAACGGATTATTTTGATGTTACCTTCAAGTATCCAACGGGATGGCAGAAGGTGATGGAAGTCTTCCGGGAGAGGGGAAATGAAGCTCCGCTGTCGCTGCTGAAAGTGCAGCCGCTCTTCACCCTCCCCACCCAGAAGGAAAGGTTCATTACGGTGCACATGTTTTAACCAGAAAACCCCACATGTGCCCGTAGTGGATGTCCTCACCTTCCTTGCTCGTTACGTTGAGGGAACAGGAAACTGTGTGGACGTCAAGGACATGCACGGGATTTGGACCAGCAAGCGGCAAGTCAAGGTAAAGCTGAGGGTGGACAAGGATGGAGAAAATCGTCCACCCCCCCTCGGTTTTCGCGATTGGAGGAAACCGAGGGTACTTGAGCTATGTAGGGCAACCCAGGCTGTGCAGGAAATGCAACAGCCTGGGCATGAGATGGCCCAATGCACTGCAGTTGTCTGCAAAAAACTGCAAGATGGAGGGCCATGAGACAAAGGACTGTCAGGCCAGCAAGAACTGCAACCTGTGCGGGGAGGCAGGCCACCTTTACAGGGCTTGCCCTAAAAAGAGCCTGCACCTACGCACAGGCAACAAGAGGAGCTGCTGCCAGCACCCCAAAGGGGGGTGAGGCACCCCCCACCACTGCCAAGACCCCCAGCAGAAAGAGGGAACACGGACGAGGACAGCCCGACCACCTCGAGGCCCCAAGTGCCAGAAGGAGACGCCCAGCATCCTGCCCAGGAGGGAGAGTCGATGGAGGAGGGGGAACAGCAGGAGAAATGGACAATGGTGAAGTATAAGAAGAGGGGTCAGCCCAAAGAGCCAAGGCCGGAAAAGAGTGGTAAGTCCAAAGAAAAAAATCACAAAAAGGTGTCCTTTCTTCTTTCTCTTACAGAAGGCAGCAACCTCTCCTCCTCGTCGGAGGATGAGGCGACCGGGAAGTCCCAACGAGGGAGGCAGAGGAAGAAAACGGGGGAGGAAAAGGAGACCGAGAGCAGAGAAGTGGCCGAGGGGCTCCAGCCCCAGGACATCGGGAGCAGCGCAGTGGTTGAGGGGTTCCAGGCCCCGGAGACAGGAATCATCCACAACGGCAAGTGGACCCCAGCTCCAGGGGACCGGGAGCAGTGCAACGGCCGATGGGCCCCAGCTCCGGGCGACCGGGAGCATTGCAGTGGCCGATGGGCCCCAGCTCCGGGCGACCCGGGGAGCATGCGGTGCAGCGGCCCATGGGCCCCCAGCTCCGGGCGACCGGGAGCAGCGCAGAGGCCATTGGGCCCCAGCTCCGGGCGACCGGGAGCCAGCGCAGAGGCCATTGGGCCCCAGCTACAGAAGACAAAGGAAGCGGCATGCCCAAAAGGGGGTGGAACGAGAAGGCCCCCCGCAACGACAACTTTGGTTACGCCACCTGATACTCACCTCACCGTTGGATTCCTGAGCCCAGGAAAGCTGAGGCAATTCACCGAAGCGGTGGGGATGATGGGACATGGAAATGGCCAGTGACTCTAAAGACAATGGAGCTCAAACTGGCATCTTTAAACGTGCGCAGTATAAAGAGCACTGCGCGATGTGTTAATGCCTTACAGTACCTGGCCAAGGTCAAGGCAGATGTGACTTTTCTTCAGGAGTGCGGGCTGCCACACCTCCGCTGCTATCAGAGGTGGTCGCGATGGTGGCCCCACGGACTGTCTGTGTGGTCGGGGGGAAATGACTGTCGTGCTTCCGGCCTGGGAATTTTTGCTGCGGGGAGGGAACTTCACCATCACTGAGGTCAAGGAAGTGGTTGGAGGGCGTCTCCTCGTGGTGGATGTTATGTACCGTGGCTCTCCGCTCCGGCTGATAAATGTGTATGCCTCACCCACGCAGAGCGAGCGGCTGGCCGTTCTCCAGCAGCTCCCAGTGCTGCTGGCCACGTCCCGGCAGCTCGTTCTGGCCGGTGACTTCAACTGCATCATTGATGCGGCTGGACGATCCGGCAGTGCCGAACAGCAGACTGGACAGCACGTCCAAGTTTCTGATGGAGATGGTAAAAGACGCAAAGCTGCGTGACGCCTTCAGCGACCCTGCAGGCGGGTCCCAGCCGCAGTTCACTTGGTCGAGATCGGACGGTTTAGCCCGATCCCGGATAGACTTTCGTCTTCTTCACGACGAAGGCCGTCACGGTGAGACACACTGACCTCACGCCAGTGTTCTTCTCCGACCACTGCCTACTTCAGGCTTCCTGTCACCTACGGGAGGACCGGAAGGCAGGCAGAGGGACGTGGAAGTTAAACACGAAACTGTTGACACCCAGAGAATGTCGAGGAGCTAAAGAGGGACTACGCATGTTGGAGAACGGTGAAGCCCCTCTTTGACTCCCCCACACTCTGGTGGGAAGCAACCAAGGAGAACATTAAGAGGTTCTTCATAATTAAAGGGGTTCAGAGAGCAAGACAGAGTCAGAGGGAATTGTGCCAACTCCAGACAGATTTGCAGCAACTGCTCCTTCTGCAGTCGAGCGGGGTGGATGTGAGGGAGGAACTTAGAGAGTTGAAGGACCGGCAAGTTCAGCTCTTCACCTCTGAATCCTCCAAGATCATCTTCCGATCTAGGGTCCGCCATGTGGAGCAGGATGAGACGTGCTCACGTTTCTTCTTCCATAAGGTTCACAGGGGGAGCTCTGTGATGAACAGCCTTAGGGAGGAGGACGGCACGGTAGCATCCTCACAGACAGACATGCTGAGGATCTGCAAATCCTTTTACACAGATTTGTATGACCAAAAGACCACAGACAGTACCTCCTCCCAGAACTTCCTGTCCTCAATCACGGAGGTCTTGGAGGACAGCAAGCGGGAGAGTCTGGACCAACCACTGACCCATAGAGGAGCTGACTGGCTCCATCCGTTCCTTTGACTCGAATAAAACTCCCGGAAGCGATGGCTTACCGGCTGAGTTGTATTTGGCTCTGTGGGACTGGATGGGCCCCGGACCTGCTAGAAGTGTACAACAACATGCTTCTGGCTGGTAGCATGTCAGACTCCATGAGGAAGGGCAACATCACCCTAATCTACAAGCAGAAGGGGGAGATGAAGGACATAAAGAATTGGAGACCCATAACACTCTTGAATGTGGACTACAAGATCCTGTCCAAGGCCATCGCCAACCGGGTCAAGTCTGCTCTGGGATAGGTGATCCACCCGGACCAAACCTGTGCTGTACCTGGCAGGAAAATCTCAGACAGCCTAGCGCTGCTGAGAGATACCATCGCCTACGTGCAGGACAGACGGGTGGATGCCTGCCTTGTCAGCTTGGACCAGGAGAAGGCCTTCGACAGGATTTCGCACACGTACATGAGGGACGTGCTCTCCAAAATGGGTTTTGGGGAGGGAATCAGAAATTGGATCAAACTGCTCTACACCAACATCCGTAGTGCAGTCCAAATCAATGGGTGGGAATCAGACAGTTTCCCTGTAAGGTCTGGAGTTAGGCAGGGTTGCCCTCTCTCCTCCTGTCTTGTTTGTCTGCTGTATTGAACCTTTTGCTGAAATCCATCAGAAGGATGCTGGCATAAGAGGAGTGACATTGCAGGCAGTGGGGGCATTCAAGTAAAGACCTCCCTGTACATGGACGATGTCGCTGTCTTCTGCTCGGATCCAGGGTCGGTTCGCAGACTGATTAGTATCTGCGACCAGTTTGAGTCGGCCACTGGAGCCAGGGGTGAACCGCAGGAAGAGCGAGGCCATGCTCTTTTGGCAACTGGCCTGACAGATCTTCCGTCCCCTTCACCATCAAGCCTGACTTCTTGAAGGTGCTGGGGATCTGGTTCGGGGGGGCTGAGGCATGTAAACAAAAATTGGCTGGAGCGGATAGCCAGGGTGGGGAGGAAGCTGGAGCTGTGGAGGCAACGCTCCCTCTCCATAACGGGAAAGAATTTGGTCATCAGGTGTGAGGTGCTCTCGGGGCTGCTGTACTTGGCACAAGTGTGGCCTGTCCCTCCCTCATACGCCACAGGGATCACCCGGGCCATCTTCCACTTCATCTGGGGGTCGAGGATGGACCGGGTGCGACGGGCTACAATGTACAAGTCGGCAGACAACGGGGGTAAAAGCGTGCCCAACGTCGCCCTCATTCTGATGGCCACCTTCGTGTGTGTGGCTGCATCAGGCGGAGTGTAGAGCCAAGGCACGTGGGCACCAAGTGTCACTACCTGCTGAGGTTCTACCTGTCACCCCCCCCCACCCCCCCCCGGTGTTGAGAAGGATGGGCCTGGCGCAGGTGCACGCAATGTGCCAGTCAGCTGGACATTGCCGCCCCCATCTGTCGTCGGTGGAAGGGTTCTTCCGGACCAACACCTTTGACCACATGTCCATCGGGCAGTGGTCAGCACAGAATGTCCTGCAGGCACTGCAGGGAAAGGACTCTATGGACCCGGTGGCGTGGTTCCCTGAGCAGACTGCCCAGCTAGTCTGGCAAAAATGCCTCATCGCCAGAACTCACCAACAAGCACCAAGACCTGGCTTGGCTGGCGGTGAGGGGAGCCCTCCCAGTCAGATCCTTCCTGCAACTCCGTCGGAACCTCACTACCAGCGCACGCTGCCCCTCGGGACGGCTGCTATGGCGAGGAGACGGTTGCCCACCTCTTCACAGAGTGTGGGTTTTGCTAAAAGAGTCTGGAGAAAAATGCAAGGGTCCCTGGTACGCTTTATCCCGAACAGCTCCGTCACAGAGGACTCTGTGATTTACGGACTGTTCCCAGGGACACATTCAGAGACTGACATCGAGTGCTGCTGGAGGGTCATCAACTCGGTAAAAGACGCCCTTTGGTCTGCCCGAGCATTGTTCACCACCAGCAGAGCGAGATGTCCGTCAGGGAATGTTGCCGACTGGCCCGCTGCAGACTGCAGGAGTACGTGCTGAGGGATGCACTGAAGCTCGGTGCAGCCAACGCCAAGGCTCGGTGGGGGAGGGCCACAGTCTAAGGCCCTTCCGCTGCTGGACATGGGGGGTACAGTATTGTGGAGACTCCCCTCAATATAAGGGAAGGTATCCCACGCCATTGTGGCATGAGTGGGGTCTGATTTGTGGAAACTTGGGAAAAAGAAAATGTCTAAAACTGTATTGATCTATTGTACAGCCTCCGGAAAATGTCGGATGGATTTTCCGCAAGGTTAATGTATTGTATATATTTTATCATTCGAATAAAGTATATTTTGAAATAAAAAAAATTGATCGGAAAGCATTTAAACTCCCAGTTAACTTGACAGAATGCTGCATTACATTCTTTCGCAATAACTTTTTTAAAAGGTTTATTGGGAGTGTGGTCTTAATAAAAATCTCACATTTCAAGCACTATGTTGTATATGCTCTGAAAGGACAGTAAGTTGTGTCCTGCTGCAAGATCGCTATCACTTTCATTTTATTTAATGGCATTATCTTTAAGGACTACAGTTCTTACATTTGGCCAATCTCTCTTAATTTATTTCGGAACACTTAATGCATTTATCTAAAAGCACAATGGCACCACTTTCATGTGTAACCTTTTCAATGCTCCTCTCCTCACACAATAAACTCAGAGTTATTTAACACTTTTTGGTAAGGAATGGATCAATTTAGTCTGAGAATATATTGTGTACTCTGACGTGCAGGTTGTAGTGAGTCATTTCAACAATGTGTTTGTTCTTAAACCAAAGGTTGTGTAATCCAGCCTGGGCTGTTCAGACAAGTTTCTTATTATCCAAAACTTGCTTTGTTGGGGTATAACACATGTTTCAATTTCCACTTTAATCAATAATCTAAGGAATTTATTAACTGATGGAAACGTTCTATTACCCAGCAGCATGCTTTTAACTACAAAGGCTCCTAGTGAGAGCCTTGGCCCCTCCCTATCTCTGTAATCTCTTCCAGCCCTACAATCTGAATTCTCAGCACTACAGTTTATTTAGTTTAGAGATACAGCACAGAAACAGTCCCTTCGGCCCACCAAGTCCTCGCCGACCAGCGATCCCCGCACATTAGCGTCATCTACACACACTAGGGACAATTTACAATTATATCAAGCCTATTAACCTACAAACCTGTACATCTCTGGAGTGTGGGAGGAAGCCGGAGAACCCGGAGAAAACCCTCGCGGGTCACGTGGAGAATGTGCAAACTCCATACAGACAACACCCGCAGTCAGGATTGAACCTGGGTCTCTGGCATTTTATTTGCTCCACCACATGTGGCCTTGCCTTTAGCTGTTGAGTGCCTAAAGTTTGAACTGACTCTCTGAAGCACTCTTCCTCTCCTCCTTTCTGGCTACATTTAAGTCACTCCTTAAAACATAACCCTTTGACTGAATTACCTTAATAGCTCCTTACATAGATTAGTGTCAAATTTTGATTGATGCTATTAAATACCTCGGATGCTTTACTATGCTAAAGTTGCTATACAAGTTGTTGGAGTGAATTAATTTTCCAAGTGTCCTCTGCACATGCAGAAATCTTACATTAGTATGTTGGGTCATTAATTATTTATGCCATCCTATTATCAATTGACCTGAATCTGGGGTCAGTCAAATTTTATTTTTCATGGTGACCCCCAAGGTTGAGTACATTTCTGACTGCAAGCTTCCTATTGGAAAAAAAGTGGGCCATATGGCAGCATTAGTTTGTGCTATGGATACAAAATGCAAAGTCCTGCAAAATCCTAAAGAGTCAAGATTCTGACTACCTATTTGGAAGATTAGGGACAACTTCAAATAATACATCATGCGTATGGCATCTGTTGTAGGACATGAAAAACGTGTGTAAATTTGTTATCAAAGGGATGTCCTGTTTTAAGTATGAATGCATACTTTATGAATGCGACCTCAATAGAACACGTGGCAATCCCCAAATCCTACCTTCAAGTAATAAGAATTTATTTCTTCCAAAATCTACTCTTTTCAGTGGTAAAAATGAATTAGATGAAAATGGACATGGATATGGTTTAATGAAACACTTCTTCCCTGTTCTTGACCTAATTTCAGAGTCACGGAAACATGGTGATAGATCAAGCATTGTTCTGAGGTTGACACAAGGAACTACAAATGATGGTTTACAGAAAGAAGACACAAAGTTCTGGAGTAACTCAGCGAGTCAGGCAGCATCTCTGGAGAACATGAATAGATGACATTTTGGGTCGGAACCTTTCTTTAGGCTTCTGAGGTTGATATGAATGTCATCATATGATATGTATTCTCCTTTCTCTTTGCAAATAGTTGCCAGGATTTGGACTAGACATCGTCAGATGAAGAAGGGTCCCGAAATTCAAAATACACCAGTATTTTGTGTCCTTTTAAGCCAGGTGATGTTATTTTAGTAAATGCATTCCACTTTTGGTGTGCATTGATGCTTTGTATTCTATTTGTACAATTTTTGCAGCATTGGGTAGCCCACCATTAACTGTAATGATGACTGTATCGCTGAACATTACAGCTACGCTTTGCCAATTAGGCACTATGCCAGGCTGCTTTCCAAGTATTATTCCAAGAGTGCAGATGGACGGTTTACAACCTATGTTCCTTGGAAATGTTCCAAGGTTTACTCTTGGCCAGAAGCCAGGAAGATGCCTTTTCCCTCTCTAGGAACTTGCCTAATGATGTTTTCCGGAGATTATGGGATACATCAGAAGTCACTCACCTAATGCTATTTGTTTCTGATATGCAACTGGCCCCTTTAGTGATTGCAGGAGTGACAAGATTTCCCATCCATCATTTCACAAGGTTTAGAATTTACTTTAGACTTTCAACTTTAGAGATACAGTGTAGAAACCAGCCCTTCAGCCCACTGAGTTTGTGCAGACCGGGATTACCCCGTACGCTAACATTATCCTAACACAAGGAATAATTTTACATTAACCACTTAACCTACAATGTGAGAGGAAACCGGAACACCTGAAGGAAATTCACGCGGTCACATGGAAAACGTACAAACTCCGTACAAACAGCACCTATGGTCAAAATCGAACCCGGGTGTCTGGCGCGGTAAGGTAGCAACTCTATCGCTGCGCTACTGTGCCACCCTAACATATCCATAACATACCCATTTCTTCCCACCCTGTTCGCAAACTATCTATTGGTCTTTTAAAACAAAAAGATGTCAAACTTGATCACTCTCATTTTCAATGGTTAGTTCACAGTCAGGTCTACATTCAGTGGCTAGAAGAAGTGACAAGAAAATGAATGAGGAGAAACGTTTGCCAGCAGATAATTTTAAGTGGCTTTTCCCTGCTGATAATGGAATGGGGTCGCTGTGCAATCAATTTATAGCATGGGCACTTAAACTGATTTGCCTTGGCTCATTGGTAACACTCTCAATTTTGAATTAAAGGATTGAGGGTTCTCATCCCACTCAATGACATGAGCACATCATCATCCCATGTGGCACTTCAACACTGTTAACAGAGATCCACTGTATCATTTGAATGAAATGGGAAATTAAGGCCTCTACTGCCCATTCCCGATGGATCTGAAGGATTCCATTTCCATGTGACCAAGGAAAGCAGCAGAGTTCTCTTAGTCCTTCATTAACAAACTGCAGCAAATTCCAAAGCCGCTCATCGCTTTGCTTTTTGTAAAAAAAAGGCTGAGTATGAAAATCACCGATCTGACTGCACATGTTTTTTGAGTGCATGTAATGTAGTTCAAGTCACCCTGCTACATCAGTGCAGTTCTTTTCTTTCAGTAGCACTGGAAACTTCAAAGTAAAATTTGCTCATTTTAACTGTAATAAGAAGGTCCATTACATGTCAGTCCTTTAGTTTAGTTAGTTTAGTTTAGACATACAGGCCCTTCAGCCTACCGAGTCCACAGCGACCTGTGATCCCCACACATTAACACTATCTTACACACACTAGGAGCAAATTAACTTGCCCACACCGGCCAACATGTCCTAGCTACATCACTCCAAACCTGTCCTATCCATGTACCTGTTGAACGGTTTCTTAAACAATGGGATAGTCCCAGCCTCAATTACCTCACCTAGCAGCTTGTTCCATACACCCACCATCTTTTGTGTGAACAAGTTACCGCTCAGATACCTATTAAATTCTTTCCCCTTCACCTTGAACCTATAACCTCTGGGCAAGAGACTCTGTTCATCTACCTGATCTATTCCTCTCATGAGAATTGAAAGCTAGCTTTGGAGTTTGTCAGAGAGAGAGTTGATAAACAGACTTACTATATTTATACATTCAGGAGCAGAGTGTGGTTTACCAATCTATCAATTCCGATATTGTTTAGGATATGCTCTATTTGTTTCACTATATAAATATATCCATTTGATTCATCCAACCTGACTCAAGTACGAGTGGACAGACATGAAAAGCTGAAGTAACTCAGCGGGCAGCCTCTCTGGAGAAAAGGAATAGGTGACGTTTCGAGTTGAGACCTTCAGACTGCGAGCCAGGGGAGAGGGAAACCAGAGGTGTGAAAAGGTACAATGAAGAAATGAATGAAAGGTATGAAATGAACAAATCAAAGCCAGCAACAATGATTAAGGAAAGGTGGAGCCCACAATGGTCCATTGGTTGCTGTGGAAAAGGTGATAACGAGTAGATTCAAGGAAAGGTAGAGCCCACAATGGTCCATTAATAGCTTTAGAAAAGGTGAGAATGAGTAGATACGGGTTTGACAATTCTAAATGGATCTATTCATGGAGGTTTCATCACATAAAATTCACCAACCACTTTCTTTTTTTAAAATTATTTTTAATTTTAATTTTACAATAGGTGCAGGAGTAGGCCATTTGGCCCTTCGAGCCAGCACCGCCATTCAATGTGATCATGGCTGATCATCCCCAATCAGTACCCCATTCCTGCCTTCTCCCCATATCCCCTGACTCCGCTATTTTTAAGAGCCCTATCTAGCTCTCTCTTGAAAGCATCCAGAGAATGAGGCAGAGAATTCCACAGACTCACAACTCTCTGTGTGAAAAAGTGTTTCCTCGTCTCCATTCTAAATAGCTTACTCCTTATTCTTAAACTGTGCCCCCTGGTTCTGGACTCCCCCAACATCGGGAACATGTTTCCTGCCTCTAGTGTGACCATGCCATTAACAATCTTATATGTTTCAATGAGATACCCTCTCATCCTTCTAAACTCCAGAGTGTACAAGCCCAGCTGCTCCATTCTCCCAGCATATGACAGTCCTGCCATCCCGGGAATTAACCTTGTAAACCTATGCTACACTCCCTCAATAGCAAGAATGTCCTTTCTCAAATTAGGGGTCCAAAATCTTATAATCAATCCTATTGGAAATAGCCCTATTCTCAGTGCAAAAGAGACCACCTCATGCTTAATGGTACTGGTAGACTTAGTGGACAAAGTGGGTAAATTACTGTCATCTAGTTGGTAGGTCTGGATCACTGGATGAAATATTGCTGGATGAAATATAATAATCAATAACTGGAAATATTCAAAGAGAATGAAAAAAACAATAACTTGCCATGACAACTTTTGATGACATCAGAACTAATTTCTGATCTCCATTGAGGATTCAGTTCTGACAAATGTTCTTTGACCTGAAGTGTCAACTCTGTTTCTGATTGATTGAATTGATTGAAAGATACAATTTTGAAACATGCCCTTTGGCCCAGTGGATCATAGAATCATAGAATATAAGTGCAGGAGTAGACCATTCGGCCCTTCGAGTCTGCACCATCCAACTCAGTATCCTGTACCTGCCTTCTCTCCATACCCCTGATCCCTTTAGCCACAAGGGCCACATCTAACTCCCTCTTAAATATAGCCAATGAACTGGCCTCAACTACCTTCTGCGGCAGAGAATTCCACAGACTCACCACTCTCTGTGTGAAAAAAGATCTTCTCATCTCTGTCCTAAAAGACTTCCCCCTTATCCTTAAACTGTGACCCCTTGTTCTGGAGTCCCCCCACATCGGGTACAATCTTCCTGCATCTAGCCTACCCAACCCCTTAAGAATTTTGTAAGCCTCTATAAGATCCCCCCTCAATCTCCTAAATTCCAGTGAGTACAAGCCGAGTCTATCCAGTTTTTCTTCATATGGAAGTCCTGCCATCCCAGGAATCAGTCTGGTGAACCTTCTCTGTACTCCCTCTATGCAAGAATGTCTTTCCTCAGATTAGGAGACCAAAACTGTACGCAATACTCCAGGTGTGGCCTCACCAAGACCCTGTACAACTGCAGTAGAACCTCCCTGCTCTTGTACTCAAATCCATTAGCTATGAATGCTAACATACCATTCGCTTTCTTCACAGCCTGCTGCACCTGCATGCCTACTTTCAATGACTGGTGTACCATGACACCCAGGTCTCGTTGCATCTCCCCTTTTCCTAATCGGTCACCATTCAAATAGTAATCTACCCTCCTGTTTTTGCCGCCAAAATGGATAACCTCACATTTAGCCACATTATACTGCATCTGCCATGCATTTGGCCACTCACCCAACCTATCCGTCACCTTGCAGCCTCCTAGCATCCTCCTCACAGCTAACACTGCCCCCCCAGCTTCGTGTCATCCACAAACTTGGAGATGTTGCATTCAATTCCCTCATCCAGATCATTAATATATATTGTAAATAGCTGGAGTCCCAGCACTGAGCCTTGAGGTACCTGCCACTCTGAAAATGACCCGTTTACTCCTACTCTTTGCTTCCTGTCTGCCAGCCAGTTCTCTATCCACGTCACTGAACCCCCAATACCATGTGCTTTACGTTTGTATGCTACTCTCTTATGTGGGACATTGTCGAAAGCCTTCTGAAAGTCCAGATATAACACATCCACAGGTTCTCCCTTATCCACTCTACTAGTTACATCCTCAAAAAATTCTATAAGATTCGTCAGACATTATTTACCTTTCATAAATCCATGCTGACTTTGACCAATGAATTCACCGCTTTCCAAATGTGCTGCTATCCCATCTTTAATAACTGACTCTAGCATTTTCCCCACTACTGATGTTAGACTAATTGGTCTGTAATTCCCTGTTTTCTCTCTCCCTCCCTTTTTAAAAAGTGGGGTTACATTAGCTACCTTCTAATCCTCAGGAACTACTCCAGAATCTAAAGAGTTTTGAAAAATTATCACTAATGCATCCAATACTTCTGGGGCTACTTCCTTAAGTACTCTGGGATGCAGCCTATCTGGTCCTGGGGATTTATCAGCCTTTAATCCATTAAATTTACCTAACACCACTTCCCGGCTAACCTGGATTTCACTCAGTTCCTCCATCTCATTTGACCCCCGGTCCTCTGCTATTTCCGGCAGATTATTTATGTCTTCCTTTGTGAAGACAGAACAAAAGTAGTTATTCATTTGATCTGCCATGTCCTTGTTCCCCATGATCATTTCACCAGTTTCTGACTGCAAGGGATCTACATTTGTTTTAATTAACCTTTTTCTCTTCACATATCTATAAAAACTTTTGCAGTCCGTTTTTATGTTCCATGCCAGTTTTCTTTCATAATCTATTTTCCCTTTCCTAATTAAGCAGTTTGTCCTCCTCTGCTGGACTCTGAATTTCTCCCAGTCCTCTGGTAGGCTGCTTTTTCTGGCTAATTTGTATGCTTCATCTTTAGTTTTGATACTATCCCTGATTTCCCTTGTTATCCATGGATGCACTACCTTCCCTGATTTATTCTTTTGCCAAACTGGGATGAACAATTGTTGTAGTTCATCCATGCAGTCTTTAAATGTCTTCCATTGCATATCCACCGTCAACCCTTTAAGAATCACTTGCCAGTCTATCTTGGCCAATTCATGTCTCATACCCTCAAAGTTACCTTTGTTTAAGTTAAGAACCCTTGTTTCTGAATTAACAATGTCACTCTCCATCCTAACGAAGAACTCAACCATATTATGGTCACTCTTGCCCAAGGGGCCACGCTCAACAAGACTGCTAACCAACCCTTCCTCATCATTCAGTACCCAGTCTAGAATAGCCTGCTCTCTCGTTGCTTCCTCTACATGCTGGTTTAGAAAACTATCCCGCATACTTTCCAAGAAATCCTCTTCTTCAGCACCCCTGCCAATTTGATTCACCCAATCTATGTAGATTGAAGTCACCCATTATAACTGTTTTACCCTTGTTGCACGCATTTCTAATTTCATGTTTGATGCCATCCCCAACTCCACTACTACTGTTAGGTGGCCTGTACACAACTCCCACTAGCGTTTTCTGCCCCTTAGTGTTTCGCAGCTCTACCCATATCGATTCCACATCCTCCAAGCTAATGTCCTTCCTTTCTATTGCGTTAATCTCCTCTCTAACCAGCAACGCTACTCCACCTCCTTTTCCTTTCTGTCTATCCCTCCTGAATATTGAATATCCCTGGATGTTCAGCTCCCAGCCTTGGTCACCCTGGAGCCATGTCTCCATGATCCCACCTATATCATATTCATTAATAACTATCTGCACATTCAACTCATCCACCTTATTACGAATGCTCCTTGCATTGAGACACAAAGCCTTCTGGCTTGTTTTTACAACACTCTTACCCCTTATACAATTAAGTTGAAAAGTGGCCCTTTTTGATTTTTACCCTGGATTTTTCTGACTGCCACTTTTACTTTTCATCTTGCTACCTAATGCTTCTACCCTCATTTTACATCCCTCTGTCTCTCTGCTCATGCTCCCATCCCCCTGCCACATTAGTTTACATCCTCCCTGACAGCACTAGCAAACACTCCCACAAGGACATTGGTTCCCTTCAAGCCCAGGTGCAGACCGTCCTGTTTGTAATGGTCTCACCTCCCCCAGAACTGGTTCCAATGCCCGAGAAATTTGAATCCCTCCCCCTTGCACCATTTTTCAAGCCACGTATTCATCTGCAAAATCCTCCTATTTCTACTCTGACTAGCATGTGGCACTGATAGGAGTCCAGAGATTACTACCTTTGAGATCCTACTTTTACATTTATCTCCTAGCTCCCTAAATTCGCCTTGTAGGACCACATCCTGTTTTTTACCTATATCGTTGGTGCCAATGTGCACCACGACAGCTGGTTGTTCACCCTCCCCTTCCAGAATGTTCTGCAGCCATTCAGTGACATCCCTGACCCTTGCCCCAGCGAGGCAACATACCATCCTGGAGTCTTGTTTGCGGCCGCAGAAACACCTATCTATTCCCCTTACTATTGAATCCCCTATTACAATAGCCCTTCCACGCCGACCATCGATCACCCATTCACATAGTTCTGTTATTCCACTTTTGCACCCACGTCCTGCACGTGAGGGACAATGAACAGAGGCCAATTAACCTACAAACCCTCACGTCTTTGGGATGTGGGTGGAAACCCACATGGTCATAGGGAGAACATGCAAACTCCACACAGACAGCCCCCAAGGTCTGGATCAAACCCAGATCTTCAGCATTGTTAGGCAGCAGCTATTTCAGCTGTGCTACTGTGTATCTCCCCACAGATGTTGTCTGACCTGTTGAGTGATTCTATCATTTTCTGTTGTATTTTGGTTCAATTTAACGTTAGGTCTCAAAGACTGTAATGTACCCAGTCAGCAGTTATGATACTGTTCCTCAAACTTATGTGGAACTTTGGCTGAACAGTTGCCAAATACAGTAGTGTAAAGAGAAGATAGAGTGGTTAACAACTAAGAGCTCACTTTCAAAATTATGGAGCAAACAGAATGTTCTGCATGACCCAATCTGCACAAGCCATACAGGTTTGCAGGTTAATTGACTTCAGTAAAATTGTAAATTGCCTCTAATGTGTAGGACAGTGCTAGAATATGGGTCAGTGGGCTGAAGGGGCTCTTTCCATACTGTAGCTCTAAAGTCTAACATAAAGTCATTGGAATGCCTGTTGAAGGTCATAAGGCCAAAAATTATGTCACAACAGTGGCGTTAAATTGTGATAGATACCTATCCTGTTCACTAGGGTTTAATGCTGTTCGGTAGATTAATATATTGATGCAGAGTCAAAACATGACAGGTTAAAGGAAACAGCGCTGTGTTCGAATGTTTCTCTATCTGATTCATGTTAAACAGGAAGGCTAAATGCCTGCCTCCAACCAATCACCATTTCCTGTTGAATTCTGTGACTCCTGTGCAGTTTCTTTACAAAGGGAAATTGTCAGTAATTTCCATATAATCAGTGATCAGTAAACCACCCAGTCAGCAGCAATCGTGCTGCGCCTTGTTTCAAAACAGAAGTAGGATTGTATTTGATATCCATGTTTGGCCCTATAGAGAAAAAAAAAACTATTTGTATTTGCTTGATTAGTAATAGGAATATTATTATCCCTAATCATGCGTCCAATAAAGTGTATGTAATTAAAGTAAATAACATCCATATTGAAGAATGGTAGGGATATTGGGGCTGGTAGTTTAAGAACAATCTACACAAGGGAAAAATATTATGTCCATGAAAATGGCCAAATAAATTCTAATGAAATTGTTTATTTTCCTTTTACATAGGGGAACAGTGGTCAACCAAACGACATTAGATATTCTTAGACATACCAAATATCAATCTAATACTTAGCAAATAGTGAAAGGCTTGGATAGAGTGGATGTGGAGAGGAATTGTGAGCAAGTTTGGCACCTTATCTGAGGAAGGATGTGCTAGGAAGGAAGAGGGTCCAGAGGAGGTTTAGAGTTCATAGGCTTCAGAATCTAGGACTAGAGGTCATAGCCTCAGAATTAAAGAACGTTCTTTTAGGAAGGAGACAATGAGGAATTTATTTAGGGTGGTGAATCTGTGGCATTGATTGCCACAGAAGGTTGTGGAGGCCAAGTCAATGGATATTTTTAAGACTTCTTGATTAGTGTGGATGTCAGGGGTTATGGGGAGAAGGCAAAAGAATGGCGTTGAGAGGGAAAGAAAGATCAGTCATGATCGAATGGCAGAATGGACTTGATGAGCCGACTGGCCAAATTCTGTTCCTAAAACTTATAATACAAGACATCTGTACATTTCTAAAAATGTGGCAATTTAGATATTGCACCTATCAGTTGCATCAATTTCTGAGTGGTGTCACAGATGATGGCCTGGTTTTATAATATGTCTATTTCATTATTTGGAACAGAGACTCACTCAGCCATAATATTATTTTCCTACAGTTACCCAGCCAACAGTCAATGCATTTTCATTTCTGCTGCTTTTGACTCCCTGTAGTGAGAGTGTTCGAAAAAAAATTAAATTAACTTCAACATATTGCCTTAAACTATCAAATGATTTGTGGTTTAGAATACACCATCTATCTAACCAAATCTAGAGACTGGTTACAATTTGATTTAAATGTCAAGTTCACATCCAAGTTTAAGTTTATTGTCATATGCAGGAGTACGGGAGGGGGGGGGGGGTACAGATGCAATGAAAAATCTTGCTTGCATCACAGGCACAGACAAACAGACACAAAAAAACAGATTACAGTGGCTTGCAAAAGTTTTCATACCCCTTGAACATTTCCACATTTTCTCACATACAACCACAAATGTAAATGTCTTTTATTGAGATTGTATGTGATAGACCAACACAAAGTGGCGCATAATTGTGAAGTGGAAGGAAAATGATACATGGTTTCAAATTTTTTTACAAATAAAAATCTGAAAAGTGTGGCGTGCAAACGTATTCAGCCCCCTTTACTCTGATACTCTTAAGTAAAATCCAGTGCAACCAATTGCCTTCAGAACCATATAACCATATAACAATTACAGCACGGAAACAGGCCCTCTCGGCCCTTCCAGTCTGTGCCGACCATTTGTTTTCCCCTAGTCCCATCTACCTGCACTCAGACCATTCCCCTCCATTCCCTTCACGTCCATATACCTATCCACTTTACTTTTAAATGTTAAAATCGATCCTGCCTCCACCACTTCTGCTGGAAGCTCATTCCACACAGCCACCACCCTCTGAGTAAATAAGTTCCCCCTCACGTTACCCCTAAACCTCTGTCCCTTAATTCTCATGTCATGCCCTCTTGTTTGAATCTTCCCTACCCTCAATGGGAAAAGCTTATCCACGTCAACTCTGTCTATCCCTTTCATCATTTTAAAGACCTCAATCAAGTCCCCCCTTAACCTTCTGCGCTCCAAAGAATAAAGACCTAACTTGTTCAAACCTTTCTCTGTAACATAGTTGCTGGAATCCTGGCAACATTCTAGTAAATCTCCTCTGTACTCTCTCTATTTTGTTGACATCCTTCCTATAATTAGGCGACCAAAATTGTACACCATACTCCAGAATTGGTCTTACCAATGCCTTGTACAATTTTAACATTACTTCCCTACTCCTATATTCAATGCTCTGATTTATAAAGGCCAGCACACCAAAGGCTTTCTTTACCACCCTATCTACATGCGATTCCACCTTCAAGGAACTATGCACAGTTATTCCTAGATCCCTCTGTTCCACAGCATTCCTCAATTCCCTACCATTTACCATGTAGTCCTACTTTGATTTGTCCTGCCAAGATTTAGCACTTCACACTTAAACAGCATTAAACTCCATCTGCCATCTTTCAGATCACTTTTTCCAAATGGCCCAAATCTCTCTGTAGACTTTGAAAATCTACTTCATTATCCACAACACCACCTATATTAGTATCATCTGCATACTTACTTATCCAATTTTCCACCCCATCATCCAGATCATTGATGTACATGACAAACAACAGTGGACCCAACACAGATCCCTGAGGCACCCCACTGGTCACCGGTTTCCAACCTGACAAACAGCCATCCACCATTACTCTCTGACATCTCCCATTCAGCCACTGTTGAATCCATCTTGCTACTACTCCGCCATTAACACCCAAAGATTGAACCTTCTTAACCAACCTTCCATGGGGAACCTTGTCAAAGGCCTTACTGAAATCCATATAGACAACATTCACTGCTTTACCCTCATCAATTTTCCCTAGTTACCGCTTCAAAAAATTCAAGAAGGTTTGTCAAACATGACCTTCCAGGCACAAATCCATGTTGACTGTTCCTGATCAGACTCTGTTTATCCAGATGCTTATATATATTATCTCTAAATATCCTTTCCATTAATTTGCCCACCACTAACGTCAAACTAATAGGTCTATAATTGCTAGGTTTATTCTTTGAACCCTTTTTAAACAATGGAACAACATGCGCAGTACGCCAATCCTCCAGCACTATTCCTGTTTCTAATGACATTTGAAATATTTCTGTCATAGCTCCTGCTATTTCTACACTAACTTTCCTCAATGTCCTAGGGAATATCCTGTCAGGACCTGGAGACTTATCCACTTTTATATTTTTCAAAAGTGTCAGTACTTCCTCCTCTTTGAATCTCATAGTTTCCATAGCTACTCTACTTTTTTCCCTTACCTCACAGAGTTCAATATCCTTCTCCTTGGTGAATACCGAAGAAAAGAAATTGTTCAATATCTCCTCCATCTCTTTTGGCTCTGCAGATAGCTGTCCATTTGGGTTCTCTAATGTCACCTAATAGTAAATAGAGTCCACTTGTGTGTAATCTAATCTCAGTATAAATACAGCTGTTCTGTGAAGGCCTCAGAGGTTTGTTAGAGAACATTAGTGAACAAACAGCATCATGAAGCCCAAGGAACACACCAGACAGGACAGCGATAAGGTTGTGGAGAAGCTTAAAGCAGGGTTAGGTTATAAAAAAATATCCCAAGCTTTGAACATCTCACGGAGCACTGTTCAATCCATCATCCGAAAATGGAAAGAGTGTGGCACAACTGCAAACCTACCAAGACATGGCCGTCCACCTAAACTGACAGGCCGGGCAAGTAAGAGCATTGATCAGAGAAGCAGCCAAGAGGTCAATGGTTACTTTGAAGCAGCTGCATAGATCCACAGCTCAGGTGGGAGAATCTGTCCACAGGACAACTAGTAGCCGTGCACTGCACAAATCGGGCCTTTATGGAAGAGTGGCAAGAAGAAAGCCATTGGTGAAACAAAGCCATAAGAAGTCCTGTTTGCAGTTTGCCACAAGCCATGTAGGGGACACACCAAACATGTGGAGGAAGGTGCTCTGGTCTGATGAGACCAAAATTGAAGTTTTTGGCCTAAATGCCAAACGCTATGTGTGGCGGAAAACTAACACTGCACATCACCCTGAACACACCATCTCCACTGTGAAACATGGTGGTGGCAGCATCATGCTGTGGGGATGCTTTTCTTCAGCAGGGACAGGGAAGCTGGTCAGAGCTGATGGGAAGATGGATGGAGCCAAATACAGGGCAATCTTGGAAGAAAACCTGTTAGAGTCTGCAAAAGACTTGAGACTGGGATGGAGGTTCACCTTCCAGCAGGACAACGACCCTAAACATACAGCCAGAGCTACAATGGAATGGTTTAGATCAAAGCATATTCATGTGTTACAATGGCCCAGTCAAAGTCCAGACCTAAATCCAATTGAGAATCTCTGGCAAGACTTGAAAATTGCTGTTCACAGACGCTCTCCATCCAATCTGACTGAGCTTGAGCTATTTTGCAAAGAAGAATGGGCAAACATTTCAGTCTCTAGATGTGCAAAGCTGGTAGAGACATACTCCTAAAGACTTGCAGCTGTAATTGCAGCGAAAGGTGATTCTACAACTTATTGACTCGGGGGGGCTGAATACTTTTGCACGCCACACTTTTCAGTATTTTATTTATAATAAAATTTGGGGGTATGAAAACTTTTGCAAGGCACTGTATATATAAATTACAGATACAATTCCAAAAGATAAAAAATTCTAAAAGAAAAGAAAAATTAGGGCAAAGAACATAATTAGAAATAAAAATCCATAGTTGAGTAAGAGGTGGGCCATAGCGTTCCGTTGTCAAGCAAGGGTTATGAATGTATAAATTGGTTCAAGAACCCCAAAAAAGTAGGAAAATAACAGTTTCTTAACCTGGTGGTGTGGGACTTATGCCTTCTGTCCCTCTTGCTTGATGGTATCACTGAGAAGAGGAGCATAGATAGACAATAGGTGCAGGAGTAGGCCATTCGGCCCTTCGAGCCAGCACCGCCATTCAATGTGATAAAGACTGATCATCCACAATCAGTATCCCGTTCCTGCCTTCTCCCCCTGACTCCGCTATCTTGAAAGTATCCAGAGAACCGCCTTCCACTCCCTCAACAGCAAGAATTTGGAGACCAAAACTACACACAATGCTCCAGGTTTGGTCTCACTAGGGCCCTGTACAACTGCAGAACAAACTCTTTGCTCCTATATTCCTCTTGTTATGAAGGCCAACATGCCATTTGCTTCATTCACTGCCTGCTGTACCTGAATGCTTACATTCATTGACTGATGAACAAGGATACCCCAGATCCCATTGTACTTCCCCTTTTCCCAACTTGACACCATTTAGATAAGAATCTGCCTTCCTGTTTTTGCTACCAAAGTGGATAACCTCACATTTATCCACATTAAACTGCATCTGCCATGCATCTGCCCACTCACCCAACCTGTCCAAGTCACCCTGTATTCTCATAGCATCCTCCTCACAGTTCACACCGCCACCCAGCTTTGTGTCATCTGCAAATTTGCTAATGTGACTTTGAATCCCTTCATCTAAATCATTGATGTATATTGTAAATAACTGCAGTCTCAGAACTGAGCCTTGTGGTACCCCACTAGTCACTGCCTGCCATTCTGAAAGAGACCCGTTAATCCCTACACTTTGTTTCCTGTCTGCCAACCAATTTTGTATCCATGTCAGCATCTACCACCAATGCCATGTGCAGATAGTGGGGATCAAAGATAGTGGGGATCCTTGATGATTCATGCTGCCTTCACGTGGATGTGTTTGATGGGAGGGCTGTGCCCATGATGAACTGGGATAAGTCCGTCACTCTGCAGCCTCTTGCGCTTCTGTAACGGAATTATTGGAATTGCCAAGGATTTACGAATGGGAAATCATGCTTGACTAATCTTCTGGGATTTTTTGAGGGTGTGACAAGTAAAATGGATGAAGGGGAGCCAGTGGTTGTAGTGTATCTAGACTTTCAGAAAGCCTTTGATAAGGTCCCGCACGGGAGAATGGTGACTAAAATTAGAGCACATGCTATTGGGGGTAGGGTGTTGACATGGATAGAAAATTGGTTGGCAGACATGAAGACAGAGTAGGAGTGAACAGATCCTTTTCAGAATGGCAGGCAGTGGCGAGTGGAGTGCCGCAAGGCTCGGTGTTGGGGCCACCACTGTTTACCATATATATTATTGATTTGGAAGAGGGAATTAGGAGCAACACTGGCAAGTTTGTGGATGACACAAAGCTGGGTGGCAGTGTGAACTGTGAAGAGGATGTTAGGAGGTTGAAGGGTGACCTGGACAGGTTGAGTGAGTGGGCAGATACGTGGCAGATGAAGTATAATATAGATACATGTGAGGTTATCCACTTTGGCGGCAAAAACAAGGGGCAGATTATTATCTCAATGGGGTTAGGATAGGTAAGGGGAAGGTGCAGCGAGACCTGGGTGTCTTTGTACACCAGTCACTGAAAGTTGGCATGCAGGTACAGCAGGCAGTGAAGAAAGCTAATGGAATGTTGGCCTTCATAACAAGAGGATTTCATTATAGGTGTAACGAGGTTCTTCTGCAGTTGTATAGGGCTCTGGTAAGACCACATCTGGAGTATTATGTACAGTTTTGGTCTCCTAATTTGAGGAAGGACATCCTTGTGATTGAGGCAGTGCAGCATAGGTTCACAAGATTGATCCCTGGGACTGGGACAATTTTACTAGAGTGCGAAAGCAAGTCGATCGTGCTATTAGGAGTGCTCATAGACAACATGTTTCTTCTATTCTTGGGGGAGAGCAACCCAGGGCTTTTTGGAGATATGTGAAATCCAGATGGACAACAACACAGGTGTCCAGATGCTTAAAATGAACAATTGTCTGATCACTGAGGACCAGGCGAAAACACGTTTTCACCAGGGAAGATATGGAGCCTTCATCGTTTCCAGTTCTACCGCCCAGCCCATATGCTGATATGCCTGCTATTGAAATTGAGGTTGAAGGTGTCAAGAAGTTATTGCTCAACATCAATACAACAAAAGCAATTGGACCAGATCAGGTACCGAATCAAGCTCTCAAGATCGCGGCTGAAGAACTGGCTCCCGTTTTGCAGTTCATTTTCCAACAGTCGCTTGACTCAGGTGATGTTCCACTGGATTGGAGGAAGGCTAATAGCACTCCTCTCTTTAAGAAGAGTTCAACCACCAACCCGGCGAATTATCATCCTATTTGATTAACAAATAGGTGCTGCAAACTGCTGGAGCATTTAATTGATAGTAATCTTATGAGAGATGTGAGCAAACATAACATTCTTGCTGACGACCAACATGCATTTAGGAGGCATAGATCATGCGAGTCTCAGCTTATCCTGACGACAAATGACCTGGCCAAGTACCTTGACAATAACGTCATCATGGATTTAGTAGTGCTGGACTTTTCTAAAACATTTGATGTCATCCCACACCAGAGACTGCTTCGGAAACTTGACTTCTATGGTATTAGTTCCAACACGAAATGATGGAGTTCCAGTTTCCTGACAAAACGTCTTCAGCGCGTGTGTGTGAACGGAAAGAGCTCCAATTGGCATCCAGTGTTGAATGGTACACCTCAGGCCATAGTACTTGGCCCACATCTGTTTTTGCTTTACATAAATGACATCCATGAAAAAGTCGCAAGCACGACCAGACTAATCACTGATGATTGTTTGCTGTACCGTCCAATTAAGTCAGCTGATGATGAAGATGCTCTACGAAAGGATCTCGATACTCTGGTTGAGTGGTCACAACAATGGGGCATGCAGTTCAACCCTTCCAAATGTGAAACCATGGTGTCACCAGAAAGAGGAATCCAGGCGAAATATCTTACAATATACTTGGTGCCACCCTTGAAGAATCCAAGCAAACCAAGTATCTTGGCATCTAATTGCAGAACAATCTGCGTTGGAATGATCAGACTCATCATGCAACAGTGAAAGCAACAGGTGTCCTAAACTTTCTGAGACGCAAATTTCATTATTGTTCAACTTCTGTCAAAGAGAAGCTATACTTCACCCTCGTTAGACCTCATTTGGACTATGCAGTCACAGCATGGGACCCAAACACAAGTAAAAATATTTCTTCCATCGAACATATCCAAAGACAGGCAGCTCGATTTGTTACTAATACCTATGAGAGAGAAGCGAGTGTTACCAAACTTCTGAATTCACTGGGGTGGAACCCTCTCCAAGACAGACGTGAACCTCACCATTTGACCCGTTTTTACAAAATATTAAATGGCCAGCTCGATATAGATTACAAAACCTACACCAAACCCAAAACAATTAGGAACAGACGAGGGCATTCGATCCAATTTGAGATACCGGCTACCAAGACAGATGTGTACAGCAATTCATTCTTCCCCCACACAATTAAAGCATGGAATAGTCTTCCCCCTACCATAGTTACCCAACCAGATGCAACTACATTTAAGGTAGCTCTTTCTTCCCAAAAACCCTTTCTGGCTTAAGTCCTCCCTCCACCATCTCCAGTTTAAATTCCATTTGAAATATTTTGGAGGACCAAGGAACCATGAAACCAAGAATGGCAGGACTGTCATATGCGGAAAGATTGAAAAGATTCGGCTTGTATTCACTGGAGTTTAGAAGGATGAGGGGGGTTCTTATAGAAACATATAACATTATAAAAGGACAGGACAAGCTAGATGCAAGAAAAATGTTCCCAATGTTGGGCGAGTCCAGAACCAGGGGCCACAGTCTTAGAATAAAGGGGAGGCCATTTAAGACTGAGGTGAGAAAAAACTTTTTCACCCAGAGAGTTGTAAATTTGTGGAATTCCCTGCCACAGAGGGCAGTGGAGGCCAAATCACTGGATGGATTTAAGAGAGAGTTAGATAGAGCTCTAGGGGCTAGTGGAAACAAAGGGATATGGGGAGAAGGCAGGCGCGGGTTATTGATTGGGAATGATCAGCCATGATCACAATGAATGGCGGTGCTGGCTCGAAGGGCCGAATGGTTTTCTCCTGCACCTATTTTCTATGTTTCTATGTTTCTATGTCTCTATGTCACACTGATGCAACTGGTCAGGATACATACCACAGTAATAGTTTTTTAGCAAATTCATAGGTTACCAGAACCTGCTGAATAGATTGCCCTCAGTATTTCATTATGAATGGCAAACACGATTAGGATATAAGAGACCTGATAGCAGTTGCACATCTGTCCGCACATCTGTCTTGGAACCATCTGGATTTGGATGATGCAGCAATTTTCTGAACTAAACTGGAGCACAGGTATCAACAGCAGAAAAATCCCATACGTCAAATCAGCAGCTGCCTTTAATCCAGATATCTGAGCCAACACTTCACAACACAAAGATACTTGTGCTTAACGATATCCTGTTGAGACTAATGCATCGGATACAGATATTGTTGTTTGTGGTCGGTGATGTTTAGTCTTGTAGTTTAGTTTAGAGATACAGGCCCTTCAGCCCACCGAGTCCACACCGACCAGCAATCCCCATACATTAACACTATCACACACACACTAATTACAATATACATTTATACCAAGCCAATTAACCTACAAACTTGTACGCCTTTGGAGCGTGGGAGGAAACCGAAGTTCTCGGAGATAACTACCACAGGTCACAGGGAGAACGTACAAACTCCGTATAGACAAGCACCCGTAGCCAGGATATAGGTGTCTATAGCCCGAGTCTCTGGTGAAGTAAGGCACCAACTCTACCGTTGCGCCATCGTGCTGCCCTTCGATGTAGCTACTCTGAATTAGTTATCTTATTCAGACAATCAATCTGACTATAAGCAGATATGGTTTCATTCTATCACCTACAGTAAGTAACTTGGACGCACTTGAAGGAAAACTTACTGGCTGTCATATAAAAGCATATGGTACAAAGTCATTAAATGTACTAGGTTTGATAGTGAGACGTCAGAAACAAATGAACATTAACTTTGACAGCAAAGACAATAAAGTATTTGAGTATTTACTGTCCTAGACTAATTGCCTAGTTTATGAATTGCACTCATTAATGCAATCTAAGCTTCCTTCAATTTAGATGATTTGGCATTGAGCTGATGCTCATTCTTAATGTTGCCGGGGACAATTGAACTTTGTATTCTGCCAATAGCAATGACCAGGCTATTTGATTAACAGAAATAGTGTCCTCTGATAAAGTGATTCTGTGTTTCAATTTGTATTTAAAAAAATGCATAATAAGAAAATATAATTAGATTTTGATTTGTTTAACAGGTTTGCCCAAAATAAAAGAAGATAGGCACAAAAAGCTGGGGCAACTTAGCGGGACAGGCAGCATGGGTGACATTTCGGGTCAAGACCCTTCTTTAGACTGAAAGTCATAGGATAAGTTTGAAGCATTCTAACCCTCGCTCAGAATGGGTAATTTGCATGACCTGTTACTGATACTTTACTGCTGGTAAATCATACACCCAATGATCTTGGTCCAAGAGCCAAGGAGCCAAAGAGCCAAGGAGTTGGGTCATCTTGATCAACATGAGCAAGTTGGGCCAAAGGGCCTGTTTCTGTGCTGTATGACTCCATGACTGGGCTGTATGACTCTATTGTCTATTGTCTATGACTCAAAGGGTGGAATGCCTTTTGTTTCTTATGTTCCACATGATAACATTGAGCAGTAAAACATGGTCTGAAACTAAAATGTTTCAATTCAGGAACTGCAACTATATGGATTGGGATGATCGGCAGAAATGGTTCTCGATGTGTAGGGGGCAACAGCTGAAATAAAGCACTTCGGAAGGGTTGTGACCCTGCAGCCTTCCACAGAGTTTACAGTGATGGAAGGGAAGTAATTTTGTGGAGGGAACTTCAATGTTTAAAGCAAGTGCTGCCAAGATGAAGTATGTGCTTATCTGGGGCTGTCAGTATTCACTTCAGAGGAAGAGCGATGGCACAGATTGGGGATTGTTCATTGCTTCTCAGGTGACAGTTGGTGTACACATACATAAAAATCTTCTAAGTGAATTACCTGGTATGCCTCTACATCTCCTTAGGGAGAAATACCTTGCATCAGAGACAAGCCCCGCATCCATCATTCGTTTTATCAGCTGGTTTCTCCCATCTCCCTCTGAACTATTATCTCAGTGTGCCTGAGGACTCCAGTTACTGCACAAACATTCCACACATCTCTGCAGAGATAAAACATCTGCGGATTTGAGCAGCACAGCTGATAGGAATTTGCTCTGTGTGTAGTGGCTATTAGATCCCAATTACCTGTAGCATTTCAAAAGATAGTATTAACAGGTTGAAGTTTTTACTAGCTGTTTTCAAAGTGTGTGGTACTCATATATTTCCACTGGAATGTATCTTGTCATTTACATTAGTGTCAAAATAGTAGGAAATCATTGCATCCAACATGTCATTGATACTTTCATGTAGAGGTCATGAATACCACAGTCTTTTTTAAAAACGTTATATATTTTTTTCCGTTTGCTTTAATTTTCATCTCCTGACAGTGTTGAAGTGCTGGACTCTGATCTTGCAAGGCAGCGACAATTCACCAATTGTTCACACTCAAGCTGCTATATGTTACATCGTTGGAACATTGTTCGGAGGAAATTCAACTGTGGAGAGCTTTAATAACCATAGTCCGTCCTGTGCCCAACTTTGTTGACGTTCATGCACCCTCAACTCCCAGCTTTGGAACTATCAGGCTGAGTAACAAGGAGAGGCTTTCAGCCGAGTGATGACGACTGATCTACATTAGAGTTTCACAACCTTTTATAAGAGAACTAGACAAAGTGGGACCCGTTGGGTCCCAGTCACATGGGAGGCCTGGTCCCCCAACACAACCCATTCCCCAACGCAATATTCCACCACTCACCCATAGCCCCTAACTGCGCAGGCGTGGCTCATTTCCCCTCATCCCCCAGCACTCCCTTCCCCTCCTCTTCATGTGTGGGAGGGGAGGAGGGGAGGGAAGGGGGGTGTGGGAGGGGAGGAGAGGAGTGGGGGCAGGGGGGGGAGAGGGTGGTGTGGAGGTAGAGGGGTTGTGGGGGAAGAGGATGTGTGGCGGGGGTGTGTGGAGTGGGAGGATAAGGTGTGTATGTGTTGCATCTCTTGTTGCGTTCTGCAGCCGGGGGAGGAGGACGGCTTCAGGTGTGGACTGTCGGGGGCTGGAGGGGGAGGGGGGAGCGTTCTGCACCTGGGGGAGGGGACGGCTTCATGCGGGGGTTGTTGGAGGGGGGAGCACTGCCTTGGCCTACCGCTGTAGGATCCTCCCCCCCTCCCCCCCTCCCACCCCCCCAGCCCCCAACAGCTGCTCCTGAAGCCGTCCCATCCCCAACTGCAGGATGCTACCCCCCCCACCGGCGTTAAAGATGAGATTTATTCAGTCCATTATTTCTTGTTGCATCTCTTGTTGCATTCTGCAGTGGGGGAGGGGAGCGGCTTCAGGAGGGGGCTGTCAGGGGCCGGTGGGGGAGGGGGAGAGTGTCCTGCAGCCGAGGAGGGGGACGGCTTCAGGCTGGCCCTGTCGGGGGCAGGTGAGGAGGGGGGGGGGAGAGCGCTGCCATGGCCTACCGCTGCCTTGACCTACCACTGCTGTGGCATACCGCTGTCACAGCCGCTGCCTACCCTTGCCGCTGCCGTGGCCTACCGCTGCCTAAAGCTGTCATGGCCTACCACTGCCGCTGCCTATCGCTGTCGTGGTCTACTGCTGTCGCTCCCTAACAGCTGCAACTGGGGACGGGACGGCTTCAGGAGGGGATCGGTGGGGGAGGGGGACGGCTTCAGGAGAGGGTTGGTTGGTGCCGGGGGGGAAGTGTCCTACAGCCACGGGATGGGGACGGCTTCAGGCGGGGGCTGAAGGACGCTGCCGTGGGCTACCACTGTCAGTGCCGCTGCCGCTGCCTACTGTTGCTGCTGCCGTGGCCTGCCGCTGCCTATTGCTGCCGTGGCCTATCGCTGCCGCTCCCCACCGTCTTCAGGCGGGGACCAGTGTGGAGCAACCTGCAGCTGGGAACGGGACGGCGTCAGGCGGGGACCGGTGGTGGGGGGCAGGGGGAGCGTCCTGCAGCAGGGGAGGGGGATGGCTTCATGCGGTGGCCAGTCCGTAGGGCTAGTTTGTGGAGGGGTAGTACAGATGTTGTGGTCCGATGGGACTGCTTTTCAGAGGGCTAGTATGGACATTATGGGCAGAATGGACTGCAGCTGGGGACTGCCTCAGGCTGGGCCCGGAGGGGAGCATTCTGTAGCCGGGATAGGGGGATGGCTTCAACCGGGGGCTGTCAGTGGCCTTTGGGTGGGGGGGGGGGGGGGGGGGGGGGGGTGACCTGCAGCTGGGGGAGGGGCACGGCTTCAGGAGGGGACTGTCAGTGGCCGGTGGAGGGGAGCGTCCTGCAGCCAAGGGGATGGGGACGGCTTCAGGAAGGTGTTGTCGGGGGCCGGGGGGAACAAGTGTCCTGCAGCCAGGGGAGGGGCATGCCTTCAGGTGGCGATTGCCGGTGGCCTGTGGGGGGGGGGGGGGGGGGGGGGGGAGGAGCGTCCTACAGATGGGGAAGGGGCGGCCTTCAGGCGGGGGCCGTCGGAGCCGGTGGGGAGGGGGAGCATCCGACAGCCGGGGGAGCGGGACGGCTTCATCTGGGGGCTGTGGGGTCTGGTAGCAGCTTCGGGACTCGGGCTGCTTCGGGTCTCAGGGCAGCTTTGGAACGCGGGGCGACCTCGGGGTGGCTATGTGGTGGCTTCGGGACTCGGGGCGGCTTCGGGGTGAATGGCTTTGGGGCGGCTTTGGGGCGGGCGGCTTCAGGGCAGCTTCTGGACGGTTTCTGGACTCAGCGCAGCTCAGGCACTCAACCCGGCCTCCAGGGCTTTATTCTCCCCACCCCGGTGATTGAAAGTAGGTGCCGGAAGGGGCTTTGCCATTCCGGTGACCGACAGGAGAGAAGACCAATCTGATGATCTTGTGATTTTTAAACCTTGATAACTTTTGTTATATTCCACCGATTGGACCAAAACATGGTGCCCTTGCAGCACAGGAGAACGGTGGGTACGGTGGTGAAAAATTGTAGCACTATCGGGTACCGTTTTTTCGCAAATTTAAAAACAACGCAAACCAGAAGAGGACAAGATGAGAGTTTTAGTTATGTATAGATAGATAGATAGAAGATAGATTCAGTGGGTATTTTAGATTTTGGATAAGGCACGAGGAGCAGTATCGTCAGCTGATTTCCATTTTCTTCTGTCCAGAATAGGTGACACAGTGGCTCAGCGGGTGGAGTTGCTGCCTTACAGCGCCAGAGCCAGAGACCTGAGTTAGAACTTGGCTATAGGTGCATTTTTTTACAGAGTTTATTCTTTCTCCCTGTGATCACATGGGTTTTCTCTGGGTGTTCCAATTTAGGATGCAATTCTGGGATAACATAAAACTAGCGTACGGGTGATCATTGGTCAGAGCAACTCGGTGGGCCAAAGGGCCTGTTTCTATGCTGTATCTCTAGGCTAAAGTATTGAGGGTAATTGTTACTTCCCCACTGGTGCTTTGGATGAGAACCCACTTTTCGCAAGGTAGACACAAAAGGCTGGAGTAACTCAGCGGGACAGGCAGCATCTCTGGAGAGAAGGATCGGGTGACGTTTCGGCTCGTGACCCTTCTTTAGACTGACGTTAGGGGAGTGGGCGGGACATAGATAGAATGTAGTCAGAGACAGTATGACTGGTGGGAGAACTGGGAAGGGGAAGGGGATGGAGAAAGAGGGAAAGCAAGGGCTATTTTGAAGTTAGAGAAGTCAATGTTCATACCGCTGGGGTGTAAGCTGCCCAAGAGAAAAATATGAGGTGCTGTTCCTCCAATTTGCGCTGGACCTCACTCTGACAATGGAGGAGGCACAGAAGAGAAAGGTCAGATTGGGAATGGGAGGGGGAGATAAGGGGTTTAAGGATAAGGGGGAAGTTTTTTAAGGATAAGGGGGAAGTCATTTAGGACCGAGATGAGAAGATCTTTTTTCACACAGAGAGTGGTGAGTCGGTGGAATTCTCTGTCACAGAAGGTAGTTGAGGCCAGTTCATTGGCTATATTTAAGAGGGAGTTAGATGTGGCCCTTGTGGCTACAGGGATCAGGGGGTGTGGAGAGAAGACAGGTACAGGATACTGAGCTGGATGATCAGCCATGATCATATTGAATGGCGGTGCAGGCTCAAAGGGCCGAATGGCCTACTCCTGCACCTATTTTCTATGATTCTACGATTCTATGATAATGTGCTGAGCAACCGGAAGATCAGGTACAGTAGGTAGATTGGAGATTGAATTTTTGCCCCACCAAATCTTTATCTATAAAACTTCATGAGAAAGCCCAGTGAAGCACATCCGGTTTCCACAGGATTGCCTATCCAGTCTAGTTCTTCTCAAATGTAATTTGAACATCTTAAGAAAGATTAATTCAATTCATCTTATTAAGAGCGGCATAGATAGAATCGACAGAAGGAACCTTTATCTCAGGGTTAAAGTTCTCTCGTCAAACTACATGAGCACGTAGCTTTAAGGTGAATAATGAAAAAAGGAGATATGCGGGACATGTTTGTTACACAGAAAGTGGTGAGTGACTGGAATATGCTGCTAGAGGTGGTGCTGGAGGCAGATATGACAGTGGCATTTAAAAGGCTGTTGGTTAGATATATGAATATGCAATGGAACGGAGGATTATGAATCATGTGCGGGCAGAGAAGGTTGGTTTATCTTACACCATGTTCCAAATGAACATTGGGGACCAAAGGACCTCTGTACTTTTCAATAGGCACAAAAAGCTGGAGTAACTCAGTGGGACAGGCAGCATCACTGGAGAGAAGAAATGGGTGATGCTTTGGGTTGAGACCCTTCTCCAGAAGAGTCTTCATCTGAAGAAGTGTCTCAACCCAAAATGTCACCCATTTCTTCTCTCCAGAGATGCTGCCAATGCCGCTGAGTTACTCCAGCTTTTTGTGTTTATCTTCAGTTTAAACCAGCATTTGTAGTTTGTACCTACACAATGTATTCTTCTATGTCATCTACATAATGTTTCCTTAACCAATTAATTAATTCTGCTCAGAGTAATTTTATATGATCTCAGTAACCTCATGGCCTCAGATTTGTCATGATGGCAATTGCATGATGTTTCACCTTTTGTTACACGACATTGCATTGTTTCAGATGGCCATTGACAATTAATTGCCGTAATTAAGTTGAGTATAGGAGCAAAGAGGTCCTTCTGCAGTTGTACAGGGCCCTAGTGAGACCACATCTGGAGTATTGTGTGCAGTTTTGGTCTCCAAATTTGAGGAAGGACATTCTTGCTATTGAGGGAGTGTAGCGTAGGTTCACTAGGTTAATTCCTGGGATGGCGGGACTGTCATATGCTGGGAGAATGGAACGGCTGGGCTTGTATACTCTGGAATTTAGAAGGATGAGAGGGGATCTTATTGAAACATATAAGATTATTAAGGCTTTGGACACGCTAGAGGCAGGAAACATGTTCCCGATGTTGGGGGAGTCCAGAACCAGGGGCTACAGTTTAGGAATAAGGGGTAAGCCATTTAGAACGGAGATGAGGAAACACTCTTTCACACAGAGCGTTGCGAGTCTGCGGAATCCTCTCCTTCAGAGGGTGGTGGAGGCCGGTTCTCTGGATATTTTCAAGAGGGAGCCAGATAGGGCTCTTGAAGATAGCGGAGTCAGGGGATATGGGGGGAAGGCAGGAACAGAGTACTAATTCTAGATGATCAGCCATGATCACATTGAATGGCAGTGCTAGCTTGAAGGGCTGAATGGCCTACTCCTGCACCTATTTTCTATTGTCTATTGTATATCATCATCGGCGGTCACTCGAAATGAGTATGACTGTCCTCTCCTCTCCAAAGGTTTGCCTACTTGTGTGTCTGCAGGTGTCTGTAGCGGCCGATCCGCGATCCACGCACCTTGGTGCAATGTGGGCGGTGGAGACTGGCGGTGTTTGGTAGTTGTCGGACCCCCTTCACTCTCTCCTTACGATGCTGTCGCTGTTTCTGCGACACTGCGTAGCTCCGTTTCATGACGTGCAGCTTCTTCCTGCATGGATTTCCTGCAGGAGCGCCTGTCCAGTGCAATTTGCTCCCAGTTGTTTGAAGTGATGTGGAATTTCTTCAAGCTGTTCTTGATGATGTAGTTGAAGCGTTTCTTTGGCCCACCGGGGGCTTGCCGACTCTCCTTCAATTGCGAGTACAGGTCTGTTTAGGGGGATGTGTGTTGGACATGCGGATGACATGGCCAGTCCATCGAAGTTGGCGCTGCATTATTGCGGTGGTGATGCTGGTCATGTTGGCTTCCTCCAAAACGCTGATGTTGGTGCATTTGTCCCTCCAGCTGATCCTCAGAATTTTTCGTAAGGATCTTTGATGGTATTGTTCCAGGGCTCTCAGGTGCCTGCTGTAGATGGTCCATGACTCGGCTCCATACAACAGGGTGGGGAGGACAACGGCTCTGTAGACCAGCAGGTTTGTTTGAGCCTTTAGGTCTCGGTCTTCAAAGACTCTTTTCCTGAGTCTGGCGTAGGCTCCGCTGGCACAACTCAGGCGATGGTTGACCTCAGAGTCGATGTCAGCTTTTGAGGAAAGAATGCTGCCAAGTTACGGGAAGTGGTCAACGTTTTCAAGAGTGGTGTCATCCACTTTTATAGTGGGCTGGGTAGATGGCTGGTTGGGTGGAGGATGATGTAGGACATGGGTCTTCTTGATATTTAAGATTAGGCCCATGGCTCTGTATGCCTTTGCAAAGGCATTTAGGATGCCCTGGAGGTCTTCTGCAGAGTGCGTTGCATGGCGCAGTCATCCGCATACTGAGGCTCCATGATGGTGGTGTTACTGACTTTGCTCTTAGCTTCAACCTATTAAGGTTGAAGAGCCCACCGTCAGTTCTGTGGAGGATTGGGATCCTCTGTGTTAGCTCTTCACCAATGAGGTGAAGTATGGCAGCAATGAAGACGACTAACAGGGTGGGTGCGATGATGCATCCCTGTTTGACCCCTGTGAAGGGCTCGGATTCAGAGCCGCAGTTGCTGAGCACTGTGACCGACATGCCATCATGTAGAAGCCTCAATATTCTGATGTACGT
Source organism: Okamejei kenojei (assembly GCA_035221665.1). NCBI lineage: Eukaryota > Metazoa > Chordata > Chondrichthyes > Rajiformes > Rajidae > Okamejei > Okamejei kenojei. Next base: position 43,042,897 of record CM069135.1, on the reverse strand, counting down.
GTTGTGGCAACCGTACCTTGATAGTGTGCTCCAACGAGCCTGTCAGTCTACCAAGTCAAAAGCTTTGTCGGGTCTATGAAGGCCATTTACAAAGGCTGCACGGCATTTTTCCTGGAGTTGGTGTGCTGTGAATATCATGTCTGCTGTACTTCTGGATGAGCGGAAGCCACACTGAGATTCTGGGAGTACCTCCTCAGACAGTGGTAGAAGTCGATTTGCGAGGACACGAGCTAGGACTTTGCCTGTTGTTGACGGGAACGAGATGCCTCTGTAGTTTCCACATTCAGCCTTGTCCCCCTTCTTGAAAATGGTCACTATTAGAGCATCCCTGAGTACTGAGGGACGTCCTTCTTTTTCCCAGACCTTGAGGAGTAGGGCGTGGATGTGGTACAGGAGCTCTGATCCACCTTTCTTTAAGATCTCAGCTGGGATCCCATCTAGACCGAGGGCCTTGTGGGAGGTTCTTCCATGTCTTTTCTGATGGGACTCTGGGGAATGCGGTGGGTAATGTCTGGTTCAGTTGTGCTGTCACGGTTGAGGAGTTCCTGGAAGTGCTCCTTCCATTGAGCATTAATGGACTCATTGTCCTTCAGCAGTTCTTGCCCGTATTTTGAGTGCAGGAGGTTTAAGCCGGATAAGCTTGGACCATAGACGGCCTTAGTAGCGCTGAAGAATCTTCTGGTGTCATCTGAGTCTGCCAGTCTCTGGATTTCCAGAGCCTTTTCTGTCCACCAAGAGTTCTTAAGCTCACTCACCTGGCTCAGGATGTCCGCATTGGCTGTGGAGTGAGGCGCTCTTTTAGCCTTGCAGATTACATAATTTTGCCAGACACGAAAGGCTTTCCTTTTCTTGGAAATTAGCTGTTATATCTCTTTGTCATTCTCGTCAAACCAGTCCTGGTGTTTTCTGGACTTGCACCCAAGGATGGTTTTGCAGGTATCAAGGATGGTGGATTTTCAGTGCTGACTAAAGGGCCTGTCCCACTTGCATGCGATTGCATGCGTTTGGCGTGACCAAATGGAAGCGGAGTTCGCGCTAAGTTTGCGCTAAGTTCGCGCTAAGTTCGCGCTAAGTACACGCTAAGTTCTCGCTAAGTTCGCGCGTGACGTAATTCGCGTCATACTCCCCAATCAGCTGGGCAGGAGGCGCGCCGACTGAATTTGGGCGTCGCACGGCATCGGGTGGTGACGTCATCGCGCAACGCCACGCGGGGCGGTGACATCATCGTGCAATGCCACACGTTGGCGCACAAAATTTTCGGACAGTGCGGGATTTTCGGAGCCCTGCTTGATGTCAGGACCAGCCCCACACAACTCCATACGCCTCCGCGCTTCGAAATGGGACCGGCCCCGCCCGGCCCGCACACCTCAAGCGACCATGTGTGGTCGCGCCAGACGCATGCAATCGCATGCAAGTGGGACAGGCCCTGAATGCTGAGAAATTGGACCTATTTGCACTCCTTGCTATGCATTTGCCTTGAAATGTTCGTGGACCGATTACTGTTGAAGTCCAACCCATTTGGAAATCGGTTCACTGATTACAGTTCACTGCCATTCTGATATAATTTATCCATATTATTTCTCACACAGGGTGATGCCATCCACTTTGAGTCATAGAATGGTTACAATGCAGAGGAAGCTATTTGGTTCATCATGTCCATACTGGCTCTGCGCCTGGCTTCTTGATCCAGTTTCTTTCAGTAAGAAACTGGATCAAGAAGTCACAGTTTACAAACCTCATAATTAATTCATGATTTAAAAAGGAATGCACAACAGTAATGAACTACTATGTGTGTGTTTTAGAGATCCTGGGATTTCAGTTTTCAGCCCTTTACGCTTTGACATCTCCTTGAAAAAGAATAACAATTAGTAGTAACAATTTTCTTGTCTTATTGATCTGCTAATAGGGTGGCACAGAGGCACAGCTGCGAGAGCTGCTGCCTCACTTTGCCAGAGACCCAGGTTACATCCTGACCTCGGGTGCTCTCAGTGTGGAGTTCACACGTTCTCCCTGTGACTGCATGGGTTTCCTTCAGGTGTTCCGGTTTCCTCCCACATCCCAAATATGTGCTAATCCGTAGGTTATTTGGCCCCTATAAATTGCTCCTATTGTGTAGGGACTGGAAAGTGGGATAACATAGAACTAGTGAGAAGGCGTGATCAATGATCAGCATGAACTCGGTGGGTCAAAAGGGCCTGTTTCCATGCTGTGTCTTTCAATAAAAAAAACAAGGGCAATATTATTCTTAATTTACCTTTTTTCTCTGGTTCACTAAAATGTAATCAACAAGGGTATGAAAAGATGCACTCATCCCCATTTGGCAAGTTTGGTGTTATAAATGCATAATCCTCTCTGTCTCTGTTATCTTCTCAGGGGAATGAGTGCACACACAAATCAAGCTGAAGCTAAAGCTGAAGAGTTTCCACTTAGATGAACTGCACCTCCCTTCACACCCATTTCCCTTTATTTTTTGGAAATGTAAAAATGTTCAAAACAGACACAATGAATCGAAGGTCGTGGAAGGCAGAACAATGATTGCAGCAAATGAATAGCTACAATACTTGTGGTGACAACAGATTTAATTATAAAGCATCCAGCATTTTAAATGCCAACACGAGTTAGTGAACATGATACACCAAAAATACCCCACAATCATTTGAATTTGTAGTCGTGTCCACAGCTAAAGGCACACAAAGGAAGATATATCTGCTTACTGATTTATTTCACGCATGCACGGGATGTGGGTGGTGCTGGCTTGGACATAATTTATTATCCATAACTAACTGTCTCTAAACCATATGACTAGGTAGGTTATTTCACTGGATAGTTATTAAAGTCATGGAGCCATGCAGCACAGAAACGGGCCCTTCAGTCTGCTGAGTCTGTATCGACAACAGGCACTTATTTTCACAAATCCTACACTAATCCCATTCTAGTCTCCTGGGGACCTATCAACTCCTCTCAGACTTTCCAATAAACTTACCTCCCACCATGGGCAATTTTCAGTGTCCAATTAACCAACAAATCTGCTCACCTTTGGTGTGCGCCTGAAACATAGAAACATAGAAACATAGAAATTAGGTGCAGGAGTAGGCCATTCAGCCCTTCGAGCCTGCACCGCCATTCAATATGATCATGGCTGATCATCCAACTCAGTATCCCGTACCTGCCTTCTCTCCATACCCTCTGATCCCCTTAGCCACAAGGGCCACATCCAACTCACTCTTAAATATAGCCAATGAACTGGCCTCAACTACCCTCTGTGGCAGAGAGTTCCAGAGACTCACCACTCTCTGTGTGAAAAAAGTCTTTCTCATCTCGGTCTTAAAGGATTTCCCCCTTATCCTTAAGCTGTGACCCCTTGTCCTGGACTTCCCCAACATCGGGAACAATCTTCCTGCATCTAGCCTGTCCAACCCCTTAAGAATTTTGTAAGTTTTCTATAAGATCCCCTCTCAATCTCCTAAATTCCAGAGAGTATAAACCGAGTCTAACCAGTCTTTCTTCATAAGACAGTCCTGACATCCCAGGAATCAGTCTGGTGAACCTTCTCTGCACTCCCTCTATGGCAATAATGTCCTTCCTCAGATTTGGAGACCAAAACTGTACGCAATACTCCAGTGTGGTCTCACCAAGACCCTGTACAACTGAAGTAGAACCTCCCTGCTCCTGTACTCAAATCCTTTTGCTATGAAAGCTAACATACCATTCGTTTTTTTCACTGCCTGCTGCACCTGCATGCCTACTTTCAATGACTGGTGTACCATGACACCCAGGTCTCGCTGCATCTCCCCTTTTCCTAATCGGCCACCATTTAAATAATAGTCTGCTTTCCTGTTTTTGCCACCAAAGTGGATAACCTCACATTTATCCACATTATACTGCATCTGCCAAACATTTGCCCACTCACCCAGCCTATCCAAGTCACCTTGCAGTCTCCTAGCATCCTCCTCACAGTGAACACTGCCCCAGCTTAGTGTCATCCGCAAACTTGGAGATATTGCCTTCAATTCCCTCATCCAGATCATTAATATATATTGGAAATAGCTGGGGTCCCAGCACTGAGCCCTGCGGTACCCCACTAGTTACTGCCTGCCATTGTGAAAAGGACCCGTTTACTCCTACTCTTTGCTTCCTGTTTGCCAGCCAGTTCTCTATCCACATCAATACTGAACCCCTAATACCGTATGCTTTAAGTTTGTATACTAATCTCTTATGTGGGACCTTGTCGAAAGCCTTCTGGAAGTCCAGATATACCACATCCACTGTTCTCCCTTATCCACGCTACTAGTTACATCCTCGAAAAATTCCACAAGATTCGTCAGACATGATTTACCTTTTGTAAATCCATGCTGACTTTGTCCAATGATTTCACCACTTTCCAAATGTGCTGCTATCCCATCTTTAATAACTGACTCTAGCAGTTTCCCCACTACCGATGTTAGACTAACTGGTCTGTAATTCCCCGTTTTCTCTCTCCCTCCCTTCTTAAAAAGAGGGGTTACATTTGCTACCCGCCAATCCTCAGGAACTACTCCAGAATCTAAAGAGTTTTGAAAGATTATCACTAATGCATCCACTATTTCCTGAGCTACTTCCTTAAGTACTCTGGGATGCAGCCTATCTGGCCCTGGGGATTTATCGGCCTTTAATCTATTCAATTTACCCAACACCACTTCCCCGACTGACCTGGATTTCACTCAATTCCTCCTTTGACCCACAGTCCCCTGCTATTTCAGGCAGATTATTTATGTCTTCCTTAGTGAAGACGGAACCAAAGTAGTTATTCCATTGGTCCGCCATATCCTTGTTCCCCATGATCAACTCACCTGTTTCTGACTGCAAGGGACCTACATTTGTTTTAACTAACCTCTTTCTCTTCACATATCTATAAAAACTTTTGCAGTCAGTTTTTATGTTCCCTGCCAGTTTTCTTTCATAATCTATTTTTCCTTTCCTAATTAAGCCCTTTGTCCTCCTCTGCTGGTCTCTGAATTTCTCCCAGTCCTCTGGTATGCTGCTTTTTCTGGCTAACCGGGGAAAACCCCTGTGTTTACTAGAAGAGCAAGCAAACTCCCTGCAGATGGTAGAAATATTCAGCATTGGATCTAGATTGGTAGAGCTATGAGGCAGCAGTTCTATTATCTGTGCCACTATGCTGCCCAATATATGAATAGTCATCTACCTTGGGGGTCAAACACAGTCTGAATAATAAGGCCATAAGGTCATAAGTGATAGGAGTAGAATTAGGCCATTTGGGCCATCAAGTCTACTCTGCCATTCAATCATGGCTTATCTTTCTCTCCATCCTAACCCATTCTCCTGCCTTCTCTGCATAACCTCTGACACCTGTACTAATCAAGAATCTACCTAACTCTGCCTTGAAAGTATTCACTGACTTGGCCTCCACAGTCTTCGGTGGCAAAGAATTCCATAGATTCACCATCCTCTGACTAAATTTCTCCTCATCTCCTTCCTAAAAGAACATCCTTTATTTTTGAGGCGATGACTTCTAGCCCTAGACTCTTCCACGAGTGGAAACATCCTCTCCACATTCACTCCTTTCAAGCCTTTCACTATTCTGTATGTTTCCATGAGGACCCCCATCATAATGTTAACACTTTTCCAATTCTGAAAGATAATGGCATAATAATAATAATAATAATAATAATAATAATAATAATAATAATAATAATAATAATAATAATAATAATAATAATAATAATAATAATAATAATAATAATAATAATAATAATAATAATAATAATAAGCCTTTATTGTCGTTGTACTTAGAAATACAACAAAATTAGGAGAGCTACTCCTGATCAGTGCAACCAAAACTAGTTAAAACAAAATAAAAACACAACTACTACATCCAATACTGCTTAAAATAGTAGATAAATTATAATTATCACACCTAGGTAGAACATTGCACTGGGAGAATATTACACTTTAAAATGTAATAAATACTTTAAAATAATTAAAAAGAAGGAATATTCGCTGAGTGGTCTGTTTTATAGTGGAATGGATAAAAGCATCTCTCATGTCGTGTGGATATTTGAGGAAATTAGAGTTCTGATGGCCCAGGGAAAGAAACTGTTCTTGAGTCTGTTTGTCCGGCTTTTGATGCACCTGTACCACCTACCAGAGGGCAGGAGGTTGAACAGGAACTGTCCAGGATGGGACAGGTCTTTGATTATTTTCCTGGCTCTGCAGAGGCACCGAAGAGTTGGAGACGTCTTCCAGGGAAGGCAGAGGGCAGCCGATGATTTTCCGGGCAGTTTTGATCACTCTCTGTAGGGCTCTCCTGTCTGCTGCTGAGCAGCCGGCATACCACACCGTGTTGCAATATGCCAGCACACTCTCGATGGTGGAGCGGTAGAAGGCCACTAGCAGCTTCTCCTCTAAACTGTTCTTCCTTAGCACTCTCACGAAGTGCAATCGCTGCTGGGTCTTTTATACCACCGCTAAAGTGTTGGCAAACCAGGAGAGCTCCTCCGCGATGTACGTTCCCAAGAATTTGAGGGTGGAAACCCTCTCGACACAGTCTCCATTGATATAGAGCGGGGCAGGGTCCACTCTGTGCATTGGTTCTTGGTTTCTTGGTCCTCCAAAATATTCCAAATGGAATTTAAACTGGAGGTGGATAGTCGATAACCATTTCCTTTGTTTTGCTGATGTTGAGTGCCAGGTTATTCGCAGAACACCAATCTGACAGCTTCAGGACCTCATCTCTGTACACTGCCTCGTCTCCTCCTGATATGTCTGACCAAATGAGTTTGTACGGCAATCCAATTGTTTCATGGTTATGAACATCCATTTTTTAATTAATTCAAGATATTAATTCACCAACAGTTAGAAACATGGAAACATAGAAACATAGAAAACAGGTGCAGGAGGAGGCCATTCGGACATTCGAGTCAGCACCGCCATTCATTCTGATCATGGCTGATCGCCCCCAATCAATAACCCGTGCCTGCCTTCTCCTCATATCCTTTGACTCCACTAGCCCTGGAGCTCTATCTAACTCTCTTAAATCCATCTAGTGACTTGGCCTCCACTGCCCTCTGTGGCAGTGAATTCCATAAATTCACAACTCTCTGGGTGAAAAAGTTTTTTCTCACCTCAGTCTTAAATGACCTCCACTTTGTTCTAAGACTATGGCCCCTGGTTCTGGACTCGCTGAACATTGGGAACATTTTTCCTGCATCTAGCTTGTCCAGTCCTTTTATAAATGTATATGTTTCTATAAGATCCCCCTCATCCTTCTAAACTCCAGTGAATACAAGCCTAGTCGTTTCAATCTTTCCTCATATGACAGTCCCGCCATCCCAGGGATCAATCTCGTGAACCTCAATCACAAGGATGTCTTTCCTCAAATTAGGAGACCAAAACTGTACACATTACTCCAGATGTGGTCTCACCAGAGCCCGATACAACTGCCGAAGAACCTCTTTACTCCTATACTGAAATCCTCTTGTTATGAAGGCCAACATTCCATTTGCTTTCTTCACTGCCTGTTGTACCTGTAAGCCAACTTTCAGTGACCAGTGTACAAGGACACCCAGGTCTCCCTGCACCTCCCCCTTACCTAACCTAACCCCATTGAGATAATAATCTGCCCCCTTATATTTACCGCCAAAGTGGATAACCTCACATTTATCTATATTATACTGCATCTGCCACACATCTGCCTACTCACTCAACCTGGCCAGGTCACCCTGCAACCTCCTAACATCCTCTTCACAGTTTACACTGCCACCCAGCTTTGTGTCATCCGCAAACTTGCTAGTGTTGCTCCTAATACCCTCTTCCAAATCATAAATATGTTATGTTTCTGTTTCTATTTTTCTATGTTTCTAAGTTACTGGTCTCAAGAGACCATGGTAAACTAAAGTGCAGATCTTCACTCCAATAAAATGGTCCATGTGAGAGTTATGCCCTTCAAGGCTGTCAATAGCTATCCAGGCACCATACTCTTCTCCACATTTCCTACTATAAGTTGGAATGGCATTCTGGTTGTTGAGATAATCCTTAGTATTCAAAATAAGGTTCACACTTTTTAATGCACACATTGTTTCTTCTCTGTATACTGTATTCAACATATTTCACGTGCAAAATCTTTTCTAAAAGCATGCAAGATATTTTCTGCATGAGCTACAGAGAGAACATTTTACTTCAGAGTCACATGAGTGACTACATGAAGAAGTCCCGCCTGGCGCATGATCGGCATTACGTCGACGCTGTCGGTAGGCAAAGAGCTGCAGAGCGCAGCTCCACCAGCGGTAAGGAACAGGCCCGCAGGTAAGTGCATTGAATTATTTACAGGGCATGTTTCAAACTCCGTGGTGCTGCCGTGCAGAGCCAGCAGAAGTTGAAAGGAAAAGAGAAAATGCTCCGGAGGAAAAACAGAGGTTAAAATGCGTCCCGGGTAGAAACTCAGCGATCGGGATGGCAGATTAGTGCGGAGCCAGTTCCGATACCGGTGGCCATTAAAATTAACCGTAGGGAGCATTTAGTCACTCCACAAACTAAAGCCACGGGATGAATCTCCAGTGGGGAGGAAAATAAAGAAGTCCGAGAGGCCGTGGTTTTAGATGATTCTAATAAGGAAAGGCCTCCAGACAAGAAAGCCTTATGGCTCAGAATAAATTAAATGGAGAAATACTCCAAATTATTTTTCAACCAAGGGTCTAAAAAAAAAACCCAGAATATTCCCAGGCAGGCCCTGAAGGGTTTCCATATATAAGTATATGGTGCTTTTACCACTGTGGGAATATGAACCTCAGATTGGGCTGGAGGTAGTCTCCTTGAGCAAGTCTCAGGAGTACCAGGGCAGTAAAAAACTGACCCTGAAACTGGTGTTTTTGGTCATAAGTACCTACCACAGCACAAGTATAAATCCAGGTGTACTTAATGGGTACAAAGTACGATACCTGAAGGAAGCGGTGAGGCCATGGAAGGTAACCATGGTGGCCAACATCAATTGGTTTCTCACCAGCTTCAGGAGGCTGTTATGGTTGAAACAGCAGATTTATGTGAAAACACTTGTGCTTTACTAGGGTGCCAAATGGTGAATCCGATTAAGGCACCCATGTCTTCAATAGTGTGGAGGCACAGGGAATACGATTCCAAAGAATTTCAAGTTTCCGGATGGCATCACTGCTTATGGGAAGCAAGTGAAAGATTGTACAATGACCAAAATTAAAAAAAGGCAAGTGGCATTGTTTTATAGCTCATATGTTGAGCTCAATGGTATGAAAGAAAATTGCCATTCGGACCATTTTGCACTTTAGATTTGCAGGTCAATACAGATCAAGCTATGTTCAAACTCCTGGGTATTACGGAGTAAACCTGCATAAAAGTTTTGCAAAATTGGCTGGTCCAATATGAAGGGGATTTGATATATGAATCAAACAGAGGCAGGAGTATGGTGAGGAAGTATTTTCATCCAACACAGCCTTATGTTAACCCATATTGTGAGGGAAGAAGGCCATCACGTGCATTTGGAGAGGTACAAAAACTTTATTCTATCACCGAGGAAGCTTTTGTTGAACATCCGATTGGTGGTAGATGACAGGTGTGTTATGATAAATGATATTGCATAACAGCTGATCGGTTTATATTAGATACTGTGTAAGGTTCTACAATAAAATTTGTAGAAGGAGTTGATCCACCTGTACAGAATAAACCTAATCCTAGTTTATGTTTCTGCACCTGAAAAATCTCAAATAAAGAAAAGGTAAGAAATTTATTTAGGGAAAGTGCAATGGGGAAAAAACGGAGTAAGCATCCACAACAATTTGTATCAAATAATTTCCCCAGGCAGAAGAAAGATGGTGGTTGAAGAGTCATTCTAGACATCACACACTTTAATACATTTGTCCAGTATAAAAAAATTCAGAATGGACACCTTCAACACTGCAAGGCAATTGTTATCAACAAGTTGTAATTGGTTACTATAGATTTGAAGGATGCGTATGATTTAGTACCAATTTATCATCATGTTTTCAGGTACTTGAAAATTAATTAAATGGGTCAGCTATGGCAATTTAAGGCATTATCTAATGGATTAAGCTCAGTTTCTAGGCTGTTCACACAATGGTTGAAACCAGCACTTGCACTGATAAGGCCACATGGTCATGGTTTATTTTGATGACATTTTTAATTGGCAATGCTGATCAGGAGTCAGCTGAAAAATTAGTGCAGCAACTACAAGCCTGTTGAGAGGCTACGGTCCTGATCCATGCAACAAAAATCTAAGCTTCAGCCATCCCCAACAATTTACTATTTGGGGTTTGTGAGTGATTCAGGACCATGTTCGGTAAATTTACCAAGAGACAAAGTGTCAATATTACAAATGTGTTTCGTTGCCTTGTGACAAGCCTTATCCATCCATCCGAGAAGGAGCTTAGGTAAATTTCTGCAGTAGAGTTGGTCCAATTGCATTACCAAAAATGCTCCAAAGGGCAAAAACACAAGCACTAGAAGAGTGTGCAGGCCATTTTGACAGGCCTATGCAATTGCCAAAGGAAGCTTTATCAGAATTACAGTGGTGGATTGACAATGTTCCACAAGCTGCTTAAAAACATATTAGCTCAGCAGGCAGCAGTCATTGGAAACTGAAGCAAGTATTCTCGGATGGTGGATAGCTTCTCGGTTTTTTGGGCTAAGATAAGTGTAATATCTGTTCTTATCAGGTTAATATCTGATACGCCCCTTATCTAGGGGGCTACGGACAATAACACCAGGAGTTGGCAGATCGATTGTCCAAGAAACTTATTTCTCCAAACATTTGCTAGTAATTATTTGGAGTTGTTAGGAGCTTTTATGGATTAAAAGCTTATTGTTCTACTATGAAAGATTTGCATGTCATAGAAACATAGAAACATAGAAATTAGGTGCAGGAGCAGGCCATTCGGCCCTTCGAGCCTGCACCGCCATTCAATATGATCATGGCTGATCATCCAACTCAGTATCCCGTACCTGCCTTCTCTCCATACCCCCTGATCCCTTCAGCCACAAGGGCCACATCCAACTCCCTCTTAAATATGGCCAACGAACTGGCCTCAATTACCTTCTGTGGCAGAGAATTCCACAGATTCACCACTCTCTGTGTGAAAAACGATTTTCTCATTTCGGTCCTAAAAGACTTCCCCCTTATCCTTAAACGGGAACAATCATCCTGCATCTAGCCTGTCCAACCCTTTAAGAATTTTGTAAGTCTCTATGAGATCACCCCTCAATCTTCTAAATTCCAGAGAGTACAAGCCGCGTCTATCCAGTCTTTCTTCATATGGAAGTCGTACCATCCCAGGAATCAGTCTGGTGAACCTTCTCTGTACTCCCTCTATGGCAAGAATGTCTTTCCTCAGATTACGAGACCAAAACTGTACGCAATACTCCAGGTGTGGCCTCACCAAGACCCTGTAAAAGCTCCAATTACAAGTAGACAATACCACAGCTGTGGCATATATCAATCACATGGGTCGAGTAAGATCATTATCATGTGATTATCTGGTTAACCAGATGTGGCATTGGTGTATCTTTAAGAATATTTGGCTTTCAGCTATCTATCTCAGGGAGAGACGATATTGTGGCAGACAACAGATCACGGAAATTTAAAGACAATACAGAATGGATATTAAATCCACAAGTTGGAAAACATTGTCAGTGGTATGGATTACCTGAAATTGATCTGTTTGCGTCTAGATTACATCACTAATTGCCCAAATACGTCTCATGGGAACCCAACCCAGGAGCAGTAGCTGTGGATGCATTCTCACTACTTGGGGGGGGGGGGGGAATATGTTCTTTTATGTTCCCCATTCTGTCTGATTAGGCAATGTCTGATGAAAATATAGCAAGACCGCCACGGGCAGTTTGGTGGCCCAAATCGGACACAGTCATGGTTCTCATTGATGTTTAGAATAATAATTGAACCATTTATGATGATTCCTAGCTGCAGTAATTTGTTGCAAAATTCATCCATGGCATGAACATATGAATTTGTTAATCTGCAGGTTCTGACCAGACCATTACAAGAGCTTGGACTGTCGGATAGGACCATGAATGTTATAACTGCAGCTTGGAAAAATAGCATAAAAAAACAATATTTTGTTTATATAAAGAAATTGGAAGTCTTTGGTAGATAGTCAAAGGTATTTTATCATACTGCTAACATATCAGATATATTGGAGTTCCTTGCTGGATTGCAATTTTGATCAGCACCTAAGCTATAGGGTCATTAATAGGGCTCATAGTGCTTTATCGTCCTATTTAGGACAAATTGCTGACCATGAATCTAACGGGTCTCATCCGTTAATATCCCGATATGGGAAAGGAATATATATTAAAATCTGCCCAAAGTAGAAATACAGAAGTTTGGGAGTTCAGCATAGTTCTTACTTTGCTTAGGCAATGGGCTCCAATTCTATCACTGTTTCGGAAGTTAACATTTGAAGTAATAATGCTCATGGCTTTAGTTTCAGCACAAAGAGTGCAAACGTTGCAAATGTTACGTTGGACTGTATGCATGTGGCTACAGATAACATTGTCTTATACATTTATGACTTAACCAAACAAAGCAGACCAGGAGGAGCTGGAACCAAGGTAAATTTTAAAGCATATCCTGTCGACCAAAAATTGTGTGTGGTTAAGCATTGACTCAATATGTTGAAGTAGGCAAGAGTCTCCGTGGTGGTGAGACAGCGCTATTTATTACACACAAAAAAGTATCAGTACAAACTGATGGTTCCAGATAGTTACATTCTAGATGGTTAAAACAGGTTTTAGGACTCAGCAGGAGTAGACATTGAGATGTTAAAAATCACTCCACCAGGTAGGTACATCCACGGCAAAGGCACAGGACGGGCCACTCGATCAAAGAAATTAGAGGCCGTAGGATGATGTAAAAGAAACTTTTCAAAGTTTTCAAGAAACCAGTTCTCACGGTGTCAGGGTTGGACAAGTAGAGTTGGGTTCTCTTTGATTGTGCCCTCCACTCCCAACCCTCATAAAATAAATGATCATCTGGTAGTTCTAGTCTGTGTTGAGCCTTACTATCTTATTCCGGCTATTGGTTCTGTGTTTTTCATGCCGCTGCTTTGAAATATGCTGATCATGCGCCAGGCGGGACTTCTTCACGTAATCCCTCATCGTAACTCCTCATAGTTGCATGCTGATTCTGCCTTGTCCCAGTATCTTGTGACAGTTATTAGCACAATAATAGTAAGATTAATGAGAACTTACCAAGTTTGAAGTTTGATCGTTATTTTATGAGGAGTTACGATGAGGGATTACGTGAAGAAGACCATTTTGTGTGTCTCCTCACCCCCTGCACCCAACCCTTCCCCAATGGGAAGTTAAAAAAACAGGGCAAGAACAGACCATGGTTCTGCGGTTGTATCCCGGTGGCTTGATTAATCTGCTGGTGAAAATTGTGAGGATTCCCACACAAATATTAGTTGCCCAAACAAGGCATCTAAGGCCAACTGGCAACAGTGAACATTTATCCTGGCAAAGTGTCACCACCCTCCAGCCAAAGAATGACAATTGTTTTCATTTCCATGTGAATGTTATGTCATCAATGAATTGTAAATAACACATCTCAGGAAATTGCACTAATAATGGCAAATGTGTCGGAAGGAGAATAACAATGGTCATAAAAATAACCTTGTCTATATATAATATTGTGCTTTTATTCAGATGGTTGTCAGCTTCACTTGAGGGTGTAACAATCTTGCTTCCTTGAGCAAGAAACAATGGTCTATGATGCCAGTAAATCAGTTTCAGAATAATCCCAAAATAACAGATAGTTTTAAACACAAAAATTGGAACTTTGTTTCAAATATCCTTCCCAAAGTTTCTTAATGTCAGTACAGGCCTCACTACATGCAGTAAGGCTGTCTTTGGTTTTCAGTTATAATAAAATCTCAGAGCAGCTAATCTCAAGGTCAGGGGAAGAGGACCAGCAGACCATGGGCACAATCATTTGACATTGCTGGAGTTTTCCAGGATGCGAATGGAAACTTACCAACAGCCCACTAATATTCTAGAGGCCTGTGAGTCATAATTATGATGGCTTTGGTCCATGATACGTTGTTGACACCCTTTATGTGGCGACTCTTTACATACCTTGGGTATGCACAACAAGGAATTTCACTCTGACTTGTCACATGTGACAATAAAGTAGTCATTTGTGCTCAGGTTTTGTCATAGAATGTATGAAGAAGGGTCTCGAACCAAAACGTCACCCATTCTTTCTATCTGGAGATGCTGCCTGTCCCGCTGAGTTGCTCCAGCATTTTGTACCTATCTTCGGTGTAAACCAGCATTTGCAGTTCCTTCCTAGTTTTGTGTTCTGCTCCTGATAATTTCCAGAACATCGATGTAGAAGAGCAGGACATGTCAAAGATTAACAGGTAACCTTTCCAGTGACTCCAACTCTCCCGCTTTCGGCGGGAGATCGCCCGCTGAAAGGGCATTTTCGCAAAATCTCCCGCTCTCCCGCTTGAGATATAATTTCTCCCGCCCGGGCGATCTCCCGCCGAAAGCGGGAGAGTTGGAGTCACTGCCTTTCTGAGAAATAGAGTTCACTGCAACCGGGGGTCCTGAAATACAATTGACCATAGACAACCATTTAATTAGGCTAGGCCCACAACTATGGGCCTGAAAAGTATCAGTGTTCCCTACTTTCCGGTTTCCACTGCATGCTCTAGGTTCTGTGGTCTGCATGATGATGGGTAGGGCAGGAACAAGGAACTACAGATGCTGGTTAATACACAAAGGGACACAAAGTGCTGGAGTAACTCAGTAGGTCTGGCAGCATCTCTGGAGAATATGGATAGGTGATGTTTTGCGTTGAGACTAAAGAAGCTTTGGGTCTGAATATTTTTAAGTTAAAAAAGTGTGAAAAAACGGAACAGTACAATTTTGAAATGAGGGAAAAAACAGCCAATCAACCGCTGTCTCTAAGGGGGTTACGTCCAATCAGTAAAATGAGGGAGGGAGGGAGAGGGAGGGGAGGGAGAGGGGAAGAGAGAGGGAGGGAGGAGGGTAGGGAGAGGGGGAAGCGAGAGAAATAGAGAGGGAGGGAGAAAGATGGAGAGGGAGGGAGAGAGATGGAGAGAGAGAGAGGGATAGAGAGGGTGGAGAGAGGGAGCGAGAGAGAGAGAATGGGAAAGAGGGGGAGAGGGAGAGAAGAATAGAGAGTGAGAGGGTGGAAGAGAGAGAGGGAGAGGGGAGGGGGGGAAATGGAGGGAGAGAGGGAGAGACAGTGGGGGTGAGAGAGAGGGGGAAGGAGAGAGGGTGAGAGAGGGACAGGGGGAGAGAGGGGTGTGATAGAGAGAGGGCGAGAGGGGGGGAGAGAGAGAGAGGGAGGGAGAGAGGGGGTGAGAGAGGGAGGGGGAGAGGGGGAGCGCTAGAGAGTGAGGGAGGGAGGGGGAGAGAGGGAGAGAGGGAGAGAGAAAGAGTGAGAAAGAGTGAGCGAGAGATATTCCCTACTTCCTTCCTTCCATCCAGCCCCTTAATGTTTCCCCAAGCCATGGGAAATCGTTGCTACCAAATGACTTTCAATGATAAACATCTGGACAAATGCAAGAAAGCAGCTGTTCTATAGACTCAGGATCAGTTCCTGTGGATTGGAGGGTAGCTAATGTTATCTAATGTTACAAACACACAATAAACAAGTTATGCATTCTTGTACTCTTATATGTGTATGACCGCACATTTTTTAAAAAGAAACAGCAAAATGGGACTGCGTAAAAATACTGATTTCCTCAGCAAAATACTGATTTTCAGGTACTAGAATTCTGAAATGCTCTGACAAAACTTGGCAGCTCTGAATATATCACAAAATCAGCAAACTACTAAAAAAAACCTTAAAAAACCTTAAAAGAATATAAAGCAAGATAGTAAAAGCCTCTTTAGGTATGTGAACAGGAAAAAAAATAGTTAAGACCAAAGTTGGACCCTTGAAAGCCGAAAAAGGTGAATTTATTATGGGGAACAAGGAAATGGCAGATGAGTTGAACTAAGGAGGCCACAAACAATCTTCCTGATATAGTAGTGGCCAGAGGATCTGGGGTGATGGAGGAACTGAAGGAAATCCACATTAGGCAGGAAATGGTGTTGAATAGACTGATGGGACTGAAGGCTGATAAATCCCCAGGGCCTGATGGTCTGCATCCCAGGGTACTTAAGGAAGTGGCTCTAGAAATCGTGGATGCATTTGTGATAATTTTCCAATGTTCTATAGACTCAGGATCAGTTCCTGTGGATTGGAGGGTAGCTAATGTTATCCCACTTTATAAAAAAAAGGCGAGAGAGAAAACAGGGAATTATACGCCAGTTAGCCTGACATCGGTGGTGGGGAAGATGCTGGAGTCAATTATAAAAGATGAGATAGTCGAACATTTGGATAGCAGTCCCAGGATCGGTCCGAGTCAGCATGGATTTACGAAGGGGAGATCATGCTTGACTAATCTTCTGGAATTTTTTGAAGATGGAACTAGTAAAATGGACATGGGAAAGCCAGTGGATGTAGTGTACCTGGACTTTCAGAAAGCATTTGATAAGGTCCCACATTGGAGATTAGTGGGCAAAATTAGGGCACACGGTATTGGGGGTAGAGTGCTGACATGGTTAGAGGTGGTTGAGGCAGAGTGGAAACAAAGACTAGGGATTAACAGGTCCCTTTCAGAATGGCAGGTAATGACTACTGGGGTACCGCAAGGCTCGGTGCTGGGTCAGCAGCTTTTTACTATATACATCAATGATTTGTATGAAGGGATTCAAAGTAACATTAGCAAATTTGCAGGTGACACAAAGCTGGGTGGCAGTGTGAACTGTGAGGAGGATTCTATGAGAATGAAGGGTGACTTGGACAGTTTGGGGGAATGGGCAGAAGCATGGCAGATGAAGTTTAATGCGGATAAATGTGAGGTTATCCACTTTGGTAGCAAAAAGAGGAAGGCAGATTACTATCTAAATGGCGTCAAGTTGGGAAAATGGGAAGTACAACGGGTTCTGGGGGTCCTTGTACATCAGTCTATGAAAGTAAGCATGCAGGTACAGCAGGCAGTGAAGAAAGCAAATGGCATGTTGGCCTTTTTAACAAGAGGAATCGAATATAGGAGCAAAGATGTCCTTCTGCAGTTGTACAGAGCCCTAGTGAGACCACACCTGGAATATTGTGTGCAGTTTTGCTCCCCTAATTTGAGGAAGGACATTCTTGCTATTGAGGGAGTGAAGCATAGGTTTACAAGGTTAATTCTTGGGATGGCAGGACTGTCATATACTGAGAGAATGGAGCAGCTGGTCTTGTACACTCTGGAAGGATGGATGAGAGGGGATCTCATTGAAACATATAAGATTGTTAAGGGTTTGGACACGCTAGAAGCAGGAAACATGTTTCCGATGTTGGGGGAGTCCAGAACCAGGGGCCACAGTTTAAGAATATGGAGTAAGTCATTTAGAACAGAGGCGAGGAAACACTTTTTCTCACAGAGAGTGGTGAGTCTGTGGAATTCTCTGCCTCAGAGAGCAGTGGAGGCGGGTTCTCTGGACGCTTTCAAGAGAGAGCTAGATGGGGCTCTTAAAAATAGCGGAGTCAGGGGATATGGGGAAAAGGCAGGATCAGGGTACTGATTGGGGATGATCAGCCTTGATCACATTGAATGTTTGTGCTGACTCGAAGGGCCGAATGGCCTAGTCCAGCACCTATTGCCTATTGTCTATTGTCTATTCCAGGAGCTACGACGGGCCCTTGGACCTTCCTTACTCCTATACTCAACCTATCTCACTATGAAGGCCAACATGCCATTTGCTTTCTTCACAGCCTGATGTACCTACATGCTTACTTTCAGTGACTGATGTACAAGGTGGGAAGGGCAAAATTTAAAGGAGATGTGCGGGGCAAGTTTTTTTACTCAGAGTGCTGGGTGCCATGAATGTGCTGCCAGAGATGCTGGAGGCAGATATGATTGTGGCGCTTAAGAGGCTTTTGTATAGGCATATGGATACGCAGAGAATGGAGGGATCATGTGCCCAGCAGCGGAGCTTAGTATAACTTGGCATCATGCTATATTGTGGACATCATGGACATAGTGGGCTGTTGTTTCTGTGCTGTACTGTTCTCTGTTGTGTGTTCTAAGGTTAACGGGCATACATCAATGCCCGACAGATCTGTTCTGCCTTGCAATGGTTTGTTTAGCCAGAGGCTCCTGCCAACTTCGCACTGCGCTCCACATTTTTGTCGGTCCCCTTTGTTGATGACCAGTGGTTATGTGAAAAGAAATAAAGCAACATAGGGTTATTAATCATGTAATGGTGATCAGCAACAATTATTTGCCGGGCATTGTTGCAAAAAATGTCTTCATTCCTTTTCGAGTCAGGAGTGGGATTATTTTGGAGAACATCAAAAATTTGATTTGGACGTACTTTCAAATTTCTTAACATGTGCTGTATGATGTTAATATGTTGTGCAAATGAACCTCCTCCTTCAGCTGCGACTCTGTGATACCCTCTTATGCAAATTCCAGGCCATAGATTTGAACAGGAACAATCTAAATTAATGAAGCCGTTAGTACAATATTGAGGGAGTGCTTTGTGGTCTCTCAACTAAACTAAACTAAACTAAACTTTTCAGTGCCACTACCTTTGGCAGAAGAAAGACGAACTAGCTAATACTGGGTAATGCTTACATTTCAATGAATGTCGCCAATTTGGATTATCTAGTCATTATCTAGTTGTTTATGAGAATTTGCTGTGTGATGATTAGCACAAAGGCTGCATGTTCCGTGGCCATGAAGAAATTTGGAACCAAAAAGCAAAAATAAATCTGCAGATGCTAAAATTCTGAAATAAAACAAAGAATCCTGGAATACTCATCAAAGTGGGGAGAGAAACAGAGTTAACTTTTCAGATTGCTGACCTTTTATCAGATGGAAGTCTTTTGGAATGTTCTAGGGTTATGGAAGCTACTTTGGGAATACTTCATTTTGGTGCACAGACCATGATAAGAATTAAAAATATAGCAGCCAATTTCTAGACAGGTTGCTTGTCTGCATCAATGATAATTAATCGCTCAGATCACACGTTGGAAATCAACCCAGATAATTCAAGTAGGCTGACACAGTGGTGTTGCCTCACAGCACCTGAAATTCAGGCTCAATCCTGACCTTGGATGCTGTCTGTGGGGAATTTGCACATTCTTCCTGTGACCATGTGGGTTTCCTCCAGGTGCTTCAGTTTCCTCCCTAATCCCCAAAATCTTGTCCATTAACTGGCCCCTGTAAATTGCATCCAGCATGTATGGAGTGGATGAGAGAGTGGGATAACATAGAACCAGTGTAAATGCATGATCGATGGTCAGCAAGAACTTAGTGAGCTGAAGGGCCTGATTCCATGCTGTATCTCTAACCTAATCAAAATCCATGTATCTGCAGTGATCCATTATATTTTAAAAGAAGCACGACCGCACAACTCTCCGACCTAGAAGCCAGACTGTTCTATGTATGTAGGAACTGCAGATGCTGGTTTAAACCAAAGATAGACACAAAATGCTGGAGTAATCAGCGGGAGAGGCAGAAACGTCACCCATTCATTCCTTCTCTCCAGAGATGCTGCCTGCCCGCTGAGTTACTCCAGCATTTTGTATCTATCTTCAGCCAAACTGTTCTGACTGATCCTAGCATTTGCCACGAACTACATTTGGCTAAGTAGAAGAACTATATTTTGAGGAATGTCCTTTTTATGGATTGCTTCACAAATTATTCAATAAACTGAATCTATTTTAATTATACTTTTTTTCTTACTTGCTGCATATTATAGTTGTGCCTCCATAACAAAACACTTTGTTTATTGCACTCATTTCTGAGTAGACTAACCGGCATTTTTTAAACCATTTTCAGAAATCACCTGTCTGCATTGTGGCAGCTTGGACACATTGGTCTCTAATCCAAACAATAATACGTTTGCTTTAATGTATTTATATCGTGCAGACTGGAAGTCATGGTGTGTTGTGCCTTTATAGGAGATTATATTTGCCATGTTTCCCGATGCTGATCATATGAAAAGATGAAACATGAGAACACCTCTTCTGTTTAAAGAAAGTAAGTTTGATCTGGAACATGCAGCACACCTCTTAACTTCATTGTAGGAAATGTATGAGCATCTGTGGTTTGGTGTTAGAACAGAGGTCACGCGAAGGATAGGCCGGCTTGGAAGCTCAGAGAGATGTGAGCATCCATAGAAAATGAAACCATTGTTATTCAATACCAGTGACTGTTAGTTTTTGAGGGAGACATTTTCTGGGAATTAGTTCTGTCAAAGGTCAATTGCCAGAGTCAAAAGTGGGGTGCAATTACCTAATAGAATGAAGTGTTGAGGATATTCAGTATGTAACAAGATCCAAGCCAACGGGCAGAGTTTTCCAGTAGACTCCTTAAAAAGAACACAAACTGATCACCTAGGAAAACATTTCAGCAGCACAGTTCTAAAGTAAAGGTGGAAAAACACAATGTAGAGACGTTTTGCTTCTGTTTCTTACTGTTGACACGTCAAAATTTGACCTTTAGCTATCCCGGTGAGAAAATATGAAGTGCTTCATATTTGGTTTTTATTGCCATTTAAAAAAAAATGAGTATGCTGCTATTCAAGAACAAGGTTAATTAAATTGTAAATAATGATTTGAGAAATTTACGTTTGTCTCACCTTCAGTGAAACAAGTGGCAGATGTACAAAGAAGCAAATGTAAGATTTCGGGAGCATTTGTAGAATGAAATCTGCTTCCTGATATCTAATGCTAGATCTTCCCTGTGGTTAGTCATGATAAATTGAAGGATATATTCAGGAAAAATGTTCCTGATGTTGGAGGAGTCCAGAACCAGGGCTCACAGTTTAAGAATAAGGGGTAGGCGATTTAGGACTGAGCTGAGGAAAAAAAAAATCACCCAGAGAGTTGTGAATCTGTGTAATTCTCTGCCACAGAAGACAATGGAGGCCAATTCATTGGATGTTTTCAAGCGAGAGTTAGATTTAGCTCTTTGGGCTAAAGGAATCAAGGGATATGGGGAAAAAGGAGGAATGGGGTACTGATTTTAGATGATCAGCCATGATCATATTGAATGGCAGTGCTGGCTCAAAGGGCGGAATGGCCTACTCCTGCGTGTATTTTAAGTGCAGGCTCGATGGGCCGAACGGCCTACTCCTGCACCTATTTTCTATTTTTCTATATTGTTTTAAATTACAATGTATGACAGTATACACTATTGACCAAACATTAGCATCCCAGGGTGAAGATCTATGGGATATGGAACTTGCGCTAACTGGATCTACATGTTCTATTATCAAAATGGAGATTTTGGCCAAATACTGCACATACCAACCAAGCAATGCTAAGGTCTGAGACAAATTTGATATTTAAGTATGTTAAAGGCCATTGTTGCCCTGTTAGCTGATGTCAAAATAATCAGGAGATCACATCTGATTGGATGTTGACTTATCGACAACAATTGCAGAACAATGGAGCAAAGATCATGCAGGGAACCAGACCCTCAACCATGGAAACTCGGGTCATAACCTCCCATGACCTGTTAGGCTGACCATCCCTCCTCATAGAAACATAGAAACATAGAAACATAGAAAATAGGTGCAGGAGGAGGCCATTCGGCCCTTCGAGCCAGCACCGCCATTCATTGTGATCATGGCTGATTGTCCTCCTTCCAATTGCGAGTTTGATCCTCACAAGCCCCCCACCAGCCACTTATGAGCAAATTCCACCACACCCCCTCAACACCACCACCTCCACCTAAGACCACAATTGAAGTCCAAGCTTTTCCTTCTCAGTCCTCCATTGATACCCCAACTCTCCTCCTTTCTGCCCCTTTCACCCCTACACCATTCCATGAGCAGGGGTCTTAGGGAATAATGACTGCTAGATAACCAAACACAATTGTCGCACCCATGGCCCATTTGTTTGTGTTGATTAAACATAAAGACAAAAATAAATGACCCAATAAAATTGCTTCAGGTCAGCAAGATAGTTGTGAACCATTGGATGGTTGTGCTCTTTCCTGAACACCTTGTTTTGTTGCTGCACGTAACAATTTCATCTATCTGTTTCAGGACATAAACACACTCTTGACTCTTGATTCTCTCGAGCTAGGCTGCATGTTGACATAAAATATATTTGGGGCATCTTCACCAATATGCTTCAATTATTTTTGGAAATCTCTGACTGATAACCTTTTGCATATTCTTCACAACCTCTGAGTAGTCTAAGTAAAATCTTTATTCCTCACAGTTTACTAATCATAAACCTCAATGCCAACAAAGTGTCCACTTCTCATTCCCCACAGAGCAACCAAATACCAAGCAATTCTTGTATACAAGAAAAAGTCTTTGTTCACAATAAGTGGATGGCACAAGCAAGGTAAGCATTTAAAGCCCATCCCTAATTGCCCTTGAATTGAATGCCTTGCCAGGCCATTTGAGAGAACAGGAAACAATCAAACACAATGCTGTGAGTCCAATGGTACATAAAGACCAAGAATTTGGGGACAGAGCAGTTTTCCGTACCTTCAAACAACGTCTGAAAAGACATTAGTGAGCTTGTTGGAATATGACAGTAATCCAGTAGGTTCACGGTCACCACTACTGACACCAGTCTTATAGTGCGGAATTTATTTAATTATGGGACGTGGGGCAAATGTGGGGCATCTTGGTGGGCATGGACAAGTAGGACCAGGGACCTTGTTTCCTTGCTGAATGACTTGATAATTAAATTTAAACACTGCAGTCAGTGTGTCTAGAAAGTTGTCATCCCTTGATCATCAATTCAAATTTCTGGATTGCAAATCTCGTAATTTATTCAGTGTGACACCATCACCCCAGTTACTTTAACAGCAGTGATTTAGTGGAAGAATTGAGAGGATATTGTGTCATATAATGTCGCAGAAAATACAATGACTCTATCACACTTGGCTGGGATCAGTAAATGCTGCTTCAAATGCCATATATTATCCATGCAGTACAGTAGAGCCCATCAGTCACCTTCAAACATCGTCTGTCACCCTTGTTCACTCAGCACTGCTGCAAGCATCTCTCCTGTATCTCATTAGCTACACGTGGAGCGCAATTTGAAGCACTGGAGTTGAATTAGCATTTCACTAGGATTGATATTGCAATCTTTCCACTTTCCTTAGAGCACACCATCAGGAGTACTAATGTATTCTCCAGTGTAGCCCGTAATGTAGCTAACTGTACTAATGTGCTCATATTGGTTTGATACTAAATTGGAAGGAAATTGCCATCAATGGTACAAAAACAATGCCCCCCACCACCATAGTTATCCAAACCAAATATTTGAAATGAATTTATAAATCAAAGCAAATTATGTTATTGGAAATATATAAATGACCAATGGTTTTGCTGGGAGAAATGCTGGTAAAACCATTACCAACACTGGCACATTTACATGCATTGCTGATCCTAAATAGCGATTGACAAGTAAGTGTCTGCTGCCTCTTTTGATACCATTTTCTATCGCTGAGCATAAAGTACAGAAGGCAAAGAAGTAGCACTTCACAAAGTATCAGACATTGAGAGTACAATCACACAAAAACAACATTCCAGTGTCTCCACTGCATGTTTGAAACGTTAACCAAATTGTGCTGTTAATAAACCGCACAGAAAAATATATTATTTCATGCAAGTAGGTAAAACTGGAATATTTTCTTATTGAGTTACTGCTGGTTTTCTGCCTAGCTTCCCGTTTTTCCTCTATCTGTCAGTGTCCGGTAGGGAAAGAATGAATCTAATACATTTTCAATACAGGACGGCCTTTAGCTTAAAGCTACAGGGGACTATTGAGTGACCACAGCTTACGATGATGATGATGATAATGATAATGATGATGATGATGATAATGATGATGATGACACCACATCATCTTGGTGCCCGGGAGGGGGGTGGGGGGCAAGAGGAATATTCACATGCTGGATGACTGACATCAACAGAAACAAACAAACTTGCCATGAGGTATGGAGTAACATTTGGCCTTTAACCTTTGACCAGATGATCCGAACATGATTAAGATTGGAACCACATAAGTTGAGGGTTAATTTTTGCATCTGGATTTTCTTGACTTTGACGTATATTAAGAAACTGTCAGCTTCCATTCTGAATGTCATCTGTAATTTCTGTGTAGTTCTCTTTCTCTCGAAGCAACGGAGACATATTGACAGCCTGCCTTAACATACAAGTGACTGCTTCATTTTCACCCGCTTCAGATCACAACCTTTGGTCAAATAAACACTATTGAGAAATGAATGAAGTCATTTAGATGGTCCACTAGACCTTGTAATTGCAGCTTCATCAAACCAAAATAATATTGCTTGAGAAAAACCATATGAATTGCTGGGCTTTTATCTGGCTGGGTGTACTGGGTGTCAAATGGTGGGGATTATCCTTCAAGCTGCTACATGTGAGTCATTCAGAAAATCAAGCATGCTAAATGCTGACAGTTGTTGGTGAAGTAGAACTGATTGTGTACATTTCTTGCAGAATCAAGTTTCAGAAATGCAGACTGGTAATTAGTGCTGTCCAATGGGTTAAACTTTAAATGTAGGCAGCAAGCCTGGCGGTCCAGGTATCATTTTGAGCTAAACTGACCACATGCTAAATATTCAGCATCTCTCTTCATGCTTTGATTCTGTTTGGACGATTCTTATTGGCTCCTGGGCACCACCATTATGAGATAATTTGTTTACAGGGATTACTTCACCAAAGAATTTGCTCCTTCAATATCTCGAAGAACTGAACCAAATGCAAGAATGTAAATAACTTTATATTTGCACATTGCAAAATTGAAAGCTACCACACGTTCCTTACAACGTTGAATGTGGCAGCTGATTTTTGCAAAAGCCAGGGCACACAGACAACAGTGAATATGCAGATTATTTGTGTATCGTTAGCCAAGTTTGCTGAAGGACAACTGTTGGCCGGGGCCATCAAAGAACTTCCCTTTTCTCCTTAAAATAGTGTCACGGGATACTTCACCTCCAGCTGAAAAGCCAACCAGAGCCTCCGTTTAACAACGGATCCAAAAAGATTAACACGTCTGAAGTGCAGTGATAGTAAAGGTCTAGGTTATGGGCTCTGATCTCAACAATGAGACAGGATCTCACACCCTTCTGACTCAAAGACAACAGTGGTAGCAGTGAACCAAGTGTCAGCCTACAAACTGCAGCAATTGACACAGCTTTTTAACACATATTCATTGCTATCACAGGGATAAGTCTTATTAAATTTACTTAAATAGCCTGGACATAGGGTGCAAGTTGAATCAGGAGCTAAAATTGGCATGTAGCAAAAGTAATGCTGTGGTTGTTATGGGAGATTTCAACATGCAGGTAGGCTGGAAAAATTAGGTTGGGACTGGACCCCAAGAAAGGGACTTTGTAGAGTGCCTTTGTGATGGATTCTTAGAGCAGCTTGTATTGGAGCCTACCAGGGATAAGGCAATTCTGGATTTAGTGTTATGTAATAAACCGGATTTGATAAAGGACCTGGAGTTAATGAGCCATTAGGAAGTAGTGACCATAACATGGTCAGGTTTCATCTACAATTGGAGAGGGAGAAGGGTAGATCGGAGGTGTCAGTGTTACAGTTGAATAAAGGGGACTTTGGGGCCATGAGGGAGGAGCTGGCCAAAGTTGACTGGAAAGATACACTAGCATGGATGCGAGTGGAACAAAAATGGCAGGTATTTCTAGGAATAATATAAAAGGTGCAGGATCAGTTCATTCCTAGGAGGAAGAAAGATTCCAAGGGGAGTAAGGGGAGACTGTGGCTGACAAGGGACGTCGGGGACAGTAAAAAAATAAAAGAGAAGAAGTACAACGTAGCAAAGATGAGCGGGAAGCAAGAGGATTGGGTAATGTTTAAAGAGCAACAGAAGAAACTAAAAAGACAATACGGGGAGAAAAGATGAGGAACGAAGGTAAGTTAGCCACGAATATAAAGCAGGATAATAAAAGCTTCTTTAGGTAGTTGAAGATAAAAAAATTAGTTAAGACCAAAGCTGGACCCTTGAAGACTGAAAAAGGTGAATTTATTATGGGGAACAAGGAAATGGCAGATGAGTTGAACAGGTTCTTTGGATCCGTCTTCGCAAAGGAGGACAGAAACAATCTTCCTAATATAATAGTGGCCAGAGGATCTGGGGTGACGGAGGAACTGAAGGAAATCCACATTAGGCAGGAAATGGTTTTGGGTAGACTGATGGGACTGAAGGCTGATAAATCCCCAGGGCCCGATGGTCTGCATTCCAGGGTACTTAAGGAAGTGGCTCTAGAAATCGTGGTGATAATTTCGTGGTAGAAATTGGTGATAATTTTCCAATGTTCTATTGACTCAGGATCAGTTCCTGTGGATTGGAGGGTAGCTAATGTTATCTCACTTTTTAAGAGAAATGTTTCTATGAGAGATAAAATAGGGAATTATAGACCAGTTAGCCTGACATCGGTGGTGGGGAAGATGCTGGAGTAAATTATAAAAGATTAAATAGCCGCACATTTGGATAGCAGTAACAGGATCGGTCCGAGTCAGCAAAGATTTACGAAGGGGAAATCATGATTGACTAATCTTCTGGAATTTTTTGAAGATGTAACTAGGAACATGGACAAGGGAGAGCCAGTGGATGTACCTGGACTTTCAGAAAGCATTTGATAAGGTCCCACAAAGGAGATTAGTGGGCAAAATTAGGGCACATGGTATTGGGGGTGCAGTGCTGACATGGATAGAAAATTGGTTGGCAGACAGGAAACAGAGTGGGGATCAACGGGTCCCTTTCAGAATGCAGGCAGTGACTAGTGGGGTTCCGCAAGGCTTGGTGCTGGGACCGAGGCTATTTACAATATACATCAATGATTTGGATGAAGGGCTTCAAAGTAACATTAGCAAATTTGCAGATGACACAAGGCTGGGTGGCAGTGTGAACTTGAGGAGGATGCTATGAGAATGCAGGGTGACTTGGACAGGTTGGGGGAGTGGGCAGATGCATGGCAGATTAAGTTTAATGCGGATAAATGTGAGGTTATCCACTTTGGTAGCAAAAACAGGACGGCAGATTACTATCCGAATGGCGTCCAGTTGGGATAAGGGGAATTACAACGGGATCTGGGGGTCCTTGTTCATCAGTCTATGAAAGTAAGCATGCAGGTACAGCAGGCAGTGAAGAAAGCGAATATAGGAGCAAAGAGGTCCTTCTGCAGTTGTACAGAGCCCTAGTGAGACCACACCTGTGTGCAGCTTTGGTCCCCTGATTTGAGGAAGGACATTCTTGCTATTGAGGGAGTGCAGTGTAGGTTGACAAGGTTAATTCCCGGGATGGCTGGACTGTCATATGCTGAGAGAATGAAGCAGCTGGACTTGTACACTCTGGTTTAGAAGGATGAGAGGGGATCTTATTGAAACATATAAGATTGTTAAGGGTTTGGAGGCAGGAAACATGTTCCCGATGTTGGGGGAGTCCAGAACCAGGGGCCACAGTTTAAGAATAAGGGGTAAGCCATTTAGAACAGAGACGAGGAAACAATTTTTCTCACCGAGAGTTGTGAGTGTGTGGAATCCTCTGCCTCAGAGCGCGGTGGAGGCAGGTTCTCTGGATGGTTTCAAGAGAGAGTTGGAGAGGGCTCTTAAAGATAGCAGAGTCAGGGGATATGGGGGAAAAGGCAGGAACAGGGTACTGATTGGGGTTGATCAGCCATGATCACATTGAATGGGCGTACTGGCTCGAAGGGCCTGCACCTATTGTCTATTGTCTATTCATCTGAACTGAAGGCATTCTTTTTTCTCCACATATTTATAGAGGCTAAAGATAGACACAAAGAGCTGGAGTAACTCAGCGGGACAGGCAGCATCTCTGGAGAGAAGGACTGGGTGACGTTTCGGGTCGAGACCCTTCTTGCTGACATGTGTTCTTTTGTACAGAGGAGCTGGTACCTCAGCTGAACTGACACTTACAGATGAACTAGCCAACAAGCCAGATAGATGTTTTTCTTGACCTGCCTTCCTGTACACATGTCCAGAAAATGCCAGTCATCTGTTGTGTCCATGTCAATACTGGCACACCATATGATAATTGTTTGATCATGGGAATCCTATACTGAGTGGAGTACATCAATTCCCAAGTCACACTCCACCACTATCAGGGCCAATGTTTCCACAAAAGTGGACTGGACATGGGATTAAAACTCTATTCTGAAGAAGGGTCCAACCAGAAACGTTACGTATCCATCTTCTCCAGTCAAGCTGAATGACCTGTAAAAAGTTACTCCAGCGCTATGTATCTTTTTTTGCTCGTTCAAATTCTTTTTCACGTACAGAATTAAGCAAAGGGACTGTGAGGCCAGAAGGGAAAGTGACTGATCAGTCATAAGCATTTTCAGCAACCCTTTGCCTCCATATGCCTTGCCATCTGTGCTGCAGGGTTGTCTTCTACAGCTATGCCTGCTGTCAATGGCAGTCCTGTAAACTAAATGAGGCATTGCAGTTCAAGCCTCCTCTACCTCATCTCATTAATGAAAAAGTTTCCAGCTCTGACCATTATGGTGTCATTATCCACTGAAGTGCTTATCTTTGAAACAATATTTTGCCCATCGTTTGATAAAACCACGCTTATTTCTAGCTACTGAAGCATAAAATGGCAATTGAGAAAGTCCTGTGGGAGTCGTATCAGTTCTCTAAGGGTGGAGTTTCAAACTTCAGTGCAATTAGAACTGAGATTACAGTGGAAAATATCATTGTTAAAAATAAATAGTTCTGTTGAAAATGGGAAAATAGCTGGTTCGTTATCTTAAAAAATAGCTAATTTTGGCCATTTGAGAACCATTCAAAAACATTATCTTCTTAGGGTTTTTCACTCACTTTAAGGGTGAGCTTTGACTATAAAATAGTTTGTGTCTTTTCGGCAGAGCAGTAGTGTGACTGATAGAGCTGTTTTCTCACAGCACCAGAGGCTCCGGTGCGATCCAGACATGGGGTGCTTTCGGTATGGAATTTATACATTTTCCCTGTGACCACATGCATTCTCTCCGGGTGCTCCGGATTCCTACCACACTCCAAAGATGTACATGTTTGTAGGTTAATAGGCTTCAGTAAAAAAATTGTAAAACAAGCCTGCTCTCAAGGGTAAGAAGATGTCGTGGTTGTAAATCATGTAAGGAGTGAACAGCAGAGTGCCAGGGTGCTAAATTCACTAAAAGAATAATTTTCCTGGCAAAACCACATGATGAGCACAACGATGTGTTAATTTGCCCTTGGGTGGATATATCAATCCCTCCTTCACTCTGCCTTCACCATGTTTCATGACTCTTTAGAGCCTCTTACCATGGATAGAATGCAGAACATAGAAATGTATCGCTGTTGTATGGATTCTTGGACCCACAATGCCTGTGCCAAAAATAATGCCAAAAAAACTCAGCTCATCTGCCGACACATGATCCATATATCCCTTCATTGTTTGATGTTCACTTTTTCCTTTTCCTCCCACCAATTTAATCATCCACAACCAAAAACTAATGTTAACAGTGCTAATTGTGAACTTTAAACATCCAAGATGCAGGACAGAATGCCACAGGAGATCCTTCTTCCCTCTGGCTATCAAGCTTTACAACTCCTCCCCCTTATGTCGTGGGGTAGACTGAAACTGACTCCCCTCCCCTCCCCTCCCCCCCTCCCTCCCCCCCCCCCTCTCCTCCCCTCCCCCCCTCCCCCCCTCTCATCCCCCTCCCCAATCTTTGCACTTCCCCAAACCCTTCCACTCGTCACTTTAATTTCATGTTTCATGTATTTTGTGTTTTTATGACCGTTGGAAGATCAATTTCCCACCCGGGATAAATAAAGTTATATCGTATTGTGTCATATAAATTGCTTCAATTTTGTGTAACTAGTGTCATAGAGCCATAAAGCACGGAAACAGACCCTTTGGCCCAACACATCCATGCCAATTAGGATGCCCCATCTAAGCTAATCCCATATGCCTCCAAACCTTTCTTATTGTTGTACTTGTCCAAATGTCATTTTAATTGTTGTTATTGTACATGCCTCAACCACTACTTCTGTCTGGTAGAATGTTTCATTTACCCAACACCCTCTGTGTGAAAAAGGTGCCCTTCAGGTTCCTATTAAATCTGCCCCTTCTCATTTTAAGCCTATGTTCTCTGGTTCTTGATTCCACTGCACTTGGGAAAGCACTCAGTGCATTCACCCTCATGAATTTATACCAATGTAAGATTACCCTTCAGCATCCTGAGCTTCAAGGAATGAGGTCCTAACCTGCATAATCTCTCCCTATAGTTCAGACCCTTGTGGCTTGGTAAAATCTTCTCTGCACTCTTTCCAGCTTATAGCATATTTTCTAAAGCTGGGTGACCAGAACTGAATATGATACTCCAAGTGCAGCCCTACCAACATCTTGTACAACTGTAACGTAACGATCCAACATCTAAACTCAATTCTACATTCAAAAGCTGAGTAGATGAACGGAAATAGGTATAATGGTCCTGACAGTCAAATAGCATTAATTTATTTTGTATATAATACATTTTGTGTATTTTTTCCAGACTGGATTATCGGTGAGGAATGGCACTTCCTGAAGTATTTGAAGTTGGGTAGCAGGAAACTGTTTTATTGGGCCTTTGCTGATACCCTCGGTAGAGATATTAATGCTGACATCACTGTGTAGGAAAATAATCACATCATTCTGAAGTGCAAGGCAGGGAGTGGAAAGTCAAATGTATAAACCAAGCATGTCATCAGTGCAACTTTGATTTTCCATCAGTTGCATTTTATAATCCTTAGCCTATATTCATTAGTAGAGCCAGGATGTTTAGGTGATAAAAATCTGTGAAATAGGCAGGCAAAACGGCATAATAAAATTACAAAAAGGCACAAAGGCATATATTGACATAAAAAAGGCATAAAAAGACACTTATTTCCACCACCAAAATATGGTTAAAATGATAATTATAAAGGTATACTACATTAAATGACCAAAGTCGCCTGGTTGCATAGAATTACTAGCATTTTTTTTCAAATTATCTGGTGTTAAACTATGCCGTCTGTCAGACAGAATATGCTTCAGTTGTGAAAAACTTCTTTCTACCCCAGCTGAGGTCACTGGTGCATACCCGCGAAACAAGCTGCAAACTCTATATTCATGTTGATATCTTGTGCATAACAACTACCTTTGAGAACTTAAGCTATGTTTTGTATTTCTTCAAGATCTTTGTTAGCTAAAATCACTCTCACATGTTCCTTATATGGCTTTACCTACATCGCCAGGAACTTTACGAATATCGTCAGTTACTTGGTTAAAAACCTGCAAGTTATTCACTAATGTTTTGCCACATTTCTCAAGGGGAGTGATAGTGGACGCAGTCGGGAGACCCGGATGGTAGTTTGCCTCCCTGGTGCCAGGGTCTCGCGAGGTCCTGAAGGGAGAATTTAGGGAGTTGGGGGGAAAGTTAAGGAGAAGGACCAAAAGGGTAACAATTTCAGGATTACTGCCTATGCCGCGTGACAGTGATAGTAGGAATGAAATGAGTTGGAGGATAAATGCGTGGCTGAGGGACTGGTGCAGTGGGCAGGGATTCAAGTTTCTTGATCACTGGGACCTCTTTTGGGGAAGGCATGATCTGTACACAAAGGACGGGTTGCACTTGTGCCCGAGGGGGACCAATATCCTGGCAGGGAGATTTGCAAAGGCTATTGGGGAGACTTTAAACTAGAAAGGCTGGGGGGAGGGACTCGGGTAGAGGGGGCTTGGGGTCAGGGTGTGGGGCAAGAGGCAGAGAAGGGAAGCACTCGGATCCAAAATGTAGGCGAGAAAGATGAAAAAGATAATAGACAGAGAATAAGGGATGGTGGGTTTCTAAAATGTGTATATTTTAATGCTAGGAGCATTGTAAGTAAGGTGGACAAACTTAGAGCCTGGATTGACACCTGGAAATATGATGTTGTGGCAATCAGTGAAACATGGTTGCAGGAGGGCTGTGATTGGAAACTAAATATTCCAGGATTTCGTTGCTTCAGGTGTGATAGAATTGGAGGGACCAGAGGGGGAGGTGTTGCATTGCTTGTCAAAGAAGATATTACAGCAGTGCTTTGGCAGGATAGATTAGAGGGCTCGTCTAGGGAGGCTATTTGGGTGGATCTGAGAAGTGAGATTTGAATAACCATACAGCCATAAGAATAAAAATAATACAATACATGATAGAATTTAACATGACAATCCCCACACAGCAGAATCACCATTTCCCACTGTGAGGGAAGGCAATAAAAAAGTTCAATTCTCTCGCTCTTTGTTCACCTGTGGTCGGGGCCTTCAGGCCCCCTCGCCGGGATGATCGGAGCTCCGGTGTCGGAACGAAGAACACTCTCAGCGGCTTGGAGTTCCTTAATCGGCCACTTCCTACCGGAGACCGCGGCTCCCGAAGTCCACAGGCCGAGCTGGGCGGAGATTCAATGCTGGTGACCCCCGACAAGAGGTCCCAGAACTCCGCGATGTTAAAGTCAGCGCCGCCCGTGGCTGGAAACTCTGCAGACCAATGAACCACGGTGTTAAGCAGCTGGCCCAACACTTCGGAGATCCACACGCCGATCCCCGGTAAGGCATCGCCTGCTCCGCGATGGTAACTCAGTGCTGCGCCACTGCTGAAGCTCTGCCTGTCTCCAGCAGGAAAGGCCGCGCCAATCCAGATGGTAGGCCGCGAGGAGGGGGCGAAGATGCGACTCGACCAGGTAGTGACTGAGAATACGGTTTTGCCTTCCCCCCCTCCCCAACCACCACATAAAAAAGACTAAAAGACCTCCTAAAACAAACTTTTAGACCAAAAATAACAAAAAGGATGAAATGACGAACAACTGCTGGCGAGGCTGCCTCACGCGGCGCCACCCGATGACGTAATTTGATTAAAATAGGAAATACCTCAATAAATTAAGAGTGGTGCCCATTGGACACAGGCTTGAGAAGAATGTACTGATGAGAAGCAATCATTAATAGTAAGATTAAATGAGCTTACCAGTTCGAAGTTTGATCCTTATTTTATGAGGAGTTACGATGAGGGACTACGTGAAGAAGCCCCGCCAGGCGCATGCACATCATACTTCAAAGCAGCGACGTGAAAATACAGAAACCGATAGCTGAAGTAATATAGTAAGGCTTTGAGAAGACTAGAACTACCAGATGATCCTTTTGATTATGAGGGCTGGGAGCGGAGGGCACGTAATCCCTCATCGTAACTCCTCATAAAATAAGGATCAAACTTCGAACTGGTAAGTTCTCGTTTAATCTTGCTATTTCACTTCGGAGTCATGTGAGTGACTACTTGAAGATTTCAAAGCTCTGTGATTTCATGCCGTAGATGCACTCCATATGACACACTGCTTCAGTTGACACAGTAGTGAATAAATAATTTATTGAATATTGCTTCGAATAATCCAATAATCATTTTTTAAATAACAATACCGTAATAACCCCTCTATCCCAGGGGAAATCACAAATGAAACTTATAAAGACAAAGCAAATCAAATCAAACGGAAATCAAAACAGCATGCCCAAACCCTGGCACTGTCAGGACAGGTTTAACATAATTTTAGAAAGTTGATTCCTTAGACCATCCTGCAGCCTTGCTGCAGATGTTGATGCGCCCTGGTGGAGTGAGATTTAAATACATGAGTATCTACTCCAGCAGAATCTAAAACCTGCTTTAACAACTAGAAATAGTTTATACTGACACGTTTTATGAAGTGTTTTTTTTGTTTTGTTTTTTTTTGTGACTGATGAGCATTGCCGTCTAAGAGCCTCTGAGACTCTAAGTTACCTTGATATATTGACTCAGGTGCTTAACTACACATAACCTTTGGTCAACAGGGTATGCTTTAAACCCTGTACAGGACCCAACACAACATGCCCAAACCTTGGTACTGTAAGAACAAGTTTATCATAAAACGATTCCTTAGACCATCTTGCAGTCCCGAGGATTTGGTCAAGCGGCACGTCCTGCGCCTTCGCTGCGGATGTTGCGAATTGTCTTTGCCTCTTCGTCAATGTCCCTAATTTGCTTGATGAGGTCGTCGCCGAACAAGTAATCCGGTGCTTGAATGTTGCTTGCCCTACGCAGTCCTGCAAATTGTGGGTGCAATGTTGGCCGAATGGCAATTTTCCTCATACAATTAAGTTCGAAATAGGCATTGCAGAACAACGCAAGCATGTCCTTTTGAGTTTTGGGCATTGTCGACCCTTGTATGTGTTTCCCATTCTTGATAGGCACCATACTTGTATGTTTTTCCCAAATACAGTGATGCCTGCTGATATCAGCTTGAGGACATGCTGGAAACGCATTTCCTGCCCTCGCATCGTTGCACTCATAGGTGCCCAAATTGCAGATTTTACTGTTGGCACCCTGAGCGAGGCACAATTGATGGGTGTTTTATATATTTCAGCTGTTTCAGCCATAACAGTTTTTTGGAGCTGGTGCGGAACCAATTAATGTTGGCCGCTAGGTTCTCGTCCATTGCCTCACCAGTCCATTCCGGTATAGCAAAACTTATTGCTACATCGGGAACACCCGGAGCGTGGCTCTTGTGCTCTGGTGTATACACATAGGTAGGGACACCAGCTTCAGGGTCAGTCTCCTCCTGCCCTGGTACTCCCAAGTCTTGCTCTAGGGAGATCTCTTCCAGACCTAAACAAGGCACTGGAGAGTGATATTCCCATTCTTGATAGGCACCATACTCACCTGTTGCCCCAGTGATTGAACAGCCTCCTTCAGAGGCTGCCTGGGAAATCTCTGGGTCTTTGGAACCTTGACTGATTAAAGGTTGGAGCATTTTAGTCTTGCTCTAGGGAGACCTCATCCAGACCTAAAAAAGGCACGGGAGAGTCAGATTCCCATACTTGATAGGCACCATACTCAGTGTATGGAACTCCTTCGGAGGCTGCCTGGGAAATCTTTGGGTCTTTGGACCCTTGACTGATTAAAGGTTGCATCATTTTCTCAATTTGTTCCAGTCTCCCGTACATTATTTTCCGGCCTGGAGGAGAGTCTTCTTCTTCCTCAGACCCGTCAGATAAACTTTCTTTTTTTTTTTTTTTTTTAAATTTATATATATATATATTTTTACTTGTTGCCGTGGCCTCAGTGCCCTGCGACACTTGAGCAGCTGGAGGCTGTTCAATCACCGGGGCAACAGCCATTGATATCAGAGCCGGCATTACCGCACTTAGCTCCTGACTCGATCGCTGAGATGGAACCACATCACTGCGTGCCCCACGCTTCCTGCAAACAGACTCTCTCCCAGCACTTTCCATAACCTCTAGCTTGCACTCCAACTGCACTACAGGGAAAACTGCCACCAATTTACTAATAACAGTAGCTATTGAATTTTTGAATTGAATTCATATTTCCCCCCCCCCCCCCATGGCTCTTTAAATTTGTTTAATATTTTTATTAGAAGCATTGCATAGTATCTAAGGTACAACAGCACTTCAAATACAAATCCGACTTATCACAAACGTTGTACAGATATTACGGGATAATTTATATATGCTACTGTTTTTGATTTTTTTTGTGAAGGTACGGGAGTGAAAAAAAAAGTAAAAGTATAAATCAATAATCAAGACGTTGTGATTGAATAATAATAATTATATAATAATAATTTTTAAAAAAAAGAAATAATCAAGACGTGATTTAATAATAATGATTATATAATAAAAAAATAAAAAGTAAAAAAGAAAAGATAAACAAGAAAAATTAAAAAAAAAACTATTATTATATAATTAAAAATTAAATAAAAGAATCTTTGCATTGAATGGAACAGTTTCATATAACAATATCTCTTGAGACATGTTTACAGATCCCAATACTTTTTTCATCTAATCCTACACCAGGACAAACCTAATTCTCTCCAAATGCAACGTCTCCGACATTTCCACCATCCACATTTTGATTGTGGGGGATAATGTTCCCTTCCAGAATTTTAATATTAATTTTTTTCCAAT
The DNA here is from genome assembly GCA_035221665.1 of Okamejei kenojei. Classification (NCBI taxonomy): domain Eukaryota; kingdom Metazoa; phylum Chordata; class Chondrichthyes; order Rajiformes; family Rajidae; genus Okamejei; species Okamejei kenojei. The sequence continues at coordinate 43,006,827 of CM069135.1, read as the reverse complement.
TATCAAACAGTAATCAAGAAAATTTCAGACTTACTGTTAATATTAAGCTTGAGTCAGGCACTCCTAATATTATTAACTTTAGATCAGGGTCCAATTTAGTTTTAAGAACCTCAGAGATGATTCCAAAAATATCAGCCCAATAACTATTAAGTTTTATGCATGTTACAAAACTATGCGTTGTTGGCTTCTAAATTCTGACATTTATCGCAAATAGAAGAAATGTTAGGAAAAATTCTATTTAATTTTGTTTTTGAGTAGTGTTATCTATGTATTACTTTAAATTGTATCAAAGTATGTCTGGCATTTAATGAGCATCGGTGTATACGTTGTAAACTTTCTTCCCAAGTGTCTTTCATTATAGATAGACCTATTTCATTTTCCCATATCTGTCGGTATGATTCTGTTGTTGGGACCTCCCTATCCAAAAGAGTATTATATATGCACGCGATTAATTTTTCTGTGTTTGGGTGCTTGTTAAGCCACTCATCCAATAATCCTGGATTAACAATCCAGCAATTGAAATTTTTCCCCCCCCATGGCTCTTTAAATTTGGAGTATTTTCCCCCCATTGGTTGAGCCATCCCCATACCTTTAATTAAAAAGGAGGGAATCTTCCATATCATCAGACTCATGGCAAATGAGCCTGAGAGTACATTAGTGTGGTATTTCTAAGTGCCTTGAAGTACTGGAAATTGATGGAGGCGGTTGGGAAATAATTTCATGTTATTTAATTTTATTTTATTTTATTTCATTTCATTTCATTTCAGCTGCCTAGTATAACAGTAGCGGGAATTGGAGCCGGCATTTAGCTCAGCTGTTATCTCCAAACCCGATCTAAATAGCGGTAATAGCGGGAGCCCGCTTTAAAGCAGCCCTTATCTCCCGACCCGATCTAAAAGCGGTAACCGCGGTCCCCACGCGTTCCACTCCATTACCGCAGTTTAAAAATATATTTTTCCAACTCTAACTGGCTCTGCGAGCCAGACTTACAGAGTTTTAAAAATGTAACAATATATATGAGCAACTCTAGCTGGCTCTGCGAGCCAGACTTACAGAGTTTAAAAACACTCGCAGGAAGGTTTAACCCTGCGGGTTACTACTTACCGCTGGTGGAGCTGCGCTCTCCAGCCTGTCGGTGCGACATGCGTCGACATATTGACGTGCATGCGCCTGGCGGGGCTTCTTCACGTAGTCACTCACGTGACTCCGAAGTAGAATAGTATCATGAAGTATGGATGAAGGCAAATCTATTTAATTCACTAACTCTTTTCCAGCTACGATTAAACCAATCATGGTTCTAATTTGTCCATTCACAAGGAAGAAGTTGAAAACCCTTGAAGGCAATTAAGAAAAAAATAATGACCATGAAGGGAGCTAAATTCCAGTACAATATTTTTAAACCAGTTAAAAAGTAATTGAGACTTATTTTGCTCTGGTCACTTTTCAGGTTTACAATTCTGAAATGTTATGATGGTTTGGCCAACGTATGATATCAAGCCAATTTGCCTACAAATCTGTATATCTTTGGGTACACAAAAAGCTGGAGAAACTCAGCGGGTGCAGCAGCATCTAAGGAGCGAAGGAGATAGGCAACGTTTCGGGCCGAAACCCTTCTTCAGATGGGAGGTGGGGGGGGGGGGGGGCGGGAAGAAGAAAGGAAAAAGGAGGAGGAGGAGCCCGAGGGCTGAGGGAGAGGTGGGAAGGGGAGGAGACAGCAAGGGTTAACAGAATTGAGAAAATTCAATGTTCAAGCCAAGAGGATGCAGACTCCCTAAGCGGAATATGAGGTGTTGTTCCTCCAATTTGCGGTGTTATTCACTCTGGCTGTGGAGGAGGCCCAGGACAGAGAGGTCGGATATGGAATGGGAGGCGGAGTTGAAGTTCTGAGCCACCGAGAGGTCGGGTTAGATATTGCAGACCGAGCGGAGGTGTTCGGCGAAACGATCGCCAAACCTCCGCTTGGTCTCACCGATATAGATCAGCTGCCATCTAGAGCAGCGGATGCAGTAGATGAGGTTGGAGGAGGTGCAGGTGAGCCTCTGTTGGACCTGGAAGGACTGCTTGGGTCCCTGTAAGGAGTGGAGGGGGGAGGTAAAGGGACAAGTGTAGCATCTCTTGCGGTTGCAAGGGAAAGTGCCCGGGGAAGGGGTGGAGCGGGAGGGAAGGGAAGAATTGACAAGGGAGTTGCGGAGGGAGCGGTCTTTGAAGACGGCAGACAGGGGGTAGATGGGAAGATGTGGTGAGTGGTGGAGTCACGTTGGAGGTGGCGAAACTGGCGGAGGACTATGTGTTGTATGTGCCGGCTGGTGGGGTGAAAGGTGAGGACCAGGGGGACTCTGCCCTTATTGCGAGTGGGGGAATGGGGAGAGAGGGCAGTGTTGCAGGGTATGGAGGAGACACTGGTGCGAGCATTATCTATAGTGGGGGAGGGGAATACCCGTTCTCTGAAGAATGAGGACATTTGTGATGACCTGGTGTGGAACATCTCATCCTGGGAGCAGATGCGGCTTGACGGAGGAATTGGGAATAGGGGATGGAGTCCCTACAGGAAGCAGGGTGGGAGGAAAAGTAGTCCAGGTAGCCTTGGGAGTCAGTGGGTTTGTAGTGGATGTCGGTCAGGAGTGTATCCCCTGCAATGGAGATGGTGAGGTCAAGGAATGGTAGGGAAGTGGCGGAAATGGTCCAGGTGTATTTGAGTGCCGGATGGAAGTTGGTGGTGAAACGGATGAAGTCAGTCAGATGTGTGTGGGTGCAGGAGGTGACACCAAAGCAGTCGTCGATGTAACGGAGGTTAGAGGTCGGGGATGGGGCCCCGCCGAGAACAATGATTGTTCGACGTACCCGACAAAGAGGCAGGTGTAGCTGGGGCCCATGCGTGTGCCCATAGCTATGCCTTGTATTTGGAAATCTTTTTGTATTTGTATATCTTTGGGTGTGGAAGGAAACCAGAGCACCTGGAGAAAACTCATGCAGGTCACAGTGAGAACGTACAAACTCCATACAGACGGCACCCGTAGTCGGGATTGAACCCGGGTCTCTGGCGCTGTAAGGCAGCAACTCTACCGCTGCGCCACTGTGCCACACTGGAATGTCTCAATTCAATTAATTTTACTAACAATATGGTTAGGAATTTTTAAAATAATCTTGGTACAGCTACAGTTTACTTCGGTACCTTTCTGAATGATCGGTGATTATACCCAAGGCCATTTATTTTCCACACTGTCAACAAATATCACTTCACTAAATACATACACATATCATTTCTGTTGTAGTATCCATTATATTTCAACATATTAAAAATGTAATACTGGAACCTTTCAAATGATATCAATCTCCTGTACACTAATCACTTGTCCTGTATTGACATCAGAAAACATTGTAATATCAGTAGAGACATTGTCCTTTATATAGCTATATTTTTCATGATTGCAAATAATTCAAATATTAATCTATCATCCGCAATAAAGTAATGACTGAGATGGTTGTGACATATTCCAGCTCAGACTTTGGAAACTTCTTCTTCTTGTGTTTGAGGCAGCAGAAGTCTGCAGCAGGGTGATGCCATCCGGTTCAACATCCGTAGGTGATTAATGCAGAATACAAATAATCTGTCTTGTGCTGTGTTTTAACTTACTTTAAAACATTCCTTTCCAAAGACAATGACCCATTTAGATAACAGCAAATTGTTTTCATGTTCCTCTGCTGCAGCATTAGGATGACATGTAAATTATTATTTATATATGCATTTAACAGCAATACATTAGGTTATCATTCAACACACTGTCATTTATGCTTCTATCTGTTTTTGACAATTATTCATGAATGCGCTTAACAGCCGATTCTTCAAGACCTCACAGCACTTTTTTTTAATGCATTGTAAGTCAAAGATGAGATTGACTGGCAATCAAAAGTCTTATTTGCATGCTTTGCCAGTGCTAAAACAAAAGATGGATGGCTTCTCCGCTATCACACAAAGTTAATATATTGCCTATTATAAATCATATCAAATACAGGGCAGCGATTTCAGGGCACTAATCTAATTTTTGGGTTCACATAATTTAAGCCCCTCCAGCTTTGCTCTCATAGTTTATGAGGTCATCCAAATCATTCTATTAGATTTCTGCTTTCTAACTATTCCCAGGTATCCATTATTCTGTATTCAATACCATTAACGTGAAGCAGATTGTAAAACAACAAAGGTTCCCCTCTTCCTAGTTAGTGGGCAATGGTTTCCACATTGTCTTCATTACGATTCTAGTCCCTGAGTGTAAGCTGAAGGGTGCTGGACTTAAAAAAGGATCAAAGATCACTGAGATAAGAAGTGGTCTGGCCCAAATTAACTGGACAGAAAAGTTCACAAACTGGTTGACAGTGAGCTATCTTCAAATATATGATGGTTGAGGACAAAAAAAAAGTTAAACGATGGTACATCAAAGAATATCGTTTCCAGGATAAATTTGGAGATCATAATTAATATCATAATTCAAAAGGCAGAACTTGGACCATTGGAGCTAACGATCTGAGGAAAATCATGAGAAAAAGATAAAGTATCTTAGAGGAGTAAAAAAGATTAAGACACACCGTTGGAAGTTGAGAAAGCATAGCAGACAGAAAATATTATTATTTAAATATATTTAAAAAATCATGAAATTGTATATTCATAAAGGAAGAATGACTATACCAAAAAGCCACTTTGAATTCAGGGATACAAGGAGTCCAATGTCCAAATACTATTGAAAAGATACTGAAAGCTATGATTAAACTGCATCAATTTTTCCAAAATACTATGATTGTACCATCTGACTAACGATAAGTCATTTGGGAACTCCTGTTTAGGATGGAAGAGAATAAAAGACCATGTACCTAAAAACTTGTTAGTTTGGTATCATTTGTGGGCAAGCAATTTGAAGACTGAAGGAGAGACCAGCAATGTACTACAATTGGTTAATAGGTCAACCATGCAACAAGTAATACCCACCTTTCACCCCACCCCCATCTCCTTCCAGTCCCCTAACTTGGTGCGCACCCTTTTTCTCCAATATCTCATCCCCCTTTTCTCCTTATCTTCCTCCTGTCCACTTCAACCTCTATCCTTCCCTCTAGCTTTACATTTCACTCCTCGCCACTCCTTATCTGACATCCTTTTGTCTCCTTTTCATCTCTAGCCTTTAGACAAAGATTGGGTAGACCAATCAACCCCCCCTTCCCTTATCACTTGAGGGTGTCATCCCATCACCATCTCTTTTTCCATATTTCTCCCCCCACTACAATCAGTCTGCAGAAGAGCCCTGACCTTAAACATCACCTAACCATGTTCTCCAGACATGCTGCCTTACCCGCTGAGTTACTCCAGCGCTTAGTTATTTTATTTTTGACAAACCAATATCTGCAATTCCTCCCACTTCCATGCAATTTATATGTATGGACATGGTAATACAAGTCTGAAAGAAAAATAGGTTTAGGTATATGTACATGATGGAAATATACTGAATAGCGCAGATTAGGAATAAGGTGAATTAGCGAGACTACATTAGAAATGTTTAGTTTTGTTTTGGAGTTTTGAAAGTGCCATTATGAAAAGCAGATTAAATCCAGAAGAACTATGGAGTGCGGGTTCACCAATGTGATTACAGGGATAGAAAGATATATTTATAAAGAGAGATGTGAGATGGAGGATAATTTCCAACAGAGAAGATAAAGTAAAGAGGTAATTTAATGGACACAAGATCATGAGGAATTTTGAACAATTGAACATGAAAATAAACATTTTTCTGATTGAGTAGGTGCTGATCAACACCATCAACCTAGAATTGTTACAGGGAGGAAGAAGAGAGATTTGAAAACCGAGCAAAAAAATTAAATATCTGCCATTAACCTGTGATTCATTTAAAATAATTAATTGTTTCTGTTGAATAGTAATTGTATTTGTATAATAAATGTATTTTAGACCTTATTTATTTTAACATTATACATAGTAATTTTCAACCGCATTAATGTAGTCACTTCCACATAGGCACTTTACAAGAATTATCTCTCAACGTCCAAAACGGTAATGCATTTTCATTCTTCATTCCTTTCTTTCTTAAACTGCAAGTGAACTGGACTGTAAAAGAAAAACATTACGAAAAATTTGAAATTGCCGTGAATCACCAGAGAATTTGATGCCTATGGGGAATGCAATTTTGTTGGAAGAAAGGAAAGATTAATGGATCTTTGTTATTCAGTGAGATAAGTTAAAGGAAGAAAGCAGCAATTAAGTGAAATGTATTTCAAATCAGGTGCCACTTCAGGGTTGGTGCAGTGCCCTCATTCTAATTTTAAATGTCGCTATTGAAAGAGGTCTGGAGCTAAAAACAGAAATTCCTCCCAGCTAAAGGCAATTAGCAGTAATGCTTTACCAAGAGGGAAATGTGGACTGGCTCACTGCAATGCATTCAGGAAGTTATTGTTTGTTTCAGCCACTACTTCTTCCTGTTTGGGTAGTCCATGATGAAGTTTATTTTCAATGTCCAAATCAGCAAAGTGAGATAATTTGTATCTGGTTCCTTTTCAGAGTTCAAAGCGTCAAATTTCTGTCAAGGATCACTGGCACTTTCCAGGCAAGGAATGAGGTCATGGGATATCCTTGTTACACAGGAAATCGTGTTTTGCAAGAAAGGAGAATTGTTTTCGAATCCACAGCTCCAGTCCCAAAAATAAAGTGTAGCTAATAAAGTGACCCATTTTCACTCAGCTTCAACTAACAATTGCTGCTTGTGTCTAAAAGGCTTTGCAAGTGGTGGAGCCCAGGCGCTTTAGAACACATACCATTTCTATAGGAGACCCCTCTTCGCAAAAAGACTTGGCCCATCTTTTACTAATGCTGACAAAAATGAAAAACATTTTGTACATGCACATTGGTGACAAGCAGTGGTTGTGGCAATTTGGAGAAATTCTTCAATGGTCAGACAAAACTGCTGTCTATACTTAGGTTACTTTCTTTTAATTGGCTACAGTCAAGCAAATTTAATAGCGATAAAGCTGATATGAGGCAGTGAGTAGGTAAATGCTTCCTTGTGATGTTTCAGCAGGCAAAATTCAATTATAACTGGTGGCTGGCCTTATTGGTTTTTGAAATTATAGGACACCCTATCTCAAAACAAAAAAAAATCCATCATCTTAAGAGTGAGAAACATAAAAGACAGCTGCTAGGAAGGTCTAACTGGTTTACATATCTAATGGTGTATCAATTTATGCTGTCAGCTGCAGACACCAGAGCTGTGGGCTAAAGTTGTATCTGTCTACTACATGGGAGTCGATGGGTTCAAGTGGGTTTCCCCAGGGGTAAGGCCAGTCATCCTGTTCCACACCAATTGTTGTTGAATGAGAATAACCATAAATCTAAAGTCTGAGAAGGGTCTCGTCCCGAAGCATCACCCATTCCTTCTCTCCAGAGATGCTGCCTGTCCCGCTGAGTTACTCCAGCATTTTGTGTCTATCTTTGATTTAAACCTGCATCTCTCGTTTCCCTGATCCCTGACCAGTCTGAAGAAGGGTCTCGACCCGAAACGTCGCCTATCTCTTTCGCTCCTTAGCTGCTGCTGCACCCGCTGAGTTTCTCCAGCCTTTTGTGTACCCTCGATTCTCCAGCATCTGCAGTTCCTTCTTTAACAACAATCTGTAGTTCTTTCCTACACAATCTAAAGGCATTGTTGATTCTGATTCTGACTTGACAAATCCCTAATCTGTCGAAATGTTTTTGTTTGGTTCAGTTTATTGTCACGTGTCAGGGACAGTGAAAAGCTTTTTTGTTGCGTGCCGTTCAGTCAATGAAAAGACTATCTGAAGAAGAAAACTTTGTATTTCCATCGCTCCATAGATCGCTCCTGCACCTGCTGAGTTTCTTTCTCCAGCACTTTTGTCTACCTCGAGTTTTGCCGCCGAACGTTAGGTGCTAAAGATAGTACGACGGGCTGCTGTCCCTGAATCTGAAAATAAGAGACATAATGTAAAATTGTAATTATAATGCTGCACTTCTAGCTGTCATGTCAGGAATTAAACTGCAAATATAATGGCTACTCTGTCAGCACTGTCATTATGCTACCTCGCTTTCATTTCATTTAATCTGAGGTGGCACTGTACATGAGGGTGTACATAGTGTCCTTCCACTACTTTCACCAGTTTTCAAGTGCTTCCAGCAAAGTTACTTGAGAAACGCCAAATGGCCCTTTCTCCACATTTCCATCATGACATATATAAGGAAGCTAGACGAATCATCCCTGAATCAATGTTTTCTGTCCTGTTAAACATTGATAGTTTGAGGACACAGCAGGTCAGCTATATCTCTGGAGGGAAGGGACAGTTTTCATAAGTTCTTAACCTCTAGCAACAGAATAAGGCCATCAAGTCTACACCGCCATTCAATGTTCTTAAGTTTTGACTTCTTCACACTGAACTCGATCCAAAATGTCACCTGTCCATTCCCTCCACAGATACTGTCTGGACCCGCTGAGTTTCATCCAGCACTTTTTCTTCACAATAGGATATCAGTTTAAAGAGTTCAATGTAAATGAAGTGACTTCTAAAAGAGCCAAATAATGTAAAGTGTTAGGGATGTGGTCAGAGACGTTCATTTATCCTGCCAGTAGCTTTAAAGTGTGGTGATCAGGATTTTTGTTGTAGATTTCATGAGTCTCTGCTGCAAGCCTTGATCTTAAAACATTTTGTTTTCCCTCAAGGACAAAGCTGTGGGTTAATAAATTTCATGAATTTCTGTCCCTCAATGATGATCTTCTGGGAAATAGAGGATTTTTATGTGCGGACGATTGTTGTGTAAGGAGAACAATAATGATGGAGTTTGGCCTCCAAGCTTACAAATTGTGTGATCAGCACAATATAATGCAGAGTTGAAAAGATTCCCACATTGGCCTTTTTTATATTTCTGCTTTTGTTTGATGAATGCTAAAACCCATTTCCATCACTGTCAATTATGCTAGTTGATGGGAGAGGCAGTGATGGAAATGGGTTTTAGGAACTAGGGGTACTCTAAGGTCCGTGAGGCTGATGTTGGGAAGGAAGGGGGAGTCTACTATATTCTGTTGTGCTGAAGCAAAGCAATAATTTCATTGTCCTATCTGGGACACATGACAATAAACTCTCTTGAATCTCTTGAATCTTGAATCTTGAATCTTTATTTTTTTTTTGTGCAGTCATACCCATGTAACAGTACAAGAATGCTTAACTTATTTATTGTGTATTTATAATATAGTTTATTGTGTATTTTATGTCATAGCTGCTTTCTTGCATCTCTCTCTCTCTCTGTCTCTCTCTCTCTCTCTCTCTCTTGGCTGCAGCCATTGTCTGCTTCGGTGAGGGAAGCAGGTCGGTGATTGATCACAAGGCCCCTCGGAGACTGTGTCTGATTGTCCACCAAGTGATCAGCGCATTATGTAATTGGACACAATGCCCTTGGAGACAGCGGCTGATTGGACATGAATGATTGGACGGGAATTTTAAGGGAAGCAGGTCGGTGATTGGACGCAACCCCCTTAGAGACAGCGGTTGATTGGCCGCCAAATAATCGGGCACAAAAAATTGACAAATAGGAAAACAATAAAATTGGAATTCCGATTTATCGGAATTTAAATCGGAAGAATATCATGCCTGATCTGCAGCAAAGATAGTACTATCCGCTCTAGTATCTTTGATCTGCAGTTCCTTCCTATTGAAGAAGAACCCTGGCCCGAAACAACTCCTAATCCATTCCCTCCACCAGGGCCGGCCTTAAGAGGTGCCGGGCCCAATTGGGAACAATTTTGGTGAGCCCCAGGTTCCCAGCCAAGGTCTGTAGGATCATAGAAATACAAATAAAGTCTATTATAGACTTTATATCTCTATGGTAGAATGGAAAGTAATCAAAATGTGCGCTTAAATAGTTGCCTGCGAGTTAATGGACCAAACAGATCTAAGCTACATTTTAATTTAAAATTGCATACATGTAAGCCTACAAGTAACAAACAAAATGAGTAGATCACCTCTGAAAAGTACATAGTTACAATATCACTTGTTTTAGTGATTGTGAAATTTTAAAAAAAAGTAATTTAATTAATTAGATCCTGGAAAACCAATAACTATTGGCGAAAAACCAGTCCAGGCATTAAATTTTGGGCTTCAGCCCCATCCTACCCTTTGGGCTTCTACCCCATCCTAACTTTTGTGTGTGTGTGTGTGTGTGTGTGTGTGTGTGTGTGTGTGTGTGTGTGTGTGTGTGTGTGTGTGTGTGTGTGTGTGTGTGTGTGTGTGTGTGTGTGTGTGTGTGTGTGTGTGTGTGTGTGTGTGTGTGTTAGTTGTCTCTGCGTGATGTGTGTGTGTTAGTTGTCTGTGCTTTATGTGTGTGTGTGGGAGAGAATGGAGGGAGGGAGAGAAAGGAGGAAGGAGAAAGGAGAGAAGGGAGTGAGGGAATTAGAGAAAGAAGGGATGGAGAGAAGGAGAGAAGGGAAAAGAGAGAGAGGAAGGAGAGAAAGGAGGGAGGAAGGAGAGAAGGAAGGGAGGGAAGAAGGGGAGAGATGGAAGGTAAGGAGAGAAGGGAGAGAGGGCCAGCCGCGGGAGTGGATGCCGGGTTCCAAGGCCGAGGTTTGTAAACGTTGCTCCAACATTTACAAATGCTGAGGCCGAGGTTTCTAAACGTTGCTCCAACCCCTGGCCCGGCCCTCCCTGTATTATTCACCGCGTCTCCCCGGGGAGAGAGAGGGGTGGAACCAGGGCTGTGTGCATGAAGCAAGGTGACTGGAGGGTCGGGAGCGCTGCCCCAGGACCGTGAGGGATCGACCCACCTCCCCCTCTCCTCCTCTCCCCCTTCTCCATTGCCCCTCACACCCCCCTCCCCGTCTACCCCTTTCTTTCCCCTCCACCCCTCTACTCTCTCTCTCCACCCCTCTCTCCCCCCTCCACCCAGGGTAGATCTACCTGAGCCGAGCGTAGATTACTCCAAAGATCCTTTGGCGGAGCCCTAGGATCTTTGGATTACTCTAGCTTGGGACCCCTTAGGTATGGGGCCCAATTGGGAACCATTGGTCCAATCGGCTTAAGGACGGCCCTGCCCTCCACAGATGCCGCCTACTTCGCTGAGTTCCTCCAGCACTCTGTGTTTTTTATTTAACTCTTGAAATTGAAGTTAGACATAAAGCTGGAGTAACTCAGCCGGACAGGAAGCGACTCTGAAAAGACCTTTCTTCAGACTGAACTGAACTCTCGTCGGTGAGAGTACATCTGAAGGGTCTCGACCCGAAATGCAACCCACTCCCCAGAGCTGCAGCCTGTCCCGCTGAGCCACCCCAGCCCCCCCCCCGTGTCCACCTTCAACTCCAGAACCAAACAAAAAACACACAGTGCTGGAGGAACTCAGTGGGCCAGGTGACACACATGGAGGGAACGGACCAGGAGCCGTCACAGGCCAGGCTCCCCCCCCCCCCCCAACAGGAAGGAACTGAAGATGCAGCCGTCCCCGAGGCAAGAGGGTGGGAGAGAGCGAGTAAGAGAGCGAGAGAGATCCAAAGGACGGATTCAGATCCCAACTACGCCTCGCTGAGACCTCGCCAGAAGTTTCAAACCTACGGCCCCCAGTTTGAGCTATGTGGACAAAGATACCACATTGTAAACAACCACGTTCGCTACTTTGACTGGGAGTTTGCGTTCCGCCACAGTCCCGTCAGCGGTTTGATATCCGCATCAGGAAGGAGCGGTTGGTCTACGAGTTGAGCGTCCAGGAGATGAACTCTGTTTACGGTGGAGAGACGCCAGGTCTGATAATGGCCAAGTTCTTAGACAGTCATTATGGAATTGGAAAACTGTAAAAAAACTTGACTCAACCAAAATTACTTCTGAAATATTGGTCATAAATCTGGTGCAAAAATGCTCCAAAATAAGGCTCAGAATGCACCCAGAGAGCATCTAAAACCCCAGAGCTTCCAGGGCCCTTAAGCCGGCTCTGGACCCCGGCCACAAGGGACTTTGTGCTTTTAAGCTTGTGATATGCACTGCGTGCGCTTACTTCACATACATTTTTTGTAATCCTGCCATTTCACCCCCCTTTCTGAAAAGCTTTGTACGTGCCTGGTGTATAATATTTTTGACACTGTCATAGGCCTTGCCTTGCCCTCCACTTCAGAATAATAGTGTTTTAAACTGATAACTCGACACCAGCACTGGCAAGGAATAAAAAGTGCAGCTTTCCGGCCCTTACCTCATTGGCCAAGCTCATTGGTGTCAATCTGGTGAACTCTTCCATCTTCCTCTCGTTGTGGGGGTGGGGGATTGGGAGGGGCCTCACAAGTGGAATAGCTTAAGGGCTCTCTTCATCTAAATCCGGCCCTGGCCACCGTGAATAGCACACTGATTAAACTGCCTTCCTCATGTGATGCCCTAAATATACTGCAGTCCTGAAAGATTCTACCCACGATCCTTTCCTAAATGTTAGGTAATCTGTGTAAGCTCTGTTTATCTGTTGACAGACGTTGTGTGCAGCAAAAATGTTGTGTGAGGTATCTTGGGCATAGGTCAGGAGGGATTGGGCCAATGGGGATAGGATGGAGTCGAGGTACGTGGAAATTGATGTAAGAGTGTGGGAAGAAGGATCTCGACCTGAAACGTCACCTATTCCTTTTCTCCAGAGATTCTTCCTGACTCGCTGAGTTATATGACATACAACCATATAACAATTATAGCATGGAAACAGGCCATCTCGCCCCTTCTAGTTTGTGTCAAACACTTATTCTCACCTAGACCCATCTACCTGCACTCAGACCATAACCCTCCATTCCTTTCCCGCCCATATACCTATCCAATTTATTTTTAAATGATAAAATCGAAACTACCTCCACCACTTCCACTGGAAGCTCATTCCACACAGCTACCACTCTCTGAGTAAAGAAGTTCCTCCTCATGTTACCCCTAAACATCTGTCCCTTAATTCTCAAATCATGTCCTCTTGTTTGAATCTTCCCTACTCTCAATGGAAAAAGCTTATCCACGTCAACTCTGTGTATCCCTCTCATCATTTTAAAGACCTCTATCAACCTTCTGTGCTCCAAAGAATAAAGACTTAACTTGTTCAACCTTTCTCTGTAACTTAGTTGCTGAAACCCAGGCAACATTCAGGTAAATCTCCTCTGTACTCTCTCTATTTTGTTGACATCTTTCCTATAATTTGGCGACCAAAATTGTACACTATACTCCAGAATTGGCCTCACCAATGCCTTGTACGAATTTAACATTACATCCCAACTTCTATACTCAATGCTCTGATTTATAAAGGCCAGCACATCAAAAGCTTTCTTTTTGACCAAAAGTTACTCCAGCTTTTCCTGTCTCTTTTGTGACAGACATTACTGTATTTGAAATACTATTATCCAACATTATAAGATCGACAAATTTATGCCCCAAACTGTTTTTAACTGATCTATTCAAGAGCATACGTAGAACATCCATCAGTAATTTAAATATTCAGAGAATAACGTAGCTTTTATTTTCATTTGAATGAAGTGGGTGTCATTGAGAAGACCACTAATTACAGCCCTACCTCTTAGGCTGAAAAGATTGTAACTTAACTGATTTAACTGAATGGCAGCCAACATTGGCATAGGCTTTGGAGTCACTTTTAGTTCAGTCTGGGCAGTAATGGCAGGTTTCTTTGTTCAAAGAGTTTTGGTCTACAAATTGGGTTTTTCCAAAGAGCACTTTAGCTTAATGATTATTTTTATTTATGATTTTTAGACTAAATTAAGAATTCAGGATTCATAGAATTATGAACTACAAACTTACAAACTGCCTGGGTTGCACTAGGGACTTTGGGTTTTCGGATTTGTTTGTTGTTTTTTTTTGTATTTATTGAACTTTATTTGTTTGTAGTGTTATCTATTTATTGTGTTTGCAAACCCTATTGTTCTGCTGCTGCTTGATAAGAATTTGCGGGACATATGACAATAAAACACTCGTGACTCTTGACTCTTGAAGCCTCTGCAATACTCTTCTGATTACATGATCACTGCACTATTCAAATAGCAAGCAAGCTATTTGGTGCAATCTGGTGGTTACTGTTAAATGCTAAAATATAATTAATGGATTAGAATATTTTTAGAAAATATAAGATATAAAATATAGATATAAAGTTATAGGCTGAAGAAGGATCTCGACCCAAAACCTCACCTATTCCCTTTCTCCAGAGATGCTGTCTGACCCACTGAGTTACTCCAGCTTTTTGTGTCTTTCTAAAGCAATAGCCTGAGAGTCCTATGCAGCTTTTAATGCTAATAAATTGAATGTAAGTTTAATGACAACTACGTATTAGAATGAAGAAGGGTCCCAACCTGAAATGTCATCCGTTGTTTTTCTCCAGAGATTCTGTCTGACCCGCTGAGTTACTCCAGCAATTTGTGTCTATTATCAGGATGAAAGTGCAACCTCATGTATAGAATTATATGTAATTCACAGGAAGCTTAAATAAACTTTAATATTTCAGGCAAAATTTCAAAATCTTTGGGACTATCCTACCCAAATATAATTAACCAAATATTAATTAGGTCATGTCTGCCATTTATTTTGCATTGGAAGTTCTTGAACAATCAAATACAGTTTGTTGTAATTGCTTGGAATGTCAAGAATATAATTGCTTTAGTTTGAATCTGAAAGATTTCTGCTCAGATGGAGTATATACAGTGCTAGAGAAACATGTGACTTTTCACATGACAGTAACAAAAGCAACATTCATTAAATTGAATTCCATAATGCTAGCAGCATTTGAAGTTGCAAATGACATCACAATCTTATAATTTACAGTTTTAAATGAAGTAGATTTTCTGCAAGATAAACACTCTGCTCATAGTGGGAAACCCATTCACTTTGTTGCCTCTTCATTCCGTGTTAAATATCCTGCACCCATGATGTTCCACGTATTGCCCAGTTCTTCTGTACATGCAGAAATTTCTGCAGAAGAAAAACAATTCACAAAGGCGGTAGATAAGGTTGCTAATAAACTGTCATCATTTCTATAACTTTGAGACATCTCTAAGCAACCTTCAGCTAATGGTGAACTTTCATAAGTTTATAAGTTTATAAGTTATAGGAGCAGAATTAGGCCATTCGGTCCATCATGTCTACTCCGCCATTCAATCATGGCTGATCTATCTCTCCATCTTTCCCTCTCAACCCCATTTTCTTGCCTCTCGCCATAACTCCGACACCTGTACTAATCAAAAATCTGTCAATCTCCGCCTTGATAATATCCATTGAATTGACCTCCACAGCTGTCTATGACATTGAATTCCACAGGTTCACCACCCATTTCATAGCAAAGTTGTTTTATCGTGCGCTAATTTGAACACAGCAACATCCCACAAACAGCAACATGACATAATGTTTGGCACAGAAATTGGCATAGTCAAGGGTCAAGTCAAGTCAAGATAGAACAATGAAATTCTTACTTGCTGCAACACAACAGAATATGTAAACATAGTACACTGTAAACAATATAATAAATGAGAGAATTTTTTTTTTATATAACTAAAAGACTGATCTTGACCACTTCTGTATATTGATTTTAGAATAAAAGCTGCCACTTACGGCTGTGATTTTTGTCCATCTTACTCAGAGACCCCCTCTGTTGTGCAGGACAAGAGGATTTTTTCCCATCGATTAAAAATAAAAGAGTTATTAGTGTTTAAAAAATGTTGAGTTTTTCTCTCCTGAAGGCCACATCCCTTTTACTGACCTGTCAGTGCCCTTAATGTGGTTTGAAAATGTAGTTTGAAAATGCAAAAGTGTGTTTTGGTTTTAAAAGTGCTAAAGCTGTTTTGCCTTTGGTTTTGAAAGTGCTAAAGCAAGCTGTGTTGTCTTTGGTTTTGAAAGTGCTAAAGCAAGCTGTGTTGCCTTTGGTTTTGAAAGTGCTAAAGCAAGCTGCCTTGCCTTTGGTTTTGAAAGTGCTAAAGCGAGCTGCCTTGCCTTTGATTTTGAAAGTGGTAAAGCGAGCTGCCTTGCGTTTGGTTTTGAAAGTGCTAAAGCAAGCTGCCTTGCCTTTGGTTTTGAAAGTGCTAAAGCAAGTTGCCTTTGGTTTTGAAAGTGCTAAAGCGAGCTGCCTTGCCTTTGGGTTTGAAAGTGCTAAAGCGAGCTGCCTTGCCTTTGGTTTTGAAAGTGCTAAAGCGAGCTGCCTTGCCTTTGGTTTTGAAAGTATTAAAGTGAGCTGCCTAGCCTTTGGTTTTGAAAGTGCTAAAGCGAGCTGCCTTGCCTTTGGTTTTGAAAGTGCTAAAGCGAGCTGCCTTGCCTTTGGTTTTGAAAGTGCTAACGTGAGCTGCCTTGCCTTTAGTTTTGAAAGTACTAGAGCTGTCTTGCCTTTAGTTTTGGAAGTGCTAAAGCGAGCTGCTTTGCCTTTGGTTTTGAAAGTGCGAAAGCGAGCTGCCTTGCCTTTGGGTTTGAAAGTGCTAAAGAGAGCTGTCTTGCCTAATTAGAGCTACCTTGCCTAATTAGAGCTGCCTTGCCTAATTAGAGCTGCCTTGCCTTCTATATAATTAAAAGTCTAATCTTGACCACTTCCTGTTTGCGCTTAGTATTGATTTTAGAAAAAAACGCTACCACGTTCGGCTGTGATTTTTGGCCATGTTACTCAGAGTTCCCCTCCGCTCAGCAGGTGCCGAGGATATTTCCCATTGATGAAAAATAAAAGAATTATTAGTGTTTAAAAAATGTTGGCTATTTCAATGGCACCAAGTTGGTAAAAGTGGAATTGTAATGGGATCTGGGGGTTCTTGTACATCAATCTATGAAAGTAAGTATGTAGGTACAGCAGACAGTGAAGAAAGCGAATGGCATGTTGGCCTTTATAACAGGAGGAATCGAATATAGGAGCAAAGAGGTCCTTCTGCAGTTGTACAGGGCCCTAGTGAGACCACACCTGCAGTATTGTGTGCAGTTTTGGTCCCCTAATTTGAGGAAGGACATTCTTGCTATTGAGGGAGTGCAGAGTAGGTTTACAAGGTTAATTCCTAGGATGGCGGGACTGTCATATGCTGAGAGAATGGAGCAGCTGGGCTTGTACACTGGAGTTTAGAAGGTTGAGAGGGATCTCATTGAAACATATAAGAATGTTAAGGGTTTGGACACGCTAGAGACAGGAAACATGTTCCCGATGTTGGGGGAGTCCAGAACCAGGGGCCACAGTTTAAGAATAAGGAGTAAACCATTTAGAACGGAGACGAGGAAACGCTTTTTCTCACAGAGATTGGTGAGTCTGTGGAATTCTCTGCCTCAGAGGGCAGTGGAGGCCGGTTCTCTGGATGCTTTCAAGAGAGAGCTAGATAGGGCTCTTAAAACTAGCGGAATCAGGGGATCAGCCCACCAGCCGTAAGTGAGTGAACTGCCAGCACAACAGGCTTGAGTGACTGAGCAGCCAGCCCAAGAATCCATTTGGCCCATACAGTCCATACTAGCCCTCTGGAAACCAGTCCCTTCAGCGCACAACACCCATACTAGCGCTCCAGAAAGCCCCCCCCCCCCCACCCAACCCCCACCCCCACCCCCAACTGGCCACCAATATTGGAATTGGTGGAGAGGTGAAATATTGCATTGGGGGACCAGCCCTCCTGTGTGGGACCCAATATATATACTAGATATACTGTGTGTGTGTGTGTGTGTGTGTGTGTGTGTGTGTGTGTGTGTGTGTGTGTGTGTGTGTGTGTGTGTGTGTGTGTGTGTGTACGTGTGCGTGTGTATAAGTGTATGCATATGTATGTATATGTGTATGTATATGTATGTATATGTGTATATATGTCTGTATATGTCTGTATATGTATATGTACGTATATATATATATATATATATATATATACGTGTGTATATGTGTATATATATATATGTATGTGTATGTGTATATGTATATTTATGTGTATATGTATATGTATATATATATATATGTATGTAGTATATGTATGTATATGTATATTTATGTATCTATGTATATGTGTATGTATGTATATGTGTATGTATGTATATATGTATATGTGTATGAATATATGTATATGTGTATGTATACAAGATACAAAATACAAGATACATTTATTTGTCACATGTGCCAGGTGGCACAGTGAAATGTAATCACCATACAGCCATACAATAAAAATAAAGAACACAACACAGAGTTGATAGAATTCAACATAAAATATCCCCACACAGCAGAATCAAAAGTTTCCCACTGTGAGGGAAGGCACCAAAGTCAGTCTCTTCCTCTAATGTTCCCCAATGTTCACCCGTGGTCAGGGCCTCCCCGAGCCCTCCGTGGTCGCCGCTACAGGCAGCCCGATGTTCAGGCCCGCTCGCCGGGGTGATGTGAGTCCGACGTTGGGGCTGGGGGATCTCCTCAGCCGCCTGGACCCTGAGACGGCCCCCTCCTACCGGAGTCTGCGGCTCCCAAAGTACGCTGGCCTCGCTGGGCGGAGATGGCGGCCCTCGGCAAAGGGCCCCAGGACGCCGCGATGACAGTCAGCGCCGCCCACGTTGGAAGCTCTCCCAAACCGCAGCTCCACAATGTTGGAGCAGCAGCCCAACGCTTTGGAGCTCCAAACGGCGATCCAAGTAAGTATTGCCTGCTCCGCCGTGAATTCAGCGCTGCGCCGCTGCTGTTGTCGCTCTGGTCCGGTTCCCGGACCCCAGCAGGAAAGGTCGCTCTGATCTAGGTGGTAGGCCACGAGGAGGGGGGCGAGGACGCGACTCGGAGAAATAGTCATGTCCCCGCCAGGAAACAGTTTCCCCCTTACCCTGACCCCCTCCCCCACGTAGAAAAGTCAAAGACTCCCCCATAAATAGACTTTAAACAGACTAAAAATAAAAAAAAAGATTGAAAAAACAAACAGGCTGTAGGCAGAGGCTGCCGTCAGCGCAGCGCCCCTAGTGACCTGTATATGTATATGTATGTATGTATATGTATGTATGTATGTATGTATGTATGTATGTATGTATGTATGTACGTATATGTATGTATAATATATATGTATGTATATATATATATATATATATATATATATATATATATATATATATATATATATATATATATGTATATATATATATATGTGTGTGTGTTTATGTATGTATATATATACATACACATACATATACATATATACATACACACATACATACATACATACATACATACATACATACATACATACATACATACATACATACACACACACACACACACACACACACACACACACTCACACATACGTACACAACAACAACAATAGTAGTGCAATAATTATTATTATAATAATAAATCTATTGCACTTTTAGTTCAGTCTGGGCAGTGATGGCAGGTTTCCCTGTTCAAAGAGCTTTGGTCTACAAATTGGGGTTTTCCCATGAGCACTAATTATTTTTATTTTTGATTTTTAGATAAAATTCAAGATTCAGGATTCATAGAACTATGAACTATGAACTTACAAACTGCTTGGGTTGCACTAAGGACTTTAGGTTTTGGGGTTTGCTTTTCTTTTAGAGTTATTGAACTTTTGTATTAGTTAGTAGTGTTATCTATTGAGTACTGTGATTGCAAACCTGTTGTTCAAGGCTGAAGAGCCTGTTTCTGTGCTGCACTTTACTATGTTCTATGTATGCCCCATGATAAATTACCAGTTTCTGTCTCTATGTATTTGTTGAGGGAAACAGATTGGCTAGGATATGACACTCCTCCTGCTTATCTGTGAATTGTACCAGGGAAGCTTTCAATCAACTTGAGGGTCACAAAGAACCTTTAATGTTTTGTTGACCGTGAATTTTTGCCTGTGGAGAACACCTTCAGTGCTTCCAAATATATTTTAAAACCTCATCGACTGTCACTTACTCAGCACAAGGAAATTGCTTTTTAATATTCCTACTCAGGAAGTGTGGTTCCGCAGAATAACAGCAAAGATAATTTGTCATTTCAGTTGGCGTTCTTATTTGTGTTCCTGGACTTTTTCATTGAAGCAATTCAACATCTTTTCAATCTTTACTATCGCAATGTTTAACAAACATTTACATGGATAGGACAGGTTTATACCTGGGCCAAATGCAGGCAGGTGGGACTAGAGTACATGGGACATGCTGGCCAGTGTGGGAAAGTTGGCCTGAAGGGCCTCTTTCCATGCTGTAAGACTCTATGACTCTAATTGCATTTAAGCTTCATCCTCTGTTGATAACACTAAACATGCTATAAAGAAACCACCACGTCGTGGAGCAGTTGGCATCACTTACCAGCGATGAAATTGTCTCATAGATAAAGTGAAGGTTCTTAAAGGTTCTTGACTAGTAACGGTGTCAAAGGTTATGGGGAGAAGAAAGGAAAATGGGGCTGAGGGAAAAATAGATCAACCATGATCAAATGGCGAAGCAGACTCAATGGGCCAAATGGCCTAATTCTGCACCAATGTTTAATGGTCTTATGGTCTTAATTTGATTTGAGAATAATTCCCTTTTTCAGGTAGTGAAGCTGAATGAATGGTCCTCCATTATTTTTTTAAGAATGGTGCCTTAGGAATTTGGTGATTTTGCAATTAAATTGTCTTTAAGCAGTAAGGGTAAGGAACTGTGCAAAGTTTTATTGATGGTAGGTCCTGAAGATCATGAATATGAGTCCGTTATTGGAAAGAATATTTTTGAAAATTGAAGTTGCCTCGGTAAAAGGCATCAATCCCACCAAATACTTTTGCTGCTTGTCATAGCCCCATTGGTGCAACATAAATAGACCTGTATAACTAGCTGAAAGCTGCTTACTGTAATTTTCCAGCTTAGACTTCATTCTGCACATTCCCCATTTTAATGCTTGTTTAGGTTTTACCACAAACACTTCAAGTTTGCCAGGAATCTAAACACCATACAAAGATTTTTTTTTAACTGCCTTAAATAGTGACTGTGAAATTAATATCTAAACAAGAAGGGTAAGGTTGGAGGTCATGATTAGGGTCAGAAATCAGGAATTTAATTGCCCTCTTTAACCTGTGGACTAAGCTGCTAAAATGCACACTAAAATCGGCTGAGAAGATGAAGGAATTGCAGGTTATAAAGGATGTGGAGTAAGATCAAACAGGGAGTTAATAGAACACATTTATTCACTGGCATGGATACACAGATATACACAGACATAAAAGCATATACAAGTTACATTAGTACACACAGAGGCTTTATGCAGATACCTATATTGACACAGACAGACACATAGACATACACAGCTACACAAACATCTTCCTAGACAGTCGCTGGAAATGGAGGATGACCTGCTTCCAATCCTGTTCTGTGGGTTCTGAGGTGACTGCTGAGGATTAAGGGGCCTGTCCCATTAACGCAACTTTTTCAGCGACGGTCTTCGACCTTCAAGCTCGAGGGCATTCGCCTGAAAAACCTCGAGCTGGATCAACCGTCAGTGATGAAACTGCGAGCTGGATCGCCCGTATACACACACACGCACGCACGCACGCACGCACACACACACACACACACCGCAAAGGCGGGGGCCAGGGAAAGCGGGGGTGCGCTGTCTGAAATTCACACCCACGATGAACAGGAAGGTAAAAGACGGCTGGCACAGTGTACGGTAAGTCCTTTAGAGAGCATGTGGGGGGGAAGAAGTGGGGAGAAAAAGTGGGGGGAAGAAGGTGGGGAAGAAGGGGGGGGGGGAGAAGGGTGGGGGGGGAGAAGGGTGGGGGGGAGAAGGGGGCGGAGGAGGGGGGAGGAGGGGGGGAGCGGGGGAGGGGGGGAGAGAAGGGGTGGGGGAAGAAGGGGGGGAGAAAGAGGGGAGAGAAGGGGGGCAGAGAAGGGGGAGGAGAGAAGGGGGGAGAAAGTGGGTAGAAGGGGGGGGTGGAAGAAGGGGGGGGAGAGAAGGAGTGGAGACACTTTTAAGAAGCCAGACAAATTTAAATGAAGTTTAGCGGGCATTTAATATTACCAGTCGGTTTTCCTTGGTACTTAAAACTCCAATGAGCCAATTAAAATGCCCGATCAGCAAAGGAGATTGCCTATGGCTACCACGACTGCCGAGCGGCCCCACTCCACTGCACTACAAGTTCAAAAGAACCATGCTGACCAATTTTTACTCGCGGAAAATTTTCCAGCATGCTGAAATTTTTCAGCAATTTCTCAGCAAACTGAGGCCGCGAGTACGCGGGAACTTCGCTCGAGCATGACCTCCTAAGACCACGTGCCGACCATGCTGCGAGTTTGAGTCAAGAGCAAACTCTTCTAAACTCACAAATTAGGTCGCCGCAGTGGGACAGGCCCTTAACATGACTCGTGCAGTTCTGCCGCAGTTGGGGTCGGAGGTGCTGAACTGAGGGGACAAGACGATTGGAATGTGCGGCATTCTTTCTGCCATCTTTCCATGTGCTGCTGATGCATAAACCATAGGCTTCCATTTGCACCTCTGAAACCCCTTTTCCGTTTTAATGACCACGAGTCAAGGGTTCCCAGGAATCTGTGGTACTACTGGTCAATTTAATAGTTCAATAGTTCAATAGTGCTTTATTTATCACATATGCAACTGAAAAATGAAAATCTTCATGCTGGCACCGTCATTATTCAAAGTCCAAAGTCCGGTCGGTCCGCGTGCTGGGTCTGCTGGAGCGATTCTGGTGAACCGACGTCCCTCTCCTTACTCCCCATTTTTGTGTTCCTGGGGCACCTCCTGCAGCCGACCTTGAAAGCACTGGAGGCATTTCAAAGGCGATTCTGCGAACATCCTTGAATCTTTTACTCTGTGTCTTACTATGAACAAAGTTGATATGGAATATTTGTTTCAGGAGTCTGATGTTCAGCATGTGAGCAATGCGGCGTGACCAGCAGAGCCAACTGTGGCTAATTGTGGCCTCAATATTATAGTTGTTGGCCTGAGAATGGGATGTAATGTTATTTTTATTTACCTTTCCAGAGAATTAAGAAGATTCTGCAGAGGCAGTGTCAGTGGATTCTCTCTAGTCCTTTGAAGTATCTGCTGTAGGTAATCCCAGTCCTCGAAACATCTATAGGAGCAGGGTTCACTGTTGCCTGGTGTAACATGACCGTTATGCCAAATCTTGTGCCACTCAGGACAATTTATAGAAGTCAATTAGCCTACTAAACTGCACCTCTTTGAAATGTGGGCCACGGGTGGGTTAGGTGCTTTTGTAAGGGTGCTTCAAAATCAGTAAGTGTCCCATATGTCTTATATGTTTTGTAAATATTTTTTTTTTTCTCGTTTTTTTTCCAAATTGTGAAAGTATGAAATTTTGGTCAAATTTTGGTTGATTTTGATCACAAATTAGCTCAAAGGGATCATAGGTAGGCCCATTTTTAATCCTGTGGTATTTCGTTATGATTTAATAACTTTCAAATTTGGCCACCCATGCACAGATTGGTACCCATATTTACGGAAACACCCACATACAAAATTTATGCAACATATGTCATATAAAGCAAAATGACATATGTTGGACTACAATAGACAATAGACAATAGACAATAGGTGCAGGAGTAGGCCATTCGGCATTTCGAGCCAGCACCGCCATTCAATGTGATCAGGGCTGATCATCCCCAATCAGTACCCCATTCCTGCCTTTTCCTGCCTTCTCCCCATATCCCCTGACTCTGCTATTTTTAAGAGCCCTATCTAGCTCTCTCTTGAAAGCATCCAGAGAACCTGCCTCCACGGCCCTCCGAGGCAAATAATTCCACAGACTATGGAATGGTGGTATTCTCAAAGGTTGACAATGTTTCACTGCATTGTATTTGACCATCTCTTTCTACTTAGTTGGAAGTGTAGATAATACTTTGTCCTATAGATAAAACATTAACCAAGGCTTTAGGACTTGCCCTCTCTGGTAGATGGAAAAGATTCCATGGTGCAATTCTGAAAAACGAAACCATATTTCCATTGTAGACAAAAATGCTGGAGAAACTCAGCGGGTGAGGCAGCATCTATGGAGCGAATGAAATAGGCGATGTTTCGAGCCGAAACCATTCTTTTTATATTCCATCCCATACAAAATGACAGGCTATTTAGTTATTATTACTGTCTGGGGGACTTCAGGCAATTGGATGCCACATTATTACATGACTATGTTTTAAAAAAAATCAATTGGTGAAAAGCATCCCAAGATATATTAAAAAAACACTTTTTTTCTGAATGATGTGGGCTAACAAGACTGGTGAGCATGACTCACAGGAAAGTAAGTTAGAATCATTGGCAGGCTTTAAAATCCTGATTCTGCACAGACACATGGTTCTAAAAGAAGTAGGAGTCTTTCAGGGTAGAAGTAGCTCAGCAGGTCATGCACCATCTTAGGAGAACATGGATAGGTGACATTTCGAGTCGGGACTGTTCTTCACTCTGTGCCTCCGTGGCACCCAACTTCCCAAATGAGTTGGATGTTTTTATTTCCAACATGTGCGGTTAAAAAAATGTGATATATTTCATGCGTCATAACTATATCCCAGGATTGAATGACTTTACGAGCTGTGTGCTGTGTAGGTATGTGGCCCCTATCCTGCAGAGAGAAAGGAGAAGGTTGTTCCTCTGAGCAGGGGGATAATTGACGGAGGCAGGCAAGCAGATAAGCAGTTTAACTGTACAAAGGGATGCTGATTGATGGAGGTCTAAGGATGAATTGAGAAGGGGACTGCGGAAGTTGTTTTCCCCAAGGGCAAATAACGTGAGGGGTGGAACTGGCAGAGAGTGGAGAGATGTGGTTGGGAAGGGAGCTGAGGAAGTGGTCAGAGATAGTCTTGTTAAATCAGCCAGATAATAGCCCGGATAATAAAAGTGGGTGCAATTAATTTTAGCTGATTGCTTCATTTTTGTCATTACTGTTATTAATCATTTAGAAAATTGCTGTTTTGGTTACATTGGGCAAAAGTTAAACTAAAAACTGAGAAAGGAAATAATGAATAAAAATCCGCATGCGAAAGATCATGGCTTTTGTGCAATCTGATATCCAACCAAACACTAGGTAACGTGACTTGCCAGAGGCAAGATTGTGACAGTGAAACTGTTTCTATTTATATCAAGTTATTTCAATGGTTCGGCGACGCTGTTTTTGATCCTTGCTCACCAGGCTACTGACCGAGGATGTAATGAAAGACATTTTTGTTCCTTCATTCGTTCACATGAATCTCGTTCATTTAGCCTAGATCCTCAGGAAACAACCAGATGTTTTTTGTTAATAGGATCCTTTCCCCCCTTTCAACCAGGGCAGTCCTGAATTTTCTCATGAGGAAAGTATCTACAAAAGAAAGTAACTGAAGTACGACTCTGATTTGTGACTAATAGAAAACCACTTTAATAGCAGACAACTGGCTTGTGGCTTATTCATAATTTAAATGAAGAAAACTTTAATTGAACACTGCTCATTCTCCTACCTTCCTCATTTGAGGGCAGCCAGGTGATCAGGCCAATGTTCTGAATGCTCTCCTGTTCTTCGACCATGTTCTGACCAGGTGAATTAGTCCGAAGAAGGGTCCCGAAATGGAAACATCATGTCATCCAGAGACGTTGCCTGACCTGTTGCGTTACTCCAGCACTCTGCGCTTTTTTTTCCCCTAAACCAGCATCTGCAGTTCCTTGTGACTAATGTTCTGAAGTTCAGCTTTTCAGGTCTTGCTAACTCAGCGGGACTGGTAGCATCTCTGGAGAGAAGGAATGAGTGATGTTTCGGGTTGAGACCCTTTTTCAGATAAAGTGATAGAGGATTTTGCAGATTAGAGATAACTCAAATGTTTGCACTGTTTCTTCTCCTGAGATGCTGCCAGACCCGATGGTCCTTGGAGGCTCCAAAGGAGATGTCAGAGAGTTTTGCATAATTATTTTAGTACGTCTGGGATTTGAAGCTCAGTCACAAATATATACTTTTATGATGATATATAGAAGTTATATTGAAAAATCTGTTGCTGTAACAAAAATGTTCCACCATAATACACATTTTTTGTAACTACAACAGGTATTCTAGGTATTTTACAGGAGTGTCATCAAACAATAGAAAGATGCTGAGCCATATAGTAGGACTGATAAAAGGTTTGTTCAATGAGGCAGGTTTTAAGGAGTGCCTTAAAAGAGGCGGAGAGGTTAGTGAAGGAATATCAGAGCTCAGTGCCAGGGTCGTTGAAGGCACAGCAATCATTGATGGAGTAATTCAATTCAGGGGCAATCAGAAGCTCAGAAGCAGAGGAACATAGCATCTCATTGAACTACATGGCTGGAAGAGATTACAGAGGTAAGAATGGGTGAGACCATGGAGGGTTTCTAAAACACGATTGGGATTTTTTTAAACTGTAACATAACTTAATGGGAAACAAATGTGAGACAGCAAGTATTGGGATGCTGGGTGAAAGGGATTTATTGTGAATTAGAGTAGAGTAGCAATCTTCTGCCTGATTATAGAAGGAAGAATATCAGAATTTGTGTTACCAAGCTAAAACAGCTCAAGTGATACTGCTGTATCTCTCTTTTAGTATCTCTCTTTTAGAGTTCTCTCGCATTTCTCTTTACGGGATTACAGCGAAGCAGAAGCTATGAATTATTTTATTTATCTTTGCCTTCAGTAAGAATTGTCCAGTCTCATTACTAAAAAAAGATTTTGATGGCTCTCAGCAGGAATAGGAGCTCGCTCGTTTAATCAGACCTAACGCAACAGAACTCTCTGAGGGCAGTTCTCTGAAGATAAAAACAACAAAAGGTTGGCTTGTGCACTTTCCAATGCCAGCAGCTCTGCGCAGTTGGACACAGATAAAAACCTCACTCTGACAGTCAGTCAATGGCTCCTGTGGAGTTCAGACATTAATTTATTTGATAGCGCTTGCAGCTTTTTATTATCCAGTTAAAGATGGCAAATATCCTACATGGCTAGATCTGGGATTTGATATTTGCTATGATTAACAGCAGCCGTACTTCATAATCCATGGCAAAGTGCAGGAAATTCACCGGGGGGGTCATCTGGACTTTATGCAATAGAGCAGAACAAATCGCAGCCGGTTTTACATCTCCCTGCGTTTTTGTTTCCATTTCAGTCAATCGTAATAAAATAAAGAGAGATGTAAAATTGGCTTCTGACTTGCTCTGAGCCGCTCAACACTAATACGCATTATTCCCATGGCGACGGAGTGTGGCGACATTTCGCCAGCAGCCAGAACAGGTTTAAGATTAAATATCGTTGTTTTGAACTTCTGAAGCTAAAAGTAACAGCACAAGTCAGTGTTTCAACAGACGGGCTTCTATTCGATTTAAATGGATTAGCACTACTGTGAACTCTTGATGGCAATGGAGTTTCTGATGGCAGGGGAATCCCCGACCCCGTGGCCTACATAAACCATGAGTGCACTACCTGGAATTGCCGGGGATGCCACCATTGAGCCCGGGAACGTGATCGTCGGGGAGGCCTGATAATAAGAATGAAGCTAAACACAAAAGATGAAGTAACTCGAACCACAACTAGCCAACAGTCCTGAACTACTATCTACCTCGTTGGAGACCCTCAGACTATCTCTGATCAGATTGTACTGACTTTATCTTGCACTAAACGTTATTCACGTTATTCTCTTTAAAATGTATCTGTACACTGTAAATGGCTCAATTGTAATCTTTTTTTGTCACTCCGCTGACTGGTTAGCATGCAACAAAAGCTGTTCACTGTACCTCGATACTTGTGACAATAAACTAAACTAAACTAAACTGACTCAGCTGGTTAGGCAGCATCTCTGGGGAAAAGGAATAGGTGACGTTTTGGGTCAAGACCCTTCCGAAGGTTTCCCAATCCATCTCACAGACCAGATGCTGTCATCTGGAAAAATGAAAAGATGTCGGCGTGAGCCTCATGGTAAACTCTTCATGGTGTCAGATGTAGTCATCGTATCCAACTTCTGCCAGGATCATTTACCAGTGAAGTGGCGTCCCTTTGACACCCATGGCGATGCACCTCCATCATCGTGAATGTGGTCTACATCCCACCCAAGGCAGATGTCTGGCTATCACTGGGAGAGCTGCACGCCATGGTCAAGAAACACCAAATGGCATACCTCGACACCCATTCCATCATAATTTGGTCCAGTGACGTACTTGATGAATAATTTCCTTTTCAGATCGAATACTCTTGCAATCAAGTCTGGCCTATCACAGGGCTGCTGATTGTGAAAGAGGGACTGACAGGACTTCAACAAGGCTAGTTTGAAGAAGTTGCTTCCTAACTACCACCAGCACATGGCTTGCTGCACTAGAGGGTCAAATGTCATTGTCCACTGTTACTCACCATCAAAGATGCATCAGCTCCAGCAGTGAGGACTGCATAGAGCTGGTCAGGGAGAGTTCTGTGACTGCTTGATGCCAATAGATTGAGCGATGTTCAAGGACTCGGCAATGTACCTGCACGAATACGCCACGTTTGTTACTGATGCCATGAGGGAAAATGTGGGGACTATCTTCCTACCAAGATCGTCTGAGTAGAAACAAGAAACTACAGATGCGGGTTTACCAAGGAAAAACTAAAAATGCTGGAGTAACTGAAATTTACTGTAATTTCACCGTCATGATCATAACAAACAGTGAATTTACATCTGTGGAGTGGATCACATTTCCAGCCCCATCATGCCCATATCCTACTCTACTTTCAGCTGAACAAGCTGTATAAACTGCTTTACTCACTCTATAACCATGACTGCGTAGCCAGTCATAGCGCAAACTCCATCATCACGTTCGCCGATGACACCACTGTGATTGGGCGAATCACAGATGGGGACAAGTCAGAGTATAGAAGTGAGATCGACCGACTGACCAAATGGTGCCAGCACAACAACCTGGCTCTCAACATCAGTAAGACCAAGGAACTGATTGTGGACTTTAGTAGGGGAAGGATGAAGACCCACAATCCTGTTTATATCAACTGGTGGAAAGGGTCAATAACTCCTCGTGCATATATCAGAAGATCTTTCCTGGACTCAG
Source organism: Okamejei kenojei (assembly GCA_035221665.1). Taxonomy (NCBI): domain Eukaryota; kingdom Metazoa; phylum Chordata; class Chondrichthyes; order Rajiformes; family Rajidae; genus Okamejei; species Okamejei kenojei. The sequence continues at coordinate 42,977,870 of CM069135.1, read as the reverse complement.
CACACCGATGCAATTGTAAAGAAGGCACATCAGTGACTCTACTTCCTGAGAAGATTATGGAGATTCGGCATATCAAAGAGGATTCTCCTAAACCTCTACAGGTGCACAGTAGAGAGCATTCTGACTGGTTGTATCGTGGCCTGGTTCAGCAACTTGAATGTCCAGGAGTGAAAAAGACTACAAAAAGTTGTGACCACTGCCCAGTCCATCATCGGCTTTGACCTCCCCACCGTCGAAGGGATCTATCATAGTCGTTGCCTCAAAAAGGCAACCAAAATCATCAAGGACCCACAGCATCCTGGCCACACACTTATCTCACCACTGCCATCAGGAGGAAGGTACAGGAACCTGAAGACTGTAACGTCCAGGTTCAGGAACAGCTTCTTCCCCACAGCCATCAGGCTATTAAACGCAACGAATAAGCTATGAGCTCTGAACTGCAAAAGACTATATTATTATTTGTTATTTGCACTATATTTGTTATTTATTTATTTTCCCATTATATACAATGTTTACATATTCATATATTCTGTTGTGCTGCAGCAAGTAAGAATTTCATTGTCCCGTCCGGCCCAAATGACAATAAAACACTCTTGACTCTTAATTTGATTATTGTTCCATTATTTACAATGAATGGAAACCAGATAAGTTTTACAAGGGGCAGGAAATTGACTCCATCGGATCACTGCCTGGGCATTCAAGATGTAAGATAGAAACATAGAAACATAGAAAATAGATGCAGGAGTAGCCATTTGGCCCTTCGAGCCAGAACCGCCATTCAATATAATCATGGCTGATCATCCAAAATCAGTACCCCGTTCCTGCTTTCACCCAATATCCCTTGATTCCGTTGGCTCTCAGAGCTATATCCAACTCTTTCTTGAATACATCCATTGAATTGTCTCCACTGCCGTCTGTGGCAGAGAATTCCACAGATTCACAACTCTCTGGGTGAAAACGTTTTTCCTCATCTCAGTCCTAAATGGCCTACCCATTATTCTTAAATTGTGACCTCTGTTTCTGGACTGCACCAACATCTGGAACATTTTTCCTGCATATAGCCTGTCCAATCACTTAATAATTGTATATGTTTCTATAAGATCTACTCTCATCCTAAATTCTAGTGATGCAATTCCAGATGGTGCCACATAGAACTGCAGATGCTGGAATTTTGAGCAAAATACAAACTGAGTACCTCCAGCACTTTGTGTTTTGCTTAGTGAAGATGTAAGCCCACTCCAGATATTAAGCTGCAGCAAAGACCCTGGAACTTGATATCAGAATGCTATTTGTCCATCATCTTTAATTCTATAATGGTCTCCAATTAATATCAACCCATGCAACCCTGTAAGACAGAGTGGACAAATCACAGAGGGGAGCCTTTGTTAAATTTCTTTCTTACCCTCCCCAAATCATTGAATATCAATTTTGGAATACCTAGTTCTCCATGACACCAGGAAAAAAAATACAGTTACAAATACACAAATTTTCCAGCAACTGGCGGTCCGGCACTTCCTTTAATCCTAACCAAATTACGAGAGCGCACTTGAAATCCCTCCTAGAAGTCCCTATAAAAATGGTGGGCGAGGTGTTCGATCTCAACCTCATCGGGACTTCCATGCCAATCAGCTGGTAGAATTTGCTTCCTGCAGCCTGGCCTCTGGAACTCCAGCCCGGCCGAGGCTGGCAGATCCGTTTCCATAGCTGACATTTCGAAGCTGACTTTGCTGCCTCGGCAGATCGTTCCGGTAACCTTGGATTCCTTTCAGAGGATGTGGCCTCTGTTGGTCCGATAAAATGGAAAATCCAGAAATGCTCTGGAACCAAGGGTGTCGGAAAATCAGTGGTGTGCCCTGTATTTTTGTCACACGGAAAATTTGGTAATTAGCAGTTATTCCTATATGCTTTATTCGCATCAGACAGTTCACGTTAAAAAATAAAAATGGTTTTAATGGCCTAAACATTGATTTCTCCAAATTTCCAGACAATGAGGTGCATTCCTGAACTGTAATTTTAAAAAAAGGTGATTGTCAGAGGAGGAGTTACTTCTACGTTTTTACTTGGATACCAGTTGAATTAATCACTGCATAAATGCAAAGCAAAACCAAAGAGTATTATCCCTCCCACTCTCCTCCTTTATAATATTGTCTCATCAAAGACTTTTCTGGAGAAGACCATAGTGATCCAACAAGGACCTGCAGGCTTTATTTGAAAGACATAAAGTGCCAGAGTAACTCAGTGGGTCAGGCAGCACGACTGGAAGACATAGATAGGTGACATTTCGGGCCCCGACCCAAAACGTCCCCTGTCCATGTCTTCCAGAGATGCTGCCTGACTTGCTGAGTTACTCCGTCAGTTTGTGCTATATTTTACAGTACTGGTACATGTTGCACTGGGGTGGCTGGGATGGGCATATGATGGCAGGCTTGGGTTTGATTAGCAGAGCCTCTATCCACAGGGATCTAATCTTGCGAGTGGCAACGTTTGTGCATCTATGGAGCAAATTATTTTCGAAAAAGCCATTTCCCAGGCTGCTCACTCTGCCTGTATTGATTGATCCTGGCAGCCATTGCACCTTGTGGATCAGTCTCAGTGAGATCAAGTACTGTGAGAAGAAGAGTTGGGGCCCTGGAACTGCCCTCCTACCAGCACTGATGTTGACATGTGCAAATGAGAGCAATCAGAAAGGTTGAAAACGCACGAGGAAACGCAGGCCAAACACTTTAATGGTAGAGATCAAACAGTAATGGTTTCCATCCGACTGTCTTGTCTGAAAAAAATTATTCTGCACAGTTCATCTGCTGAAAATGGCAAAGCAATTCTGCCCTTCAAGAAGAAGCCTTAGTTCGAGACATGTTAAGACTTTGAAACACACTCCTGCTAAAATATGTCTCGGGGTAATATTACTTTTAAAAATAATGTCACGTTCTTATTGTTTCCACGTGTCAATCGTTATCTTCAAATGGAACTGAAGCCCATGAATGCTGAGGGGAAGGATGCATTCCCCAGAAAAACAATCTCTTACCCATCATCTTTGAACAAATGAGCTGACAGCAATTTGCAATTGTGAGGTGGCATTTTGCCTGAAAGCAGCGGGTGATGAGGGAGGTCAATGCTCGGCATCCCCTCAATGCCCAGATGATAGAAGAGTAACCACTGCTCTTTCTCAATGCTGACAGCTCTTTTAATGATTTGTCATGTTATCATGATTTTATCTGCAAACAAACATCAGAGTTCAAGAGATGCAGCTGCACTGAATAATGTTTGATCACAAATAAGTTAGTGTGAAGCCACAATAGAATGGCTTCAGAGACAACAATCTGCTCCTTCTCTAAGTGTACCTTAATATTTGACAGGGCTGCATTAACTTTATGCTAGGCAAGTAAGATACAAATCACAAGCATCCTTCTCAGCCGAACAAAGGGAGAGTATCCCAAGAGTTTCCAGACTTTTTCTTTCTGAAGGTTTAAAATCTAGTCCTGCTCATGTTGGTTTTAATCCTCTCATTATTTCATTTTGTCTTATCACAAAGCTACCCTTTTAAAATACTTGCCTGCAGCTCTGTTGTCTGCACCATGTGAGATTAATGGACTGCGTTTCGTACATTGCAGCATTGACTGGGCTTTGAAGGTATTTCACTGGATGTAAGGCAAGATCAGACACCCAGAAATCTTGAAGGATCTCACATTCATTCCTCCATTGTAGTCTGCCTACAATGTCAGAACACCACCCATCCAGAGAAAATTGCAAGCCCTCTAAACTGAGTGAATTCCCAATGTTCTAGCCTGCTCATACCATGTCCATGAGTTTCAGCACTGTGTGGTTGGGGGTACCTTCATTATATATTTAATAGCGGACTTAAATAGCAGGGATAGCACCATGGCACAGTTGGTAGAGCTGTTGCCTCCCAGAACCAGGGACCGGGTTCTATCCTGACCTTGTTTTTGGTACTGAGGCAGATTGATGCTCAGTGATCACACCTCTGTGTCCTTTATGGAAAACAATGTAATAATTAATGTTGGTCTATAATTCCAACGGGGCCCAATTTAGTTTAGTTTAGATTAGAGATATAGTGTGGAAACAGGCCGTTCTGCCCACCGAAGCAGTGCTAACCAGAAATCACTGCACACTAATACTATCCTACACACACTAGGGACAATTTACAAATTTGCCAAGCCAATTAGCTTATAAACCTGTACGTCTTTGAAGTGTTGGAGGAAACTGGAGACCTGGAGAAAACCCACGCAAATCACAGGGCAAACATTCAAACTCCATGCAGACAGCACCTGTGGTCAGCATTGAACATCAGTCTCTGGTGCTGTAAGGCAGCAACTCTACCACTGTGCCACCACAGTTGAACTGGCCCAGCAGATTCTTTTCTGAAAGGACATTAGCAATTTTCTTAGATATATTTTTAAAAATCAACAATTTAATTATTCTTTTTCAGACACTCAATCTGAAATAGTGTGATTTAAGTTTATAATCTTTAAATTAATTAATTAAGGTGTCTGTCCTATTAGTCCAATAACAGCCTATATAATTCGAGCCCAAAATTCTCAGAAGGAATTAAAACACAATTAAGTTTTTTTTAAGAATGAATTTGTAAAAGAATTGCAATTAACAAAAATAGCTTTAAAACATTGATTCTCAGCTCTTAGTTTGTTCACACGTTTAAGTAAATATGTGAACAAACTAATACGTTCAATACAAATTATCTTGCTCTAGATACGAGGATTTTGGTCACTGCCCTAATCTGTAAATCATTAACATATTATTGATAATTTCCTGTGGAGGATCTAACCAACTCAGTTAATGACTCCAGCGATAAGCACTTCTATGAAACAAGATTTTTGTCCCATTTTCCATTCTCAGTCAGAGTGACCTGAAGCAGACAAATTGTGTTCATTTTTATTTTGGCAACAGACATTTGACTTTGTGTTAGTGATAGCCATTATTGGCATGGAGACACAACATCGAACATAGAACATAGTTCAGCACAGGAACAAGCCTTTCAGTCCTCATATCTGTGTCGAACATGATGCTGAAATAAACTCGTATCCTTTGCCCACACATGATCAACATCCCTCATATCCATGTAGCTATCTAAAAGTTTCATAACTGCCTCCACCACACCACTGACAATTTGTTCCAGTCAGTGCCTTGTATATAAAAACTTGTCCCACACATCTTTTTTAAACATTACCCATCTCACCTTAAAGCTTTACCCTCTAATTTTGATACTTCCACTCTGGGAAAATAGAAACATAGAAAAATAGGTGTATGATTAGGCCATTCGGCCCTTTGAACCAGCACCACCAAGAGACCTGAAGAAGGGTCCGTCACTCCAGAGATGCTGACTGTCCTGCTGAGTTACTCCAGCATTTTGTGTCTACCACCATTCAATATGTCCATGGCTGATCATCTAAAATCTAGTACCCCGTTCCAGCTTTTTCCCCATATCCCTTGATTTCCAGGACAAGGGGTCACAGGAAGTCCAGGACAAGGGGTCACAGTTTAAGGATAAGGGGGAGGTCTTTTAGGACCGAAATGAGAAAATCGTTTTTCACACAGAGAGTGGTGAATCTGTGGAATTCTCTGCCACAGAAGGTAGTTGAGGCCAGTTCGTTGGCCATATTTAAGAGTTGGATGTGGCCCTTGTGGCTGAAGGGATCCCCTTCAGCCACAATGTATGGAGAGAAGGCAGGTAGAGGATACTGAGTTGGATGATCAGCCATGATCATATTGAATGGCGGTGCAGGCTCGAAGGGCCGAATGGCCAGCTCCTGCACCTAATTTCTATGTTTCTATGTTTCTATGATTCCTTTAGCCCTCAGAGCTGAATCTAAATTTCTGTTGAAAACAACCAGTGAATTGGCCACCACTGCCTTCTGTGGCAGAGAATTCCACAGATTCACACTCTCTGGGTGGAAAGGTTTCTCCTTATCTCATGCCTAAATGGCCTACCCCTTTTTCTTAAACTGTGACCCCTGGTTCTGGACTCCCCCAACATCAGGAACATTTTTTCCTGCATCTTGCCTCTCCAATCTTTTAAGAATTTTATATGTCTCTGTAAGATCCCCTCTCATCCTTCTAAATTCCATTGAAAACAAGCCCAGTCGACCCATTCTTTCATCATATGTCAGACCCGCCATACCGAGAATTAATCTGGTGAACCTAAACTGCATACCCTAGTTCAGAAATAGTTCTGACTCTATCTATACCTCTCTTGATTTTATATACTTCTATCAGTTCTCCTCACAACTTCTGGCATTCTAGCGATAGATATTGTCAGGCAGAAAATGATTTTGTTCACAAAAATGTTCCCCCTTGGCAAATGCAAAATGGCACCAACAGCAGCTGTGAAGATTTGGTGAAGATTTCTCTACAGATTAAAGATAGAAAAGACGTATTATATGAAATGATAGAACTTTATTTATCCCAGGAGGGAAATACTGTAGATCTGCCAACAGTCATAAAGACACAAAATACATAAAACATGAAATTAAAGTGACGAGTGGAAAGGTTTGGGGATGTGCAAAGATTATTGGTGGGGGGGGGGGGGGGGGCTAAGGGAGTCAGTCTCGGTCTACACCATGACAGTGGGGGGAGGAGTTGTACAGTTTGATAGCCACAGGGAAGGCATTCTGTCTTGCATCTTGGTGGAACCAGTCTGTTGCTGAAATGAGGTTAGGCAGTAGCATGAATATAATGGCGAGCAGTAAAATCAATGCATGCTTTTACATAGCAAATTCAGCAAAATGCACCAAGGCTTTTCACAGTAGTTCAGGAGTATATGTGAACAAACACAGGTATTGTGACAAATAAGGAAACATTGTAGCTTGCTCAAAAACGTGCAACATACAGTCATAGCAAATTTACAGCATAGCAGGAGGTAATGTTTAAATAGATGTCCAGCCTAGCTTTACCATTTATTCCTGTCCACAACCCAGCAGATAACAGCTCTTCAATCATACACCCCAATACTGTCCAATGTAGTGGGAGTTTCTGTCTCTGCTACCCTTTCAAGTAGTAAGCTGGCACAGCAACACTGTGGTAGAGTTGCTGCCTTCCAGCACCACAGACCCGGGTTCAATCCAGACTATCGGTGCTGCCTGCGCGGAGTTTGTACGATCTCCCTGAGACCACGAGGGTTTTCTCCATATGCTCCAGTTTCCTCCCACATTCCAAAGACGTACAGGTTTGCAGGTTAACTGGCTTCTTGAAATTGTCCCTACTATGTACGATAGAACTAGTGTACAGGGTGATCATGGTCAGCGTGGATTCAGTAGGCAGAACGGCCTGTTTCCACGCTGTATTTCTAAATTATGCTCCAGTACCATGCTACTCTCTGGGTAAACAAAATTCTCCTCAACCCTTTCTAAGCTTTCTAACAATTACAATAAATTTATGTCCTTTGAGTTTTGGCTCTTTTGCCAAAAGAAATAGGTCTTTCTTATTTATTTTTTCCTGGCTGCTCATAATTTTATATCTCCAATAAGTTTACCCTCAACTTCCTCTGTTCTAAATAAAACATTCCTTCCTTGCCCAATATTTCCTCAGACAAAATTTTGCCGACCTGGCAAATTCACTATATTTTGAGTTACTCCAGCGGTTTGTGTTTTTGTGTTGTGAACATTTTTGTAAACCAGCATCTACATTGTTTCTACATGTTACCGTAGCACTGCAAAATCTCCTCAAGGCATGCCTACTTTGAAGAAGTTCTCCTCCTCTCTCCTAAGGGAGTTTTGATAGACCCTCTCTCACTGCTCCCCCTCTATGATTACTGTTGCTCTCCCAATCCCAGATCTGAAGAAAGGTCACGACCCGATACATCACCTATCCATGTTCTCCAGAGATGGTGCCTGACCACCTGAGTTACACCAGCACTTTCTGTCCTTTTTTATAAACCACCATCATACAGTATAGGAGTATAGGGGCAAAGAGGTCTTTCTGCAGTTGTACAGGGCCCTAGTGAGACCACACCTGGAGTATTGTGTGCAGTTTTGGTCTCCAAATTTAAGGTAGGACATTCTTGCTATTGAGGGAGTGCAGCGTAGGTTCACAAGGTTAATTCCTGGGATGGCGGGACTGTCATATGCTGAGAAAATGGAGAGGCTGGGATTGTGTACTCTGGAATTTAGAAGGATGAGAGGGGATCTTATTGAGTCATAAAAGATTATTAAGGGTTTGGACACACGAGAGGCAGGAAACATGTTCCCGATGTTGGGGGAGTCCAGAACCAGGGGCCACAGTTTAAGAATAAGGGGTAAGCCATTTAAGAAGGGAGATGAGGAAACAGTTTTTCACACAGAGAGTTGTGAGTCTGTGGAATTCTCTGCCTCAGATGGTGGTGGAGGCCGGTTCTCTGGATACTTTCAAGAGAGAGCTAGATAGAGCTCTTAAAGAAAGCGGAGTCAGGGGATATGGGGAGAAGGCAAGAATGGGGTACTGATTGTGGATGATCAGCCATGATCACATAGAAAGGCGGTACTGGCTCGAAGGGCCGAATGGCCTACTCCTTCACCTATTGTCTATTGTCTATCATCAGTTCCTTGTTTCTACAAAATTCTCACATGTGCAATTTTCCCTAAGACAGAGATAGTGGACAATCAGCCTATGAAATCTATGGCAGCTCATAGTGCAAACCCATTCCTCTGTAAAAAGCCTGTCCCACTATACGAGGTAATTCAAGAGTTCCCCCGAGTTTCCCCGATTCTAACTTGGAGAATTACGGTAATAGCCGCTCGTAGGTACTCGGGGCTCTCATGGACATTTTTCAACATGTTGAAAAAACTTCACGAGCTTACCGCGTTTCCCGAGTACCTGCCGTTAGCGTTACGAGCCACTAAGACACGTCCCGAGCTCCGACGTACCCGCTACGTACATTCTACGTACTTACCACGTGTTTGATTTTTTTTTTAAACTCAGGAGAGCTCTTGGGTAAACTCGTATAGTGGGACAGGCCCTTAAACCTATTCTCTCCACATTCTTATTAACCTATTCTAATTTGTCGGATGTGGTTTAGCTGTTGTAAGTGATTCTACTTCTCACCTACTTCAAGGACAATTGACACTGGCCAATTAAACCAACTAACTTTACACGTCTTTGAATATGGGAGGAAAGCAAAGAGCCCAGAAGAAACCCATGCAGTTACAGGGAGAACATGCAAACTCCACACGGACAGGTCAGGATTGAAGGCACGATGGGGATCCTTGTTGATAGGTGTTGCCTTCTTGAGGCCACATTGCAAATGTTTTTTGATGGTGGGGAGGGTTGTTTTCATGATGCTGTGTCCTACACTCTCTGCAACCTCCTGCATCACTGAGCATTGGAATTGCCATACCAGGCAACTCTGTGAAGAATGATTGGATTGAGTTAGGGAAATAGGCAATGGAAGTTTGGGTGAGAGGAAGATTCCAGACTGTGGGAAATCAGGAGAATCAGAGTAGCCAGTAGATAGATACAAAAATCTGGAGTAACTCAGCAGGTCAGGCAGCATCGCTGGAGAAAAGGAATAGGTGATGATTCGGGTCGAGACCCTTCTTCAAGTCAGGAACTACCAATGGTTGAGAGATGAAGCAAATAATTTACAAGCTGTGACATTAAACGGTATTTTTATGCTTTCCTATATGTCACTGAGCTGGCAGTGAGTAACTTCTCCTGTGGCGTGCCCATCAATGGCGAGTCTAATACCAAAGAACTTTGTGGCTTGGAAACATTTGTAATCGCATAGCCTCAAGTTTTATAGTCCCTCATCCTGCCCCAACCAAATTAAGCTTGGAGGATTAACAAGGAGAACAAGAAGGAATACTTTTATTTAAAATCAATCTGATGGCCTGCCGCAGGATGCTGCCTTTTGAAAACGGGTCTGTACAGAACAGAGGTTCTGTTATATTCGTCTTTGTTCCTCTTCCAGTGGTTTATTTCATGATCCCCTCAAAGACTATCCTTCCTCCACCACATGTATTATTTCACACAAATATTTTATAATCCATATGTCCTGTTTGTGACCATACATTCATAATACATGTGTGTGTATGTGTGTGTCCGTGTCCGAGTGTGTGTGTCCCTGTGTGTGTGTGTGAGTGTGTGTGTCCGTATCCGAGTGTGTGTGTCCCTGTGTGTGTGTCCGTGTATGTGTGTCCGTGTGTGTGTGTTTGTGTGTGTGTGCGCCTATATGAGTGCATATTGTCATATTCGCAAGCAATATGGACACAATTATTGACCAATTAAAACTACAGAGGACATAATATGGAGATAATCATTGCTTCTAATAATTGTCAGTTTAAATATTCCTGTGATGTCCACTGATTCATGCGTGTGTGGCTGCTGTGATTTCTATGGCAGTTGTGCCTGGGATGTTGTCTATTTTTGTTTCCTTAATTTGGCCAATGCTCTCCCAAAGGCTTCAACTAAACAGAGTTAGATCGGGATTAAGACCCCTATAAGGCAAGGTCCTTATATAACTTTAACCATTTGGCTTCTTCCAACCCCAATTGTCCCATGTTACATTCTGACCTTAAAGAAGGCCCTTATTTAACTTTAATCACTTGGCCTCCCCAACCCTGAATCTACTCTCATCTCCCTGCCTCCACTTCTTACTCCTATCACCCTGCAGTCCAGCCTCCTGATTCCAATCTCACTCGCAAATCCTTGAGATTTAGGCTGACAATGGAAGTCCTAATCCATCTACAGCAACCACTTGCCCATCCTCCACTTGGTCCATCCACCAATGCTATAGATCTCTGTCCTTTCCTGCCCAGTCGTGCCGTCCCCTCTCCCAACTCCAATGTCTCCTGAAGTTTTCCTTCTCCAATTCCAAGCCCAGCATTTGCCTCGCTTGACTACTGGATCCCAAGCTTCCTTTACCAGCCTACAGCCACCAAACTGCACTCACAGTGCCCAAATCGGACATTACATATTCAACAATGAATGGCTCTGAACATTGGGTTTTAGGTGGGCTGAACATTACATCAGCAGGTCCAAGACAGTAACAGCCAGCAGCTCGCTGAAAAGTCTTTGACATTTTTTTCCTGTGAATTTGAAGATGGAGTCTTAGAGTCATACAGCAAGGAAATAGGACCTTTGGCCCAATTTGCTTGTGCCAACCAAGATGCCCCATCTATGCTATTCCCACCTTCCCAACGTTTGTCACATATCCCACAAATCCTTTCCTATCCATGTACCTGTCCAAATATCTTTATAAATGTAGTGACATTACCTGCCTCACGTACCTTCTCTGGCAGCTTGTCCCATACACCCACCACCTGTGGGAAATAGTTACCCCTCAGATTCCTATAAAATCTTTCCCTCTTCACCTTAAACCTGTGCCCTCTGGTTCTTGATTCCCCCACAGGTGCCTATTAAATCTTTCTCCTCTCATCATAAACTTATTTCACCTGGTTCTTGATTCCTCCTGGTTAAAATACTTTGTGTATTTACCCAATCTATTCCCCTCGTGATCTTCTACACCTCTATAAGATTACCCCTCAAATACACCTACGCTCCAAGATAGTTGCTCCTAAAAGCATAATATAATACAGAACATTGAGGATATTTTCTGAACATTGCTTGATTCTTAAGTATCATTGACAATAACAACTTGGAATTTGACTTGGTCACTCCTTCAATGAAGTGTTCAAGATCTTACACTAAACATCCTGAAGGCAGAATCCACTCCAAAACTGCCCCAGGATGTTTAGTGTAAGATCTTGACCCTGACCCTGACAAGTGAAGAATCAAGCAGGGCAGCAGGCCTGCCTCAGAGGGCGGTGGAGGCAGGTTCTCTGGATGCTTTCAAGAGAGAGCTAGATAGGGCTCTTAAAAATAGCGGAGTCAGGGGATATGGGGAGAAGGCAGGAACGGGGTCCTGATTGGGATGATCAGCCATGATCACATTGAATGGCGGTGCTGGCTTGAAAGGCCGAATGGCCTACTCCTGCACCTATTGTCTATTGTCTATTGAATCAAATCATAATCCAAGAAAATGTGCACCCTTTTCTATACCTCAAGAGCAACCTCCTAGTGAATACACCGCACATTGACAAAGTTCATCATCACCACTGGTGCATGGAATCATGGAAATTTTATTGTCATTCAGACCTTGCGGTCTGAACGAAATTTCGTTGCCTTGCAGTCATACATATAGTAAATAACAAAACACACAATAAACACAAATTTAACATCCACCACAGTGAGTTCACCAGACACCTCCTCACTGTGATGGAAGGCAAAATCTTAAGTCTATGTCTCTTCCCTTCTTGTTCTTCCTCTTCCTCTGCGCTGAGGCGACCCAGGCCTCTGATGTTGTGACCCCACCGGGTGATGTAAGTAAGTCATGCGGCTGAACATGCTCCGCGAACGGGCTGGTTCAACTCCGCGGCCCGGGGCGGTCGAAGATGCCGAAGCTGCCGCCCTCCAGACCAGCGCACACAGCTGTTGCCGCGAGAACTCCGGAAAAACAGGTCAATAACCTGTGACCTGCGAGCTCCCGACGATGTCGTCCACCGGGCCTGCGGCCGGGCCTCCGAAGTCGCTGCCGCCGCCAACGCCACTGAAAAGCCGCCACAGCTCCGAGTCGGGCCGAGTCGGGCCGCCGGAACGCCAGAATGCCGGAACCTGCCACAGCCCCGAAGTCGGCCAGCCTCGCGCTGGTACGTCCTGGCTGGCTCTGCCTCCGGAGCTTGAGGTCGGTTGCAGTTGGAGGCTGCCAGCTCCACCATTAGGCCTCAGCGCAGACGGAGACGAAGATGGGGTATACGACAAGAAAAGTCGCGTCCCCCCGAAGGAAGAGACTAAAACGTTTCTCCCACCCCTCCCACACACATACACAACATAATAACTCAAATTAACACGCCATACAAGACAAGAAAACAACAAAAAAATAAAAAACAGACAGACTGCAGGTGAGCCACAGCATCAGCACTGAATTCAGAGTCTGAAGATCAAAACTGTTAAACTTACAACTAAACTCATAATCTACACATCAACAGTGATCCTCAACATCCTGTGCATTTCAGAGTTGTGAATAGCCTCATTAGTACCTGGAGAAATATGGCATTTTCTTCACAAAATTCGGCAACTGAACTGGCAGGATATTTTGACAGGAATGGCATGGCAAAGGAACAGCCGTTGTTAGTTTACCGAGGAAAGACACAAAATCCTGGATTTAACGGGTCAGGCAGCATTCCTAGTGAATATAGATAGGTGATGTTTTGTGTTGGACCCTTCTTCAAGCGTTCCGGGTCAGGATCCTTCATTTTGTTTTGGGCCCATTCTTGAAACAAGGGTGAATAAGGGTTCTGACCCAAAACGTCACCAATCCATGTTCTCCTGGAATGCTGCCTGACCCACTGAGTTATACTCCTCCACTTTATGTCTTTCAGCAGATAATGTTGCTGCCTCATAGCTCCAGTAGCATGTGTTCAATGCTGACCTCCAGTGTTGTTTGTGTGGAATGTGTACATTCTCTCTGCAACTGTGTTGGGTGCTCTTATTTCCTTCCACATCCCTAAAGAAGTGCTGGTGTCAATTACCCTATGCGTCAGTCGAGAATCAGAGGAGAATTAATAGGCACGTAAGTTAGAAAGAATGAGACTGAATAGACTTGATGTGCCTTCAAAGTTTATAAGGAAAGATGTAAAATGTAACCAATATTAGCATCCTCTCCCAGGCTAATGTCATTGACAGGGCCATCAGAAGTCCTCTGAAACTTGACGCTGAACTCTGTCACAGGAAGAGATTTCCAGCAGGGTGACAAAACACTGCAAAGATATTTTATGGATATTCTCATAGCCTTCTTCTAAAATTGTAATACATTAATAAATCTAGAAGGATGGGTGGTCCAAAATAGACATGGGACATCTCAGAAAGTTCTGTGTTCTTGTGCCACTATTACAGGAATACAAGGAGACAGAACACAAATGACAGAGGGAATGCACAACATCCCAAACAGCCCTTTGGAGCACCACCTACCCTACCTCAAGCAGGCTTTGTGGATCCCATGTACAACTCTATAGCCACTTCAGATGCTGTTGAAAAGGTGCAGAAGCATATCAGTCTTAACTCCAAAGAATGCCCTAAGATTAACATTGTGTGATTAGATGGCTGAAGAAAAAGTACGTACACAGCTACGATGCAACATATTTCAATATCGTGCCAAAGGAGGAATCTGAAAAATAAAATAATACCAATTCTTCTGTCAGTCTGAACAACCAGTCAAGATATCTTAATATATTTGTACAAAACACAAAGTGCTGGAAGAACTCAGCAGGTCAGGCAACATAAGTGAAGGAAATGGACAGATGACGTTGCAAGTCTGGACCCGTCTTCAGACCCAACTATATGTATATTTGTCTACACACACACACACACACACACACACACACACATATATATATATACATACACACACACACACATATAGTTTTTAAGTATTTATAATTGCATTTTGATTGTGGTGATATCATTATTTGCAGCCTTCACTGTTTAAATTTACAGTAAATATGCTGAATAGTTAAACACGTTACCAGTAACAGGGCCACCTAATCTTCAAAAGATTGTGATTTGACAGAGGGTCATGGGAATGAGATGTGTGAAGCACCGGTTCATTCCTCTTTCTGAACTTGGTGTGTTACTTCTAAAGGGTTCTGACAGTGTTTTCAAGCACAGTCATTAATCACTGACCACTCCAACTAATCTCAAGGTAAATCATCAATAAATGATGTCATTTTGACACCTGATACTGAGCAGACAACACAAACCTCTCCCATCTCTCTTTGGCAGTAAAGGAATGCTAATAAAACCCAGGAATTAAGAGCAGTCACGCTTGGAATCAGCTTTTGTCACTATTGCATTTAACAATTCAATTTAGAAAGATAAGGAAGTTTGTACTTCTTAACTAATTTACTTCCAGTGAAATAACTCATTCACTTTGTTTATTCTGATGGAGGTGCTGATCTAGGTTATGTCAGAGGTTATGGGGAGAAGGCAGGAGAATCGGGTTAGAAAGGAGAAATAGATCACCCATGATTGAATGGCGGAGTAGACTTGATGGGCTGAATGGCCTAATTCTATTATTCCTTATGATGTCTCTAAAAAGGCTTGAAATCTATGTTAGGGAATTCAGTGTAAAATCACATCTGATATTAGATAACTGACAATTTAATATATCTCGAATGTGCTCGTCATTACAAAATGTTTCCCTTCTTTTGTACCTGGGTGTCGAGCAAGGAAAAACTGCCATTTTTTCCTTTTTGTGACCATTATTTTGGGGTAATCAAATGCCACGGAGCAATAACAGAGAAATAACAGCTTCAATAAAATTTCAGTCTCACTAATTAAAGTGCAGTTTCCAAAACCACATGAAACAAGTTGTCATTTTGGATGTGGTCACAACCAATGCTTCTTAAGAAAGTTTAATGACACAACCCAAAATATGACAAGGAGTAAATGGTTTCAATTAACTTTTTTCCATTTTCTCTACCTAACGTTTTGGATTTGATATTCACTCTAACCTCTGGAAGAGCATCAGGGGAAATACTTGGAATTGAGATGAACTTGTAGGTATCCCGGCAAATCTCACTCAAGGCTGGCCCAGTGGCCTATCTGGTAAAGCTGCTGCCACACAGTGCCATCCTGACTTCTGGTGCTCTTCTGTGTGGCGTTTGCACATTCTTCCTATGGCCGCGTGGGTTTCCTCCGGGTGCTCCAGTTTACTTCCACATCCCAAAGACATGTGGCTTTATAAGTTAATTAGCCCCTGGAAGTTGTCCCTAATGTTTAGAGGGATATAAGCCAAATGTGAGCAGGTGGGACTAGTGTAGGTGGGACATCTTGCAGCATAGGCAAGTTGAGCTGTAGGGCCTGCTTCCATGTTGCATTACTCTATAACAGCATTACACATGGGAATTCACCAGCTCATGACTGCTCAACATGGAGAAGGAGCTTTCAGGATGGTATTGAGAACCCCTAGTAAATGAATCGAGAAAATAAAGAGCCCTGCATTAACAATGGAAGGAGTATATCGCCTAAACTACCCACACCTGCCTACCTGTCCCATTGGATACTTCTTGCCTCATCTATAACACAATCTGTGGTTCTCACAATGGTCTCATCAGTCATAGAACATAGAACAGTACAGTACAGGAACAGGCCCTTTGGCCCACAATATCTGTGCCAAACTTGATGCCAAGACCAGATACTATCTGTCTGCACACAATCCATATCCCTCCATTCCCCCAGCATATCCAGACCCGCCTCAGACACACCCAAACCTGGAGTGGGAGCAACACATCCTCGACCCAGAGGGACCACCTAAGAAGAATAGATACTACATAGGGGAGGCTTTGTGTTGCTCTGGATTGATGAATTATTGTGGACTCTCAACTAACCTTTCACCTCCAGAAATATCTTGCGAATTTGTGAATAAAAAAAAGAAATTGGAATTAAAAAATATATTTTACCAAGTAAACAGCACAGAAAACTCGCAACAGTATACAGATCTTAGGCACAATTCCTTAATTGCTCAAATGTGGGATTTCTTACCATTAAACAGCTTGATGTCTTCCTGACTATCGTGCCTGACGTTGACACTTCAGTCCAGGTGGTACGTTTCACTCTGCTACCGACCGTATTTAGTAAAGAAAGAACTCTGCTCTGCGATAATGATCTCACAAATGCAACACAGTCGTTTAATGCAAATGACTATTAAATGCATGCTATAATCATGTTCTCTACGGAGGCAACACCTTTCTCTGTAGGTGTATGAATAGATGAAAAGATGTAGCAAATTAATTTGAGAAAAGATGTTACCTTGCTTTGGTCAGCAACACTTGGTCTGATGGGTGACCTTAGATGGAAGTTACAGCTGTTTACTGTCACAAATTGCTTTACTCAATACCAAACAGTCAGGGTTGCTTGATACATCAGTGACCATTTTCACCTTTGTTTGAACAATCTCATTTATTTTAAAGGTTTCCCGTCCAAATATGTAACAATCTTTCTTGCAGGTTCAAGAGATTATGTCAACAGAACCTCAGGCAAATAAATGGTCCAAAGCTAGGCTAAAACACTAGCAAAGTAGCAGTTATCAGGGGCACCACACCAAATATCTGCATTACAACTCTTTCTTCATGTTTGTTTTTAGCCATTGTTCCCCATGTTTTATAGAAACCATCTATATTACTAAAAGTCTGATCTTGACCGCTTTTGGCTTGCTGTGCTGTGATTTCCGAGAGAACGCCGCCACCTACGGCCGTCATTTTTGGCCACCTCGCTCAGAGCCGCCCTCCACCTTCCTGAACCGGAGGATTTTTCCCAATGATGGAAAATCAGAGAGATATTCATGTTTTTAAATTTTTTGCCATTCTCTCTGCTGCCCCTGCTGGTGGGAGGTGGGGGGACTATAAAACTCGGAAATGGTGTGTCTCACTCAGTCTCTGCAACATGGAGTGCCCTTAATGTGGTTTGAAAATCAAAATATGGTTGGTTTCAAGTGGGAATGCACTGCAAATGGCTGTCTTTGGGGTGAGGTGGGAATGCACTGCAAATGGCTGCCTTTGGGGTGAGGTGGGAATGCACTGCAAATGGCTGTCTTTGGGGTGAGGTGGGAATACACTGCAAATAGCTGTCTTTGGGGCGAAGTGGGAATGCACTGCAAATGGCCGTTTAGCGGGGGAGGGGGGGAGGGGGCAGTGGGTTCGCTGGTTGCGGCAATCCTCTACTTTTCAGTTTCCAGTTTATGTCCAATTTCTGTACTAGAAGGGTCAGAGTTGTTAAATACGGATTTTTTTCAAAAACAACCATGGATAATCTTTACAAGGAGTAACTGCAGCACTGGCCATGAGACGAAAATGATTTGTTAACTACCACTGTTAGCACTTGTTAACAGCCAGTAGTTAACAGATAGTTATACAATGTGTCATCTATACATTGAACCACATTTCTCAGTAAATGTAATTGTGTTTTGACCAAGTATTAATGATGCTGCATTCCTTTGAATAAAATTCACTGGAGAATTTCTTAAAACTAACTGTCATTCAGGGCTCCGGACCGGGAGCACGGGCCTCTTCCTGGTGTGAAGGTAAAGTCATTCACCCACGTTATTGTATTATTCTCTCGCTCCTCTCTCCCCTCTCCCTCCATCGCTCATTCTCTCTCCCTCTCTCACAGTGTCTCTGTCTTTCGCTCTCTCCCTCCCTCACTCTCTCTCTCGTGCACTCGCTCTCCCGCTCCCCATCTCGTCTCCCTCGCACTCTCTCACTCCCTCTCTCTCACCCTCTCGCATCGGCATTCCCGGAATCATTTGGCGTTTTGCGGTGATGGCTGCATCTGCGGTTCCTTCCCTTTGGGGGGGGTGAGCCCTGGCCCGTGGCGGCTCCTGGTCCGTTCCTTCCGCGGGTGCTGCCTGGCCCATTGAGTTCCTCCAGCACTCTGTGTTTTTTGTTTGGCTCTGGAGTTGAAGGTGGACACAGGGGGCTTGGGTGGCTCAGCAGGATGGGCAGCGGCTCCGGTGAGTGGGTGGCGTTTCGGGTCGAGACCCATCTTCAGACAATCACAAGCACTCTCAACGACGAGAGTTCAGTTCAGTCTGAAGAAGGGTCTTCTCTCCAGAGTTGCTGCCTGTCCTGCTGAGTAACTCCAGCTTTATGTCTATCTTCAATATCAGAGTTAAATAAAAAACAGAGTGCTGGAGCAACTCAGCGGGCTAGGTGGCATCTGCAGAGGGAATGGTTTAGGAGTTGTTTCGGGCCAGGGTTCTTCTTCAATAGAAGGAACTGCAGATCAAAGATACTAGAGTGGACACTAGTATCTTTTAAGCAGATCAGGCATGCTATTCTTCCGATTTAAATTGGAATTTCGATTTTATTGTTTTCCTATTTGTCAATTTTTTATGCCCGATTATTTGGCAGTCAATCACTGACCAGCTTCCCTTAAAATTCCCATCCAATCAACAAATTGGTCTCCTCCCGTCCAATCAGCCGCTGTCTCCAAGGGCATTGTGTCCAATCACATAATGCGCTGGTCACTCAGCCAATCAGACACAGTCTCCGAGGGGTGTTGTGACCAATCACTGACCTGCTTCCCTCACCGAAGCAGACGATGGCTGCAGCCAACACAGAACGAGAGAGAGAGAGCGAAAGAGAGATGTAAGAAAGCAACTATGTCATATAATACACAATAAACTGTATTACAAATACACAATAAACAAGTTATGCATTCTTGCACTCTTACTGCACATTCTTGTACTCTTACTGTATGACTGCACATAAAAAAATGTTTTGCCCCCCCCCCTTCCTTCCCAACCTCAGCCTCACGGACCTTAGTGTACCCTTAGTTCCTAAAACCCATTTCCATCACTGGTACCCACATGCATGCTTTATCCCCTCAGCGGGCAGGATACAACAGTTCTGGTGATAGTGGCAAAACTGTGAACTACAGTAACCTTTGCCACTGATGCATTCCTTCCTGGTTCAGAAGATTTAGAGCGAGAGTCTCTATGAGAGTCCTCTGTGTACAAGGCCATGGAAAATTGTGAACATGGAGCTGTGTGATGATTATGGAAGTGCAAGGTGAGGATCTCTATGGGAAGATGGACTGCAGAAGCTCAACGAGTGAAGGAATTAATACCTGGACACAATATCCAAGGAGATAGCGAGATGCTGAATGTGCATGGATATAAGTGAAGGGTTTACTTCTATAATGCAGCTATTATTAGGAAAGATGTGTGTCAAAATAGATGCAGGAGATTGCAAGTTAGTGCTTGGTGCATCTGGAGGAGATGATCATCAGTTCAAAGGGCACTTTGAATAGACATATTGGAGAAGTCTAATGGACCTTTGCAGGTGAGGAGATAGAGCATTGTGTCATACAGCACACAAACAGACCCTTTGGCCCAACTCCTCCTTGCTGACCAAGATGACCCATCTCAGCTCGTTCAATTTTCCTCCATTGGGCACACATTCCTCTAATTGAAGTTAAAATTCTCTTTTTTTTAATTTAAAAATATATATATATTTATTAGAGGTAAATACATCAGTGTACATCACATATATATTGTTACAATCATTATACCCCATAATTTCATGGCTTTTAAAGAAAAGGAATAGAAAGAAAGAGAGTAGGCGAAAAGAGTTGTGAAAGTGAAAGAGCGTGCCAATGGGGAGAAGAAACCCATGGTCAAAGAATTAGAGAAAGGGGGTTAAAAGATAGACCCTAGAAAAGAAAAGGAAAAAAGAAAGAGACATAGAGAGAGAAAAGAAAAAGAAAGAAAAAAAGCCAGTTACTATATTATATATATCACGCAAAAGGAATCCACCAACTCGATAGTTTTTCATCCCCCCCTACCAAGGCCCGAGGTACTCCTGCACCCTATCTTTGTAGCAATTCTATAAATGCAGATCACGTCTGATAGAAGCATTCTGATTTTCCTGCCAGGTGGAGTCTCATATCTTCCAGATGTAATGTTTCAAACATAGTTGAAATCCACATATTTAATGTTGGTATAGGAGCATTTTTCCAGAATTTTAAAATTCTCAATTAGAAGTTTTATATATATATATATATTTAAAAATAAGCTAAAGCATGTTCGCTAATAAGCTTAATGCATATCGTTGTGTACAAAATCATGAGTGGAATAGATCCAGTAAACGCACAGGGGAATTGAGAACCAGAGGAGATAGATTTAAGGTGATGGGGGGCGGGGGGGGGGGGGGGGGTGTGGGGGAGATGTAATAGGAATCTGAGGAGTAACTTTTTCACGCAAAGGGTGGTGGGTGTATGGAACGAGCTGCCCGGGGAGGTAGTTGAGGCTGGGATTATCACAACAATTAAGAAACATTTAGACAGGTTCATGGATAGGATAGGTTTAGAGCGATATAGGGCTAATGCAGGCAGGTGGGACTAGTCTAGATGGGACATGTTGGCTGGTTTCGGCAAGTTTTTGGCAAGGGCCTGTTTCCACGCTGTATGACTCTATAACCGCACATGTGTAAATAGTTGTTAGTGTGTGTGGATTACCATTTTTTCAGAAGAAGCAGTGAAGCTGAGAAAAGTGTGGGGGTGTCTTCAAAATCAGAGTATACCACATGACCTGACCTTGATGCATTGTTGTGCCAATCACTGCTGTCTCATTGCCAGCAACAGCCTTCACTAAAAGGCCTGATGCGTTCAGCCAAACAAAAAAACCACTGCACCACAATAAACTCTTGATTTATACATATTATAAAGGCACCCAGCTGGATGGGACATTTGTTATACAGCAGTTAACGGCATCAGCCAGTCATTTATAGAGAGGCTATCAGTCATTTTCACTTAGTCACATGGGCATACAGGGAATGGAAGGATAGGGATTATGTGCAGGCAGATAAGATTTTATCTTGACATCATGTTCTGCACAGATATAGTGGGCCAAAGGGCCTATCCCTGCACTGCACCATGCCATGTTCAATGTTCTAATATTTATTACTGACAGTTAACATGCTGTAATCAGGCAACTGAATCTTCCTACTAACAACCAGAGAGCAGTCATGAGCTATTATCTACCTAATTGGAGACCCTTATGGGCCTGTCCCACTTACGCAACTTTTTAGGCTACAGGAAACTATGAGGTCGCCACAAGGTCGCCACATGTTCGCCGGAGGTTGCCGGGGTGTCGCCTGCATGCTGGTGAGTAGTTCCCGCATCTTCATAAGTAGTCGCGGCTTCATTCTGGTTTCCGCTAATTTTTCAATATGTTCAAAAATTAGCTGCGTCAGTGCTTTTGAAGCTATAGGTTGTTGCATGCGGTAGGTGCTGTTGTAGTAGGTGACCATGGTGATAAAGGCTGTGGCCTGGTGAGGTAGGCTGATGCCAGTGCTGACCGGTGAATTTGATTGGCTCATTGGGGAAAGAAAACGTAAACAGTAGTTTTCAGAACCAAGGGTAACGTTAATGTCCGCCGAGCTTCACAACAGTGTATCTCTGGCTTCTTAAAGGTTGTCCCCACTCCTTCTCCCCAACCCATCTCCCCCATTGTCCCCCCTCTCCCCCCTCTCCCCCCTCCCCCTCTCCCCCCTCCCCTTTTAAAGGACTTAAGTGACACTTCCCGCACACTGTGCTTTCACCATCTTAATTACAGCGCCAACCTTCCTGTTCATCGTGGTGTGTGTCTGTATCACATTGGCTTTGCACCGTGTGAATTTCACTCAGACAGCGCTCCCCCCGCTTGCCCTGTCCCCCGCCTGCATAACTGGCTGGTGAAGGAAGCAATGTGTGGGTGTGTTCCACTCTGACAGTCGCTGTTCCTGTCGTTGTTCGAGTCGCCAGTTTTTCAGACTTGACAGTCGCCTGAAAAATCGCCTAAGTGGGACAGGCCCATGAGACTATCTCTAATCAAACTTTACTGAACTTTATCTTACACTAAATGTTATTCCCTTTATCATGTATCTGTACGCAGTGGAAGGCTTGATTGTAATCATGTCTTTCCGCGACTGGTTGGCACGCAACAAAAAGCTTTTCATTGTACCTCGGTACATTTGACAATAAACTGAACTAAACTAAACTAAAACTATACTAAACAGCAGTACGGTGGCATAGCGGTAGAGCTACTGCCTTACAGCATCAGTCCCGGGTTTGATCCTGACTATGGGTGCTGTCTGCATGGAGTTTGTAAGTTCTCCCCGTAAACTGTGTGGGTTTTCTCCAAGATCTCCGGTTATCTCCAACACTCCAAAGATGTACAGGTTTGTAGGTTAATTGGCTTGGCATAAATGTAGAAATTGACCCTGGTGTGTGTAGGGTACTGTTAATGCGCAGGTATCACAGGTCGGTTTCAGACTCAGTGGGCTGAGGGGCCTGTACTGCACAGTTCCGCACTGTATCCCTAAACTGAATTAAATAAAATTATCCGCTGCTGTATCCAAGTACAAATCCAAGTACAAATTTAATTTGTGGCTCTTCTTCTGCTTGGCCGTCTCCACCAGGATTTAACCAGGAGAGGAATGGCTCTTCAACCCCTTGAGCTGCTTGGAAACAGCAACACCACATTTTTAACTTCTCCATCAGCATAGGCTGGAAACTGCATCCCGCCACGCGTATAAGGCCTACAGCACCTGAGCCCAAGCTGAGTAGATGTTTTTTCTTTTTGCAAACACTGTTCCCCACACTTCAGTCAGGTGATCACATTGGACAATTTAAAGGGAGACAATTCCAAAAGGCATCTCAAAGTCCAAGAAATTAAATTAAAATATCAAGAGAAATTTATACATATAATTAACTAGTTTAATCAGATGAGATCTTACTTCTTTCAACAATTAACCTCAGTGTAAAGGGGAAAGGCGCAAGTGTGAAGGACAATTGACTCCTCTGCTCAATACACTAATGTTACAAGGGAACAGGTTCAAGGATCTGACTTGTAGAACAGAAAAAGGCTCACTCATCTGTTTAGTTACAAATTAGTTTTATTGGCAAGAGAGGACAAAAACAATACTTGTCTTGGTACGCGTTGGGTCCAGTTTTACAGTAGCACATGTGTGTGTGTGTGTGTGTGTGTCTCTCTCTCTCTCTCTGCCTCCAAGGGCTATGGCCGTCTGGTTCACATCCACAGCCCTGCCAAAGAACCACGCTCCTACCTGGTTAGCCCGGACGGGACCATTTACAGACACAACCATCAACATCTCCTTCCAGTAAAGGAACCGCGTCCTGCGACTCTGCATCCAGAGGTTTAGCGTTTTGTATACCCTCTGACTACCAGGCTGGCTGTTCCACTATCAGAGACTGTGCCTAGCTCGCCTATTTCACCACCTCCACCCAGCAGGTCCACGGTCATTTCCCCAGTTCCCTCCCCAGTCACTTCACTGGTGAAAGGAGGAGATGCGGATTTGTACCGCACACGTGCCGGACGGCTCAGCAGGCCACCCATTAGATACGGTGATTTTGCGTAACTATCTATACTTCCCCATATGCGTTATTAATGTTCCGGCTACTATATTGTTTGGCCACCATGTTTCCACTGCTTTATTTTGTTTCTACAAGGAAAGATGTAGATTGGTTATTTCCCACTAACCAATTGTAGTGCTTGTTAGTAGTTGCTCTGCCTAATATGCGATTTATATTACCAAGAGCTTGCTTACGTTATTCAGTCTGAGTGCCGTAACATCCTGCAGACCAATGCTTAAGTGGACTTTAATAAATATGTGTTGTATTTTGATGTGTGTACGACTCCACTCATTACAGGAGGAGGGAGAGGGAAAGGGGGATTATCATTAGTGAGTGCAAAATTAAGGTAGGTTTTTGAGCTATTATATTTTCTCCATATTAATAATATCAAACAATTGGAACTGCTTTCTTTTCCTTGATAACATACTGAAAAATATGAATTCCATAGATTGCGACTTTCTTTTTGCATCATATTTTTAATATAATTTGAATATTATAAATTTCTGCATGTTTTCAGTCCATTGATGATGTTGCTGCTGAGGATTCTAGGCAGAAGATGGAGTTGGAAGATCTCCTTGGTGCAGTGAAAACCAAAGGTTATCACCTCCATTGCCCAGTGCCATATGATGGCATGGCTGTCCAAAGGGTGGGGTGCGATGGGTGCGGTTGCACCCTCCTTTATTTCCCAGAGTAAAACAAATTCAGAGTAAAAAAACAATTGGGGTGCAATATTATTTTATTCTAAACCAGGAGACAGGGAGCCTTGCCTTTGGGTTCCTTGACCCTCTTGCAGCCGTACAGCCACTGGATGATCCTGGCTGCCCTGTGGGTGAAGCCCAGTTAGGGTCAGAGTTAGGGTTACGGCTAGGGTTAGAGTTAGGGCTGTAAAATATTCTTCTTTCAATGCGTGGATTTTAGACTCTAATATATAAATATGAATACAATAAAATCAATTGTGCAAGTGAAAAGATGTCTGAGTCATTCAGTTTTATTTACAGATGTATTGGTCCGCTTCCAGAGCCAATCACCATCTCTAACTTTTCACAGGGATGGATTCAGTGAGTGTAGACTGAATTCCCCTCTCCCCTCCACCCCCCTCCTGCCCCCATCCCTCCTTCTCCACTCTTCCCTCCCCCCTTCTTCCCTTCCCCCCTCTTCCTCCCTTCTCCCCGCTCCACTCTTCTCCCCTTCTCCACTCCCCCCCTCCCCTCACATCCCATTCTCCCCCTCTCCCTCTCTTCTCCCATTCTCCAAATCCCCCCCCCCCCACACTTTTCCCGACGCCCCCCATTTGTGGACCCAGCCTGCGACCAGCGATCCCCCACACACTATCCCACACAAACTAGGAACAATTTATACAAACCTGTGCGCCTTTGGAGTGTGGGAGAAAACCCTTACCATAACCCTAACCCTATCCCTAGCCCTAACCCTAGCCCTAACCCTAACCCTAAGTCTAGCCCTAACACTAACCCTAACTCTAGGTTGATAGGCTTGGTATAAGTATAAATTGTACCTAGCGTGTGTTGGATAGTATGCGGAGGATCGTTGGTCGGTGCGAACTCGGTGGGCCGAAGGGCACTATATCTCTGAACTAAATGTGACACAGGGGCCACAGGGTTTGGACTCGAACCCCCAATGTTCTGCCTGCCCCACATGGGAACTAAACTGTTGGCCACGAGTGGTCCCAGAGGCAGATCACTCTTCCAATAGTTTCTCCAAACCGGACTTCTCAAGGAAGCCAACTTAGAAATATTTACCCTGATCTGCAAGAAACCCAGACAAGGCTCAATACCACATCCAATCAACGTAGAACTCTGGCACATGAATTACAATTATTTACAAGGTGTATGTCTGGTTTGCAACCATCCAATCTATTCTATGCATTTTGCACCCAATTGAAAGGGTTTGCAGATGTTCTTATTCTTTTTTTGCAAATTGTATCTAGGCTCTAGACACACTGGCACCACTCTGCAGCTTGTCCCAACTCTGCAGAGAGCAATTCCAAATTGACCAAATCTCCCAGCAGCTCCGAAGCTTTTACCCTATTTTAAAGATCTAACATCTCCAATTTGGCCAGCATTAACATTCCTTCCTTTATGATAATCCATCATTTATGATAACCAAATAATCAATAATAAGCTAACGTGAAATACACAAGTGTGTCGTAAATTTCCCATCTATCAGCAACACAAGATGATAATGTTTCTTCCCATCATGACTGATCATTTGGCTGATCATCCCAAATCAGTACCCCGTTCCTGCCTTCTACCCATTTCCCCTGACTCCGCTATTTTTAAGAGCCCTATCTAGTTCTCTCTTGAAAGCATCCAGAGAACCCTCTATCCGTGTTGCGGCCCAGTCTTCCGTCATCTTCCACAGTCGAACCTAAAATCCTGAAAAACTTGGGACAAAGCAAGTTACCATCATGCACCCATGCTTTCCCATACATTCACTATAGTTCTGCAATATTATCCCTATTGGAACGTATTATATTACTCTATTACTATATCCCTTTTCCTATTTTGTTCCCTAATATACTCTTTATTATTCTAGGGTCAACGCTAATCAGCCTCCTTCATACTCACACGATGTTGTAATATGTATATCTGATGACGGGTCCTCATATAAATTTCAGCTGGATTCAGTCCAGATTTCCCTACAGGCATGACTAATTTAAAGCAAACCATGATAAATGTTCCAATTTAACTAAATTCAGTCTCTGCTTTCAATTTACTATTTCAAATTTCAGTGTCCATTGCATCCTTTGCATTCCACAGCATTGTAGACGATAATACAATTCCATTCCAATTCCTGTGGAATTCCCAGCTGTTCAAATTTAAACAATTAATTTCTATATGTTGTTAATTTCATCATAAATCCAATCAAGACTGCCGAATCCAGGGACAATTTCTTTCCACCTTGATAATATAAGCCGCTTTACCATCAAGGGTTAAACAATTCAAATCCATTGGACAAATATGCATTGGCTCTGCTATTCTTAATACCTATTCAAGTTTTCCCCTCTAATTTACTAAGTCTCTCCTCCAGTACCTCTTCTTATTTATGTCTGACTCCTCACTACGGTAACTCGTTACTGTGGTAATTATCTACTATGTTGGTTCTTTGCTAGATTGACTCCTTACTATGTGGCTTCATTCTCTGTCTAGGGGTTCTCGCTGGTACTAATTCTTAACTACTGAATAATTCCTTAGTCCGGTCTCTTAAAGGGAAGTCCTGCTGCTCATAGTTCCTCTTTTGACTATTTCCAATTCCAACTCCAATTTCAATTTCAATTCCCATTTATATTTTTAATTTTAAGTCCAATTTTAATCCTAATTTTAATTCCAACTCTCATATTCTCAAAGTAATTCCATGTTACCAGATCTTCCTAAGTTCCATCCTTCTTGATGTCCTTTGAATAATCCTTCTCATCTTTGTCTGCCTTTCTGGGGATGAGATAATAACAATGTTAATTAATAATCAAACTCCAATTATTCCCAAGCCAAATTCCACAAGTCTATTCCAAATCTCAAATTTTTAAAGTCCCTCCAATTCATTACCAGACAATTTCATGACCGAATCCAAAATTTATAAATGTATTTCAAATAACCATAATATAGACGAGAAATAAGGTATTTTACTGTCAGTCCCTTAAAGTGGGGAATGTCCCAAAAATCGTTATAGGTCGTCGGTGTTGTTTCTTTCAAAGATGATTAAAGTGTCCTTTACTCTCCTTCCTTTTCTTTCTCCAATAGCTAGGTGATATTAAAGTTGGGTACTAGGTAGGTCTTCTTCTTCTTTTCTGGTGTCAGTTTCAATTACAAGGGAGTAGGGATGCAGAGGAGCAGCTTGCTCTGTCTGCTGGCCTTCCCAAATGTCTTAAAGGGGCAGGACAGTTTCAATTCCTCCTGCTGGTCACCTGTTTCTGGGGAGCTACATTACCTTTTGCTGTCTCCTTCCCGTTCTTAAGGGGTCTGTGCATTATATTACCACACTCCCCAGATAGTGTCTTTTCGATATACTGTCCTGCAGGCACAAACTCCATACACATTAATATACTATCTTCTTTCCCCACTCTGCACATTAAGTTTGTTTCTTCTCTCGCTTGTGCCATTTCCATTCCTTAGTTGCCATTCCTGCTCATGCTAGCTACTATGTTTTCCTGTCTTGCTTCCTCCTTTCAGTGAGGGTTTCTTGAGAATTGGATTCTATATATCTCATCCTACTTGGAAGGGGTGGTGTTCTTTCTGATTTATAGTGCTGTTTCACAGGCTATGTGAGGACGCCTTTAATTTTAATAGATGGTATTACTGTTAATTGGCAGGTTTCTATGTTTCTATGTTAGGGCTGACGAAATGGGTTGGATTGATGAAATGTCCCTGCCCCCTGACCTCCCTGCCCATGTCCTCGTCCTCTTCCTTCAGGGACACAAGAGTCTTGGTACCCCCTTGGAATCCACTGGTTTCTGTAACCCCGTGGCCTCCTTCTCTGCCCCCTTCCTTCTTGATAATATTCTCTCATAGGACATAACCGACTCCAGTGTCCCAATCCCCCACAGCTGTACCACTGATCGGGCCGGATCGCTCTATAACCTCTCCAGCCAAACCGAGCAAAGGTCGGTTCCCTGAATGGGAGGTCTACCAGGCCTTGAGGTCTTCTTCCTTCTTATCCTCTTCTGTCCTTATTTCTTTTACTTGAACCTTTAATTTCCAGGCTGCCATTGAACCAGGCTGCCTTGAGGTCTGACTGTCTGTGGTCTGGGGGACATCTATACCTAATGCGGGCATCTCCCTACAAATACATTGTCTACGGGGAGTCCTTACTAAATTCCATGGTGAATTGCTCTGACATAATAATATTATTAATGTCTGGATCAATCCATCCATATTCTGCTCCTATCTCACCCTCTGAAAAGCTATTTGTTCTATCCCGGTACTTCAAGAAGGATTCCTTCATCCTCCCGCTATGGAGTTCCTAATTAATTTTGGCACGCATGTCGATGGAGTCTTCCTTCTAGCTCCATGATTTCCCCTACTGTCCTCCACTTGTGGGGCAATCATAGGAGATAGAGAATCTCTCCCCAATTTCTCTGCTTCAGATTTAAATGTAGGGGGAGCAGTGGAAGATAGCGCTGACTCTTCCCGCATGCCGTACTCGCAAGCTGCACATGGTTTCTCCGAATTGGGAAGATGAGAGTTCTGTGAGAAATACTGTGGCTCTAGCTCCACTCCGAAGAATTCTGCACACCCTGCCATATAATAAATATCTCTCCCCTCAAGATATGCAGGCACTGTTTCACTCTTACCAAATTTAACTGATTTTGTTTTCCTCGGCACCTCCCCTTTAAGAGCTGTCTCAGTAGCCTCCCTTTCAAAAGATGACACTCTCCTGCTGCTGCTACTGCTGTTGGCTTACTAGTTCTCCCTGTCCCTGCTCTGGAATGTCCCGAGAAGGATCAGTTCTATCGTGTTCTATTCCCAATTTACAAACCGCCATTCTTATGGTGGACAGTAAAACAATCTCTTTATTTTCCTTTTAGTGAAGAAAATTCTCCACATCCCAATGAACTCATTTCCTTCATCACTATTCCCATATTTTTTAACAATAATTTCTATATAGTTTATCCCTATTACAGATTTTAGTCCACCCAACGGCAAAGTTCATCTTTCAAAATTGCATTTAATTCCCCAGATAATCCTCTTAGTACATTTGCTTCATGTGGCACCTTCTCGCAAATTATCCTTATCGGGCTTTCCAATTGTTTGATCGGTGCTTCTCAGAGACATTTCCCATTCTCGGAACAATGGTCACAACACAAATTGCAAAATAAAAGTTCCAGACACTAACACCTCTTCCAATCACTCCTTCCTTTCAGACTCAAAGGTCAATGGGATTTCTCCCACACAATGGTCAACGGTCTTTCCGATTCACACTTACTCTAACAATCGCTCCCTTTCAACTGTTACCCAGTCACTCCTATTCAATCACTCCTATTCAATTATTCAAACCACTCGCTCCTCTTCAGTCTCTCTCCCAAATCCCTTATCTGTTAAATCACTACATTCAATTAAAAACTTTCAAACAAAGGATCTCAATCCAAGTCTAACTCTCAATCGCAGACTCTCACGCAGCAATCTCTCTCTCACTCAATTCACTTTAAGTTTGCACAGACACAAATCCGAACCAAGGTAACAAAACTATAATTAAGAACAAAAATATTCCCCCGATTATCAATAATCCAAGACACACCCCAATATAAACTATAAGCATCCAGTAAACCCCACTCTAATGAATCTTCCTCGCGGTGCAATCAATCAGCGGGATGACTTCTCCCCCGATGCAGCGTTCAAAGCAGTACAACCCCTGATCGAACCGATTCAGATTCTTACAATACCACGCTCTAAAATAATTGTAAATATTTACCTCAAACACACTCTTACTTCATGTTTCTAAATCCGTAAACACTCGCACAAGCAGCAACACAAATGGCGGTCCGCAGATTTAACACAATATAAATCCTAACTTTTAATTCTTAATATACTCTAAGTTTCTTTACATACACAGAATATTTACAAAATTCGTATCCTATGACAATACGAAAAGCTAGATTTTTATAATTTACAAAATGATTTAAAGCACTAGCGTACAGTTCACGAACACTCGATCTCGATACCGCCTCACGCTGTTATCACGCAGTGAACCTCTCCCTCTGATACCGGAGATTTTCCCCTTCCTAGTTTACTCTTTGCTGATTCCTTAAATGACTACTTTTCCTCCCGAATGTTACTATCCATCTGTTTAGACTGGAATTCCATAGGGGTACCTCTATTCCTCCTCTCTACGTTTGACAGAATTAGGGGTACCCTTCGCTATTCTATTACTTTTCATCAAGTAAACAGGTTCCCGTCTCTCAGGTACTCTTCGCTATCAGGTACCAGTCAACATTCGACCAGAGGGCTACTATTCACTGTTGATCAGCCACTATTCGGAAGGGCCTCTAACCCCACCCTGGTTTTATGGGCCCCTAAACCAAAGGAGTGCTAATCAGCCCCCCGTGCTTGCTAGACTCTGTTTTAATGATCTCGATTAGATCCTTTCCCAATAATCGATCCGCTCCAACTAACGAAGTGCTGAAAATCAATGCAAAAATCGCACCATGGGCCTGATTTCTGCACTCACGATCGAAACAGCTCATCACCCTTGATCGCAAACTTGTGTTTGAGGTTTTTTTTAGATCCCGGACGAGCCCCCAATGTAAATTGCTCATTTCGAAGCTTCCCCCCAGTCTAGTTTCAGTAAAAACACTGAATCAAGCATTTGAACAACTAATCTTTATTTTAACAAAAGCGCAATTACAGTTCAACTACTGTACCTATCCCACCGCGGGTTCGATCCTTGTATCTGCCTGATCAAGCCCTCTAGGCCTCGCTCAAACAGAGACACTCCAGAAAGTCACGCAGTCCCAAGCGCTCTCCCAGAAGAGCGACGCTGGACCTCATGGTAGCGGACTTTTACATGTCCCGGGACCTCGAGGGGCCGAACCACCTGGGGGGGGAGGGGTCTCTTAATAATCCAATTACAGATATCGATTAACCCCATACATAACAGACATTTCCCTAACCCAATAATACAGCAGCTAATACATTGTATTCAAACCAGACTTCTCAAGGAAGCCAACTTAGAAACATTTACCCTGATCTGCAAGAAACCCAGACAAGGCTCAATACCTCATCCAATCCAGTGGTGTGGTGTCAATAACTCATCCAGTGATGTGGTGTGGTGGCACATAAATGCAGCGGCTCAACTGCAGCCCGTCTGTCTCTTTTTTAATTTTTGTTAAATGTATGTTTGTTTCTAGTTTTATTATTTTTTTAGCTGTGTATATGTGAGGGGGAGGGTGGGGGAAACCATTTTAAATCTCTTCCCTGTTCAGGGACCCGACTTTTTCCCTGTCGGGTCCCCGATGGCATTGGGCCTAACATCATGGAGCCAGCGAACTAACCTGAGGGCTACAGTACCAGAGGCTGCAGATCTGCCATTGTGGAGCTGGCCATCTTCGGAGTGGGAGTACCTGTGGTGGCGTGTGGCTGCGACCCGACTTCGGAGCTTCGGCGGCTTCAGCTGTAGGCCCGGAGGACGGTAACATCGGGAGCTCATAGGTCCCTGGTGGGAGACCGCTTTTCGTAACTCCCGCAACGGCAACTTCCCCCGCTGGAATCGCGGGGTTTAAAGGACTCGGAGCGGGGACTAACATCACCCGGCGCGGCTTAAACGGCCGTGGGACTTACCATCGCCCACCGGGGGCTTTAACATCGGGAGCCCCAGTTCGCCTTGACGTTGCAGTTGGACTGCTAGACAGTGGGAGAAGAACAAGGGAAGAGATAAGACTTTTGCCTTCCATCACAGTGAGGAGGTGTTAGAGATTCACTGACGAATGTCTGTGTAAAGTGTGTTAAGTGTGGGTCTTGGGTTTTTTTTGTAATTTGTAAAACTGTAGAAAATGCAATTTCATTCAATCCCAGCTGTTTGAATGACAATAAAAGGCATTCTATTAATTATATTCTAATCAACACTCAGCAAAGTAGAACTCTGCAACATTATTTACAATTAATTACAAGGTGTATGTCTGGTTTGCAGCCATCCAATCCATTCTATGCATTTTGCACCTAATTGACAGGGACTGCAGATTTTCTTATTCATTTCTTGCAAATTGTACTAGGCTCTAGACACACTGGCACCACTCCGCAGCTTGTCCCATCTCTGAAGAGAGCAATTCCAAATTGACCAAATCTCCCAGCAGACCAGAAGCTTTTACCCCATTTTAAAGCCCTAACCTCTCCAATTTGGCCAGGATTAACAATAACAAGGGCGGAGTCCCCCTTTGTCCTCACCTACCAGCCGTCACATACAACAAATAAGCATCTGACATTTTCGCCACCTCCAACAGGATCCCACCACTGGTCACATCTTGCCATCTCCTCCCCTTTCGACCTTCCCCAGAGACCGCTCCCTCAGTAACTCCCTGGTCAATTTGTCCCTTCCCATCCAAACCATCCCCTCTCCTGGCACTTTCCCTTGCAACTGCAGGAAATGCTACACCTGTTGCTTTACCTCCCCTCTTGACTCCATCCAAGGACCCAAGCAGTCTTTCCAGGTGCTGCAGAGGTTCCCCTGCACCTCCTCCAAACAATTTATTCTCTCAGAAAGTCGTGCATTTCCAGAACTGTCTTCCTCAGAGTCTTTGAATATTTTTAAAGTAGAGGTAGGTTGGCGCAGTGGCACAGCTGGTGAAGCTGCTGCCTCACTGCACCAGAGACCAGGGTTCAATGTTAACCTCAGGTGCTGTCTGTGTGGAGTTTGCATCCCAAAGACGTGCGGGTTTGCAGGTTTATTGGCTTCTATAAAAGTGCCCATAATGTATGTAGAGCGTGGATGAGAAAGTGGGATAACATAGAACTTGTGTGAATGGGTGATCAGTGGTCTGTGTGGAATCGGTAATGTGCCAGTTTCCATGCTGTATCTCTGAACTAAACTAAATTAAATTGATTCTTGATAAGCAACTGGGTGAAAGGTCACCAAGTTTAGACAATAATTTTAATCAACCATGATTTTAATCAATAGCGTGGCATGCTCTAAAGACCAGTGGATTCTCTTGTTTCTAATTCTTATGGTTGAAATTTTGCATTGCAGTTTTCTCCAACTGTAAATCCTTTCAGAAAACCATTTAATGTCATCCACATTTTTTTTGTTTCAATTCAAACATTCATGTGAAAATGCAGATTATATGCAATTTGTGGGGTTTACTTTCTTCAAGGCATTCAAAAACAGATCTTCCATTCTAATTCAGAGTGTTATTGATGAAACCTCACCAGCAGTCTTCATCACAACTGTCATCCTCACACATTCAGCTGATTTCTCAAACATTTTAGCTGCTTAAGATAAAAATAAGCAGGATAAATTATTTATGCTCAGTGACAGTGTGACATTTCTGAGCAACAATGGTTAAAAGCCACTGATGAAAAGAGCTGGAAGAATTTAAGTTTGATTTTTAACCTTCCATTTTGGATGCCCACGCATTCTCTTAGAAGAAACAATAACCAGCTTCATAAAAGCAAATATAAGAAAAGATGCTTTTCATAATCACTGATTTGAATTGCTAATATTTTGAGTCATAATTTCTTTTCAGCAGTATGTTGTATCAAAAGTCGGTTTGTGTTTCGAATGCGTATATTTTAATTTATTCTAATTTTTAGACTCAGTCAACTCATTAGAAATTAGCTGTTAAGGTTCCTGCAAAGATTCACTTTAATTTACAACGAGCAGTTCAAAACAATTATAACATGATTTGATGCAAGATATGAAAGGAACGTGATATGCTGATCTCCACTTACATTGTGTATAGCTCATGCATAATTCAGCCATGAACCTTACAGTCAATTGCTGCAGACAGACACAAAAAAGCAGGAGTAACTCAACAGGTCAGGCAGCATCTTTGGAGAAAAGGAATAGGTGATGTTTTGGGTCGAGACCCTTCTTCAGACTGTCAGGGGAGAGGGAAATGGGAGATATAAAAGAAAAATAGAACATATGAATGAAAGTTATGCAGAAAGCAACTATAATCAAGGAATGGTGGAGCCCACAATGGTCCACTGTTGGCTGTGGTGTAGGGGATAATGAGTTACACAGACAGTGAAACTCAACAGGATGACAGTGAAACTAGTATGATGACTAGGCTTGGGGAGGGACGGAGAGAGAGGGGGATGAAAGGGTTACTTTCTCAAGTTAGAGAAATTGATACTCATACTGTTGGGTTGTAAGCTGCACAAAATATGAGGTGCTATTCCACAAAAGCCTGACTCTGTTGATGGAGACTTTTCAAATATATTCACTGTGGCAAGACC
The DNA here is from genome assembly GCA_035221665.1 of Okamejei kenojei. Taxonomy (NCBI): domain Eukaryota; kingdom Metazoa; phylum Chordata; class Chondrichthyes; order Rajiformes; family Rajidae; genus Okamejei; species Okamejei kenojei. Next base: position 42,943,053 of record CM069135.1, on the reverse strand, counting down.
TGGAAGATGGCAGGTAACTTGTCAATTGTAAACAGAGTCTGGAGCCAATAGTCTATTGAAAGTTTCAACACAATTAGATGGAGTGGAAAAGAATAGTATGGTATGCTTGTCTTCACCAGGCAGGGTATTGAGTATAAGAGTCAATAAGTCATGTTGCAGATTTATGAGACTATGGTTTGGCTGCATTTGGAGCATTTTGTGCAATTCTGGTTTATCCATTGCAGGATGGATGTTGAGACTTTGGAGAAGAGGTGTCCCAGAATGCTGCCTGGTTTAGAGGGTATTTAGGTGAGGTTGGACACACTTGAATTGTTTTCCCAGGATCACGGAGGCTGAGGAGAGATGTCTCAGATGTATATAAAATTATGAGAGGCATGGATTGGATGGACAATCAGAACCTATTTACCAGGGTAGAAATATCAAAGACTAGAAGACATGGCTTTATGGTGAAAGGGGCAACATTTAAAGGTTTTTTTTACACAGAGAGCGGTGGATGTTAAATAGGCAATGTGTTTATCAGCTAGTGCATGAAATAGTTCATGCTAAATTGGCAGGGTATGAAATGGGAGTGATAACGAGATGAAGTGTGATCCATTCAGCAGACAGTTGTTAAGGCTCAAGGATAACAGGTCAATCTGCCACCGGCGTTCTCACTCAGCAGAGAGCAATAGAACATAGAACATTTCACTGGCATCCTGCTTAGTTTCATTGTATCCACTCTTTGTTATCATCTCCACAACCAACAATCGACCATTGTAGGCTCCACCTTTCAATAGACAATAGAAAATAGACAATAGACAATACGTGCAGGAGTAGGCCATTCAGCCCTTCGAGCCAACACAGCCATTCAATGTGATCATGGCTGATCATCCCCAATCAGTACCCCGTTCCTGCCTTTTCCCCATATCCCCTGACTCCGCTATTTTTAAGAGCCCTATCTAGCTCTCTCTTTAAAGCATCCAGAGAACCTGCCTCCACTGCCCTCTGAGGCGGAGAAATCCACAGACTCACCACTCCCTGTGAGAAAAAGTGTTTCCTCATCTCCGTTCTAAATGGCTTACTCCTTATTCTTAAACTGTGGCCCCTGGTTCTGGACTCCCCCAACATCGGGAACATGTTTCCTGCCTCTAGTGTATCCAAGCCCTTAACAATCTTATATGTTTCAATGAAATCTCCTCTCATTCTTCTAAACTCCAGAGTGTACAAGCCCAGCTGCTCCATTCTCTCAGCATATGACAGTCCCGCCATCTCGGGAATTAACCTAGTAAACCTACGCTGCACTCCCTCAATAGAAAAAATGTCCTTCTTCAAACTAGGGGACCAAATCTGCACACAATAATCCAGGTGTGGTCACTAGGGCTCTGTACAACTGCAGAAGGACCTCTTTGCTCCTATATTCGATTCCTCTTGTTATAAAGGCCAACATGCCATTCGCTTTCTTCACTGCCTGCTGTACCTGCATGCTTACTTTCATAGACTGATGTACAAGGACCCCCAGATCGCGTTGTACTTCCCCTTTTCCAAAATTGACGCCATTTAGACAGTAATCTGCCTTCCCGTTTTTGCTACCAATGTGGATAACCTCACATTTATCCGCATTAAACTTCATCTGCCATGCATCTGCGCACTCCCCCAAACTGTCCAAGTCACCCTGCATTCTCATAACATCCTCCTCACAGTTCATACTGCCACCCAGCTTTGTGTCATCTGCAAATTTGCTAATGTTACTTTGAATCCCTTCATCCAAATCATTTATGTATATTGTAAATAGCTGCGGTCCCAGCTCCAAGCCTTGCAGTACCCCACTAGTCACTGCCTGCCATTCTGAAAGGAACCTGTTAATCCCTATTATTTTTTTCCTGTCTGCCAACCAATTCTCTATCCATATCAGCACTCTACCCCCAATACCATGTGCCCTAATTTTGCCCACTAATCTCCTATGTCCTAATCTCCTTCATCGTCATTGCTGGCTTTGATTTGTCCTTTTCCTACTTTTCATTCTTTCGTTCTTTGTACCTTTTCATATCTCTGGTTTCCCTCTCCCCCGACATTCAGTCTGAAAAATGGTCTCGACCTGACACGTTATCTATTCCTTTTCTCCAGAGATGCTGCCTGACCCGTTAAGTTACTCCATCATTTTGTGTCTATTTTCAGTGTAAACTAGCATCTGCAGTTCCTTCCTACGCGTAGAGAAGTACAGCACAGGATCAGGCCTTTCAGCATACAATGTTAGTGCCAAGATAGCTTAGCCTGCACACGATCTGCAGTATATCCCTCCATTCCCAGCATATACAAATGCCTATCTACTGTATAAGCCTCTTAAATACCACTATTGCATCTAGTCCGTCACCACTTATGGCAGCACGTCCCACTGCCCACTGTGATAAAAAAAAAACATACCTACGCACATCTCCTTTAAACTTTACCCTTCTCATCTTTAACCTATGCCCTCTAGTCTTTGACATTTCCACCCTGGGAAGAAGGTTCTGACTCTCTGCCCAATCTATGTCTCAAAATATGTCATACACTTCTATAAGGTCTCCCTTCAATTTTCAGCTTTGGGAGGAGACCTAAAAAAAAACAATTTCTTTACTTCCCAACAAGTAAAGCTGAGGAACCTCACTCTTCACCGATTCTATTCATTGCTTTTGTTTTGTGACCTACAAACAGAAATGATCCACATCATATGTGTAAAATGTCTGAATCAGATTTCAGATCTCTGAAGACATGGCAGATTGGAAGCTTACTTTGGGCTATCATTAGTTTTGTTCATACGTCATAGGATCAGAATTAGTCCATTCGGCCCATCAAGTCTACTCCACCATTCAATCACGGATGATCAATCTTTCCCTTTCAAACCCATTCTCCTGTAATCTCCCCATAACCCCTGATATTGATGGGATTTCTGAACCTCAGACCATTACAAATACAACTCGGAGAAACCCAAACAGTCCCTTGAGCTTGTTGCACTATGGAGTGAGATCATGGCTGACTCAGTACTTTCCAGTCCATTCCCACATATCTCATAATTCCTGCAGGGTACAAAAATCTAATACATTGAATGTTCCAATCCCATGTGTTGGAGAATTTCAGAGATTACAACCATCTCAGAAAGGATGAAACCCTTCTCTGAAATGATGGGCCCAGCCAGAAGTAACTGTCTTAGCAATTACCTTGTCAGCTGCTGTTTATTTTAAACTCAGGTGAGGCAGTCTTGCTTGAAGTAGTGGAACCTGCACAGCTTATTCTAGTTAAAAAATGCTTTCGATAAAGTTATTGTTGTTATAATAAGTTTTATACTTATAACTTCACGTTCACGTTTGCAGCAGCCCCTATAGCCTGTCTGTCTTTTTTTTATTTTTTGTCTAGTTAAATGTAGTTGTTCGTGTTTTTTTTGTATTGTTTCTAACTGTGTATATGTGGGGGTGGGGGGGGGAGCGGGAAACTTTTCAAATCTCTTCCCTGCACGGGAGACCTGACTTTTTCCCTGTCGGGTCTCCGTTGTCGTTGGGGCCTAGTGCCGTGGAGCGGCCTCCGACCGGGACGACCTGGGGGCTCCAGTCACGGAGCATGCGGAGCTGCGGACTTGCCATCGTGGGGCTGGCCGGCCTCGGAGCGTGGGAGCGGTGATGGATCGCCGCTGCGGCCTGCTCCGGGGCTCCAGCTCCAGCTGCAGCCCAACTCAGGAGCTCCAGCTCCAGCTGCAGTCCGACCGACTCAGCTCCGGAGCTCCAGCTCCAGCTGCAGCCCAACTCAGGAGCTCCAGCTCCAGCTGCAGCCCGACTCAGGAGCTTCAGCTCCAGCTCCAGCACCAGCTGCGGCCCGACTCCGGAGCTCCAGCTCCAGCTGCGGCCCGACTCCGGAGTTCCAGCTCCAGCTTACAGTCGGTGGACTGTCGGGATATCAGGAGCTCGCAGGTCTGGGTGGGAGACCGCTCTCCAGAGCTCCTGCAGCACAACTTCTCCAGCCTGTGTCGCGGGGTTGGAACGACCCGGAGCGGGGCCTTACATCGCCCGGCGCGGCCTTAATCGCCGCGGGACATTCCAGCGCCTGCCGGGGACTCCAACTTCGTGACTTTGGGCCTGGAGCGGGGCCGTACATCGCCCCGCGCGGCCTCAATGGCCATGGGACTTAACACCGCCCGCCTGGGGCTTCGACATCCGGAGAGAAATGGTGCGGGGGAGAGAGAAGAACTTTGCCTTCCATCACAGTGAGGAGGAGATTCACTGTGATGGATGTTTGTGTGAATTGAATTGTTTGTGTTTTTTTATTTTTGTCTGAAGAAGGGTCTCAACCCGAAACGTCGCCTATCTCCTTCGCTCCTTAGATGCTGCTGCACCCGCTGAGTTTCTCCAGCCTTTTGTGTACCCTCGATTCTCCAGCATCTGCAGTTTTTTCTTTAACAATGAATTGTTTGTGCGTTTTTTTATGAATTGTTCTGTTTGTATGGCTTGTAGAAACGGAGTTTCGTTCGAGCCTCTCTGAGGTTCGAATGACAAGTAATAAAATCAAAATATACATTTAGTTCCCCCACCCCAGCCTTTCCCCTCCTCCCACAATTCCACCCCTCGTAAAATATAACTTTGAACAACTAAGGCTCTTGGCACTATTCAAATGACATTTTATTCCGTCTGTTTTTCATCTTATTTGTCTTATCCCATATAATTTGGTATAAATTCAGGTTTTCCTGTGTAAATAAAATATGAGCAACACAATCAAAGGAAGTAAACAGCTGTCCAGGACTGACCTGTGTAATCCTCCTGAGTAATCCTTTCCACATTGTTTCAATTCGTTACACCCTCGGCACAATGACCTCCTAATCCCTATTTTTTATTTAATTGAAAGGGCTCCCGTTGTTCAGAGGACTGATACCAATCAAATTCATGCCTGACTCTCACAAAGGCCTCCTTTATAATCTGTGCCTTGTCAGACACTCCTTTACCTGACTATTGCTCACAATGACATTTTCTCGTCGTATGTTTCAGCTCAGATGCTTTCATTTTACAATCTGCTATGCAACTTCTTTTCATTTCAAATCTAAACTTTGTTCACAACAAATATACAATACACACAAAACAATGCATGCCTTCATTTACTTTCAGAGTATCATCCAGTACAATCATTCTTAGTCTATTGCATTTATACTTTTGTCCTGTCATCGAGTTAAAACTTCGTATTTTTCAAAGCACCAACTCTTTGGACAACAGACCCATCAAGTGTTTGCGAAGATTATTACTCAGGATCTGCCCATTCAATACCCCATGGTGGCAGGATCTGTGCTCTTGTCCATCTTGTAAACAATTGAAAATGCCCCAAAAAACACTGATTTGTTATTGAAAGCTTTTAATTTCCTAAGCGTTCTTGGCTTATTTCCTCTTTTGAATCACCACGATTTTTGGAGTCTTCTCTGGACAAAGCCATTCCTTTCCATTCCCTTTATCTTTAACTCCGATATAATCAGAAATGCTATCAATGGTACCATTTCATTTGTTTTCTCCAAAGACGGCTGGAAGGAGTGCAGATATCTCCTCAAGGTATCCCTGCTTTGAAGAAGTTCCCCTCCTCCCTACGGAGACAGTTTCACAACCTCCTCTCTAACTGCTCCCCCTACAAACAGCTTACAATGGCTTGTTTCCTTTATCATTGATACTTTTTTGCACATCTTTCATTCATTGTTCTTTATCTCTCCACATCACCGTCTATATCTCTTGTTTCCCTGATCCCTGACCAGTCTGAAGAAGGGTCTCGACCCGAAACATCACCTATCTCCTTCGCTCCTTAGATGCTGCTGCACCCGCTGAGTTTCTCCAGCCTTTTGTGTACGCAGAGATTTACAAGGTTGTTACCAGGACTCGAGGACATGAGCTACAGGGAGAGGTTGGACAGGCTTGGACTTTATTCCTCATTTATATTATTGCACATCTGTGGAAGGATCAGTTGGGAGCATCTAATAACTCTACTTCTGTAGTTAGGAACAGCATCCTGTTGTCAACATATTGTGTGAAGAAGAAAGATTTGCATTTGTATTAGACCTTTCCTCCCAAACTGAGAACATTCTGGGCATTTCATAGCCAATCTACTCTGCTGTTATAATATAGGATGCTCACAGTTGATTTCACATGGTAAGCTCTGATAAACAGCAATATATAAACTGTCGTCCTGCTTAGTTTCACTGTTTGTAACCACATGCTATCTCCTTCACCACAGCGAACAATGGGCTATTGTGAGCTCCACCTTTCTTGAATCATTTGCTGGCTATAATTTGTTATTTTCGTACCTTTCACTAATGTTCTTTGTACCTTTTCATATGTCTAGTTTCCCTCTCCCCTGTGTGAGGAAAGGTCTCGACCCAAAACGTCACCCATTCCTTCTCTCCAGAGATGCTGCCTGACCCGCTGAGTTACTCCAGCATGTTGTGTCTCTCTTTGGTGTAAACCAGCATCTGCAGTTGCTTCCTACACAGTATAACAAGACTATTTTGCCGCATCCAGTGACATTGATTGCAAGCAACACTCCTCCTCCCCTAAATGGCAGCATGGATCTTTTTCAGCCACCGAAAGGAACATCAGCTTCATATCTCCACTGAAGAACACAGTTCTAACCATGCAGTTCACCTTCAGTACTGCAACAGATGTCAGGCTGCATGGTTTTGTGGCTAATCACAAAACGGGGTTTGAATGCTGATCAACTCTCTGAACTGTGGTTGTGCTACCAACTGCCTCACAACTGGCATACAATTCAAGGAATGGTCAGAACTAAAATCACTCAGGAAAGTGACATGGATGACTTTGTGAGGATGAAAAGTACATTGGGGGAGAATGGAATAAATGGCTACATTAATAGGTAGAGATTAATAGGTAGCGATGTGGTGAGAAGTTCGTGTAGCGATGTGGTGAGAAGCACCTATCACACTCTGTATGAAATCCTGTCCCATGCATCACCTTTAGAAACATAGAAACATAGAAAATGCTGGCTCAAAGGGTCAGCATAGGTAGAAAATAGGTGCACGAGTAGGCCATTCGGCCCTTCGAGCCAGCACCGCCATTCAAGTTGATCATGGCTGATCATCCAAAATCAGTACCCCGTACCTGCTTTCTCCCCATATCCCTTGATTCCATTAGCCCTAAGAGCTATCTCTAACTCTCTCTCAAATACATTTATCTTTGTTCCACTCGCCTTAATGCTGTGCCTTCTAGTCTTTCACAATTCCACCCAGGGAAATAAATTCTGATCGTGTACCCTATCATAAATTTATATACTTGTATCAGGTCTCCCCTCAGCCTCAGTCATTAGATTATGAATTGATATGATCACCCTCTGAAATAAAATTATTTTGTTAATTGTGCCACCATTTATGATACAAGGACAATATTTTACAGACAAATTAATTACACTCTTGATTTCTGGTCTTTGCTATGAAGATATAATTGAAACGTCTGCCAGTCTACTACCAAATGTGTCAAACAAGGTCGTTATCACATTCACAATATTCATTTATTTCATTAAGGCTGCCTACTCATTTTGAGAATTTTTAGCTTTGGGATTACTTTTAGTGATATTACAAGCAAATCACTAACGCTCGTGTGCAGTTCCCCTATCTGCCACTGTAATTTAATGAAACAATTTATTTTGTTTGTTTGATGCTTTGCTTTGAGCAACTTCGTTTCTCTTTCAGTTTAAACTCTTTATAAATCCATTACTTTTTCTTTGAAGATAAAATTCACTTTCAGTGAGACTCACGCTTTGATCATTACACAGTTTTCACTTACACCGCAATTTCTTTGCAAAAGTAGTTACGTTCAGATTGTCATTATCTGTATGCCTCTGGATTTTTATTTTCTTTAGATCAAGCCTTCTAGAAAGTAAATCAAAAATATCTCCACGAAGATTTACACCAATATTGGACTATATTATTATCATCTTTACAAATATTTTTAAAACTAGTTCTCGGGTCTTGGGGAGATATTACTGTAAGACGTTCAGAAAGTTCTTTCAATTCCTTGTTAAGGGAGGAAGTGGATGCACTGCTTATTCCAAAGTTCACGAGACACCCAAGTGCTTTAGAGTAATAAGGTACTGTTTTACATTACCTAAAGCTTAAAGACTATAAACACAAGCTCATCTGTCTTCCCAAGTTAAAGCTATCAATTCTGTTGAGAATGCTTCAAACAAAATACTTGCTGATGTTTATGTGCTGAATGCAGGCCGACGTAACATAGGATGTTGAAATTTTTTACAAGCATTGATATCCACCCGGCTTTATGGAAAGGTTCTTTGTGACGGAGAAACAAGGTTTGAGTGGTTTTACAGTTCACTAACAAAATGTGAACTATTTCATACATGAAGCCGTCTTGCATCAGATGGCAAAATCATTAATCTTTTCAATAGATCAACAGTATAAGAAATTTCAAACCAAATTCCAAAAAAATGTGTGGCATGCTTCCACACTGAGGCAAGGAAACTGCATACTTCTGAATAGTTTTTTTCATGGCGGGGTTAGTTGTTCCTGTTCAAATATTTCTGGAGTAAGGGATCAATTTTCCATGATTAAATTTCAAATACCACGGAAACAATAGGCACACCTGTTCATAAATCTTATCTTATATAGCAAAAGTATACAAATGTTTACAAAGCAAACATTCTCCAAGACAACTCTGAACAGAACCCCACAGAGTATTACAGTAGGCGATAAGTTAATTGCTGTTTACTGTCTACTATAAAAGTAGCGGATTTGCACTCCAATCTTTGCTTCAACCATTTCAATATGGAAGCAGTTATTGAAAATGGGTCAAGCACTTGACTTGAAGGTAATGGTTGAATGAGGGACATGCCTGCACTGAGGTTCTAGATCGTGGATCTAGTTTTGAGCTACTCTCTGTTTTGAATCTGTAACACTCAACACAACAATAGTGCCATATAACAGAGTGGAGCCTTGAGTGTGAAGTGAGACATCATCTCCACAAGGACATTTTAGTGGTCCCATGTACCCAGGTTAGTGTGGGATGCACAAGAGAAGGTCATATAGGCCTTGACGAGGAACTTTGTTTCTTTTCTAGCCGCAGGTGAGGTCCCAGAGGACTGGAGAGTGGCCAATGTTATTCCTTTGTTTAAGAAAAGAAGTAGAGACAGAGCCAGGGAATTATAGGCCGGAGAGTCTTTTTAGTGGTAGGGAAAGCATTGGAGAGAATTCTTCAAGATAGGATTTGTTTCCATTTGGAAGAGAATGGGCTAATTAGGGATAACCAGCATGGCTTTGTTCATGGCAGGTTAAGTTTCTTTAACTTGATTCAGCTTTTTGAGGAGGTGATGGTGATTGATGAAGGTAGGGCGATGGTGTTCTATGCATGGATTTTAGTAAGGCTTTTGATAAGGTCTGTCAGGATAGGCTGACAGACCTTATCAGAAGATTAAGGTGTACAAGATTCATGACGACTTGGTTGTATGGACTCAGAACTGGCTTATTCATAGAAGATAGAGGGTTGTGGTGGAAGGGAGATACTCTGGCTGGAGGTCTGTGATCAGTGGTGTTCCGTAAGGATCAGTGCTGGGACCTCTGCTGTTTGTGATTATATCTACTGTAAATGGCCTAGACATTTACGTAGATGGGTTGGTGAGTACATTTGCCGATGACACCTAAATTGGAGGAGTTGCAGACAGGGAGGAATGCTATCAGAAGAAACAGTGGTATATAGAGCGGCTGCAGAAATGGGGAGAAAAATGGCAGATGGAGTTTAACCCGAGCAATGGTGAGGTGATGCTCTTTGGAAGGATAAATATAAGTGTACAGTTAATGGCAAGATCCTTAATGACATTGATGTGCAGAGGGATCATGGAGTCCAAGTTCATAGTTCACTGAAGATGGCAGCACAAGTAGATAGGGTGGTTAAAAAGGTGTATGGTATGCTTGCCTTCATTGCTGGGACATTGAATATAACAATCAGGATAGGATGATGCAGCTATACAGGATGTTGGTTAAGCCACATTTGAAGTTGCACTTGCAGTTCTAGTTGTCCCATCACAGGAAAGATGTGGAGACTTTGTAAATGGTGCAAAGGAGGTTCTCCAGAATGCTGCCTGGATTAGAGGCTTTCAGCTACAGAGAGAGGTTGGATAGACTTGGGTTGGTTTCTCTGGAACATCGGAGGTTGAGGGGAGTCTTGATACTATATAAAATTATGAGAGGTATAGATACGGTAGACACACAGAATCTTTTTCCAAGAATGAAAATGTCCAACACTAGAGAGCATAGCTATAAGGTAAGCAGGGGAAAGTTTTTAAAACTTGTGAGGACATGGAGTGCACTGCTAGGCATGGTGGTGGATCATTAGGTCATAAGATCATAAATGATAAGAGCAGAATTAGGCCATTTGGCCTATCAAGTCTACTCCACCATTCAATCATGACTGATATCTCTCTCCCTCCTCACCCCATTCTCCTGCCTTCTCCCCATAACCCATGACACCCATACTAATCAAGAATAAATCTACTTCTGCCTTAAAAATATCCATTGACTTGGTCTCCACAACCTTCTGTGGCAAATAATTCCCCATGACCAAATACATTTTTCCTCATCTCCTTCCTAAAAGAACGTCCTATAATTCTAAGGTTATGATCTCTACTCCTACCTCTACTCCTAGACTCTCCCAGTGGTGGAAACATCCGCTCCACATCCACTCTATCCAAGCCTTACATTATTTGGTAAGTGGTGGAGGCAGATCCGATTAAATCCACATGTAAGAGATTTTTGGATAATCACATGGAAGTGCGGGGAATGGAAGGATACGGGTCATGTACAGGCAAAATGAAATCAGTTTACCTTGGCATCATATTTGCACAAACATTGTGGGCTGAAGGCCCTGTTCCTGTACTGTGCTCTTCTATGTTCTGTGTTTTATGTTAATTGCAATTATGACAATCGTGACAATGAGGACAAGTAACTTCTTCCCACTTTCTGTTCTCTCATTGCCTGTTGAGACTCAATATAACAGTTCTGTCTTCGGGCTCAACCTGCTCAACAGTAGCATTCTTGGTAATGAATATTGGAACCCATCCAGAAGTTGATACTGCTCATTGTTTTCTGATCACTGTTCAAAGTGGAGGAGTAAGTGTCAATAGCTAAATAGGGTATTCGGTGGTTTTACAATAAAGTATCTTTGTTCATGCCAGATCTGATGTCATGGTCATGCCGTTTGCCATCAAAGCCAGCCCCTCTTGCCCATATGCCATCATTCCATCACTTCTGGTGAGTTGGCTCTGTCAGTAGGAAAGGCTATACATTGGAATCATGATAGAGGGGGCTTGAACATGCAGGATTTAGTGTGGATGAATATTTCAACCTATTGCTTGACAACTTTCTCAATATTAGTTTGAATCCCCAATTAAGAAGAAGGACTGCCAGATTAACTGGTCTAGCTATGACTTTATATTTGCACCAAGGTCAACATCAAAGAGCCCATCTATTTGGAATAGATAGGGTGAAAGCACAGTTTTATCCAGGGTAAGGGAATCAAGAGCCTGAGGAAACCGGGGCACTTCTTCATTCAGAGGGTGGTGGGAACGAGCTGCCAGAAGAGGTAGATGAGGTTTGTACTACAGTAGTATTTAAAAGGCACTTGGACAGGTAGATGGATAGGGAAGGCTTAGCGAGATATGGACCAAACACAGATAAATAGGTCTAGCTTAGATCTTGGTGGGCATGTAGAAGCAGTAGTTTAGTTTAGTTTAGTTTTGTTTAGTTTATTATTGTCACGTATACTGAGGTAGGATGAAAATCTTTATTGTTGTGTGCTATCCAGTCAAGCACAACTTGATTATTTAATATTGGTTCAAAATCACGACAAAAAACATATTCCCTACATGTCACACATAAATATATTTCCATTTTTTGTTTGATCACCGAACACTGAAACTCATTGAGTCGACAATAAAAAAAGATGGTTTAATGTACTATTATCAATGTGTGAAAAAATATAGTTAACACACAGATTTTATGCACACATTGAAGAAGCAATGGGAATTTTAATCTGGAAAGCAATATTAGCAGTTGATCTCATTACATAATCCTTGATGGTTTATCTGTGGAATGTATGGTTAAATGACAGGATCATGACCTTAGTTGCTTGCAGATGTTCCACTGGTTTGACACCTGCAAATCATTTGGCAGTCCCTGTTTATTTGATATTCCTGAGTGCTACCAATTTTTCCCTCCCCTTGTTTTCCTCTGGGGATAGCTGTACCGTGAAGATACTTCAGTTTGATCTTTTAAGATGTGCACATTTAAAAATTAGGAAAATCAATAGGATGCCATTATCAGTGCACAAAACTATTTTGTAAACACTATATCCAATTTTACCAGCTCCAGGGCTTGGCAACGGATGAGGTTAAGAAGCCCACATATCCTTTCAATGCAATGGCCAGAGCCTTCCTGGTTGCAAGACACACACATGGACATTTTCCAAACATTTCTTTTCTGTTCAGTACATGGTCAAAAAGTGAAGAAGTTGTGGAATTAAGTCAAGCATAAACACAAGTCATGCACTTGTCATTCAAAGATTCTGTCCTTGTACTAGGATAGAAAATTGCATTGAAATATCTAAATTTGGGCAATGTTACAATTATAACAAAGCAAAGCTGCAGAAAAGATATTGAAATCCAGTCAATCCAAATCAAGAAAGGAGAAATAGCTGCCTGGCACTTGAATGTTGAGTTGGATATCTTAGCAAGATATACTGAGCAGAATATACAGAAAAGGCATAAACTGATGCACTGAAAATAAAAATAACAGTTTTCATTGGGGGAATCTCGAGGAAGCGATAAAGTTTCTTCAGGAACTTTGAGAGGTATTGATCGTAAATATGTTCACAAATCTAGATAACTTTATTGTTCTTGTGCATCTTTATAACAATGTGAACCATAGGTTTATTAGTTCAAAGGTTGCAGAAGCAGAATTTGGCCATTTGGTCCATCAAGTCTACTCCGCCATTCAATCATGACTGATCTATCTTTCCCTCTCAAACCCATTTCCCTGCCTTCTCCCCATAACCCCTGACACCCATACTAATCAAGCATCCGTCAATCACCTTAAAAATATCCATTCTCTTGGTGTCCACAGCCTTTTGAGGCAAATGAATTCCACAGATTCACCACACTCTGACTAAATAAATTCCTCCTCTAATGGTATTCTTATATTCTGAGGCATTGACCTCTGATCCTAGACGCTCCCATTAGTGGAAAGATCCTCCCACTTGCTTTGGTGAATGAGTCAAATGACTAGGGCTTGGAGCTCAACCTTTGAATACACACAAATGCAAACAAAAAGTTCAGTATATACATTTGCATTTAAATAACAAATAAACAAACAATAATAGTGCAAAGTCAAAAATAATGTCCCCAAGTCTATGTAGTTTGGAGCCTAGTTCGAGGTTGTAGGGAAGAAGCTGCTCCTGAACTTGGACAATACAGTTTTTCAGGCTCCTATACCTTCTTCCTGATGGGGGGAGTTAAATGACAGTGTGACCAGGGTGGTGTGAGCTTCTGACGATGCTGACTGTTTTTTTGAGGCAGAGATTCTTGTAGATCCCTTCGATGGTGCGGAGGTCAGTACCTATGATGGATTGGGCAGTGTTCACCATTTTTTGCAATCTTCTTCGTTCCTGGCGTTGCTGAACCAGGTTGTGATGTAACCAGTCTCTCCACTGTACATCTGTAGAAGTTCAAGACAGTATTCATTGGCATACTGAATCTCTTCAATCTTCTCAGGAAGCAGAGGCATTGCTATTTATTTATGGTTGCATGAATGAGCTAGGTCCAGGACAGATCTTCAGAGATATGCACGCCCAGGAGTTTGACGTTTTTTACTTTATGAACATAACTACATGCTATACCCCAAATGAGGCTGAACCAAAGTCCTATAAAGCTGCATCATTCCTGACTCTTACACTCAACGCTCACATCAATGAAGGGTCAGATGAACCTCCAGCTGTCATTTCCCCGCCCATTTCTGTAGCTGATCTATATCCTGCTGTATACTTTGACAGCCTTCCTCACAGTCCGTGACCTAGCAATCTTGGTGTCATCATCAAACAAGAATTGAAAGCAATGAAATGGCTTTTATCCTTCACTGCCTCAGACTGAGATGTTTCTGATTTCAGAGATACAGTTGCTGGGGATTTCTTTGACAAGAGCTAACCAGAAAGAACCTTAGGAGGTTTAATAGTGCATTTCTGTTGTCTTTATGGATCTTTTTCAAACTTCCAAATCCCACTCTAGTAACTCATAAATTGAACCAGTAAGATATATATAACATATATATATATGTTAACCGCTTACATTGTGCCGGTGAAAGTTCCAGCAATATTAGGTTCCTCTTTCTTGATGTGTTAAATAAATTGGTTTAGTAAGTAGTTTATTTAATATCACATGTAAAGAGATCCAATGAAATGCTATCCAGTCAAATCATATTATACATGAGTACAGTAGATCCTCTCCTGTACAGCACGCATCTTGCAATTTCCATCTCACAATCTCCAAATCAGTCAATTATTTCAGTATCTGATTGTAAGAGTTGTTCTTTTCAAATGTCTATATTTTATTTATTTCAGGTCTCCGTCTTAAACTCAGTCTAATTACTCACTATGAACATTATTATGAGACATAGGCCCATGAATGTTTTCAGCCAACAGTTAAATATGGCGATATTCAGACGTAAATATCACCTAATTATTCCACTCTGCAGTATACTTCAATGCATCTCCTCCCACTTATCCATCCAGGGACGGCCTTAAGCCCTTCCAGGTTAACACACACCTCTTCTAACCTCACCTGCTGCATTTGGTGCTCTGAATGTGGCGTCCACTACATTGGCAAAACCAAGAGTATACTAGCCAACTGTTTAGCCAAACACTTGCACTTGACCCGCCAAGGTCTGCTGGATCTCTCGGTTCCTCATCATTTTAACTCCCCTTCCCATTCCCATATTGATTTTTCTCTCTTTGGCCTCCTCCATTGCCAGAGTGAGACCACAAGTAAATTGGAAGAACAGCATCTCTTATTGTACTTGGGTAGCTTACAATTGAAAGAACATTGAAATCTCTATTTTTTGGTAACTAAGCCCCCCCCCCCCCCCCCCCCCTCCCCCCCCCCCCCCCCCCCTCCTCCTCTTACCTATGCCCACCTGTGCACTAATTTCTCCTAATATCCCACCCCCTTCCCCCTGTTCCCTCCATGTACGTCCCATCCTCTGGCTTCACATTTCACACCTCTTCACTCCTTATCTGACAGCCTTTTGTCATCTTTTTATCTCTGGCTGTCCATCCATCTACCAATCCAACCCACTCACCTGTATCCACCTATCCCTCACCAGGCTTTGTCCCATTTCCACCTCTTTTCCACCTTTCCCCACCCTGCAACATTCAGTGTGAAGAAGTGTCTTGACCCGAAACATTACCTATCCATGTCCTCCAGAGATGCTACCTGACCCACTGAGTTTTCAATCAGCATTTTGCATCAATCAATGACATGCGCCGAGACGCACTTAATTTTAATTTTAGAATCAATCTTTATTATTGGTATAGACTACGGTCAAATGCCAAGACTTGTCCACCCATGATTCTTGGCTAAAAGTTAATACCTAAAAAAAAAGTCCAACAAATAACAATACGTTTAACTTGTATTCCTGCCTTTGGAAATGTACCAGCAATACTCTGAAGAGGACTGCTGCCTCCCCAGGTCTGTTACTGTCCTCTAATCAACTCCTTTCCTATACCCTCCCCCCTTCTCCCCTTCTCCCCCTTCTCCCCCCCCCCCCTTTCTTCCCCCCTTTCTTCCCCCCCCCCCCTTCTTCCCGGGCGGGGAGAAGGGGGGGAAGACGGGGGGGGGGGGAAGAAGGGGGAGAAGGGCAGGGGAGAAGGGGGGAGAAGGAGGGGGAGAAGGGGGGGAGAAGGGGAGGAGAAGGGGGGAGAAGGGTGGAGAGAAGGGGGGAGAAGGGGGGGACAAGGGGGGGAAGGGGGAAGAAGGGGGAGAAGGGGGGGGGGAGATGGGGAGATAAAGGGGGGTGGAGAGAAGGGGGAGAGAAGGGGGGATAGAGAATGGGGGGAGAGAAGGGTGGATGGAAGGGGGGAGAGAAGGGGAGGCAGAGAAGGGGGGGGAGAGAAGGGGGAGGGAGAGAAGGGGGGGGGAGAAGGAGTGGAGACTCCTTTAAGAAGCCAGACAACTTTTAATAAGCCAGAGATACACAGCTGTGAAGTCTGGCAGGCATTTAACATTACCGGTCGGTTATCCTTGGTTCTGAAAACTCATGCTTACGTTTTTTTCCCCAATGAGCCAAAGAAAATGCCCGGTGAGCAACGGGGATTATCTAAAACTACCACCGACTACCTGGCGACCCCACTACAACTGCACCTACGACTACGGGATTATCGATTTTCTCCATGGCGACTAATTTCTGGTCGCCGAAAATTTCTCAACATGTTGAAAATTTTTCGGCAAACATACTGAGGTCGCGAATAGTTCCCAGAATGCGGGAACTCCTCGCAACCATGAAGGAGACTCACCAGCGAACATGTGGCGACCATGTGGCGATCATGAGGCAAGCGCAGAGTCTCCTGCTGTTGCCTAGAAAGCCGCCTAAGTGGGACAGGCCCTTTAAGATTTCCTCTCCATGTTGAATCAAATTATTTGAGGGTCTGTGGTTTGAGTTATCTCACACAGACTTCTAGTCCTAATGATGAAAACAAAATTAACAAAAAAAAAGAATAATTGAGATGTAGATACAAAGCATGTTCAAAATAAGAAAGATTACAGGAAGGGTGGGACATTAGATCTAAAGACCATAATTATTTAGGCATTATAATGAATTGCAGTTACAGTAATATTCCATATGTACAGATTATTGAATTGAATCGTGAAAAGCCAGGACTTGCTTAAGTAATCGTGGAAGGATGTTGGGTTTGGAACCATTCCAAGGCAAGCAGGATGTAGGCTTGTTTTAGAACATAGAAGTATGAATACAATTCATCCTCTGCTTAATGATGTAATCACGGTGGCAAGAACCAACTCATGTGCTTCCTTGCTTGGAATTGTCTACACTTCATATTTCCTGACTCACAACAGAATTGCACAGTTCCACTCTTTTGGATGTGAATGAAAGACTGCAACAGATGCTTTAGTTCTCTGTGTCATTACATCCCAACTTAGGTTTTAATGAAATCAGATGAAAATATAAGTCAAAGGGGGGTTTGGTATGTCAAAGGGGGATTTCAGTTCCATATAACTCCATACGGTATAGATACAATATAGAATTAGAATCCTGTACAATTCAATATTGAGCCCCATACAATATAGAGTCCAGTATCTGTACACAATGGATGGCTCCATTGTAATCATGAGTAGTCATTCCGCTCTCTGGATAGCACGCAACATAAAATCTGTTCACTGTAACTTCGTGCAGGTGACAATAAAGTAAACTAAAATAAACAAAATGAAATTAAACTAAACTATATTAGCCATCTACTGCACACCGCTATAAAGTGCTATAAAGGAATAAAGTGCTATAAAGGAATAAAAAAGCTATAAAGCTCTAAAGTGCCAGTGTTTCAGAAAATAATCAGAAAATACAACTTTTGTTACATTTGGAAAAACATGGAGTTCTCTACTGTAAATTATAAATTGTCCTGAGTGAGTAGGATAGTGTACCAACTCGGTAGGCTGAAAGGCCTGTTTCCACGCTGTATTTCTAAAGTCTAAAATCTAAAGTATAAGTTAATGCTTTCAGCAGTTGAAACTTCCACATTGAGATTACCTAATTTACTATAAGAATAACTGCCATTTATAGAACACTGAACATAGAACCGTGATTTTCAGTCCGAAGAAGGGTCTCAACCCAAAATGTCACTCATTCCTTCTCTCCAGAGTTATTCCAGCTTTTTGTATCTATCTTCGGTTTAAGCCAGCATCTGCAATTCCTTCCACCACATAGAACAGCACGGCACAGCCCAAAATGTCTGTGCTGAACATAATGCCAATTTTTATCTGAGTGCACATAATCTAAATCTCTCCATTCCATGTATATCCATGTGCTTAACCAAAAGCTTCTTAAGCTCCACTTTCATATCTGCTTCCAACCCAATCTTTGGCAGCACAAACCAAGCACCCACTACCCTCTGTGTAAAAAATGTGCCCCACACGTCTCCTTTAACCTTCGAACCTCTCATCTTAAAGTTATGCCAAAGGTATTTGACATTTCCATCCTGGGAATAAGGGTCTAACTCTCCACCCTATCTATGCCTCTTATAGTTTTATTAAATTCTATTAGGTCTCCCTCAACCTCTGGTATTCCAGAGCAAACAATCCATCAGTCCCACCTCTCCCTGTAGCTAAAATCCTCTAACCCAGGCATCATTGTGGTAAACTGCCTCTGCCCTCCTTCTAAAGCCTCCAGATCCTTCCCAACAAAGTTTTATAACGTGAAGTAGACATGAGGTAGGCACAATTAACAGAGGAAGTTGGCTGCATTGGTGGCTTCCCCAAAGTGCTGTATTCTTATTTGGATTTTACATGCAACCTCATGACAGGAGGTTCTTCTCGTTGCCCTAGTGAATCAGCCCCAGTAACCTGGGGGGTTATGGGGATAAGGCATGAGAATGGGGTTGAGGGGGAGAGATAGATCAGCCATGATTGAATGGCGGAGTAGGCTTGATGGTCCAAATAGCCTAATTCTGCTCCTATCACTTATGAACTTATGAACTAATCTTTATGGCCTTCCTGCCTCTTGTGAGCACTAATTTTGAACTAACTGTCCAAGTCCCCTTGGCATCACAGAAACACTCCTCCATCTATCCCCAATTAAAATAACTTCCATTCATTTAGTAGGAACACTTCCCTGTAACTGTGTAGCTTATTTTTTGTTATGTCTTTTTAAGAACTGGATGCTCACAAAGATTGGCCTAAGCGCAAGTAGCTGGGCGTCTTTGCAGAATAATAATAAAGAATGCCAGAGTTTCAGTCTGGGCACTACATGGGAAAATAACTGCCTTGTGAACCTTGCCACAGGAGTTTCATTCTGGAAGTGGCTTGCACAATCAGTCAAGATGACACATAACACTTTCCTCTTATCCCTTTGAAAAGTAGCAAAGTAATAGGTAGCCTGAGTTTGATTGACTGAAACATAGTCTTTTTTTTTGTAAACCATCATCTGCAGTTCCTTGTTTCTGCATTCTGTCATGATTATTGACCTGTTAGTCGACGATCTTGAAGAACGAGAGGACAATTGTACAGAGATGGAAGTGGCAATTAAGACGTCTCTAGAAAATACAAGTCAGTCGTTGAGGTGACGGGATTGATAACTTCATAGATAATCAATCAAATGGTTTGAAATGAAACACGGTTGGTCTTATATGAGCGGAGAATGCTACTGAAGAATTAAAATGCATTTTGCTGTGCTCTGCTAAATAAACCTCTGATCATAATCCTAATTTGTGTTCATTTCTATTTGAGCATCTTGCAGATGAATAGGTTATTAAACATATCTTATCATTGTCATCCGGCATCAAATGCTGCAGTGAGAATCGTTGACAGTGCAGTGAAGCAGGTAACATTACAAAGGTGCTCAATGAGGCATTACCGAGCAAGTTTAGTGTTAACAGCAGAAGGATGCCACCATGCACAATTACACTCCTACTGAACTTCTGATGCATAAAAAGTCAGAACATAATTATTTTCGGTTCAGCCAAACATTTTTGTTTACTCAAATTTTTGTTTCTCTACATACATCAGGATTCCCAAAACACGTGTTTACTGTTTGTTAGACACCCTTGGCCACAATTCCATCATTCTTTGATAGCTTCAGGATACAATCTATTCACCCATCCTCCAGACAGCTCCACAGATGGCATAGGTTTTGTGCTTCCATTGAATCTCTCAGTCACTATATCAGCATCGGCAAGTTTGATTTGAAAGGAGTCATGGTCCTTGGCATCAATGATTCTCTTGCTAGCAGAGGATCTGTGTGGAAAAGATCAACACATTTTCCTGCATTTTTCTGCATATTGGACAGTTCAGCGCATGGCATTGTATTCAGCTAAACCTTGAGGGGAGAGTGGAAGAGAAGCTGTTGAAACAGAAAAGGGAGGGAAATATCATAGATATAATGATAATGTTTATGTGTTAATGCCATTGTGACATTCAGAAATGGGACACTGGAGTGTGAATTACAAAGAGATGTCCAGTAAAATTAATTTTATACCTGTGATAAGTGATACAGCGGAGACTGTAAAAAAAACTATTCTACTGCATACTGACAAGAAGTGACACCTGCCCCGAGTCAAGAAGTAGATGTAATGCCAATGACCAGAGGAACTCAGATGAGGAACTCATTCCAAGGTTAAAGCTGAAGATAACGTGAATATATGATTCACTTTCTTTCCATAAAGGAAAAGCCATGTCATTAATTGTGGTTTGCAATTGTATGATAAATGCATACATGAATGGTTTTAGAGAGAGTGAAATAAGTGAGATGCAAACAATTCTGCAGCTCCCTACATCCCTTTGATTATTCATTTTATTCCTGGCACTCATAGAGTTAGAATAAAACCAAATATATACATTCCTCTAAACTTCTTCAGGAATGCAGTGATCCACTCTGTCACTCCCTGTAGGAGAAAGAACAATAAAATAAGTGCTGGAACATAAAAATAATTCACAAAAAATTCTTGTGTATTTTTGAGATACACGCTGTAATTTCAGCTGTCGGGGGTTTTGGGGAGAAGGCAGGAGAATGGGGTTGAGAGAGAAGAATAGATCAGCCATGATTGGATGGCGGGGTAGACTTGACGGGCCAAATGGCCTCATTCTGCTCCTATAACATATGGACTTATTTATGCTATACTTAGTGTTTTATCAAATTAGAAGATTGGGACATATTCAAATGGTGTAAATTTAATATAATTCCCATTCAATTACTTACTTTTTTCAAACATCATTACTTTGTGTGAAATAATTAAGAAGGAGTTTCTCCCAGTGACTGCATTCTCTGGTTTCCTCCTACTTCCCAAAGACAAGGTTTGTCGGTTATTTCGCCTCTGTAAAAAAATCGCCCCAGCTGGTAGAGGAATGCCTCATATCATCAGAGACCCGGGTTCAATCCTGACTTTACTGTCGATGTGGAGTTTGCACGTTCTCCCTGTGACCACATGGGTTTCCTCCGAATGCTCTGGTTTCCTCCAACATCCCAAAGATATGCTGGTTTGTGAGATAATTGACCTCTGTAAAATTGCCTCTAATGTGTGGGGAGTGGATTCAAAAGTGGGATAACATAGAACTTGTGTGAACAAGTGATCGATGATCAACATGGGACTCGGTGGGCAGAAGGGCCTGTTTCCATGCTATATATATCTCAGCTAAACTAAATTGCAGCATAGGGCAGCAAAACTCCATAATTTAATTTAGTTCTGACAAATATTACATCTTTAAAAAAAAAAAAATACTAATACCCTTTTGATGCTCTCCAGAAAGAGATAAATGATGGTCAGTAACAGGAAAGTGAAATCCTCTGTTAGAATTTGGGGGATAATCATAATCACAGATCTTTGTTTTTTCTCTCACCGGCATGAAAATTTTAACATTTAAAGGTATCGTACTGTTTACTCTTGTGAATCTTGGAGAGAAAAATATTCTGTTCTATCATTCTGTAAACTTTCCAAGAATTAAAAATATATAATGAAAATGGCAATTATGCAGCCCCTTCAGAAGAACAAATCATCTTTTGAATTGATGGTGTAATATGTCTTTTTAATTCTAGAAAAATAAGAACACTAGAATTGATTTTTCTTCCCAAGAAACTATTTAAATTATCTGGGATTTTATATTGTTCACAATCAGCAACCATTTCCTGAAGCAGGAGGGGACGGTTACTTTTTCTTTAAATTATTAAACTTTTCATGACGATAAGAGGAAAGAAATCTCTGATTACAATTATCCTATAAATTCTACCCGAGAGTTCACTTTGCTGAGCTTGAAATATTGCAAAAACTTAAATGTTTAATTGTGATTTCTTTTTCAATAGAAAACTAAACAGAAATATCACTTTTTTTCTAACAAATTCTGAATTGAAGCACTTAAAAAAATTTAAACCTGATGATCTGAGTGCACTTAGGAATGCTTTATCAATAGGTTTTACTGCATGGTAACAATTAAAATGGTTTCAAAAATAGCAACTCAAATATACATACCAAATTACCCCATGTTGATTAATCTCTACTTTTCTTCAAATTGCATTTAAAAATGCATCTGACCAAGTTGAAAAGCAGCCCTATTAATTTTCATTTTCTGTTAGCAAACAAGGCAAATTGGACAATATTTTCCTTAAATAACATTTAATCTTTGTTTTGCCTGCTATCCTCTGGACCTTTATTTGTTTGTTGATTTTGATCTTAAAAGCTAGGATTAAACAACCACACACAGTTTAATCTCTAAGGATTTAGCTCCCCATCTAAAAACAGTCTGTTTCTTTAATGTTTGAACTGAAAAATGACAACTAGCTACTCTGTGGGAAAATGGCAAATGTAGATATATCATGTACTCTTCCACAATCATTTGGAAACAAAAAGGGAAGTATAGTATGTCGATTGGATTATCTCCATTATGTCTCACATGGGTATTCACCATCTAATTGAGTTATGCAGGTCCAGCAGGATAGGAGGTATGTTACATTGGCATAATTTATTAGGTTTTAGATTCAGCTTTATTAGTATTGTCACATATACCAAGGTACAGTAAAAAGTTCTCCTTTGCCTGCTATTCAATCATATCGAAAAATACTGTACATAGGCACAGACTTGGTGGGCCAAAAGGCATGCTTCCATGCTATATCTCTAAACTAAACTAAATTGTGTCATTTACATGCAAGTAGCTTTGCAGAGTGGGCCAATAAAAAACATTTTTCTGGGAATACTGAGAGAAACTAGTGAAGCTCTCCCACACAGAGCTATGTATTTCAGCACATAGTTTCATGGCAATGTGAACATCTAGGTTCACTTCACCGTAGTGTACCCTGCAATATTTCATGTTTTAATGTTCAAAGGACTTAATCTCCAACCTTAAGCACAGAACAAAATGCTGTACTCGACAGGATTTGTACTATAATGAATAAATATGCCCAGATTAGGAAAACTTACATTCAAGTAACTAATCTAACAGTTCTTTAAAGTGTCTCTCTAACAACAGGAATCTGTGAGTAGGTATCTCCCACATCTCAGTGTAAGCTACTTGAACTGTACAGTTATCACAGAATGTAGGAATGCAGTAAACATTTGAAGGTTTGATTGAGGTCTTGGGCGAACCCAGCAGGAAATAAAGAACAGGTTAAAATACAACAGTGTTGTATGTGTGATGGGTTATCAAGTGGTACAATTACAAATGTTAGTTTTGCTGTAGATATTTCCTTGGGTTTATTGTATGGAATACTTTCAAAAGCAATGTTTACAAAAATTAGTTCTGAAGTTGAATTTCATTCTGTGCCACTGTGGACTGTGAACTGTGCAATCCAAGGATACAAACTCCCACATGCTCTGAATGTATTTAATCGAGCATTTTGAAGGGCAGCACTGTCAAATACCTCAGTGACACAAAGTAGATTAAGAAATTAAGAATATGGTTAATTTGAAAAAAACATATGATTACAAATAATCACAACTTTAAATTTCTTTAAACTCATCCTACAACACTTCGCAAAGCAGCTAAAACAAATAGAGCAGGATCTTGTTCTCCCTTTCATTTGATAATAGGAACCATTATTACTATTATTGTACTATAGCACTATTATGGGGGGTTTGTTTCTTGTAAGTGTATGTATGTAGATATATATGAATGGGTTATCACTTTTTTTCCAGAATTGCTGCCTGACACACTGAGTTACTCCAGCACTTTGCCTCTATCTTTGGTATAAACCAGCCTCTGAAGTTCCATGTTTCTACATCCATAGTCAGCATTGGACCTGTTTCTGTGCATCAATACATCATATGAAGCCAGCTGTGTTTGACACCATACCTAAATCATAATTCATCCCTGCTGCCCTGTCAGTTTACTTACCTGCAACCAAGTTTAATTTGAGTATATCATTTTAGATCCAGGAACTTTCCTCCCCAAATATACATTCTGATGCCTTCTTCATGGCAAGGCATTGTGTTCCACATTCAACCCCAGGTCTTGCAGATAGTGAATGCAGTGTACACTGAACTTGTTATTCCTTGTTTATTATATTGTTATATTTATTCATGTGTGTATTTATTCATGTGTGTATATATTTATATATGGTATATGGACACACTGATCTGTTTTGTAGTAAATGCCTTCTATGTTCTGTGTGCTGATGCAAAGCAAGAATTTCATTGTCCTATCATGAACACATGACAATAAACTCACTTGAACTTGTTATAGAGTACCATGATTACATACTTTGTTGTGTTGCTGCAAGTAAGAATTACATTGTTCTGTCTGGGACATATGACAATAAAACACTCTCTTGACTCCTGATCTCACTGCCACCTCTCAGCTATGCACAATCTCTACTCCCCCCTCACCCTCCCCCCCTTCTTTCGCAGATGCTTAACAGAATGTTCCCCTTACCGTTACCTCCATTTACATCCTCAACAAACAAATTATGGGCTTGATTGCTACATGACCTACCTACAGGATCTATATAATTTGTCAATTTAACACGTGCCCTTTTTTTTGTCAACTATCTCTTTTACCACACATTGTATTCAAAAAGGTTGAAACCCTAGAAATAATTCCTTTTGATTTTGCTATTGGGTTCTGGTGATCTGGTTGCAGGGTAGTTCCAACTCCGAGAAGAAACGTTTGCAGTAGGAAGAAGAGAAAATATGCTATCTTGTTTTGTTCAATGCACGTAGTGGCAAAAAAACGGAAACAAAATATTAAAGCATTAGAAGTGGAGTTTTAATAAATAGTTGTGGAAATATATACTGTTTAAAAACGGACATTGCAGTGAGTATTTAATTTCTGCTCTCAATGGTCCTGACATGACTCTACTAGGGCAAACACTGTCTAGTCCGACACAGGTACTGACCTCTCCACCATCAAAGGGATCCATCTTAATGGATCTCCCTTGAGATCTACACAAGGGATATTGGTGCATCAAAAAAGCAACCAATGTTATCAAAAAACCCAGACCACCCTGGCCATATTCTTATTTCACTACTACCCTCACAAGAAGGAAAACAAATCTGAAAACCAGGATCACCATGTTCAAGAATAGCTTCTTCCCAACAACTATCAGGCTCTCGAATTCCAAGCAACATTAACCTCAACTATCAACTTCTATGGATTGCCTTTGGTTGCACTAAGAACTTTGCACTCAGATTGTCGTTATTAATTTCTTAATTTTTACTTATTATGTATTATGTCTGTGCATTGTGTTTATCAGCTTGTTATACTATTGCAAGTAACAATTTTATTGTTCCCTTGTCGGTATATATAACAATTAAACACATATAGGAAAGAACTGCGGATGCTAGTTTAAATCAAAGATAAACGCTAAAGGGCCTGTCCCACTTAGGTGATTTTTTTCAGTGACTACAGGTGACTAGGCTGTTTTCACATGGTCGCAGGGTGATGCCTGTATGGTTGTGAGTAGTCTCCTCAAGCCGCCTAAAGAGTCATAACGTTTTTCTGGTCGCCGCTGGAATTTGAAATATTCAAAACATTTCAGCGACTGTGGGCTTGACGTAGCTTGTTTTCTCCTGTCATAGGTGCTGTTGTAGGTTGTCGCCAGGATGACGCAGGTCATTGCCAGTTGACGTCAGTTGTCACTGGGTGCTGATTTTGGTGAATTCCATTGGCGACTGCCTACGTCAACCTGCGTCAACTGGCGACAGGTACCGGCGTCTGAATTGTCTTCAGTTGTCGCCGATAGGGTCGTTGCTTGTCGTAGCTTGTCGCAGGTGGATGTAGGTTGACTTTGGTTGTCGTAGGTTGTCACCTGTGTGGTCATAGGTTGTCGTAAGTGTGGTCGTAGGTGGACGTCATAAGTCACAATGATTGGGTCACCGGTTGTCGGTAGCTTGCTGTAGCTTGACGTCGACTAGGTGATAGTTGTCGTGGACATTGTCGTGGGGGGATCCAGTCGCCGCTTCTTCGGTGACCTGCTATGATTGTGACAGTCGCTGGCAGTCGCTGAAAAAATAGCCTAAATAGGACAGGCCCTAAACTCAGCAGCATCTCTGGAGACAAGGAGTGGGTGACGTTTCGGGTCGAGACCCTTCTTCAGAATGAAGAAGGGTCTCGACCCAAAACGTCACCCATTCCTTCTCTAACAATGAAACACTCTTGGTCCTTGACACTCTTGGGTAATGCCTTTGATTATTCTGAGTTATAAAAATCACATGGTTGTTTCTTTGAGAGAACAGTGTGACTGCAAAAGTAGACTTGCATCAAATTCAAATACTAGAATTCTTTAGTTTGCAAGTGGTTCAAAATATTATAAACTTGCAAGGACTTTTGATCGAGGCTTTCTTATCATGTGTTTATATATCTTAATATTTTCGAAGCTGCAAAACTGCAAAGTAGATCGTAATGTGGTGTGAAAAATTCTGTTGTACCAAGCGATGTGCAATAGTGAGATTTCTCCATAACTGTTCCCTTTGTGGCTTTATCTTCAAGAAGATAAAACCTCAATCCAATATCACAGTGCTCTGCTCATAGTGTGTAACAGAAGGGAAATAATCAGTCACAACAGAATATGACTGAGGGCAAAATCACACTGGGGCTGGGACTGAGTCAGTCTCTGTCCTCTTAAAATTTTATTTCAAGTGCCAAGCCAACAAACAAAGCTAAAGTACTGCGGATTTAAAAAAAGCTGGAATTAAAGCATTACGTACTAGAAATTCCCAGCAGGTGAAACAGCATCTGTGGAGAAAGAAACAAGAATTAATAGTAAGAGTAAATGAGAACTTACCAGTTTGAAGTTTGATCTTTATTTTATGAGGAGTTACGGTGAGCGATTACGTGAAGAAGGCCCGCCAGTGCACATGCAAGTCAATCTTCAAAGCAGCGGCGTGAAATCACAGTAACCACAGTCGACGTAATATAGTAAGACTCAGAAGACTACCAGATGATCTTTGCGATTATGAGGGCCGGAAGCGGAGGGCACGTAATCGCTCATCGTAACTCCTCATAAAATAAAGATCAAACCAAACTGGTAAGTTCTCATTTAATCTTACTATTTTACTTCAGAGCCACGTAAGTGATTCCGTGAAGATTTCAAAGCTCTGTTATTTCATGCCATAGATCCAGTTCCATATGACACACTGCTTTGGTTGACACAGGATAAACAAATAATGTATTGAACATTGTTTTAATTATACAGATTAATATCTCAATAACAAAAGAAGCAATAACAACCCCTCTTTCCCAGGGGTAATTTACAAACATAACCCAAATAGCATGCCCAAATCCTTCCATCGTGTTATAAAATTGTTGAAAGTCCCTTCACTGGACCATCCTGCTGCCCCGAGGATTTGGTCTAAAGGGGCGTCCAGTGTCCTCGCTGCGGATGTTGATACCGCCCTGGTGGAGTGAGATTTAAACACATCAGTGTCTACTCCAGCACAATCCAAACCTGTTTCAGCCATCTAGAAATGGTCTGCACTGACACCTTTCTATAAAGTTTTTTGTGACTGATGAGCATTGTTGTTTTGGAGCCTCTAAGACTCTTGGTGACCTCAATATATTGATGTAGGTGCATAAATACACATAGTCGCCGGTCCATGGGGTGTCCTCTAAAGCTCATTTTGGTCCCGGACATCCCTGGCCTGCTTTGTGTGATTAGATCATATACATAAAACATAATATTATTTAAGGAAAATGCATGCTGTCCAGTCGTAACTTTTGCAATGTCTGGATCCGTTGTGCTGAAACAAGCGCCATGAGCATGACCACTTTAAATTTTAGTTTTTGGAAGACAGATGTAATCGGAGCCCATTGACGAAGCAGAGTGAGAACTATGCTCACATCCCAGATTTCCGTATATCTAGGTATAGGAGGGTTCTTGTTAAAATACCTTTCATGAATCAGGACACCAGTGGATGAGATCCGACAGAATGTTGTCCTGACCCCAGCCATAAATAGGAGGACAATGCACTCCTAGCACTATTAATGGTATTATAACTCAATTGCTCGTCAAGATATATTTGACTGTAAGCAGAGCATCTCCCATTTTTTATATATGAGATACGTATTGTTTTTTAGTACTATCCCTCCAGGCCGTAGTTATCATATCTACGGTCCACCTCGATAGTCCGAGCCCCTGGAATGGTCTCGTCAGAATCTGCAAATCAACAGATTAATACGATTATGGAAAGGGTGACGCTTTCCTGTCACAAGGTGAACCAACAAGTTACTGCATTTGGGGATAACCATAAATGGCTGTGTCATCAGTCTAAGAACCAATGGTTGTGTGGCCCAGTCGGGGACTACCAAACGCCTGAAGCGGAGCCATGCTCAATTTTGGTGAACATTGACTGATAAGGCAGAATGGGGGAAAAGCGTAAAAGAGCATACCTCCCCAATGTAGCAGGAATGCATCCACCGCTACTGCCCCTGGATCCGGTTCCTATGAGATGTATTTAGGTAACCGGTGATTTAGCCTGGATGCAACAGATCTATGTCAGGCGATCCATACTGGATGACAATCTTTTAAAACTTTTGGATTCAACATCCATTCTGTGTTGTCTTTAAATTTACGTTATCTCTACCTAGTAGGTAGATTTCTGAGAACCAGATGTTCCTAGTAATACACCAGTGCCAGATGAGGTTTTGCCAGATTATCACATGATAATGACTTAATTCCACCCATGTGATTAATATATGCAATTGCTGTGGTATTGTCAATCTGGAGCTGAACATGTAAATCATGCATTTGTTGAACAGTAAGCTTTTTTGGGCCATAGAATGCCCCCAATGATTCCAAATAGTTTATCCCATGCATCAGTAGGATTAATGCCTTTTGCATACTCCATCTGCCACCGCGGCTGGAGTTGTTATCAGTGGCTCCCCATCCTGAAACATTCACATCAGTTTGTAAAGCAGCTGAAGGTTGTTTACTCAGAATGTTACTAGAACAACGTGAGACATTTGTTATCCACCTTTGCAACTCAGTGATAGGTTGGACTGTCAACTGCATCGGTCTATTGAAATGACCTGCATGTTTTTTTGAGTGCCTGTTCCTTAGCTCGTTGCACATTCTGATAGTGTAGAGGCCCAAATTTCACTCCAGGGAAGGCTGCTATTAATTTGCCAATAACATTAGCCACTCGTCGGATGGAGGGTTGTTGTTCTTCTGCCAGACTGCTGCAGGCCTAATTTCTAAACTTTTGGCCGTAGGCAGAGTCACTGACATTTTGGTTGAATCAATGGTGAACCACAATAGTCAATGATTCTTAGATGACATCAATTTGGATTTAGTTGGATGAATGAGGAATCCCAACCTCTCGAACATATGTTTGGTAACTGAAACAGAAATTCAGCTGCCTCCTGAGTGTTGCCTACGATCAGAACATCATCCAAGTATGCCATCACAAGTGATTCTGAGCCCAGAGTACATCCAATACTGGTTTCATCAATTTTGTAAACAAGCTAGCGCTGAGGTTTATCCATTTGGCAGTTTTAACTGCATGGCTGTCTCATCCAACTAATTTTCACTATCTACGATAATGGTAATGAATTGGTACTGAATAATATGCATCTTTCAGATCTATACTTGACATATAACATCCTTTGGAAACCAGTTGCTGAGCAGTACTGAAGTTTCCATTTCAAAGTGTTTACACTGGACATAGGAGTTCAGTCAGGCTAGGTCCAGAATGACTCAACATCAAACATCCTTCTTTGGCTTGGGGAATATATTAGTGCTGAGGCTGATAAGCCATCCTTTAAATTACCCCTTTTTTGAATAATATTTCAATTTCATGTACCTGTAAAGTTTCTGGTTTTGGAAACACCAATTCTTGACTTGGTGTATGTTGTGAGTGGATGTAATTCAAATTAAACTCAATTTGAAACCCCTGAATACTGTCCAGTATAAATGTCTCTGATGTTATGTAGTACCATTCATTGTAGAACAATTGCAATCTACCCCCTACTGGTGATTGGTCTCTAGAGGATATGTCCTGGACAAGTCCAGCTGCTCGTACCGCCATGGTTGTTGGAATCTTTTGCCTCTGCTAGGGATGTGCACTGGTGCATGCCAGTGGCGTAGTAATGGGAGCTTGCCCCGCACCAGCATCTGTGACCCATCTGAAGGGGTATGGTTGACGAGGCGGCATCCTGCTTGTCGAATGTGATTTGATAAGGCCGACAGTCTTCGCCTCGTCATCTAAGTCTTTGACTTGCTTTGAAGGATCTTCACAAAACAACAAGTTTGGTGGCTGTATGTTGGATGATCTGCACAGTGCTGCAAATTTCGGATTCAAAGTTGGCTTGATGGCGTCATTCGTCAGGCAGTTGATCTCAAAGTGGGCGTTACACAGCAGGGCTAACATGTCTGCTGTGTGTCTGATAGTGGTGCCCCTTCGACTGACCATCCAAATGCCGTTATGCCTGATCCGATTAGTTTTATGCCTTGGTTCATGCAATCGCATGGTTGCACCCATTTGCCCCCGGATGGACTGGTTCACAGTGGGCACTCTGAGTCATGCACAATTTACAGGTGTCTCATATTGTTTGGATGTTTCATCCATTGTTAATTCTTGGAGCTGGTGAGAGGTCATGTAATTAATGTTTGTGGCCAGATTTTTGCCTCACCAGTTCCTGCCGGTATGGCGAATTTGCATGCCACGTCCGGCACACCTGGAGCTAAGATCTTGTGCTTTGGGATATGCTCCTCTGCTATACCACCAACTTCAGGGTCAGTATCGTACTCACCTGGCTCTCCCTGCTCATGCATAAGGGAGGTATCATGCAGCCCTTGACATGGCGCTGCTGGTATGGGCCCCCATGCAGACCCACGGACGTATGCTTACTCCTGTTGGTACAGGCTTTTCCTGTATAGACCTGTGCCAGAGGCTGTTGCTGTGGGCTGCTGGGGTAACCTAGGAGTATAAAAACTCTGGTTGGAACACCTCATGATGGAGTATCTTTCCCATGAGGTGCTCCATTTGTCTAGACATCCTCCATGGTGGGAGGTGAGTTCTCTTGGCCTGACTCATCAGAGTCCACAGGCCTTAGTGATTTTGTTTTTGGCCTTTCTCCTGACTGGAGTGGCCATGGTGCTCTATAGCACCGGAGTCGCTGCCGCTAATTGAACTGTCGGCAGTTCTGGAGCCGGCGTAAGCGCCCGCCCGCTGACTGCAGTCCCGCGGTCAATTTTCTTTGACTTACCCAACGACACGACTCAACCTCCCTTTACCGGATTTGTCCTTGTCCCTGCTGGCTCCTGAAACCAGCCTTACAGGACCTTGGAAACGTTCGCAGTGTAGTAAAAACATACCTGCGAGTTTTCACTTACCGCTGGTGGAGCTGCGCTCTCCAGCCCATCGCTGCCCCATGCGTCTGACGTAATGATGCACATGCGCACTGGCGGGCCTTCTTCACGGAACCACACACGTGACTCCGAAGTAAAATTACTTCACACTATAACTTTCTAGTGAAAGAGCATTAACTGTTTTCCTCTCCCAGACTCTTCAAATGTGTACTTAAACTTGGTCTCACCAGTCTAATATTAAATTTGATATTTTGGGGAAGTTGATACTTTTCCAGGAAAACCACAATCAATAAACTTCAAAAATTGAATGACAATTTAGGATTGAGATTTCACTGTTTCCCTGCCATATTACAGACCATTGGTTTGGTTTACAATCAAAATGGAATGGTTTTGGCATTTTTTTCAGATCTAACTTTCCATTCAATAAAAAGTGTAGCATTTGCTTGATGGTTGGTTTAAGACTTAACCTTACCCGGGGCCACAAACATAGTTGTTAACTTAACAACTTTATAAACCTGCATTTTCCAGTTATCCTGGAAATGAGCAGGCCTGGAAATTCTTGAGACACAGTGGAATGTTTTAAAAGCCTTACAACGTTTTCCTACATTAAAGGCTTCAAAAAATGCAATGTGTTTCAGTAGCTGTGATAAAGAGCTAATCTTAACCTTTCATTGAAAATCCCCAGTTAATATGAAGCTTATTATCAAAAAGAGTATTAAAATCTGACTGCAATGGGAAGTCTATTCTACCCTAACATTGATTTCGAACCTTTATAGAGACGAGGTCATTAGGTCATAAGGAATAGGAGTAGAATTATGCCATTCGGCCCATCAATACTCCGCCATTCAATCATGGCTGATCTATCTTGCCCTCCTAACCCCATTCTCTGCCTTCTCCCCATAACCTCGGACACATGTAAGAATCTATATATATCTGCCTGGAAAATATCCACTGACTTGGCCTCCACAGCCTTCCGTGGCAAAGAATTCCACAGATTCACCACCCTCTGATGAAATAAATTTCTCTGCATCTCCTTCCAAAAAGAACGCCCTTTAATTTTGAGGCTATGACCTCTAGTCCTAGACTCTCCCACTAGTGGAAACATCCTCTCCACATCCACTCTATCCAAGCCAGATATCATTACATTTTCAAAGAGAAAATGGTAAGACGGAAGGACCTGTAACCTTAACTGTTTCTCTCTTCACAGATGCTGCTGGGCCAACTGAAATGTTTCAAGCATTTTTTGTTGTTGTTTTAACGACAAGAGACCAAGTCACGAGGAGCTTGACAGCTAATAAGTAAGATGCTCACATGATTGAGGGGAGTCCCCACTGGACTTAGTCCCTCAATGTCGAGTGGCAGAAGAACCCTAGACAGTGATCCTCCCCCGCAGCCTTGGTGTTGGCTGCACCAAGCTTCAGTGAGTACCTCGGCACGTAGTCATGCAGTCTGGAATGGGACCAGTCAGCAACATTCCTTGACAGACATCTTGCTCTGCTGGGAAGCCAACAGGTTATGGGCAGGGCACCTTCCACAAAGCTGTTGATCTTCCAGCAGCATTTGGTGTCCGTCTCCAAGTGTGATGCTGGGAGCAGCCCGTGAAACAGAGAGCCCTCAGTTACGGAGCTGTTTGGGATGAACCGTGACAAGAACCTCTGCACCCTTGTCCACTCTCTCTTCACAAAGTCACACTCTATGAAGAGGTGGACAACCCTCTCCTCTACATCGCGGCCATCCCAAGGGCAGTGTGCATTGGGAGTATGAGTCCAATGGTGCAGGAAGGATCTGACTGGGAGGGCTCCTCTCAACACTTGGAAAACCTGAAAGGTAAACTATACCATGGCTGGTATTCCCACATAGCTGTTACGATATTACAAGGCAAGTGGCATTTTTCTAAATTGATCCCTGTATGTAGAAAAGTGAATGAAGAAAAATAGCCAGCTGTACACATCAATATTACAGAAAGATTTGCTTTTCACTGCACATCAAAGCCAGAAAGTAAATCATATTGTTAAATGTTGATGACAATATACCAGTTCTGATACAGCCTGGTTTTAAAGCCTTTGCCAAAAATACAACTTAGTGTGGACACATTGTCAACTAGGTGAACTGTTCAAAGTCAGACTGATTAAAATCCACGAATTGACAAGGGAAGTACCAGTATCCTGCCCAGGAAAGAGAGTTTAAAAGAATAAAACGTCTGCACAAATATTATCACAGTGTTGTTTTATCAAACATTTTACAATTAGCTCAATTTCTTTTTGCAAAACAAGTCTCATTTCAGTCTTAATGCATTGAGTGATGAAGAGACAAAAGGCAGCTTTGCTAGTTAAAATTGGATGTGCGTTAACATGAATGGCAGCCGAAGATGAAAGGAAACAAGTTCCTGCATTATGGTTTTGATGCAGTGCCTCACAACATGAAAGTGACAGCACTTCCTAAGTTTTCGACAGACTTTTATCCAAGTGTCACTTTTTAAAATATGGATGCAGCAGATTACGGCAAGTAGATAAATTAAAACTCGAGACATCAAGAAGTATTCCTTTAAACTCAGTGTCAAAATGCATTCCTGGCAGTACTTGCTCCAAACTAAACACTGATGGCAGGCTGTTATTACTGGTGGATGTTATACTTCCTGTCAGTTTCTTTTATTGTTGATAATCAGTGCTAATCTCCTTGTATAAATGGAAATTACATCAAACTTTGGCATCTATTAAATGGCAGGAAATGAAATTCCACGCTGGACACTGCTATTTCCTGTCTGCACAGGAAGACTGCACAGAAATGATCCTTTCGGGAGCTCTCCGAGGTAAGAAGCCGGCATCTGGATCCTCTTGCGCTAAAATCCAAGCAAATGGATGCAGAAAAGTGCTACTGGATTTCAAAACATTAAAAAAAACCAGGATATCCATCCCATGACACAGGAATTTGCTGCAGGAAAAGGGAAAGGTGTCCAGACTTTACCAGCTGGAAAACAGGGAAGTGACGAGAATGCGATTGATTCCCTTCCAATCATTATCGCAAATCCCATGAATGTAATTCAAAGATGTCAGGATGGCCTCAGACCCTCAAAGGAATCTCCTTTAGATCCTCTCTCCTTTGGAATTGTTTTGCACAGAGATTATTCTTGGGTGTGCGTGCCAGCAACTTTCCTCACTGATGATGTGAGGAATGTTGGTCAGGGCTGTAAAAGAGCCAATCGCACCTCACTCACTTTTAATGTCTACCTGCGCAGGCAGATATGTTTCACAGCTGATTCGATGGAGGCATGTACTCTTGTAACATCAGTTTTTATACTCTGTCCCTCACTGATGTTTAATGTGTGGGAATCTTTGTGCCGGACCTCTCTCTCTCCCCCTCTCTTTCTCTCCCTCTCTCTCTCCCTCTTTCCCTCTCCCTTCATCTCTATCCCTCCCTCTCACACACACTCTCTCTCTTTCTCTCTCTCTCTCTCTCTCTCTCTATCCCTCTCTCACGCTCCCTCTCTCTCCCTGTCTCTGCCTCTGTGTCTCTGTATCTCTGGCTCTGTCCGTCTCCCTCTCTCTCTCTCTCCCTCTCCCTTCATCTCTCTATCCCTCCCTCTTACACGCACGCACTCTCTCTCTCTCTCCATGTCTCTGTCTGTCTGTCTGTCTGTCTCTCTCTCTCTCCTCTCTATCTTTCTCCCTCTTTAAAAATCACGTGATGTTTTCATCACATACCCACATACGCTGCTGACACTCACATTCTAGGACAGCTGGTACTATAAGCAAGGCAGCACCCTGTGCTTGGAAACGATTTATGAAGCCAAAAAAAGGACGTAAATTTATTTTGCTGCTTTTTACAACAGGAACTTTCTCCATTAGATACAAGGGAATGCAGATGCTGGTTTACAAATAAAGACTATAAGTGCTGGAGTAACTTAGCGGGTCAGGCAGCATCTCTGGGGAATGTACTGTAGATTGACGATGATTTTGGTCGGGATCCTTATTCGGGTTCTTCTGTTCTCCTGACAGACGAGCCTATCTTCTTGTTCATCCATGTTCTTCAGACATGCTGCCTGACCCATTGAATTACTCCAGCTCTTTGTATGTTAATATATTCTATTAATTTACTTTTGATTAATTGAATCCCAAAAAGTGCAAAGTAATGAATTTTAGAAAGTCATATAGGGTCGTGGGTTTGTAATGGATTCTATTTCTCCAAAATTTGTTTAAGTTGTTTGTGAATTTTCTCCTCCACCCTTTGCCGTAACTGATACATTTTTACATATTCCTGTAAAGTTTTTCCTCCTCCACATATTGTTTTGAAAATTAGAAAATGTGGTTATTAATTTCCCCCCTTTTTTCGTAATAAACATCAAAAACATTTAAAATCAAGCTACTGCATCAGCCACAGTGCCATCTCACAGATGTCCAATCACAACGGATTTCATTTACATATGATATGACATCACAATGGGACAGGTGTGGGAGATTGCAACATTCACGTGGTCTTGCGTGCACAATCAAATAAGATCAAATAGAGCAAGTTATCCTACCCCCTCCCTATCTACCCCTCCCTCTCCACCCCTCTCCCCCCCCTCCACCTCTACCCCTCCTATCCTCCCCCCTCTCCACCCTCCCTTCTCCTTAATCCCCTCTTCTCCATCCCCTCCTCTTCTCCCCCATCCACCTCTCCTTCCTCTTCCCTCCCCCTCCACCTCCTCTTCTCCCCCTCCTCTGTTACTGTTCTAATATTGCTGATTGGAAAAATTGAATTATTCAGTGTTACTGTTCTAAGTAAGTAAGTAAGTAAGTAAATATGTTTATTGGCCAAGTATTCACATACAAGGAATTTGCCTTGGTGCTCCGCCCACAAGTAACAATACAATACAACGCAATACAATTTATTTCATCATTTGAACCTCATTGAGGTTCAAACAAAATATGGTTCCTGCAGTCATACAAACAAGAAAAAGAACCAATACACAGCACAATTTACACAAACATCCATCACTGTCGAGGTAAGAGATTTAAATAAGTTTCTCCCAACCCTCCCCACCGCCCCCCACAAAACAAGCTAAAGAACATTCAAATAGAAAGATTATACAAGAACTTACCGTTTGAAGTTTGATCTTTACTTTATGAGAAGTGAGGGAATACGTGAAGAGCCCGCCAGCCCACATGCGTGTCAATCTTCAGAGCAGCTGTATGAAACCACAGACTAGTTGCTGAACTTAAGCTATAGAAAGATCAATAGTAAGATTAAATGAGAACTTACCAGTTTGAAGTTTGATGCTTATTTTATGAGGAGTTACAAGGAGGGATTACGTGAAGAAGTCCCGCCAGAGCGCATGCTTGTCATACTTCAAAGCCGCGGCGTGAAAACACAGAAGCCCAATAGCCGAAGTAACATAGTAAGGCTTTTAGAAGACCAGAACTATCAGATGATCCTTTAGATTATGAGGGTGGGAGAGGAGGGCACGTAATCCCTCATCGTAACTCCTCATAAAATAAGGATCAAACTTCGAACTGGTAAGTTCTCGTTTAATCTTACTATTTTACTTCGGAGTCACGTGAGTGACTACGTGAAGATTTCAAAGCTCTGTGATTTCATGCCGTAGATACAGTTCCATACGACACACTGCCTTGGTTGACACAGGATAACCAAATAATGTATCAAACCTTGTTTAATTTATACAATAAATGTCTTAAACAATAAAAACTTTCACAACAGTAATAACCCCTCTTTCACAGGGGAAATTACAAAGGAGAACTCAAAGAGAACCCAAAACTGCTTGCCCAATTTTTGCATTGCGAGGACAGGTTTGTCATAAACACTAAAAGGTTCCTTAACTGGATTATTCTGCAGTGAGGATTTGGTCTAATGGCACGTCCTGCGCATTTTCTGCGTACGTTGATGGACGCCCTGGTGGAATAATTTAAACACATCAGTGTCTACTCCAGCAAAATGCAAACCTGTTTCGGTCATCCAGCAATAGCTTGTGCTGACACCTTTGTATGAGGTTTTATGTGGCAGATGACCATCGCTGTTTCAGAGCCTCTGAGACTCTTGATGACCTTGATATTATTAGCTCAGATGCTCATTAGATCAATGGGTATATTTTAAGCTTATTTTGGTTCCAGCCATCCCTGGCCTGCTCATATTAGATCATATGCATAAAACACAATATCATCTACAGAAGAATGCATGCTGTCCAGTCATAACCTTTGCAATATTTGGACCCATAATGTTGCCACTAGCACCATGAACATGATCACTTTGAGCGTTAACTTCCGGAAAGGCAGAGATGTAATTGGAGCCCATTGCCATGTGTGAGAACTATGCTCCCACAGTTTTTCTGATGTAAGGGTTTTGTTAAAATACCTCCTATGAATCGGCCAACAATAGATGAGATCCGACAGAGTGTTGTCCAGACCCTTGTCCTAAATAGGAGGACAAAGTACTTCTAGTACTATAAATGGCACTATAGCTTAACTGCTCGTAAAATTGCAATGTAGCCAGGAACTCCAATACATCCGGTATGCCTGCAACTTATGATAAGATATATTTAACTGTAAATAGGACATCTCC
The DNA here is from genome assembly GCA_035221665.1 of Okamejei kenojei. Classification (NCBI taxonomy): domain Eukaryota; kingdom Metazoa; phylum Chordata; class Chondrichthyes; order Rajiformes; family Rajidae; genus Okamejei; species Okamejei kenojei. The sequence continues at coordinate 42,905,006 of CM069135.1, read as the reverse complement.
CATTTCTTAATATGAGATACATATTGTTTTTTTAATTATTATTTTTTTTTTAGTACTATCTCTCCAGACCATTGTAATCACATCGACGGTAGTACTCAATAGTCTGAGTCCCTGGAACAGTCTGGTCAGAAGATACAAATCAATAAATTAATATGCTCATGTAAAGGGGAACTTTCCTCCTGTCCCAGTGTGAACCAACAAGTTACTGTAATTGGGATGATCATGCATGCTGTGTCAGCCGTCTCAACCCAATGGGACCATGCTGTGTGGACCAGTTTAGAACCCACTAAACACCTAAGTGTAGTCATACTCTATTTTGGTGAGACATTAAATGGAAGAACATGGGGAACGCGTCAAACATACATTTCCCCAATGTAGCGAGAATGTATCCTCCGCTACTGTCCTTAGATTTGGTTCCCATGCCGAATACAGGTACTGGTAATTTAACCCAGATGCAACAGATCTATGTCTGGCAATCCATCCAGCTGAACAATGAAAAACTTTTGGATTCTTAATTCATTTTTTGTTTGTCATGGAATTTACATGACCTGGTGTCTGCAACTTTCGCATTATTTCTACCTGATAGGTAGATATCTGAGACCAAGATGTTCCTTGTAATGCACCAGTGCCAGATGAGGCCAGGCAGACTGTTGCAGAATAATGATCTAATTCTACCCATGTGATTGATATGGGTACCAGCTGTGGTATTATGAATCTGAAGCTGCACATGCAATCATGCATTGTTGAGCAGAATTCTTTAGGACACTTAGAATGCACCCAGCAATTCTACGCAGTTTACCCCAGCCTCTGCAGGGTTAATGCTTCTTTCACATTTTATCTGTCGCCCCAGCCAGACTTGATATCAGTGGCTACTCATCCTGAAGCTCACATCAGTTTGTAAACTAAAGTTTATTGAGTCAGAATGTCGCTAGTACATCGCGAGACATTAGTTACAATTTTGGCCATAGGCAAAGTACTGTCATGTTAATTAACCAATGATGACCTCAAATAGCCAATCATTCTAAATGGTACTAATCTAAGTTTAATTTGATGGGTGAGGACCTAACCTCTCACAGGTGTGTGGTAGCTGAATATTTATCTTTCAGATCTATGGCTGCCAATATAACACCCTTTTTTATCCCAGTTACAATACTGACATTTTTATTTAAATATTTTATACTGGACCTTAAGGGTTAAGTATGTTCCGGCCCAGAATGACTTGACACCCACCATCGTCCTTTTGGCTGGCGAATTGGACACAATTGTTAAGGCTGATATGCACTATCTACCTGTAGAGTTAGTGGTATTGAACCCCAATACCCAACTATGTGTATTTTGTATGGGTGGATGTACTTCCGAGATACCTATTCGAGATCCCCGGATACAGTCCAATATTCACTTACTGTTTCTTAATCTGAAAGGATATGGTTTTTGTGGAGGCATCCTGGCCTCAGTTTTAGTCTCATCGTCCAGGTGTTCCCCTGGGTAGTAGGGATCTGCGCAAGGCTGTGAACCGTGGGTTGAGCGTAAGCTGGATATTTATTTGTAAATATTAAACTAACAAATGGGCATTACACGGCAGGGTCCTTATCCTGCTGTGTTTAGATAGTGGCCTTGCCATTTGTCCAAATGCCATAATTCCTGCTTCAACCAGTTTTTATTTATTTATTATTATGATTATTATTATTATTTTTAAAAAAAATTATTATTATTATTATTATTATTTAAAAACAAATTAGGACTTTTGCAGCCTTAATTCATGCGCCCTCATGATAAGCTCCTTTAAAGCGATGCACGGTAAACAGGTGTTTGATATGTGACATTTTTTATTTTTATTTTTTTGGAGCGTGGAGCGTGGCTCTTGTGCTTTGGTGTATGCACATAAGCAGTAACAACACTTCAGGGTCAGCATTCTACTGCCCTGGCTCTCCCGGCTGATGTTCACGGGAGGTCACACACACAGCCCTAAACGAGGTGCTGGTGTGATGGGTCCCCAAACTTCAGGGTCAGCATTCTACTGCCCTGGCTCTCCTGGCTGATGCTCACAGGAGGTCACACACAGCCCTAACGAGGTGCTGTTGTGCTGGGTCCCCATGTCGTGGTTCTCCCGGCTGATGCTCACGGGAAGTCACCACTTCAGGGTCAGATTTATACTGCCCTGCTCCTGCTTACAGGAGGTCATACACATAGCCCTGACAACAGGTGCTTGTGGCGCGGCTCTCCCATAGGCCTGCGCTGTGAAAAATTCGGTGTCAGCAACCCATTGACCCGAACTGGTCTGCCCTTTGCCACAGGGAGACATTGAGCAGCTCCTAGGCGCTGCTAGCATGGCTCTCCCGTAGGCCGGCATTTTCACACATGAAGCAGCCCTATCCCAGGCGCTGCCAACACGGCGCTCCATAGGCCAGCGGACCTGCCTTAAATTCCAAATCTGCAGGTTCAAGTAAGGCCAGCAATGTCCAGTCGCCGAATCCACTCTTCAGGAAACCTGCCCGAATAGGTAAGACCCGGATGAAGAATTAAAGCTGTCCGGCTTATCAAGGCAACAACACACCCCATGCCTCAATCGACAGCAAGCATTTCACTGAAGCTGGTGGCAGCTTCAAAACTGGCCAAACCGGTCCTCAGGGAATTGGGTTCCATGCACCCCAGCAACCCTACTCTCCAAATCTGGAACGAAATTAGAACCCGTACCAGGGCTTACCACAAGACCACCAATAACCATGAAGGTAGGTGGGTCTGGTTCTTTCCGGAATATGAGGTATGTGGACCATTTACAAGTTGGTAAATTTACACTTGCTTCATGCAAGCAAGACAGAGTTGCCTTTCAAGACAGGCCGCAGTTGCAGCCCGCTCATTGTCACAATGAAAGATACCAGTTCAACTCGCATGTGCAGTATAGACATTTCTGAATAGGAAACTTCATTACTGTCTAACAACAGTGCAACAGTTTCCACTCACAGGGCTCACCGGAGATATTTGAAATTTAGCTGGATGGGACAATGATACAGTCAAAAGCATTGCAAAATGGGCCTAATTCAGCCCCAGGCTATTTACCAAATTACTAAAACCAGTGCTTCGGCTGCTCAGAGCTAAACAAAAACTATTCTCATGGCCTATCTGGATGATGTTCTAAAATGCTGTATTTTGCCAAATCAGCGGTATCCCCCACAAACTATATTTCAGAAATTGGGTTCTCATCCATCCAGTTAAAATACGTTGATACCAAGTGAAATTATTGGGCATTAGGATTTACCTTTAACTCTATTAAATTGTCTGGGATTGGCAATATATTGGCTTTCAGCTATGCTATTTGCGCCTTTGCATCATCGAGAGCTATACAGCGTGCAAAGGAGCAAGCTCACAAGTACCATGTAGATTATTACTACCAGACCTATGCTATTCCCAGCTGAAACTATCAAAGTCACCATGGTGGACAAACAGTATTTGGCATTGCTCCACTAACCTTCATCAGTAACTCTTCAGTTAATTACTAACTGTTGCTCTTGCTCAAAGATGGATAATTACTAATACCATCTTTAGTTATGGAGGCGGATGGGTTTGCAAGAGTTACCAATTGTTCAGTTATATAGTATCAACTACCTATACACACGAGGTGCATGCTGTGGATTAAAGGTTGTACGAATATGCATAATCTGCATGCTCAAGTCTAACTTAATACACTTTGGTGCTGTTATATGTTACTCACATCGGTGCAATCAAGTCAAAGTATCCTGTAATAGTTTACCCAACTTCATTTGGCATTGGTGTATCATCATGTAAATGCAATGACTACATAGAATAGATGTTGGATCGCAAGTATTTAAGGACATTGTGGGCTCGATGGAACACCAAAAGATCGAAATGTTGCATCCAGGCTCAATCACCAGTTGCAAAATACATGGCATATTAGTGGCGATGGATGCATTCTCGCTACACTGGGGAAGAATGCTCGTTTGTCTCCCTCCATTTACCTTATCAGACAGGTCTTGCAGATTCAGCAATTTCCCGCTTCAGGCATTTTCGCAGTGCCTGACTGGCCTATACGGCCATGATTCCCGCTGATAGAAATTAGGTGCAGGAGTAGGCCATTCAGCCCTTTGAGCCTGCACAATGTTGGGAGTTGATGATAGGAATGATGATAGAACCTTATATGGTTATTTCCAGGCACAAAATTGCTGGTTAGCCGTGGCTCGGGAAACCATCTGCATACATAAATCCTGCGGCTCGGATTGTTAAACCAAACCATGGACGTGCGCACTGCAATTGCAGGGATAGCACCAAATAAGCAGTACTTTCCTCATAAGAGATGGGAAGTATTTTGTTAACATATAGTTTGGCACGGATGACTGACGTCTTGAAATTTAGTTTCTATATGGGGTTTGACAATCATTAATAGAGTGCCATTTACTGTGCCGGACGTGCCTTCTCAGCATATTGGCTGCGGGGAGCAGAATCCACTCTGTCGGGTCTCACTTTCTGATATCTAGATTATGAAGGGTATCTTCAACTCGAAACCCCCAGGCCAGGTACGGAGAGATATGGGATGTTAACATTGGAACATCCCTGTCCATGGTCAAACTCACTAACCAAGTGGTTATGCTCATGGTGCTGAGTCAGCACAACGGGTCCAGTCTTCGCATAGCTGTGACTGGACAGGATGATTATTCAGGAGGCAAATTACATTTATGTTTATGACTTAATCAGCAGAATACACCAGGGACATTAGGTCTCAAACTAGAATTGTTGGCATATCCCATGGACCTTCAGTTGTGTGTGGCCACACATCTACACCAGAATGAAAAGGTCACTAGAGCCTTAGAGACTCTGAACTAGCTATGATTGTTAGTCACATGAAGCCTCATAAGAAAATATCACTGCAGACCATCTCCAGGTGGTTAAAATGGGTTCTGGGATACAGGAGTGAATACTGACATTCAAGCATCACTCCACCCAGGCTGCAACTGTATCAGCAGCAGGGGATGGATGTTTTGCGGGACCACATCCTAGCGGCTGCAGGATGGTCTAACGAACGATCTTCCAAACATATTCGAAATACCCTTTGCCAGACCGGGGGTATTTGCCAACTCATTTTAGGTCTGTTTTTATAGTTCCCCCCGGTTGAGGGAGTTACCATTATCATTATTTGTCCATTAATAGCATCAACATGTCTATACCTATGTTATGTCTGAATGCATTATTAATATTCACTCTTCACTGATGCAGGACTCGTCTCCATGGCATGAAATCACAGAGCTTTGAAATCTTCACGTAGTTACTCACGTGACTCCGAAGTAAAATAGTAAGAACTTACCAATTTGATCTTTATTTTATGAGGAGTTACGTAGAGGGATTACGTGTCCTCTGCTCCCAACCCTCTATTATAAAGGTCAACTGGTATTTTACTTCAGAGTCACGTGAGTAACTTCGTGAAGACCCCGCCAGCACGCATGTGCGGCATATCGTCGCGCGCATTTGCATCAGCAGGCCGGGGGGGGGGGGGGGGGGGGGGGAGTGCACTCTCTCCTCCGGCTCCTTCATAAGGCCTTCACTCCACAGGATGGACAAGGGCAAGAGGAAGGCGACGCTGTCGAGGAGCCGAGCTGCCAACGGCCCTTGTCCCCGGAGCTGCAAGCACCACCGGCAGCTTCGAGGCATGTGGGGGCAGGAAGGCGGAAGTCGGGCGCTCCCACTACTTTAGTGCCCGACTCACCCGAGTGGTTTACCACCCCGGAGCTGGATGCAACGGATCCAGACTTCGAGCCCGCTTCCCCCAAGAAAAGAGGGGGTAAACAGGTACGTGGCAAGGGTCCTCGCTCATCACAAGCAACCTCTCCCCGAGTTCCAGAAGACCCGAGGGGGCTGGGCCGGGGGACAGCTGCACGACAGGGGAGCCCTGCAAATGTGTACCACCACGTACCACTGCCAGGGAGATCTGCCGTAGTGCAGTCTGGCAGCTCCACTGCTGTGCCGAGTAGGCCTGCAGGAGCAGATACCGCCGACAAAACACCCCGTCAGGCTGCGGTCAAGGGCGGAGGTGGCAGCGGTAGACGGTCGGTCAGCTCAGCTCTGGGAGCGGCCAACCATGCGCCTCCACGCCAAATGATGGGCAAGTGTGGAGGTAAGCCTGCACGGACTCCGGGGAGCCAGGTTCCGGGGGCCGGCGCCGATTCAACTCACCTGCCTTCATATCAGACAGGTGGGCCGCCACAGTCTGGAAGAAGACAGACTAGCGGAGAGTCCGTGCGGGAGTCGTATGAGCCTACTCGGGCTGTAGGTCACGACAACCTGCCATTGGACCCTAGACAGCACCTTACGGAGGTGTGGTCCGATGGTGGAAGCCCCAGTGAGTTTGCAGGGCCTGGGGAAGTCGGCTTGTCTGCTGCAGTTAGCAGGGACGGTTGCATAGAGCGGTTGGAGCTCTTAGTAGAGCAACTCCTCCAGCGGAACCGGGAACGGGAAGAGCGGGACTCACGGGATCCACTAGCCGTGTGAGGAGCCCACTCAGCATCTCATCGTCACCAGCCAGAAGTGCTAGCAATTGCCCAGCTGCTGTGTTTGAAGACGACCCGGGACAGCCAGTGACCACTGAGCCAGAGCATGAGGAGGATATGCTGGATGTGGTGGGTAAGTTTGCCGCTACTACACAAACAGGGGAACCTCTGCACCACAAACTGGCGGGCACCATTGATTACCTGACTACGCACCAACTTCAGAGTCAGGTTCTCAATGATACCATGGAGAAAATAAAACTGCCCGAGAACTGCATCAAACTCAGTGTGCCCTTGGTTAATGCCCAGATCTGGGACACTTGAGTACAGCCACCAGGATGCAGGATGTCCATCTCCAGCGTATCTTAAAGGTTCTCTCCACGGCGTTTGCTAGGACCCTGGATGGGGATAATGTGTCCAGTGAACAACAAGATGCACTGGCTCTCCTATGCAATGCCCAGTATGAGATAAACTGCCTGTGCAAGAGCTCCATAAAGCCCACACTCAACCCCAAATTCGCGGGGTTGTGCCGACCATCAACCGCTCCACCGCCGCATCAATTGATTGGAGACCTGTCCAAACAAGTGAAGGAACTAGACGAGGAGGCCAAAACAGCTGGCCTCATGAAACCTCCGACGGCCAGACTTCACCCATACAACCGCAAACACAACCTGGAAACCACGACTGCCGGACAGGACACAAAGGTCCTACCCACCTCCACTTCCGCAAACACAACGACCTTTTTTAGGGCAAGGCCAAACAGCGGCCTGCATGGAAGATGCGGCCGCCACAACTCGTCAACCTCCACAACGTCCAACCAAAAACACCATACGTAAGGAACCGCCGCTAACGGTTAAATGGTGGCCTTAGGAAGGGGAGATGCAGCGAGACCCTGGGTGTCATGGTACACCAGTCATTGAAAGTAGGCATGCAGGTGCAGCAGGCAGTGAAAAAAAGCGAATGGTATGTTAGCTTTCATAGCAAAAGGATTTGAGTACAGGAGGGAGGTTCTACTTCAGTTGTACAGGGTCTTGGTGAGACCACACCTGGAGTATTCGTACAGTTTTGGTCTCCTGAGGAAGGACATTATTGCCATAGAGGGAGTGCAGAGAAGTTCACCAGACTGATTCTGGGATGTCAGGACTGTCTTATGAAGAAAGACTGGATAGACTCGGTTTATACTCTCTGGAATTTAGGCGATTGAGAGGGGATCTTATAGAAACTTACAAAATTCTTAAGGGGTTGGACAGGCTAGATGCTTGTCCCCGATGTTGGGGAAGTCCAGGACAAGGGGTCACAGCTTAAGGATAAGGGGGAAATCCCTTTAAGACCGAGATGAGGACTTTTTTTTCACACAGAGAGTGGTTGAGTTCTGGAACCTCTGCCACAGAGGGTAGTTGAGGCCAGTTCATTGGCTATATTTAGAGTGAGTTGGATGTGGCCCTTGTGGCTAAGGGGATCAGAGGGTATGGAGAGAAGGCAGGTACGGGATACTGAGTTGGATGATCAGCCATGATCATATTGAATGGCGGTGCAGGCTCGAAGGGCTGAATGGCTTACTCTGCACCTAATTTCTATATTTCTATGTTTAACCATGGAGGTAAGGGGGTCCTGGTTCCTCTCATGCCGTAGCATCCCCTCCTGCACAAATAGGTGGGCGATTGCGGGCTTTTTTGGACATATGGAAAACTGTCACCACAGATGAGTTTATTTTACAAAAGTGTTCAAGGTTATGTTAAAGAATTTACTGGCGGTAAAAATCCCCCTACCCAGCATTCGCCTCATAGGAAATTTACACTATCCCAAAAAGAGGTGGAGGCAGGACATGCTGAAATTATATGGCTAGCAGCAAAAGGGTAATTGGCAAAACCAAGCATGAACCTATTGAGTTTGTGTCCAACATCTTCACCAGAATAAAAAAAGATGGGGGATGTCGGATTATAATAGACTTAACTGAGCTGAACACTTTTGTACAATATACCCATTTCAAAATGGATACTTTTGAAACAGCCAAGCAGATGCTTTACCCAGTGTACTTTATGGCATGCATCGATTTGAAAGATGCATACTATACGGCGCCCATCTCTGAGGCTGACAGGAAATTCCTAAAGTTTGTCTGGAAGGATCAATTATGGGAATACAAGGCATTGCCCAATGGAATCACCACAGCCCTAGGCTGTTTACAAAATTGGTAAAACCTATATTGGTTCTTCTCCGACAACAAAATTATATGATAATGGCATATTTGGATGATATCCTTATAGTGGGTCAGACCTTCCAATTGGCAACAGGGGCAGTGACTGCAACTAAGGCTCTCTTCGAGAAGCTGGGGTTTGTAATCCATCCAGACAAATCAAAATTGCATCCGGTACGGGTTATGGATTATTTGGGGTTCACACTAGACACCAATTTAATGAAGATTACCATCCCAACCAACAAAGCTACTGCTATAATAGAAGTGCCACAGTCTTACTTGCACCAGGGTACCGACCATTCGGCAAACAGCAAAAGTTACAGGGAAATTGGTAGCTACATTCCCAGCTGCACAATTCGGACCAGTACACTACCGAAATTTACAAAGAACAAAGATCACAGCATTAAAAACAAATGCTGGGCATTTTGATCGGCCAATCCGGTTACCAGCAAAGGCTAGAAACGAGCTACAATGGTGGGTTGACAATATTAGAGAGTGTCACAGACCCATCATAGTAAGCAACCCTGACGTTGTGCTACAAACTTTCGCAAGCGCACAAGGCTGGGGAGCAACTGATACGATGTCCAGTTGTGGTGGCAGATGGAACTCTCGTGAGTCTACATTCCTGGAGTCACACGGGATAAACTATATAGAAATGCTGGGGGCATTTCATGGACTGCGTGCTTACTGTACTAATTCACGGGATTTACATGTCTGCCTTCAAATAGATAACACTACAGTGGTGGCTTACATCAATCATATGGGTGGTATCAGGTCGCTATCTTGTGATGAATTGGCTAACACAATTTGGCACTGGTGCATTGAAAGGAATATTTGGATTACGGCGACCTATTTGCCTGGGAAGCTTAATACAGTGGCGGACACCAGGTCATGAGTATTCAATGACAACATCAAGTGGATGTTGAACCCCCAAATTTTTGAAGACATTATAGCTCACTATGGGACACCAGATATTGACCTATTTGCATCCAGGCTGAACTATCAGATACCAACGTATGTGTTGTGGGAACCAGACCCTGGGGCAATAGCAATGGATGTGTTTTCTATCCATTGGGGGAAATTGTTTTGCTACGCATTTCCCCCATTCTGCCTCATCAGTCGGGTATTGCAGAAAATTAAATTGGACTCTGCAACTGGCATATTGATCATTCCCGACTGGCCTACCCAACCATGGTACCCAATGGTCGTTAAAATTTTGAAACAACCATGGATGGCGATTGGGAAACACCCCAAATTGATTACTCACCCCATTACGGTGAATAGTCATCCTTGCCATGGTCACTTAAACTTGTTGGCCTGCAGGTTCTGAAAAGACCACTCATCCAGGCGGGCATCTCATCACGAGCCATAGAACTCATCGCCGCATCATGCCGAGAATCAACTCGGAAACAGTTGCTCACCCAAATCAGGAAGTGGGAGGCATTCTGTGCTTGGACCAACAAGACTTCCAACTCGGCAACGATACCTGATGTCCTGGAGTTTCTATCTGGCCTCCATTTCGATGCTGGCCTTAGCTGCAGTGCCATCAACAGCGCCAGGAGTGCGCTGTCCTCATACCTGGATATAGGTATCAGCTCCAACCACCTGGTGTCTAAACTAATGAGGGAGGTGTTCAACCACAACCCTCCGCGACCCAGATATACTGTAAACGTGGGATGTGGGGATTGTGCTGACCCTACTGAGGAGCTGGGCTCCAATGAATGAGCTACCACTGAAACAGCTCACCCTCAAGGTGGTGATGCTGATGGCACTGACTACAGCCCAACGAGTCCAGACGTTACAAAAACTGTGACTGGACAGCATGGTGGCCACCCCTGGTCAAATACATTTCTTTGTCCAAGATTTATTGAAGCAGCACAGGCCAGGGTCGCATGGGCTGCTGTTGGAGTTTCGGGCGTACCTTGTAGATGCCACTCTCTGCATAGTCACTCATCTCCACCACTACATCAGGGTTACAGGAGTCATCAGGATGAAGGAACAAGGGCTCCTCATCAGCCACAAACCTCCTCATCATCGGGTGACTGTACAGACTATCGCCAGGTGGCTCAGGGTGGTGCTGGATGCAGCAGGAGTTGCTACTAACATTTTTATGTCTCATTCCACCAGGGCTGCATCCACATCAGCAGCGAGGGCCATGGAGGTGCCCATGGACCACATCCTCGCCACCGCGGGCTGGGCCAGTGAAGAAACCTTTCAACGGTTCTACAACAAGCCACTGGTCGCCCCTGCGACATTCGCAGAAGCTGTCCTGGGAACCGCTCAGTGAATGTCTGTCCCCGAATTAGGGGTTATTTGTTGTTTACATGATTAATAAATTGTGTTGATTTTTCAGCCAGTTTCGATTGAACTGCATTAACAGCCTTCCTCCATCAGACTTGCGGCAGTGTGATAAGCATGGACGTTGTCCAGGGCGTGAAATCACAGAGCTGTTGACTCACGTGACTCCGAAGTAAAATAGTAAGATTAAACGAGAACTTACCAAGTTTGAAGGTTGATCTGTATTTTACGAGGAGTCGCGGTGAGGGATTTCGTGCCCACCGCTCCCACCCTCTATCATAAGGTCAACTAGGAAGTTCTACGTTCTTCATCTTACTATTTTAGTCATTAAATGGTCGGCACGGACTGGAAGGGCCGAGAGGGCCTGTTTCCGTGCTGTAATTGTTATATGGTTATATGGTAGTCATGATGTATTTCTGTGATTCCACCCCGCTGCTTTGAAGGATGCCGCGCATGCGTGCTGGCGGGTCTTCACGAAATCCCTCACCGCGACTCCTCGTAAAATACAGATCAACCTGCAAACTTGGTAAGTTCTCGTTTAATCTTACTATTTTAGTTCTCTTATCTTACAATATTTAGTCAACTTCTGTTATCTGTGATTTCACACCACTGCTTTGAAGAATGTCACGCATGCGTGCTGGCAAGGTCTTCACGTAATCTCTCAACGTAACTCCTCGAAAAAGAAAGATAAAACTTCAAACTGGTAAGTTCTCGTTTAATCTTACTATTTATATGTGCTTTTTCGCAAAGGTTTTCCCATTGATTGATGGATGAGACGTACTGCTTCTTTGTGCCATCACGCCAAGCTGCAGTTATTACATCCACCGTCCGGTCGGATAATCCTAGCCCCACGAAAGGCCTCCTTAAATTCTGCAAATTAACAAGTCGATTCGATCATGTAGAGGACGAGGTTCCCGAGAGACAGGCTGAATTGGCATATGTTTATGCCTGTGAACAACCATGGGCGCTTCCTTTAATAATCCTTTCAATAAAGGGAACCATGATTGTGTAGGCCAATTAGGTGCTACTAAAATACCTGATGCGTTGTCTTGCATTATCTTTTGCAAGCATCATCCAATGAGGCAGAATGGAGGGAAAGCATAGAAGAACACTCCCCCCCCCCCCCCCCCCAGTCTATAGAGAATGCGTCTATAGCCTCTGCCACCTGGGTCTGGTTGCCAGGCTACGTATCATAGTAATCGGTGATTAAGCCTGGAGGCAAACAAATTAATATCTGGTGTTCCATAACGAGCTATGATGTCGTTGAATACTACCTGATTCAACATCCACTCAGTTTGATCATTGAAGCTTTGAGATATAGCATCTGCTACCCTATTAAATCTGCCCGGCAAATGAGCAGCTGAAATCCAAATGCTCCTATCTATACACCAATCCCAAATAAGTTTAGCCAAAGTATCACAGGATACTGATTACCCCCACCCATGTGAGGTGAATTTAAGGAGGCTTTGGCAGGACAAATCAAAATAGCACGTACATGGTAAACGGTAGGGAATTGAGGAATGCGGTGGAACAGAGGGATCTAGGAATAACTGTGCATAATTCACTGAAGGTGGAATCGCATGTAGATAGGGCGGCAAAGAAAGCTTTTGGTGTGCTGTCCTTTATAAATCAGAGCATTGAATATAGAAGTCGGGAAGTAATGTTTAAAATTGTACAAGGCATTGGTAAGACCAATTCTGGAGTATGGTGCACAATTTTGGTCGCCTAATTATAGGAAGGATGTCAACAAAATAGAGAGAGTACAGAGGAGATTTACTAGAATGTTGCTTGGGTTCCAGCAACTAAGTTACAGAGAAAGGTTGAACAAGTTAGGTCTTTATTTTTTTGGAGCGCAGAAGGTTAAGGGGGGACTTGATTGAGGTCTTTAAAATGATGAAAGGGATTGTCAGAGTTGACGTGGATAAGCTTTTCCCATTGAGGGTAGGGAAGATTCAAACAAGAGGGCATAACATGAGAATTAAGGGACAGAAGTTTAGGGGTAACATGAGGGGGGAACTTCTTTACTCAGAGAGTGATGGCTGTGTGGAATGAGCTTCCAGCAGAAGTGGTGGAGGCAGGATCGATTTTTAACATTTAAAAGTAAAGTGGATAGGTATATGGACGGGAAGGGAGTGGAGGGGTATGGTCTGAGTGCAGGTAGATGGGACTAGGGGAAAATAAATGGTCGGCAAGGACTGGAAGGGCCGAGAGGGCCTGTTTCCGTGCTGTAATTGTTATATGGTTAAATTGTTATATAGTATGCTTTCAAGGCATGAAATGCTGCCAGATAATTGATACCATATTTACAACTAAGGCGTAACTCTTCCTTGTTCTATCTACACCGCAACTAGAGACAGTGTTAATTGCATCCCATCCTAGCTCACCAGCATCACTCTGCAGTGTTGTTGTAGGTTTACTAGACAGAAAGCCATCGGAACCATGGTGAATATTGGCAAACCTACCATTGTAATTCAGCTTTAGATTCTGACAACAACTGCAGAGGTCTGTTGAAATGCCCCATGGAATGTAAGTGCCTGATCCTTTGCACACTCCAGATTCTGATAATGCAAAGGCCCGTAACATGCGGCTGGAAAGGCAGCTACTATTTTGTCAATTACTCTAGCAACCTGGCGGGTAGATGGTTTCTCCTTAATCAGAAGATTAGAACAAGCCTCTACCAAATCTAGTTTTTTCCCCATGGGCAGGGTCACAGATATCTCCACTGAATTGATAATAAACCCTAAATAAGCAATAGACCTAGTTGGTATCAGTGGATTTGGCTGGATGGATGATAAATCCCAATTTCTCAAAAATGAGCCTGGCAGCTGAAACAGCTAGCTTTGCGAGATGCAGTGTTCTCCTGATAATCAGAATGCCATCTATATAGCCCACAATAATATGCCCTTTAGCTCTAAACAGGGCAAGCACTGGTTTAAGCAGTTTGGTAAATAACCTAGGGGCTGAGCTTAAACCATTAGGTAACACCCTAAATTGCCACAGCTGCCCCAGCCAGCTAAACTTCGGATATCTCCAGTGATACCTATGAATAGAAACCGAATAATATGCATCCTTAAGATCGATGGATGCCATAAACAACACTCAGTAATTAGCTGCTTAATAGTGTAGACATTTTCCATTTTAAAATGTTTATTTATACAGCACATTTGAATGTTAGAGATATATTAATCCTTCTCATGGACTGATCTCTCAATTACTCATTTTTTATGCAATGCGTCTATTTCTGCTTGCATATCCAAAGTGTCCTTTTCGGAATGAATATATGCCTGACCCAGCATATCTTGTCTAGGTGGAAATGAGTTAGCCGGAAAACTGAATTTTGTAACCCATTATACTATGCAGAATAAACGGGTCAGAGGTTATTTGACGCCGTTCATACAAAAATAGACTTGACCTGCCACCGACTTGTAATTCTTCCGCACACCCCGTGTGACTGATGGATGCACATCCACCTACATCAAAGGTCATAGGTGGTTTAACACCAGGGCAGCAGACCCTAATTTCTGTTTGGTCCCCTTCCCTTCGCTCTGAAAGCTTGAGCCGCTAGGAACTGAGGCTGCCACATCTTCCAAGATGAACGAGATGGGCCTTGGCCTAAAAACGACCGGTGACTGGGTCGAAATTGAGCAGATCTGAAATTCACAGCCTCAGAGAGCCGATTCCTGCTGGTTGTGGCGTAGGGGTGATAATGCCGGAATAGAGGAGTCTTGCCCATATAGGATGCCTTGACCATGCCAGCAACCTTTAATTCCACCTGCAAGTTCTTGACTTGCTAATCCAAATCTTCTCCGAAGAGGAAATTTAGCAGGCTGAACATTGCTAGACCTGCATAAATGTGCAAATTTGGGGTTCAATTCCGGCTTCATGCCCTCTTTACGGAAGCAGTTAATCTTGAAATGAGCATAGCACAACAGTGCCATTGCATTCTGCTGAGCTTCCGACAGCTGAACCTCATCCAATGACCTAGCAAAGGCCATAAATATCTGTGGACAATAGCCTCAGGATCTGTTGTAGTTTCATCTCTCTGGATCTTGTTCTGCACCCGATGTTTTCCCAAATGATAGCGTTGACTATGGGAACATCCAAGGTTTTGCAATTCCTGGACTGGGATATCTCCCAGCCATTGCCACCATAACCTCTTCAGCTGGTGAGAGATGTGAGGTAGCTGATGCTGCTGGCCAACTCCTCTTGTAGTGGCTTGCAAATTTTAGAGGCAAGAGCAGGCAGCTCTGCCTTATGCGACTCACGCACATCATGCAGTATAGCATGGGATTCAGGCACATACTCGTATTCGGAGTCAGCTCCATACTGATCTCCGACACTCCCCTCATCCAAGTGGGAGGAATATTGCAAACCTGAACCAGGAGTTGCCACAGGCGTATGACTCAATCTGCCTGTGCATGCCTCCGTAGCACGGAGCATATTATGTGCCAGCATCTGTTCCATCAGATGCTCCAATTAAGACAAACAGCCAATCACATCTGCCATAGGGACAGCATCCTCTTGGCCTGAATCGTCCGACAGGACTTGTCTCATAGATTTTGCTTTGGCTTTTCCCCCATTCGGGGCTGCCAAGCTGCTCCCTCCAGGAGCCGAATTAGAAATAGCTGTGCAGACCGGCGCTGCCAGCGACTCTGAGGTGGAAATGGATGGCCGTCCACTTTTCGCACTGCCGCGGTCCTCGGCTGCTGGTTTCATGGTTTCCTAGGCTTTTCCATGGTAAAGACCGAGGTGAACATCAGAATTAATCCACACAAAACACTCCCTGTGAACATTTGCACTCACCTGAATGGTTTTTAAACTTACCACTGGGGAGACCAATGTTCCCCCCAGCCAAACCTCGCGCCATGCGTCAACTTATTGATGCGCATGCGGGCTGGCGGGCTCTTCACGTAGTCACTCACGTGACTTCAATATAAAACATACATTTAACACATACTAAAAAAACAACAAAGAAGGAAGGGACGAGACAGATTTGTTGGCGAGGCGGCCGTTGCGGGCGCCAACAGATGATTAATTGTCTTCTGTAATTTGTCCCTAGTGTGTATGATAGACTAGAGTATGGGTGATCACTGGCCGGCATGGACTCAGTGGGATGAAGGGCCTGTTGCCATGCTGCATCTCTAAACTAAGCTAAACTAAACTAAAAAAACGATGCAGTACACCAGATGCGGCCTTTACCAGAAATGTGTGTAACTGGAGTAAAATGCCATCTCCTTTGTATGTTAGGACTGATTTTACTTCAGAGTCACGTGAGTGACTACGTGAAGAAGCCCCGCCAGTGCGAATGCTCATCATTACGTAGGACGCATTGGCAAGCACCGGACTGGCAGGGCAACGCTCCTGCAGCGGTAAGTTTCACCCTAGAAGGTAAGTGTTTTTTACTTACCAGCGTTGTTTGTTCGAGCAGGAGCCTCTCTTCACAGAGGTTTCCTGCCGGATTTATCCGAAGTCCGATTCGTAAGCCGGCCTTGGGCTGTGGAGGAACCCCGGTCCAACCGCAGAAGCGGATAGCCGGCAAAGATTGGGTTTCCAGATAACAGCCGCTGACAAAGCAGTCAGTAGCTTCCAGCCTGCGGGGATGCTGTTGAAATAACTCCAGAGTCGCTGACAGTGCGGTCAGCGACTCACAGACACTTTGGTCCCCAGGCATGGAGTAAAATTAGAGGGAGAGAGAACTTGTGCAGTCCTATTAGGACTCGGGTGAGTTGGGCTGCAAGGGTTCCTCTCCAATAATAAGGGTATTTTTCACCCTTCACAAGTCCACACTACCAAATTAGTGAGATTACACTATAATAGCACGGGCCTATGGGAGAGCCGCGCCAGCAGCACCTGGAACAGGGCTGCTTCCTGTGTGAAAGCGCCGGCCTACGGGAGAGCCACGCCAGCAGCGCCTAGGATAGGGCTGCTTCATGTAAAAAACAAAGCACCGGCCTCTACGAGTGGCGGCGCCGGGAACGCCTGGGACAGGGTTGCTCAAGGTCTCCCTGCTGGAGGGGGAGACCAGGACGGGTCAGTGTACTACTGACGCCGAATCTGGCACAGCGCTGGCCCACGGGAGAGCTGCACTAGCAGAGCCTCGGGATAGGGCTGCTTCAGGTGTGAAAGTGCCGGCCTACGGGAGAGCCGTGCCAGCAGCGCCTAGGACAGAGTGCTCAAGGTCTCCTGTTGCAAAGGGCAGACCAATTCGGGTCAATGGGTTGCTGACACCAAACTTGACACAGCGCTGGCCTACGGGAAGAGCCGTTGCAGCAGCACCTGTTGACAGGGCTGTGTGTATGACCTCCCGTAAGCAGGAGCGGGAGAGCCAGGGTAGTATAAATCTGACTCTGAAGTAGTGACCTCCCGTGAGCATCGGCCGAGAGAGCCAGGACACGGGGACCCAGCGCAGCAGCACTCATTAGGGCTGTGTGTGTGACCTCCCATGAGCATGACCCGGGAGAGCCAGGAAAGCAGTAGGAATCTGACCCTGAAGTTTGGGGACCCAGCACACCACACCTCGTTTAGGGCTGTGTGTGTGACCTCCCGTGAGCATCAGCCAGGTGTGCCAGGGCAGGAGGAAGCTGACCTGAAGTTTGGTGTCACTATATGGGCATACACCAAAGCACATGAGCCATGCTCAGGTGTGCCGGATGGGGTCAGAAATTTACCATACCGGCGGTAACTGGTGAAGCCAGGGATAACAATCTGGCCAGCAAATTAATGGCTCTCTCACCAGTTCTAGGACCTCATATGGAATAAACTTCACATATCAAACACCTGTTACTGTGCGTCGCTCTAAAGGAGCGCATCATGAGGCGCATGAATTAAGGCTGGCAGAAGTCCTAAAAACTGGTTGGAGCATGGAACAATGGTGTTTTGGGCAAATGGCAAGGCCACTATCTAAACACAGCAGGATATGGACCCTGCTGTGTAATGCCCATTTGTTAGTTTGATATTTACGAATAAATATCCAGCCTACGCTCAACCCACGGTTCACAGCCTTGCACAGATCATCTAATATCCAGGGGAAGACCTGGATGATGAGACAAAAACTGAGACCAGGATACTACCTCAAAAACCATGCCCTTTCAGAATAGGAAGAGGTAAGTGGAATATTGCACTGTATCCAGGGATCTCGAATAGGTATCTCAGAAGTACATCCACCCATACAAAATATACCTAGTTGGGTATTGGGGTTCAATACCACTAACTCTACAGGTGAATGATGCATATCCGCCTTAACAATTGTGTCAATTCCCCAGCCAAAAGAACGATGGGGGGGTTGTCGAGTCATTCTGGGCCTAAACATACTTAATCCTTAAGGTCCAGTATAAACGGTTTTAAAATAAAACATTTCAGTATTGTAACTGTGATTAAAAGGGTGTTATATGGCAGCCGTAGATCTGAAAGATGCATAATATTCAGCTACACTCACACCTGTTGAGAATTTAGGTCCTCACCCATCTAATGTAAACTTTAGATCAGTACCATTTAGAAAGATTGGCTATTTGAGATCATCATTGGCTAATTAACATGACAGTACTTTGCCTACGCCAAAACTGTGACAAATGTCTCGTGATGTACTAGAGACATTCTGACTCAATAACCTTTAGTTACAAACTGATGTGAGCTTCAGGATGAGGAGCCACTGATATCAAGTCTGGCTGTGGCGGCAGATAAAATGTGAAAGAAGCATTAGCCCTGCAGAGGCATGGGGTAAACTGCGTAGAATTGCTGCATGCATTCTATGGCCTAAATAATTCTGCTCAACAATGCATGCTTTGCATGTGCAGCTTCAGATTGATAATACCACAGCCGTTGCATATCAATCACATGGGTGGAATGAGGTCATTATTCTGTGGCAATCTGCCTAACCTCATCTGGCACTGGGGCATTACAAGAAACATCTGGGTCTCAGATATCTACCTATCAGGTAGAGATAATGTGAAAGTTGCAGACACCAGGTCATGTAAATTCTATGACAAACAAAAAAATGGATGATGAATCCAAAAGTTTCAAAATGATTGTTTAACCAGTATAGATTGCCATGCATAGATCTGTTGCATTGGGTTAAATTACCAGTACCAAAATTGGCATGGGAACAATCTAGGGGAGTAGCGGAGGATACATTCCGCTACATTGGGGACGTACGTTCTTACGCTTTCCCATTTCTGCCTCATTTAATCATGTCTCACCAAAATAGAGCACAACTATGCTTAGGCGTTTGGGTAGTTCCTAAACTGGTCCAGACAGCATTCATGGTTATCCAAATTCAGCAACTTGTTGTTCACACTGGGACAGGAGGAGAGTTCCCCTTTACATGAGCGTATGAATCTGTTGATTTGTATCTTTGGACCAGACTATTCCAGGGACTCGGACTATCGAGTAGGCCTGCAGAAATAGTACTAAAAATGATATTATTCATATTAAGAAATGGGAGATGTCCTGTTTACAGTTCAAATATATCTTATCATAAGTTGCAGGCATACCGGATGTATTGGAGTTCCTGGCTACATTGCATTTTGACGAGCAAGTTAAGCTATAGTGCCATCTATAGTGCTCGAAGTACTTTGTCCACCTTACCTAGGCCAAGGGTCCGGACAACACTCAGTCGGATCTCATCTTATTGGTGGCCCGAATCATAGGAGGTATTTTTAACAAAAACCCTCCCAGACATACATATTCAGAAATCTGGGATGTGAGCATAGTTCTCACTCTGCTTTGGCAATGGGATCCAATTACATCTCTGCCTTTCCGGAAGTTAACGGTCAAAGTGGTCATGTTCATGGTGCTAGTGGCAGCGCATTTGGGTCCAAATATTGCAAAATGTTATGACTGGACAGCATGCGTTTCTGTAGATGATATTGTGTTTTATGCATATGATGTAATCAAAACAGAGCAGGCCAGGGATGGCTGGAACCCAAAATAAGCTTAAAATATACCCATTGATCTAAGACTAATGTATTCGCATCTGAAGCTAATATATCAAGGTCATCAAGGGTCCCAGAGGGTCTGAACAGCGATGGTCATCAGCCACACAAAACCTCATACAAAGGTGTCAGGTACAAGCTAGTTCTAGATGACAAAAAACAGTTTGCATTTTGCTGGACTAGACACTGATGTGTTTTAAATCACTACACCAAGGGTGGCATCAACGTACGCAGCAAAGGCACAGGACGTGCCATTGGACCAATTCCTCACCGCAGGTTAGTCCAGTTTAAGGAACTTTTCTGGGTTTATGACGAACCTGTCCTCGCAATGCAAAGATTTGGGCATGCTGTTTTTGGGTTCTGTTTGAGTTCTCCTTTGTAATTTCCCCTGCGAAAGACGGTGTTATTACTGTTTTTTATTGTTTAAGATGTTCTTTGTATAATTTAAACAATGCTTGATACATAATTTGGGTTATCCTGTGTCAACCAAGGCAGTGTGTCGTATGGAACTGTATCTATACGGCATAAAATCACAGAGCTTTGAAATCTTCATGTAGTCACTCACGTGATTCCGAAGTAAAATAGTAAGATTAAACGGGAACTTACCAGTTTGAAATTTGATCTTTATTTTATGAGGAGTTACGATGAGTGATTACGTGCCCTCCGCTCCCCAACCCTCATAATCACAAAGATCATCTGTTAGTTCTAGTTTCTGAGTCTTACTATATCATTTCGACCGTAGTTACTGTGATTTCACGCTGCTGCTTTGAAGATTGACGAGCATGCGCACTGGCGGGGCTTCTTCACATAATCCCTCATAGTAAACTCCTCATTAAAATAAAGATCAAACTTCAAAATGGTAAGTTCTCATTTAATTCTTACTATTATATAGGCTAGCCAGGTAGTTAGCATTTAGTTAGCAGAAAACAATGTGTGAATGCAGCTATCCATCTCCTTTCAACCGGTTGAGATATTTCATCAATCTTATGCTATGCTGCTGATCATTCTCTTGTGACATGTCCTTCCCAGGAATGGTGCAAAATCTTTTCCTGCCTCTTATTGTTGGTCACAGAAAGATACATTTGACAATAGTTTGAGGATTCACATTACTTTCTGCATGGAGCTGCCATGGTTAGACTTCAGCAGTCATACAGTCGCTGCAAAACGTGGCGAGCAGTAATTTAGTCTTCATATCACCTTGGAAAATATATCCCTAAGAACAGCGTTTTTGGATAAAAACAAAGCTTACCTCTGGTCTCCATTGTAGCATTTTATAATATCCCAGGGAAACAAACATTTAAAAAAAATTTACAAACTCCATACCAACAGGACTCATTGTCAGGATCAAACCAGGTTTCTGGTGCTGTAAGTCATAACTTTACCTCTGTGCCACTGTGACACCCTTGAACATATTGGTAAACCATGGTAAACCCATTACTAGATTGCCCTGTCTTTTCTGTCTCTCCCATTAGTTCCATCTGTTCAGCATCTCACACCTCCTTGGTCCCATATATCTTGGCCCCTGTTTCACTCCTTCCCGACACCTCTTTATATTGGCTATCTTCTCTCTCCACTCTCGGTCCCGAAAATGGCAACATTCCTTTCCCCTCACAGATGGTATTCAACTCGCTGTTACTTCAGCAGTTTGTTTTGGGTTCCATATTCCAGCATCTGCAGTCCCTTGTGTCTGTTTCGTTCAGTTCTCTCATCAGCCTCAAGGTTCATAGGCTGTTGCTGTAGAGCACTTTTTATGAAATAGGAGTATTTGTTATGTACAGATAAATCCATCCATCTGTAAGAAACAAACTGTTTTATGTTTATTGAATGTAGGGTTCTTAATTAGTTCCAGATTTTATTATTATATTATTTATTATTATTTATTAATAATAATAATATTAATTCAGCTTTCATGATGTTGGTCATCATTAGAAAGAACAACATTTTTTATTGTTTGCTAATTTGATTGAGTAAGTTATGATGAGCCCACCAGAAGTCTGACAACAAGGTGAAGATTGTAGGAAGGAACTGCAGATGCTGGTTTACACTGAAGATAGACACAAAATGTTAAATCAACGAGACAGGCAGCATCAGAAGTAAAGAAGCTATTCTGGTGGTGTGCACTTTCAAGCTTTTATATCTTCTGACCGGGTCATGTGTGGAGATTTGTAAGAGTTGTTGGCGACTCTTTCAATCCAATTCCTTAAAATTCCTGTTGCCTGTCCTTAATGTGTCCTACAGTCAGATTTTGTCCACAATGCCACTGGAAAGCTTGTTTGGGAGGGGGGCAGGCTATCAAAGATTCATTTTAAAAGTATATTGTTGCCACTGATTTTCACACATTGCCAAGGTATCCAATAAAACTGCAGTGCCATTCCATTTCTGCCAGCTGCATACCGACCGGAAAGCCAGGCAACAATTATTTTTCACTTTCATATCTCAGGGAAAATTATGAAGTGTCAAACACGTTTAGGAAGGATGGCAGACAGAAGAATAACAACATTGTGCTTTCATTCAGAACAACAGCAATAAAATATTTCCTGCGGTTTCATTCTTGTACAAACAGTGATCTTTTACTAGTTCTTACTCGACACAGATTAGTATCTACTCTTACGCTAATTACACCCAGAGGGTCTGGCTGCTACCCCTTCAACGCATCCTGCATTAATACCATGCGAATAAATTCTGCAAAAGATTTATGATCTCAAAGTCACAATGGGTGGAAAGACATGTATACATATATTGCAGTAAATAATTATTTGAGCTAGGATTACCTCCAGCATTCTCTGAGATCACTCGTCCACCAGAACTTCAGCCCCCTTTCCTGCCTTTAGATCTTAAATCAAAAGCAATTGAATTAAAAGCACTTCTTTCTCGCCTAAGTCTTGGGCAGTCAGCCAAACCTCTCATCAGTGATCAGAGGCACAATCGTAGCTGATAACCACATCTGAGCCTGAGCCTAGGCACTGAGTCAACATGTACTAAACCCAGTTGGTGGTCATAAAAGATGAAGGGTGTTTGTTGGAGGTATTGCTCTCTTGAACAGGTTTTAATTTGCAAGGCCTTTTAATCGTTAAGTAAACTCCAGTTTGTTGTTCCATTGTATCGCTTACCATGCATTCCCTTCCTGAGAATGTTTCTCGGTCGTTGTTGATGCTCCAGCTCGATGATAGGAGAGCTCCAGTGAGCTTCTTGACAAAACATTTGTGAACCTTGGCCCAATTTAGGGTTTTTTTTTGTGCATATTGTCAAGCTCTGGTATTATTGGCTAACTTTAAGAGGTAAAACACAAATTACTGGAGGAATCATACAGGTCAGGGGCAGGCATCTGTAGAGGGGGGAGGTGGTGAGACAGCATTTAGGTCAGGGTCCTTTCACAGACTAAACTGTATAATTTAGAGATACAGCGCCGAAACAGGCCCTTCGGCCCACCGAGTCTATGCCAGCCCGCTCTCCACCATACACTAGCACTATTCTTACACAGTAGGGAATAATTTACATCTTTAATTAAAACCAATTGGCCTACAAACCTGTACGTCTTTGGGTTGTGTGTGGAAACCGGAGATCCTGGAGAAACTCACATGGTCACGGGCGAGAACATACAAGCACCCTGCAGGCAAGCACCCATAGTTAACATCGAATCCAGGTCTCTGGGACTCAAAGACAGCAACTCAAACCACTGCACCACCATACCATCAATAGGAGTAGAGAGGATAAAGTTGGACGTGGGGGCAGGATAAGGCCTGGCAAGGGAGTGGCATGGCTATAGTAGATATTTGTGTTGGGAACATTGTTGAACAACAGGAGAGAGCAGGATCACATTTTGGAGAGCGTGTGAGAGGCTCACATTAACTCTGTCAGTGAGAGGAGGAAGAGGATGAGCAGGGGGACCTGGATAGACTCGGGCTTGTACTCGCTAGAATTAGAAGATTGAGGGGGGATCTTATAGAAACTACAAAATTCTTAAGGGTTGGACAGGCTAGATGCAGGAAGATTGTTGCGATGTTGGGGAAGTTCCAGAACAAGGGGTCACAGTTTAAGGATTAAGGGGGAAGTCTTTAGAACCGAGATGAGAAAAACATTTTTCACACAGATTGTGGTGAATCTTGTGGAATTCTTGCCACAGAAGGGTAGTTGAGGCCAGGTTCATTGGCTATATTTAAGAGGGAGTTAGATGTGGCCCTTGTGGCTAAAGGGATCAGGGGTTATTAGAGAGAAAGCAGGTACAGGATTCTGAGTTGGATGATCAGCCATTAATCATATTGAATGGCGGTGCAGGGCTCTCAAAGGGCCGAATGGCCTACTCCTGCACCTATTTTTATGTTTCTATGTTTCAGGACCTTTTCAAAGTAGACATACTTTAAGGAGATTTTCAGTGGAGTAGTAAAATGGAGACATAAGAAACAGCATGTGTTGGAATCCTGAGCACACAAGAAACTGCATTCCTAACCTACTGAGTTCCTCCAGCATGTTTGTGTTTTGCTCAACATTCCGCATCAGCAGTTTCTTGTGCCTCTGTCCTAATATACTTATTAGGCTGTGGGTCATTTATTTACATTTTGAAAGCTTTCAAATTGTTGTTGGAAGTGCTGACTGCCATCACAATTTTTCCTCCAAAATATTTGTTCACCCAATTTGGTCTAAAATTTCTAATTTCATTGCTAATTTTCACACTAAATGGATGGGAATTTCCTGGAGATGTGTACCCAAGTTGGAGGTTGTTTATTTAGGACAAAAAAAAAAAAGTCTGGGGATATTATAGTGTAAGTTACTGTGGAAAGCCACCTGGAGAACATGGCTGAGTGACGTTTTGAGCCGGGACCCCCTTCTTCTTACTGATCATGTCAAAAGGTCATTAAGTGATAGGAGCAGAATTAGGCCTTCAGCCCATTAAATCTACCTGCCAATCAATCAGGCTGATCTATCTCTCCCTCCTAACTGCTTTATACTGCCTTCTCCCCATAACACTTGACACCCCCGTACTAATCAAGAATCTATCTATCTCTGCCTTAAAAAATAGTCATTGACAGCCTTCACAGCTTTCTGCGGCAAATAATTCACAGATTCACCACTCTCTGACTATAATGAAGCGACTAATGTGAGCTACTATGCTAGAATTCATTCATATATTTTCCAGGAAGTTTATGCTACTCCACAAAAAGCATAAATGTTCATTAGGTAAAGTCTCTGACCATCCTTTAGTAAAGGGTGATTACAAACATTCTGACTCTCCATCTGAAGAAGGGTCTGACCCGAGCATCACCTATTCCTTTTGTCCAGAGATGCTGCTTGGCCCGCTGAGTTCCTCCAGCATTTAGTGTCTTTCTTCCTGGATTTATATTTGTTTTCATGGCACAGCCAAGACAATGGATGCTGATGGCAGGAGGAAGTCTTGGTCACCTGCTTTCCATCTGATCTATGGCTCTCACATGGATCACAGCTTGGGAGGATATTGTGGTTGACATTGTGGTTGATACAGTCTAGAGCTGATCTGGCAGAGAGAAGTCAGTATTCAACATTTTATGAGATGGTTTTGTTGACAAAGATGATTGAGTAAATCCCCAGGCATACACAGATTCCTTAGCTTGTGGCAGGTATTTGCTGCAAATCAGTTGGTTACTTGCAAGCCAGAAATATGCAGGTTCAACTTGAACTCCAGCAAATGGAGCACAAAATTTAGGTTGACAATCCAATGTTGAAGTTGAATGAGATATTAAGTCATGACCATCTCTGCACTCTCAGGTGATGGTAGAAGATCCCACAACTATTTTGGAGAAGATCCGGTGAATTGTCCAGTGTTCTTGATAATTACCATTACTATAATCCATTGCTTGAGCATGAAGAAATAAAGAACTGCAAATGTGTGAATTACAAAAAAAGACAAAACTGCTGGAGTAACTCAGCGGGTCTGGAAGCATCCCCAGACAACATGGATAGGTATAATTTCAGGTCTGCGACTCTTCTTCAGCTTTATTCCAGCACACATCTTTTTTTAGTACGCACTGAGTTACTCCAGCACTTTGTGCCTTTTTTGTTGAAGGATGCCAACCAGAAATATCACCCTATCCATATTCTCCAGAGATTCCGTCTGACCCGCTGAGTTACTCCAGCACTTTGTGCCTTTCATTGTCTGATCATTATTTTAACGTGGACACTCTTTGGGCATAAAATTTGCTGTGGGAATGGAGTTTACAGGACTGGAAAATGGAAAATTGGAAACATGCCTGAAGCAAATGTGTAGAAGTCTACAGTAGCAAAAGGTGTGGTTTTGAGTCAGAAGTGCAGGGTGAGGAAGCCCTTGCAACCCTTTGCAATGGTTTAAGGGTTTAAACTTTGTTGGGGAGGCTTCACAAACGTGAAAAGAGTCAGATGGAAGTTTATTTTATTCTCTAGTTTCTAAATGTTTTAAATCTTTTTCAATGCATTAATAAATTACAGTAGTGAGTTCAGACCTTTCATCACATCATGTACACACTTTCTTCTAATAATGGGAATAACTCACAGCAGATGCTGATCTCCTGGTCGCAAAGAATAGCTCCCAGAGCGCTTTGTATTCTTTGATGATCTGTTTCATGACAGCACAGAGTACATGTCCATCAGATGGATTCTTTTCGCCAGCACTTCAACATTCCAGCACTCTTCTAAATGCTAGCCGGAGAAATTCCAATCTCACGGTTAGCATTTCATCGGAAGGGCTGCACAATGGCGCAGTGGTAGTGTTGCTGTCTCGCAGCTCTAGAGATCCAGGTTCCATCCTGACTACGGGTGCTGTCTGTACGGAGTCTGTATGTTCTCCCTGTGACCGTGTGGGTTTTCGCCAGGTGCTCTGGTTTCCCCACAAAACAAAGATGTGCAGGTTTGTAGGTTAATTGGCATTGGTAAAAATTGTAAACTGTCCTTAGTGCGTAAGACAGTGCCAGTGTACAGGGTGATCGCTGGTCGGCCTGGACTTGATGGGCCGAAGGGCTTGTTTCCACACTAAAGTCTAAAGTCTCTGAACTTAATCCGCCCAGAGATTTATGAATGATAATTCTGCTGGTGGATGGAAGTGATAATTCCTGGGGAAGGATGGGATAGGGGGACATGTCAATTTGCCAGGCAGAATCTGATGGGAAGTGCAGGTCTGTGATTAGAGAAGATTTTTCTAGAGGTGACTTGGATTGTTTTCTCTGCAGCGTCAGAGGCTGATGGGAGACCTGATAAAGATATGAGAAGCATATGCAGACTAGACATTCAGAACCATTCTCCCAGGGTGGAAAATTCAAAGACCGCAGGGCATAGCTTTAAGATGAGGGGGGTAAAGTTTAAAGTTTAATTGTGCGGGGCAAATTTTTTTACACCAAGAGTGATGGGCACCTGGAATCCGTTGCCAGGTGTGGTGGTGGATGCAGGTGTAATAGTGACAATTAAGAGGTTTTTGGATAGGCACATGGAATGGAGGGATATGAATCACATCCAGGCAGAGCAGATTAGTTTAATTTAGCATTATGTCCGACATGGACATTGTGGGCCGAAGGGCCTATTCTGTGCTGTACTATTCAATGTTCTAAGAGGCATGAATAGTGGTGGAATACAACATGGAAAAAAAAAATAGAAATAGAAAACAAAGATACAAGATCTTCCTGCTCTCTGGGAATCCAGTCTCTTGTTTCAGGCTTGGACACTGCTCCTAAATTTGCCTCTGACGCATTTTTGGGACAGAAGATCTCCTGTGCCCGACTTAGGCAAAATGAAGCCATGAGTAGGAGTGACAGCATTCAGGGGCATAAATAAAGACAACCAATTTTCTTGTAATCGTAGCCACATCCTGCTGTATGGGTTAAAAATTCTCATAATCTCCATAATATTTAATATTGTGTTGATCGAGGAGATGGGTGGGTGCTGTCTATTGGGAATGCGAGTATCTTATTTCCGCATAGGGATCGATGATTCACAGGTGCATGAAAGTCAAAACTAACCAATAACTATGTATGAAGTGTTTTTGGTCAGAACTGTGTACAATAATAGTAAGATTAAATGAGCTTACCAGTTTGAAGTTTGTAATTATGTGCTGCGCAGGCCCGCCAGGACGCCTGTGCAGCAAACTTCAAGCAGAGGTATGAAATCACAAGTAAACAACACCGAAGTAAACAGTAAGATCAGTGACTCGAGAACTACAGATGATCTATATGAGAGAGACTGTTGGGCGTGGTGGGCACGTAATCACCACGTTCTTCCTATAAAATGAAGATCAAACTTCAAATGGTAAGTTTCGTTTAATCTTACTTATTTTACTTCGGAGTCACGTGAGTGATTCCGTGCAGAGTTCAAAGTTTAGTGATTTCATGCTGCAGATTACAATCTCGGCATCCCACTGCATTTGATTGACTCAAAGATAAATAAAATGATTAGTAATAACATGGTATTCAATGTAATGATAGGGTTTATTTAACAATGTAATACAAATACAACAGTACCCCTAAAATTTAGGTACTTAAAATGACATTGGCTGATGATACATTTCTGAAAACATCAGTCATTTGCCATCCGACGGCCACTAAATGTGGTCGCACACATCCCTCCATTTGACCGCCAACATTAGCTGACCTGCCCTAGTATAATGAGATGTAAACACACTCTCTATTGATATACTGACGTTGATGCTGACCTGGTGGAATGAAAACATACAATTGTCATGTTATAATTGTTGCAGCACCTTGAAATAGTCTGAACCGACCTTTTCTTGTTGTATTTGTTTATTATCGAATTACATAGTGCTGAATCCATACTTCTAAGGATTCTGGTGGCCTTGATAACATAAATTGAGACAGTGGAGTATTCAAATGATCTTTAAAAAACCATGCCAGCCCTGGTCAGCTCTGCTAGTGTAGACCAGAATGAAAATGTAATGGCATGAACAGCCAATTCCAGCCTGTCCAGCCACAGCATTTGCAAAGTTTTGCCGTTGTTGTGCTGATATAAGAGACATGACTAAGGATGTAGCTGGAACCCTTGGTGAAATAATTGTTGACAGTTTACAATAAACCAACCGCATAATCTTGTGATGCAAGTTCTTGTACCAAGATCTTTTTAAACACTTGATATCCGGGTTGGACCCAACAAATGTAGTCCCTTATGTTACAGCTGTTAATTTCTCTATAACTGAACTATTGTCAATATCACTTAAAATGAACTGGAAATGTCGTAATTTGTATCATATCAAATGTATCATAATATTTAACAACATTCCTGATCCCTCAATAGAGATGTACTGCTTTTTTGGATGCTTTCCATGCTTCTGCAGTGAACACCCTCATGGCTAAATGTGACAACATGAGGCATAGTTAATCCATTGAAAATGTGTAAGTCAATAATCGTTTACTGTGCAAAGACCAGTCTCCTGAACCACAGTTTAAAACAACAAGTTCTTGCTTTTTGGCATAATGAATACCGTTGTGCCATAATGCCTGATGAAGCAGGCAACATGGACGCTTGGCCAGTCCGATAGTACAAATCCAAACAAGGTCTAGCTGACTGTTTTAAGACCTAGCTAATGAGGAAGACATAAAGTCCATTCCTCCTATTGAAACGAGAATATATTTCTCCACTGTTGTTGTCACATATTTTTGCAAACAGTGAACATGCATAAAACATGACAAACATTTGATTAAAGAATTGAATCATGCTTTATCAGCTTACTTTGAGATCCAACATTATATTCTGTGTTATCATCAAATCTAAACTAGACGATACACCAGTGGCAACGAGATTAATTACAGGATATTCTTCCTAATTACCATTTGAGACCAACATATGTCACCATTGTTCGAGCAGCAACTTAACTTTGTGCATGAAGATATGTATATGGTCACTCAAAAACCTACTCAACGGTGCATTAAGTGTATATATTTAGTTGATACCAACAACTGAAGAATTGGTACTCATGCAATCTCCACTACCTTTGAGTAGGTGATGGTATTTGGAACTTCTCATCTTAGAGGTTCTAACATCAGTTCATAATAACTGAATTCAACCGACCACCCTACTGTTAGCAAGTTTCAAGTTCATGTTCAATGAGTTATTGTCATGTTTTCAGCAATGCTGATTATGTTACTTTCATCATTGTGGCTGAAGTGGTCTCAGCTGACAATAGCACAAGGTTGTTAGCAATGATCTAATTGCTACTTACACAATTCAGTTCCTTGATTAAACTCAGCTACAAACCCAGCTGCTTTATTGCCAATTACTTTAATCAGTTTAGTAACAGATTGGTATAACCTCAATCTCTTGCCACAAGGTGGAGACAAGGCTAATAATAATTACAGGTAAATCCCAATGACCAAAAACAGTTTGTCCCATACTTGAAAGCTTATTGTTATTGTACAGTTATATTGTCTTTTGATAACCTTTTGTAATGGGATTTGTATCACATGAATCTCTTACCTCATGAACCTGTCGAAGTCAGGAATAGTAAGATTAAACGAGAACTTACCAGTTTGAAGTTTGATCTTTATTTTATGAGGAGTCGAGTTGAGGGACTACGTGAATAGAAGCCCGTACAGCGTTTGGTGCGTCAATCTTCAAAGCAGCGGAATGAATTCACAGCTAACAATGACCGAAGTATAATGGTTAAGATGATAAAACTAGAATCCAGATGAGATCTATGAGGGTGGGAGCGGAGGGCACGTTAGTCCTCAACTCGACTCCTCATAAAATAAAGATCAAACTTCAAACTGGTAAGTTCTCGTTTAATCTTACTATTTTACTTCGGAGTCACGTGAGTGACTACGTGAAGACTTCAAGCACTGTGAATTCACGCCGCAGACTCAAATCCGACGTTCACACTGCCTGGATTGACTCAAAAGTCGTTAACAATCAATCATGCATCAGTAATACATTTGTTAAATGGAATAACAGTTTATTTTACAATAAGATCATAAACAAACCCCTCTAACTCAGGGGGAAAATGTAACAGTACTGACACCAGAATCAGCAAACACCCCGAGCCTTGAAATCGGCTTGTGACAAAAACCTCTGAAAATTAGCTCACTGGACCATCCTGCGGCCGCGAGGACCTTGCAATCGTTTGCACCGACCCTTACTGTGTGGTTTTTTGTGACTATTAAACAAAGCCAACTCTGTTCCTCTCAGAGGTTAGTAATCTCAATGTAAAGAGATAAATGTGAGACTATACAGAAAGCGATCATCTGCGGGGTATGCTGAAAACTCCATCTTACATCCTGTCATGCCTCTTTTATTATGTTTAAGTAATCATAGATATAAAGTATAATGGCATCAGCCGACACATGCATTCTATCTAGCCGTAGCTTTTGCAATGTTTGTACACGTTGGGCTGAAACAACACAGAAGCATGACCACCTTCATAGTTACTTTGGCTATAGATAGGCTTGTAACCGGAGCCATGGCGAAGAAGCATAAAAACCTCACTCACATTGCAAATACCGGCATACCTGAGTTTAGGAGGATTAGAATTGAATCCTAGATTAGATTAACTCCCTTCATGAATCGTGAACTAAGGATGTGTCCCTACTGTATGCAATTCTGCATTCATAGGTAAATAAGAAGACAGAGCCCTTCTGGCTGAATTAATTGCACTGTAACTTAAATTTTTTTTGGTCAAAATAAAGAGTTGACAACTCCAATACATCTGTGATCCCTGACGTGTGGTATACAATATCCTGCTGTAGGCAGAATTGCTCCCTCACTTCCTTATATAGGTGATATATTGCTGCTGTGTTACTATCCCTGCAGGCCGACGTGAGAACATCCAACCGTCCGATGAGACAGTACTCTCCCAGGTATGGCCTCCTTATAATTTCTGCAAATTTAACAGATCAATACGATCCTATAAAGGATGTTGATCCCAGTGATGGATTTACCAGTAGATTTTTATTCTTGGGCATAAGCATGTAAGGCTCCCTAGGCCATTTGTAATAACAACGGGAAAACATGCTCGTGTAGGCCAATCTGGCACTACCAATACCCCTGAAGCGGAGTCCTCCTTGATCTTTTGCAAACATCTGCTGATGAGACAGAATGAAGGAAATAATACACAAAATTCCTCCCCAATGCAGCGAAAATGCATCCACTGCTACTGCCCCAGTATCTGGTTACCATGAAACATATCTAGGTAAACTGATGATTTAATCGAGATGCAAACAAGTCAATATCTGGCAATGGCATACTGATCAATCATTTGGTTTAAACATCCTGATTTAACATCCATTCAATGTTGTCATTAACTGACGTGACCTCTTCCTGGCAAATAAAGTGCTGAAAGCCAGATATTTGGTCAATACACCAGCTCCAAATCTGGTTAGCCAGTCTATCACAAGACTGTGACTTAACTCCACCCATGTGGTTTACATATGCCACTGCTGTGGTGTGTGAATCTGAGCTGCACATGCAGATCCCTCCTTGTAGAACAATAAGCTTTGAGCCCCATACCAGGTGCCAAACAACTCTAAATAATTCAGTCCCTCTTAATTGATGGGAGCGATGTTCATCCACATTCCATCTGCCTCCACAACTAGAAGACATATCTGTTGCACCCCAACCCAGTGCACTCACATCAGTCTGTAATATCAGTGACGGTGATTCCACGAAACCTTCTTAAATTTTTTGAAAACATGTACTATCCACCATTGTATGTCAGCAATCGCCCCAGCTGACAACTGCATTAGGCCTATCAAAAATAGCCCCTTTGTATTCTCTAAGTGCCTGTTCCTTTGATGGTTGTAATTGTTGATAATGCAGAGGGGACATACTGCACAGCTGGAAAAAGCTGCAAAAACTTCCCAATAAAACTGGCTACTTGTCTAATCAAAGGCCGTTGTTCTCCAACGAGATTAACACAGTCCTCAATTAACTGATTCAATTTTATCCCTGGGCAAAGTTACCAACATGTGATTGGAATTAATGGTAAAATCCAGATAATCAATAATTTGGACTGGTGATAATTTAGATTTACTGGGTGAATAACAAATCCCATTTGTTCAAAAATGATTTTTAACAAACTGAAACTGATGATTGAGTTTCAGCATGAGTCTTTCCAACAATCTGAAATCATCTAAAATAGGCCATTACCCACATGCCCCTGAGCTCTAAGCAATGCTAACACAGGTTTTACCAATTTAGTAAATAATTCTAGGAGCTGAAGTTAATCCATTCGGCAATGTCCTGAATTGCCACAGTCAGTCATCCAAATAAATTTCAAATATCTTCTATCATCACCATGAATAGACACTGCGTAATATGCATTCTTTAAATCAATGGTTGCCATATAATACCCTTTGGACACTAGATGTTTGCCCGTGGTAAAGTTCTCCATTTTGAAATGCCTATAACAAAACAAATTTGGTCACAAATTCGATAAAATCCAATAATTCTACATCCCCCAGTCTTTTTAGATCTGGGAAATATACTTGACAGAAATTGTTGACTTTGATAGACAGAAGGCTCAATTACCCCTTCTCATGTAACGATGAATCTCTGCTTGAATAAGCACATTTTCCTCATCTGAAATAAGTTTACTACTAGGAAAATGTTGTCTAGGTAGACTGTCCTTATAGTAAAATCCAATTTTCACCCCTTCAATACACTAAGTATGAACAAATCTGATGTCAACTGCTGCCATTGTTTGAGAAACAATTTTTACCTTCCCCAATTTGAACAGGAACATCAGTTAATTCATTGTCTGTCAATGGTAATTCCTTACCAGCATCTTTCCTTGCGGCTTGTTGTCCTCGACTTCTTGTAGAGAACCTTTTTTGCCTTGCTTCCAGCTGGCTTAATGAGAGCCATGGTTATAACAACCTCATATCAGTCTTTGACCCTTTTTGCAAAATTACCACCAAACAACAGATTTCGTGGTGGTACACTGGTTTCAAAATGCATTACAAAGGAGTTCAGTTCATCCTGCTGTGCTTCAACCATATCATTTGTATCAATACTTTCACCACAGCTGTAATACCTGCTGACAACAGTTTAAGCACTGTTTAAAACTTCATCTCCTGGGCCCTAGCAGGTAAACCCATCTATGACCAATTTGGTGACTAACCACCGGTACCTTCAGGAGATCTCAATTAACGGAGGAGGCTTTATAGTTTTTTGCTACTTCATCCATAGCTAGCTCCTGTAACTGGTGGGAGGAGCATATACTGAATGGCTTCAGCCAATTCTACATCAATCGCCTTTCCTGCCTCTCTACACTCAGCAAAACTTCCCAGCAATGTTCAGAATTACCTCCACCGGAACACCTTTACTGCTCTCCCCCAGCAAACTGCCCTGATTAGAACATCCTCCTCACAGGCAGGATAGTTCTGCAGCCCTGAAACAGGTGCTGCTAGCACAAGCTCTCCATCAGCCTGGCTTGGGCATCACTCCTCACGGAGCTGGGAACATCCTCTCACAGGCAGGATAGTTCTGCAGCCCTGAAACAGGTGCTGCTAGCACAAGCTCTCCATCAGGCCTGGCTTGGGCATCACTCTCCTCACGGAGCTGGAACATCCTCCTCACAGGATGGATAATTCTGCAGCCTGAAACAGGTGCTGCCTAGCACAGCTCTCCATCAGCCTGGCTTGGGCACACTCCTCCCCACGGAGCTGGTCCCTGTCGAGCTTTCTTTGAAATAGAATCTCGACGTGGGAGAGCCGTGAGCAAACGGACTCTCCTATGGAGGGTATTATAACCTCCAGGCCCGACTCATCTACGGGCCACAGAGACTTGCCAGTGGCCTTCCACCCTACTGTGCAAGCCTCCACTGCCCCCCGGCAGTGGGTCCGCAACCACTGGCTGTGTAGCCAGCACGGACCAGGTGTACCAAACGGGCCTCCATCCTCAACACTCTCCTGCCACTTTACCTTTCTACCCCCGGAGCGCCTCGCCGACAACTTCTTCCCTTTTCTGCAACAATCTAAAAAAAAACTCCCAACCGTTGCAGAAAAAGACCTGTGGTAAAGTATTTCAACAAACCTTACCTCGTTTCTACTTGTTATCGAAAAACTGCTGGAGAATGGAGGGTGAAGTCTGAAGAAGGGTCTCGACCCGAAACGTCGCCATCTCCTTCGCTCCTTAGATTGCCGCTGCACCCGCTGAATTCTCCAGCTTTCCATGTAACCGCGGTTTTAAACTTACCGCTCGGAGGAGCGCTGCTGCTCCCCCCGCCCGACTGCACCAGCGTCTGACTTCATGACGCACCAACGGCTGTACGGGCTTTCTATTCACGTAGTCACTCACGTGACTCCGAAGTAAATACATTTTTTACTACTGAAGTTCTATGCCAGATACTCATCATTTTTTATAATAACATGCCAATCCTGCCTTTTGCTTGGGTGGTTTGCATTGAGAACTTTGCCAATTTCCAAACCCTGGCCATAATCCAAATTGCTTGGAATGCTCCGGCTGTGCCTCAACCAAAATATTTTTACCCCTTGTGCATTGTATAAACATAAATGTAAATTATTACAACTTGTGAACGGTTTTGCACTACCAAAATGTTGGACGTGCTAGACCATTTATGTTGGAGATTGGAAAGTGCATGGAATTTTGATCTATCATGCTGCCCCAGCTCCAGTGAACCGCTTAATGCGAAGATCAAACTTGGGGTGTGTTCTGACCAATGACTTCTGCCCGTTCATGTCAAAATTAATTCATTGCCAGGCTTCTTCCTTGTTGTAATAGACCTACCTGAATATAAAAGGTCAATCTATTCAGCGGTTGGCTCTCATCATGTTGGCATTGTTAACTGCCGGCACTATGTACTGAGTCTGTTTTCTATTGACATCTTAAGAGCCGGAGTCATCTTAGATCTTTTGCTCTTCCCTTATAGGAAGGGGTTTTTAGTAAAGCAACTCTAACAGGCGCTACCGCCCAGGAGTATGCATACAATACTGTTAGAAACCATTGGCCTAACCCCCAATAGAATATTTTACTGGAATGGCATACATTGTCTGTAAGAAAATAAGTACCTCTGACACATGCCCTTCATCCCTTTGGGTAGGCCCCTCGGCCATACCCTGAGATTCAGTGTCAGAAGGATACTGACCCATCTTGGTCTCTGACTATGAGAGGGAGACTTTGCAGATTACAACAGTTGCGTTAAGGATAGTCGTTTCAAACACCACTATCCAGCCGGTGAGGAATTCATCTTTTTTTCCCCGACTCCGTGGCCCTTGCTTCTATCCCCGGTGGAGAATTTCTCCGATACGTGGGAGAGCAGATATGTGTGAATTGAGCAACCTCTGCGAGTCGGTTGGCGCCCCCGGGGGTGGGCGCCGCCTTTCATAAAGGCTGGCGCTGTTGTCATTAACAGCCTGAATCAGGCGCGTGTTGGCAGGCTCTCCTGTAGGCGGCCTCTTCACAACTTGAAGCAGCCCTGTCAGGCGCTGTGTTACGGCTCTCCCTAGGCCTTGTAATGTCACATATGAACCAGCCTGAATCAGGCGTGCTGGCACGACTCTCCCGTCAGGCTAGGCCACTTTCATATATGAATGCAGCCCTGTCCGGCGCTGCTGGTGCAGCTGTCCCATAGGCCCGCACATTTTACATGAAGCAGCCCTGTCCGGCGCTGTGGAGCGGCCTGTACCATAGGCCCGCTCTATCGCTGTGTAAGCTCACTATATCACATTAGTGTGCAGCTTTACCTCGTGAAAATATTAATCATAGCAACCTGTTGCTTAAGCCAATAAAACATTGTCAGAACAATATCATATAACAACTACTTTTACATTTCCTTTAGTTTTTTTAGTCAAAGGAAAAAAACACAATAAATACATACTTTTAATTTTAAGAGAATCCTTATATCCCACTCACCTGAGGGCCTGAATTTAGTCACACGTAATATTTTGACTGGGGACCAACGTCTGTGAAGGCCAAAGAACCCACACTGTCAGTGGCTCGAGCGATGGTTCTTTTGCCCATTTCAAAGGCATCCAAAGGCTTGGAGCCGGCTGACGCCCCCTGTCAGAGACCTCTGTTTTAATATTCCTTGCCATTCCAACAGCCATCCCTGCAGGTTGCAGAGCTGCTGTACCCTCTGTCAGCGATCTTGCTTAACTTTTTTGCCTTTTTTACTGCATCCCTGCAGCTTGGGGAGCCGCTAACTGCACTATTGGCTCCCTTATCTCGCAACACGATCAATTTTGCCGGTTTTTCGCATTTGCGGTCGGACTAAAATTTCACCACAGTCCATATCGGCAACGTTGTCTGGCTGCAAAACTGGCAGGAAACCTCTGTAAAACGAGGCTATGCCTAAACCCCGTTAAGTGTAAAAATAAACTTACCTTAAAAGTTTAATTACACAGGCAGGAGCTCAGTCCTGCCTGACTGGTGCTTGCTCCAATGTGGCTGACGTAATGCTGCGGCAGGCGTCTGGCGGGACTTCCTTCACGGAATCACAAGGATAATAATTATTACAGGTTAAATCCCAATGACCATCATAAGTTTGTCCCATTCTTGAAAAGTTATTGTTATTGTACAGTTATATTGTCTTTGATAACCTTTTGTAACGGGATTTGTATAACATGAATCTCTTACCTTCTTGTACCTGTGAAGGCAGGATTACATTTTTTACATACTGATGGTCATATGCCAGATAAAGTAAAATCCTAATTTAGATAAACGTTAATGGAGATATGTTGGGTCAGTGATATGAATTTGTTCCTTATACAATGGATTGTTTAAATAAATAAACATTTAAGAAAAATCCTGTGTTTTCAATTATCCCATCACATTGCTCACATTGTTGCCAAGAATCATGATCTGGTTTCATTATTGTTTCTTACAAAAGATATGTAAGCAGTTAATTGCTCCAGGAAAGGTTTTACTTGTTCAGAAGAACAAAAAGTACTGGAATCAGAGAAATTGCCCTGAGGGCAGTTCCAACTTTAGACCACCTACATATTTAATAGGAACAAGAAATACCTGGTCTTGCCTGTTGCTGCTATTTGGCAGAAGCAATATCTTTAAGCTCATTCTTGTGCTCCTAAATAATACTAAGTAAAACCATTCTCATGAATGGGATGGGTTTTGATTACAGCATGAGTTAGAGTTTAAAGTGATAAACAAGAAAGCATCTGTATTTTTTAATTGAAGACTTAAATACTAATTGACCTTCAGCGTGCATGTGAGTTGTGGGAGCTGAAAGCCTGAGTGAGGGCCATTGATCTCACAATCGTGGCTGGGGCAATAAAGGACAATAATGAGGTTTCTTCCTGTAGAATAGAGTAATGTTGAAGATGAAACCCTGCGGACACAGGGAGAAAACTTGCAAACTCCAACACAGAGGAGCATCTGAGGTCTGATGAATGATGTGAGATAGCAGGTATACCAGCTGCACGCTGTAACCGCCACAAGGGTCATGAGGCCTAATAACATTAACTCTCGTTTGTTTCACAGATCCTGCTTGACTTGCTAAGTATTTGCAAATATGCCCTGTCTTTTTCTTCAGATTTCCTTATCTGCAGATGTTTGGATTCTTATTAAGACAGCAGATGTTTTTATAAGCAATTCAGACATGTTGTAACACATCCCTTTCTATTCGTTCCTGACATGGAGATAATACTTTCATGTTAAAGCTGGTGATGCAGGGGCTGGTTGAGCTCGCGTAACACAGCTCAATACCTGATTTCAATCCTCACCTTTGATGCTATTTGTGTGGAGTTTACGAGCTCTCCCTGTGACCAGCGAGTTTCCTCAAGGGAAATTTAGTTTAGTTAAGAGTGGACGTCACAGGTTGGATTGGGTGGTCAAAAAGGGCTTTTGACACTTTGGCCATCATTCACTCAAAGAGTATTGAGTATAGATTGTAGTTGAGAAAGGAACTGCAGATTTTGCAGGTATACACCAAAGATAGAGCCAAAAATGCTGGAGTATCTCTGTGGGAACAAAACAGCCATCTATCTGGAGTGGAAGGAATGTCTGCTGTTTTGGGTCGGTGACAGAGAGTTAGGGAGGGGAGATATAGAGATTTGGAAGGGTAAGAGTGTGAAAACACAGGATCAAAGGGGCGACGATCAAGGAAAGTGGAATGGTTCCATTGTTAGCTGAGAGTTGACAACGAGGCATACAATAGTAATATTTATTCAGGAGGATATTGGAACTAGTCGGAGAACTAGGATGGGGAGGGACGGAGAGTGCTCTTTGTTCCTGGGGCCTCCTCACTGTCAGAGTGAGGCCC
Organism: Okamejei kenojei; assembly: GCA_035221665.1. Classification (NCBI taxonomy): domain Eukaryota; kingdom Metazoa; phylum Chordata; class Chondrichthyes; order Rajiformes; family Rajidae; genus Okamejei; species Okamejei kenojei. The sequence goes on along the minus strand of CM069135.1, from coordinate 42,865,919 downwards.
ATCACAAATTGGTAGAACAATACCTCATATTTACTTGGGCAGCTTGCAAACCCAGCAGTATGTAAGGTCTCAATCTGAAACGCATCCGTTCTTTCTCCAGAGATGCTGCCCGCTCCCGCCCTGAGATACTCCAGCTTTTTGGTCTATCTTCGGTTAAAGGCAGCATTTGTTGTGTCTATCTTTGGTTTTTTAACCAGTAATAATGATGATGATTGATGAGGGTGATGTGATGGTGATGATGCTGATGATGATGATGATGATGATGATGATGATGATGATGTGATGGATGATGTGATGATTAGTATTATTATATTTTTATCATTAATTATTATTATAATTATTTATTATTATTATTATCTTGCATTCCTTCTTACACATTAAGAAGATGAGCTTCTAACTTCAAGTAACCCTTTCTTTCCATTTTCTTCATCCCTCCCCATCCTAGTTCTCTGAGTTAAACATAATGATGGAAAGAAGACCTGTTTCCGAACTGTAGTACACCATTGTCTCTTAAGGAATTACAGCTGCTACATTAATCATGGAATATGCCTGCTGAAATGACAAGCAATTGCTTCTATTGGCACTTGGCCATGATACTCAGGTAAACAATGATAAAAAAAAAAAAACATTAATAAATATTTTTGCCTTTTAAATAGTAAACTTATTGGTATTGAAAAATTACCTTTTAACTGATGAAAATCTGAAGGGAAAAAATTGGTTGTCTTTGCATGTTAAGTCTCTTAAGCACCAAACCCTCTTTGCCCTTTGGATACAGTTGGCTTTATAACATGATCCACAATAACATGAGGTTTCTTTGGGAATGCAACCTGCTTAGAGCGTAACATACAGACAAGTCACTCATGCATGTAACAACGATGAATCATAAATTATCGGAGAGCAGAATTAGGCAATTCGGACCCATCCACCATTGAATCATGGCTGATCTATCTTTTGCTTTCAACCCCATTCTCCTGCCTTCTCCCATTAAAAACCCGTGACACCATATAATGGATAACGACTGAGATCAAGGAATTATTTTGCATATTGTCATCTTGCTTTATTTTTTGCGCTTCCACGTGCTCCTCCTTCTAAATGCCACCCTTGTCCAACCATCTTTTCTTTAACTCAGTCTGTTACGAGGGAGTAGAAGTGCTCTCTGGGGTGGAAAGATTTGCAAACCTTCACGTGGGTCCACCTGTTTCTGACTAATGTAATCAACCGAAGTGCACAAACGGAAGATCAAAATAGAACAAGTTGTCCAACAACTTTAGACTGTGGCATTCATGCACACGCAAAGAAGAAGAAGAAGTGCTCCTTGCTTTTGGTTCTGATTTCATTTCAGAAAATGGGCCATTAGTTAGGAGTCATGGCCTTGGAAGCTTTGATACAAATGAATATAAAAGGTGGACAGAATTTTGATATTATTATTATTTGGTGGATTGGTTTTACAATGAGTTTGCAAATTTTAGCCCAAATTCTGTCAGAATGGGTGTAGTTACAGCATAACGCTGTTCATCAGATTTGTTATCTTTATTTTTCAGTCAAAAAATATCGGGTAGTGCCAGAACGGCAATAATGTCATGTCAGAATAATGATCATCAGTGTTGATCACTAACAGTGATCAACCTATATGGTGATCAGGGCTTGTCTATGATACATGTTCTTCCAGAAAATTTGGTTAGCGTTAACTAAACATGGATGATACAAATGGTTTGATTATTACGATGATGTAAAACTCATGTTCAAATGAGAAATAGATCGATGAAAAGCCAAGTTATTTCTAAGTGGAATTTATCCCATTCTCTTCAAATTGTTGGTAAACTTTACTTATGTTTGGTGTTAGTTACCACCACTGATAAACATTGCCATAGGGAACTGTGCTATGCAGGTTAAGCCCATGTCAGGGAGTAAATATTTAAGTTAAGTCTGGTTTCTGTCCTCAGTATTGAGGGACATCTACCTAATCGAGTGGGAAATTCCTTCTTCGAACCAAAGCTTTTATATCACTTGTTACTTGGACACATTGCCCTGAGTCAATTCAACTATGAGGTCTGAAGTTGCTTCTGGCTTTCACTGCCAGAGGCAAGCACATAGATCCCACATCCCATTCCCCACACCTTCCACACATTATTACACAATATGCTTATCACACCTCTGGCTTTAATGTCATTCCTCTTTTCTCCATTATTGTCTATTTTGTCCCCTTTTCATCTCTTGCCTTTGCTATTATTCCCACCCATTTACGATTTAATCCACCCTCACGTTTCCACTTACTCTGAAGAAAGGTCTGAATAAGAGTTCTGACCGAAACATCACCTCTTCATTTCTCCAGATATACGTCCTGACCCACTGCGTTGCTCCAGCACTTTGTGTCTTCCACTATCACTCGCTAGGCTCGGCCCACATCCCATCTCTTTATTCACTTTCTCCCCCCCCCACCCCACCATAACTACAATCAATTGAAGAATGGTCCCAATTTGAAATGTCGCCTGTCTATTCCCTCTGACACCTGAGCTCCTCCAAAACTTTCCATTTTGCTAGAATTTCCAGCATCGGAACTACTTGTGTCTCACACAAAATGGTTGGCGAAGGCAGAGTTTGGGAGCTGATATATCAGTTCTCCCCTCTAGTAAATTGATGATCCACCCCTCGATGCGATGGGTCCACTTCTGTCCACTCTCGTAAAATAATGTAGATTCAAGAACAGATGATTTATTTTCTGGAGATGTGGCAAGGCATGTCGGGAGCACATAATATGCAAAATGAAGATGGAGAAGACCATTTGAGACCTATTATTCTTACCCCATGGAAATTACCATTAATATACACATATTTACCCACCTCTTAACATGCAAATTTCCTGGCCAGGGGGAAAAAAAAAAGAGAAAAAAGGATGGCAAATTTGGAGAAAAACTGACCCCTAAGGCAATTCATACAAGCTCCAGATGTGAATCACGATAGACCCATTACTCATCATTGAGCTAACTACTATCTATTTACATTCCATAAATGGTAATACCGTCTTTACTCAGGATTAGTCAAAGCTCCTCTTAATAGAAACTCCTGCAAAATCCATATCCACCACTGTTTTGGTAATTTGTTCAGAGGCCAAAGTTCTCTATGAAAAGAAATACTTCCTGGCATTTTAAACTAATTATTGTTAAGGATTTTTTGTGCATTGCCTATTAGTCTTTCCATCTGCATCTTCTGAAATAATCCAGCCAACAGCATGAATGGCCAGCTGTGGCTCAGTGGGGAGAGCGCTTAAGTCAAACAGTGTGTTTGCAACTTTTTTAACATTGAGGTTTGTGGGGACAAAGGTCTGTGCTGCCAGATACACAGCAGAACTTGGAGAGTTTATACTACGTCGTGGTTGCCATATCTTCGGATTGAGATCTTTTGGCTCTCTCGGTGAACATTAAACATGTCACAAGGGGCAATGTTTCTAAAAAGCAGGACAGTATCCCTTACGATCCTGGACAACAACTATTCCTTTTTTCAAAAATAACTGTTGATCATAATTACATTACCTTTTGTGGAAACTCTGCAAATGGTGACTATGTCACCGACGGTGTCAACAAAGATGTGAAAAGCTTTTCAACTAGGCTTTGAAAGAATGCTTCTTAAACAAAAAACAATCTATCATTCTCCAAACTAACCCCATCATTATTTTTAATTAAATTGACATTTAATTTGCTGGCATTAAGATGGTAATTTAAGATCACCTAGACTGTCAGATACATCAACAGTCCATTTATGGACCCCATTTCTTCTCTCCGAGATGCTACGTACCCACTGTGTTACTCATCA